>VDFB02047230.1:162099229-162281750 GCA_007258455.2 Sequoia sempervirens
GTCACTGCCTCTACATCATCAATAATCCGCCTCCAATACTCAAGCTTACCCATCATATGCTGGGTAGGCCTGCCTCTATATCGAAACACATAAGGCCTCGTCGCTGGTCTGGCTAACACTGGCACGGGACGCGTAACAACAATATGCTCCCATGCCCATACCTGGAGAAGGGTAGCCCCTGCCGATAAACTACTGCCGCCGAGATACACAATCCAATGCAAATCATGATATAACTGGGCCAACATGCACATGCCCCAAGCATATCTCGTCCTATGGACAACCAGACCCTCTAACACCCGACCCCATCCAAGAGATAGACCCTTTGACCTCTTATCAGGACAAAGGAATCCACCAATAAAGCCGGCCAAAACTAAAGGAAGCGGAGCATATGACTCATACATATTTATCCATGGAATCCACTCTCCTGCAACGTGGGGATCCTGAAAGACTCTCTGCATAGCCTCTACCCCACCAACCTCCTCTGAATCATGTACCACAATCTCTCCAACGAAAGGAATGCGAAGAATACGCCATACATCCTCCGGCGTCACAGTCATCTCGCCAGTAGGTAAGTGAAAGGTGTTGTGGTCACTATGCCACCGCTCTACTAAAGTTGTCAACAGACCCCTATTAAGTCTAATATGGGGCATATCCAATAATGTCGTTAAGCCACAATCCGTAATATGCTGTCTCTCGTCTGGCGTAAGTCGTGATATCATATCAAAAGGCCAGGGGAACTGCTCTCACACCTGGATAATATCTAAATGCTCCTGTTATCATACAAACAAGACATTTTAATCAAAATATCAAAAGATCATCAAATTTTCAAAATTTGTGCTTTTACCTATCAACCTAGCAAATTATCAAGGAACCCTCATCTATCAATCAGGTTCAATCCTTTGGAAAGGTTAATTATTCCTCGCCTATCATGAGGGTAATTATTATCAATCAATAGATCTCGCTCATCATGAGATCATTTCCCATATATTTTAGTCGAGATCAAACTAAAATAGATGGAATCAATAACAAATCGACGAAAATCAAAGTGCACAATTTTTCATCAATCTCTACCTAAAAACACTAAAATGTCTGGCGTGCTACAAAATCCTCTGTACGCGCTACAAAAACATCCCAACGCGCTAAAAAGGCTGGCGCGCTATAAAATCCTACGGACGCGCTGCAAATTTAACCCTGCGCGCTAAAACTTCTGACGCGCTACAAAACTTACCGGACGCGCTACACAATTGACCTGAAGCGCTAAAACTATGGTGCGCTACAACAGAGCACGGATGCGCTAAACCGCATTCACCGCGCGCTAAAACACTAAAACACATGCAAAAACACATCAAAAAAATGGGCACAAATTACGAGGACGAGTTGGGGTACATACCGGAGGTCCATAGTCGGCCAGACGTTGGTGACGGCGCACACGCTTGAGTCGGTGGGTGTGGTATGGGATCGGCATCCTGCAGCTCCACTCTGAGGGTCTCTATCACAAGATTGTAAAAGTCAAATGCACAAATGACTTTTGAGAATGACCTTTTGAGTATTTATAGGCTATTTTTGAGGGATTTTTATGGGATTTATTTATTTTTCCTTCTGAGGAATTAATTCTTATCAATCACAGGGCCGTTTTTAACAATTTTGTCGGAGATAAATTGTTTCTTCACCAATTCATCATCAATCATCATAAAAATTCAAAAAAAAATTTTGAAAAATCATAAAAAATTCAAAATTCATCAATTTATCTCCCGAGGGGGCATATATCACTATCATTTCGAAATTCAACATCTGGGGCAAGTCTGGGGCATGCTTTAAAACCTTTCGTCAATACTGGCAGCTGAAGCAAAATCATTCTTTGAAGCAATGCGTAAACACATCACTTCAAAGAGGGGCAAAATGTAGACACCTAAAATTGGTCTGGAGAATTTAATTGATTGAATACGATTTATTTGATTAATTAATCTTAAATTCTTCTACTTAGTAAATAAATAGAAATATTTATTTATATTAAGTTCATTTATTAATTCTTCTATTTTTTTTTTTAATTAAATAAACAAAATTAAAAACTTTGTTTTATTTAATTATTATCATTTTCATCATATTATTCCTCTCTTAATTAAATAAACAAAATTAAATACTTTGTTTTATTTAATTATTATCATTAATATTTCTTCTATACTTTATCTATTAATTCTATCTTAAATTAAATACACAGCTTCAATAATTTGTGTTATTTAATTACCTCATCACATTTCTTCTTAATTAAATAAAGATATTTTAAATCTTTTATTTAATTATCATTTTCTTTTATTTTAATAAACAAACCCTATAGTTTGATTTATTAAATTAATTATTCCTCTATTTGCTAAATTTAAATAAATTAAATTTATATAAATTTATGCATAAATCTTTACACTATTCACTCACCAACAAAATTAGATTTTTAAAATCTAATTAATGCAACTTCCATTCACGAAAAGAGCTTCGGGGACAAACTTGCAGGAAGTCCTCTCAATCTTCTTCCATCAATCCTCCCTCTCTTCTTGCCTGGTGTTTTCATGGGGAGGAACAATCCTCCATGATCAGCTCCTTCTTATCATCCCATGCCTTTGGATTCTCCAGATGGAATCACAACCCCTCATCCCGTATCCCTGTACAATTGTACTGCCGTGAAAGCTATAAATACAGCTCTTTGGCTACAGGAAATGGATCATAACTTGTGCAATTTTACTCTGCAGGTTTTCCAAGCATCCAAGCATTCAAGCAATCTGTTTTAGGATCAATCCATCAAGCATCTAATCAAGCTTTCTTTAGTATTTCATAGTTTACAATTATGGCTGTTTACAGTAGTTTATTTCTCATGAATTTTACTGTAGAATCATCTTAGTTGCATTATAGAATCATAATAGCTTAATTCTCATTCTCTAAGTGTCATTACAATAGTTTAATTAGCTTACAAATCTGAGAGCTAAGTAGGTTTGAGCAATCTTTAGAGTTAGAGAGCAATAGGATAGATTTCTGAAGCTTTTCAGTTTAAATTAGTTTAAATTCATTAAGTTTTAGATGCAATATCTTATTTAGAAGCGTAGATGCATTGTTTAACTTGTTTTCCCATTTGCAACTACGGATGGAATGCCACATGGGAAATTGTTTCCATGTCCTCCAATTGTGATCTTCAACCCATTGTAGAAAGCATGTTGATGTTGCATTTGATTGACTTCTATGCTATATTAAATTGTCACCCCTTTACTGTGGATTATAAATCCTTCTGCTTTAGGTTGATAGGTCTTTGTACTGGAAAAATGTTAGACTTATTCCTAAAGGCACACTTCATAGTTAATAATTATAATTAATCAAGAAATTCTACTAAAATTATAGAAATTTGAAACTCATGCATACATTCATTAATACCACATACATAACCCTTAAATTATTTGGAATAATTTAAGGTATATAAAAGGTTTTGATAATGTCTTTAAAGCTTAGAATAAACAAGATAGGAAACATGAAATTACATCTGGAAACTAGTCAATTCTAAGGCTCATTGGTAGGTCTGTTAAGGTTTATGCATGCTATATACATTAGTTAATTGAACTTAGGGGAAGCTCCAAACATACCCACTTCCAAATGGGATTGAGTTGTAGTATATATATAGTTTTGGTTTCTAATCTATGTTTTATGTAACTATAAAAGTGGGTACATAACCCTTTCTAGGGTCCAATTTCTCTAAATAGTTTGTCATGGACTACCACCCACTTAGGTGAAATGAGGAAAAATACTTAATTAAAATAATTTACTTTACAAATACATTCTATTGAGGTTTTTGATGTTGTGTTTTAATTTTTAAAGTTCTCATTCTTACCTAAAACATAGCTTTAGTTTTCCTTATTAAAAAATGTTATTGGTTTTCTATATTGGGTGTATAATACCCAATACCTAAGAAAATGTTTTTCTAAACAAAACATCTTAAAATATTTTGGTCCAATAATACTTGAATCTTAATTAATATAAATCATGTTAGATACACATATGTGATTAACAAGGTAAATATTCATGATCATAACTGTTTGACTAAAATTCAATAAGTTTCTACTTTATTATGCAAATTTACCATCTACTTAAAGAAATTTATGTGAATTCATACTAATTTTTATGCAACTAGTGATGAGCAAGGCCATTGGTGTCACTTCTTACATCATTTAATCTTTTAATTGTCGAACTAGGTGTGTCTTAGAGCTATATGCGATAAGGATAATTCCACACTTCCTTTTTTAGGGGGTTTTGCACTATAAATAGTGACTTTTATTTTGGTTAGTCACCTTCATGAGCTATCAGGAGCCGAACTTAACAACTCATTTCCTACTAAATTCTAAGGATTTTAACTATCTTTCTTCCTAGTCCAGACTCTAATGACTTAATTCGGATTTAACTTAATCTATTTGTAATCGATTCATGTAATAATTAAAGTAAAACATAAATAACACTTAATCTAAGATTTTGAATTCAAATCTATTACTACTTTGCTTGAAAGGAAAGCCTATTATATGCTTGCAGAGAAGTAAATATTAATCTATTTTCTTGAACATAAATTCTATTTTATGTTTACATGAAAGTAAATATTTAATCAAGAAAGCAGTAATACTAAATCCCGTGAACAAATTCCAAACAAGTTTCAGCTTAATCTTTCCCTCTTTCATCATTATTATCTCTACAAAAACTATCATGCACTTCAGAACAACTACTAGATCTAACTCTTAAAAATTGATATTCAATTTAAAAGTAAACAACTAGAGATTAACCTATAGTGCAACACAATTAACTATTCGGTAACATCATGATCTAAACTTAGAAAAGAGTACAACTACTTAATAGTGATTTAAACAGTAATAAAGATTCTAAACTTTTTCAACACAAATCAAATAGAAATTAATTGAATTGAGATAACACAACACAGAGTCACCTCCTTTGGTCGAGTGGGCCCTGCTCTTCCTCTGGTGGGATTATTAACATCGAAATTAAAATCAACTCCTTATTTTCATTTCAATTGGCCCAAATAGGTGAGTAGAACAAAATTACTTAGAACCAAAATTAAAAAAAAAATTAACTAACTCCAGACTAAACCTAAGGAAAAATATTTATAGGAAATATCACTTTATTTGAATTCAAAACATGGCACAACCCACCAAGAAGCAAAATGATAAACTTAAGCAAAAAAAAACTGAGAAATTCAAGGGAAATCCACCAAATAAAAAATGAATAAGAAGATTCCAAACTGTCTTGAAGAAGTCAATTCAGAATTGATGGATCATGATCCATCAAGATCCAGCTGGCACGATCAGGAGCATAACAGAGTCCAAGTTTGTTAAACAAAAATTTTAACAAGTCCACCATGAAACAAGTATTTAAACACCTACACGATATTCTCAAGAATAGGATGCTAAATTGACAACATATATTTTCAGTTGCATAATCATTCCACCATTGACAACATTAAAAGGCACACATTTAATGCAAAATATCGTTTCTAATATATTTTCCAATTAGTTAAACATAAGGAAAAAAAAAACTTTCAAGCATATAGTCTACCACCAGCATAGTCAATTAATGTATAATAAAGTCTTTGAAAACATAAAAAGGATTAATTAAAGTGTTTTTTTAGGCACTCATCATTCTCCCCCTCCTATTGTCAACCATGTCCTCATGGTTGATGATCTGGAAAATCCTTGTTTCTTCCCACCAACTAGATAACTAGATCACCACATGACTGCATATATTCCAAGAATGTTCTTCGATGAGCATATCCATTTCATTCTTCAATTATCCTCAACCAATCTCTCAAATTTTCTCGAATAAACTATGGTGGAGCATTCAATGTAGGTGTAGGTGCTATGAGAGAAGGTGGTTTGAACCTCATTCCAACCCAATTTGTATTATGCTCCTTAATGACCTATATCAAAGATCTCACTCTTGTGAGAATCCATGTAATGTTTCTTGGAGAGATCGGTTCTCTCCTCTTTAATGATACTGGAACACTTCTTTACCTATGTCTGTAGGTAATGCTCTATGTGGGAGATGATCCTGAACATTCCTAAAAACTTGAATGCTTTCAGTCAAATTCCTCCTATAAACTGGTGCAACATTATCTTTCATTGAAAAGTATCTAGATGTGGCTCTAAAAGCCATAGACTAGGGAGTTTCATTCATCATTGGAATTCCTAATTTCATCTATGCTTCTTGGTATTGATCTATCATGTTCTCCCACTAAACTTGGTTCTACAATAAAGACACAAAAGATCTGATTTGCAACTCTCTAATGTAAACATTTAGAAAATACTGTGGAAAATCACCAAGGAGAAAGCCATGCTGAAAGTATTCACACATTTGGTTTTGAATGGTAGGATGAATGCTGTAAAAACCCTCAAGAAATTCACGGTCATCATTATAATCTATTTTCCTTTTTAAAACCAACTAATTGATTTTTCACTACAAAAACCTTTCTCTCAAAAATAGTGCATATAATTTTGAAGGTTTCCTCGTTGACAACATTGCTGAGGATAGTTCAACCACTCTTTGTAATCTCTCATTTGCTTCATCCCTCTCCTTCTCTATTTGTTTATTTTGGCTTCTTAGTTGATTATTCTAATGTTTAAGCTTCAATTCCATTAGAGAGAGGTATCTCTTTGGAGGAGATGAGGTGGAAGCCTCATGAGAATGTAATCTACTAGATTGTTGTTTCAACTGCTCCTCTTTCTGCCGTAACTTTTCCTTCAACCTTCCTATTTCCACAACACTAAACCTTGCTCTCTTTTTCTCGAGCTAATGCTTGTGCTTTAGCCTATTGTAAGTATTTTTCTTTTTGGTTCAATTGTGTTTGCAAATCAATTTATTTTTCTACCATTTGTTTTTCTATTTGCTTAGTTTTAGACACATATTGGTGTAATTCCTCTTCTTTTATTTTTAACTTCTCTTCCAAAAAATGTATTCTTTTTCTCTCCTCTTCTAGTTCTACTTGTATTCTTGAAATTTCCATGGCCTTAGCCATATCTTCTTCCTCCTCCTCCATTTCTTCTCCTTACTACATTTCAGGAGATTTTTCTTGTTCTGTCATGGGCTCTTTTCCCTTCCTCCTTTTAAAAACCAACATAGGTGGGGAAGAAGATTCATTAGACCCCCCAATAGGGCTATCTTCTTTTGACATGTGAGGGGATCTATTTTTAGGCAAAGAGCCATGGGATACAAAAATAGGGGTTGTTTATGGAGATGGAATTGGGGCTTCAGGAGGACTTTCAAGTGGTTCAGGTGAACACATTGGGGTTTGGATTCCCTCCTGGCTTTTTAAAACATCATGGTGGGTTTCGGGGATTTCAAATGAAACATCATGAGAAATTTGAAAATTAGCGGCAGTAACACTAGGTTTTTCTTATTATGACACCTGATTTTTCCTTTTTAACCTATGAGTTACCCTAACGATTTTCTGTGGCTTCCTCTTTTCCTTTTTCTGTACTTTTTTTGAAGCTTCTCCCTTCTCAATTTTTTATTTTTTTAAATGTGGGTCCCTTTTTAGATTTCTTTTCACTTTTGACAATGGGGGTTGACATGAATTCTAACTACCCCTCTTTACCAGACTCTTTCTTCATGAAATGATGCTTGATAATTAAATGAATCAAACTATGGTACTTGATGGACGAGACACCTCTAGATTTTACTCTAGCTACCATAGAAGATATTTGCATGAATAGAAAAGCAGGTAGGTTAATTCGTGGAGAGGGTCTAGTGTTTCCATACCTGAAATGTGTGAGCATTCAAAGCATTGGTCCAAGGATTGTGTTGTATTACCCCTCACAAGTGAAAAGTTTCATCAACCAAGTTACATCAATTTTCCATGGCTCATCTAGACTATCGTGAGCAACTCCCTTCTGACTACCCTTATGCCATAGGATTTTTGGCTGCCTTCCAGCTTCTTCATGAAATGAAAACACCAATTCCTCAAAACTTACATGCCCTTTGTTTACTAACTCCCCTTCAGCTAGAATACCAGAGAGTTCACTTATAACAACAAGGGTAACCTCTATTATTTCCCCTCTTACTCTAGTAACATTTACATGAAAGTTTCTAAAAAATTATTCAACCAAATCAAACTCAAAACCTTCATACATTTGTATAAACTCAAGCCACCTAGCCTCTCTGAGCAAACTCTCTGTTTTAAAATCCAAAATAAAAATTTGTGGCTCATAATTTCTCTTATGCCCCATTTTCTTACTTCTGACACTTCAAATGGAGAAAATGGTGGACACAAGCTGTTTGAGTGAAATGTAGAATGAACGTTTCTTTCGAGAGACTCAACACTTTTCAAAATGATGCACATCATGTCAAGATGTTGGGAATTTATTTAACCTCATTCCTTGTGGATGCTTCACACATATCACCCAGTACTTCACATTGTGGTTCACAAAGTTGGCAGCCTATGCTAATGCGAGCAAATTCATTGGTGCCAATTTGAAATCTTTACCATTACTTGTATTTAATGCACAGTATTTTCAATTTCAAATCCTTATTTCTCTACCATATTTTGAAATGATTAAAAATTATTTATTACAACTTTAATAACTATTGGGAGGAGATGTCTATGCTCAAAATATTCACTTTATTTCACATCATAATAACTAAGTCAGAAAATAATACTTTGAGAATAATACCTAAAATAAATGTGTACCTTTTTATTCAATGCAAAAGTAAATTGGAGCATATTAATTAATCTAGTTGGTCAAGATTCCAATGATTCAATCAAAGGTAGCTCAAAATTAGAATCAGGAGTCATTAGGAGCAATTTGTAGCTGATCCAGGAAGATTTGCATTTATGGTTTTCAGCCATTCCTTCATTTTCTTTTTCATTTTTTTTAATTTTTTTTTTAAAATTTTCTATTTTTTCTAGGACATAAACCACTATTTCTAGTTTTCAATCTACCCCCTTTATTTAGAGGGTAAACCACCATTTTTGGTTTCCAATCTACCTTCTTTATTCATTCCTTCTTCAAAGGTTTATAAAGAAGCACATTCTCCTATGGAAGAAATATATTCCATCAGAAAATGTTCAATTCTATTCTGCAACTCTGATACAAATTCCTCCTCTGATGTTGGCCTATGCTATATCTTCAATCTGTGACCATTAACAAGCATAATCCTTCTTTCTCCATCAATTGGTATTAGCTGAACAACTCCATTTTCAAAAACTTGATCAATTTCATAGGGTCCTAACCATCTTGTATGGAATTTCCCTTTAAACTCTTAGAATCTGGAATGAAATAGTACTGCCCAATATCCTTTCTTGAGCTAGCTATCTAGTCACAATGTGCTTATCATGCCACTCTTTTCTCTATTTTTGGATCATTTCAGTATGTTGAAGAGATTCCATTCTCATTTCAACTATAGAATTCTTTATTTCTCTGCATCAGACAAATCAATACCAACTTCCAATGTTGTTTTCAATGTTTGCAACTCAAACTTTATAGGCATGACTGGAGTTTTCCCATACACTAGTTCATATGGAGAGAATCCAGTGGTTGTCTTCCAAGTTGTATTGTAAGTCTAGACTGTTTCATCTAACCTTTCTTCCTAGTCTTTTTTCCTCAAAGAAACAATCTTTGTCAAAATATTTTCCAATTCTTGGTTAGTAACCCCTACTTGTCCATTCACTTGATGATGATATGGCATTGATTTCCTATGCGTCATCTAGTATATTTGCATAAAAGCTTCCATCATAGTAGACACAAATTGTGGCCCTTGGTATGTTACTATCTCCCTTGGTGCACCAAATCTTTGCAAAATATTCCAATACAGAAAATCAACTACTTTATCATCTCTTGCTACTAGTAAAGCTTTCACTTCAGCCCACTTTGTGACAATTTGTGCAAACTAAAATATAATGTTGTCCTCTAGAAGGTGGATCAACATATCCCACAAAATCAATTCCCCATTTCTTGAATGGCTCTAGAGCTATCAGAGGTTGCAATGACATCTCCATTATTGGTGTAGGCCTTCCCACGTGCTGGCATTCATCACAATGCTTAACAAAGAATAAAACATCCTTTGTCATAGATGTCCAAAAATAACCAGCTCCCAGGATCTTATGAATTGTTCTGATCACTAAATAATGTCCTTCTGGCTCATGATGGAAAGCATGTATGACATCATAAACATCTATCTCATCAACACACCTATGAAGAACATGGTCAGGACACATCTTAAACAACATTCCATTCATCCATTGGAATCTAGAACTCTCACAAATTAATCTCCTTCTCTATTTTGGATTGAAATGATTTGGACACTTCCCTATTACAAGATAATTTGCAAGATCAACAAACCAAGGTGGATGAATTGATATAGAAAACAAGTGGTCATCCAAAAATGTGTCATCTACTGGCTCTTGATCACCCTACAAAACAATTCTAGAAAGGAAATCAACAACAACATTATCCTTACCAGGATTATTTATAATGGTTACATCAAAATCTTGCAATAAAAATAACCATCTTATAATTCATCCACCCACTACAACTTTATTCATTAGATATTTAATAGCAACATGGTCTATATGAATGAATACCTTATACAAGGTACTATAGTGCCTTAATTTATTAATTGCATATATCACAACTAAAAAATATTTCTCAATTGTTGTGTAGTTCCTCTCAGTAGGATTCAAATTTTTACCAATATAGTAAATAGCATGTATTGCTTCATTTTCATCTTTTTTCCCCAAAACTACACCAATAGAAAAATTGGATGCATTAGAATGTATATGAAATGGAACTCGCCAAAAAGGTCTTTTGATAATTGGAGTAGTTAAGGCATGTTTTATTGTTTCAAATGATTTTTGACAATCATTTGTCCATAAAAACTTTGCATCCTTTTAAGTAATGTGAATAAAGGCTCAACAATTATACTAAATCCCTTAACAAATCTTATGTAATACCCAACATTCCCAAGAAAACTGCGTAGACCAATTTGATTCTTGGGTATTTCAATCTGTTGAATGATTTCTACCTTCTTGGGATCAACTTTTATTCCTTGTTTTGAGATGTGATGTCCCAAAACAATCCCTTCTGTCATCATGAGGGAACACTTTTCATGATTCAAAGATAACCTATAATATTTACATCTTTGTAAAAAATTATCTAAACTTTTAAGTGCTTCCTCAAATGTTTGTGCATGTATAGTAAAGTCATCCATATATACTTCTACACATGAAGTAGTTAAATCTGCAAAGATAGCCAGAACAACTCTTTGAAAAGTGGTTGGTGCATTGCATAGTCCAAATGGTAGAACTATGTAATCATATGTACCCCAAGGACATGTGAAGGTAGTCATACCTTGGTCTTTAGGAGCCACTTGGATATGATTGTACCCACTAAATCCATCTAGGAAAGATAAATAACTACTGCCATCTAGGTTATCAAGTACTTGATCAATGAATGCTAAAGGAAAATGATCTCTTTTAGTGGCTTTGTTTAATTCTCTGTAATCTACACACACACACCATTTTCCTTTCTTTTTAGGGACAATAACCAATGGGGAAACCCATTGACTATCAAATATTGGATAAATAAACCCTACTTTCAGCAGTTTTTCTATTTCTTGCTTTACAAAATCATGAAGAATAGGGTTGATCCTTCTTTGTCCTTGCCTAATTGGTTTCACATCTTCGTATATATATGATGAGTATAGATATAAGGGTGAATTCCTCTCATATCCTTGTATTCCCAAGCAAATACTTTGGTATGTTTTTCTTAAGTTTGTTTCAATTCCTCTTCTTGCAAAGAGGTCAAGGATGAATTAATAAAAAGAGGTTTATCCCCTGCTACTGTAATTTCTTGGGTCTCATTCTTAGAATCAAGTGGATCTACAAAAAGTGTATTCAAGGGACAAGGAGGTGAACTTTGTTGATGTAACATCCCTTGACAGTGCTTCTTTGAGAATAACGATCTTGTTCCTCATATTCTTCGGCATGTTCTACCAAAGTAACCATGGCCAAATCTACAATACCATCACCTTCTGACTCTATATCCTCATCAACCCAAAGTTGAGTATTAGGTTGAAATGATGGTTGGGTTGGGGTAAAAAGTGATAAATCTTTCTATTTCTGACTATTAGAAATGATCATACTTCCTGGTCTGCAATCTATCAATGTTGTTGCAGTAGCCAACTATGGTCTACCCAACATAATTGGATAAACACAATACTTCTTTCTAGCTTTAAGAACTAGAAATTCAACTGGGTAGTCCCATGTATCAATGGTAACCATGATATCTTTAAGAACACCTTAAGGTTTGGTAGTAGATTGATCTGCCAACTGTAAAACAATTGTTGTGGGTTGCATTTTTTTCATACCCAACATCTCAACAATGTCTGATGTGATAACATTGATAGTTGCTCCTAAATCAATTAGCACGTTGTTTATCTCTATTCCTCCAATGCTCAAAGTTATTACAGGGCTACCAGGATCATTATATTTCTAAGCAAGTAATCTTCCTAACAAAACATTAGTGACTTTGGTCCCTATCTATATTGTAGGAGGTAATTTATTCTTCCTACTTGGCCTTTTCATACAAAGAGATTTAACCAATTGATTTATTTCTGGTATGTCCTTAATGGCCTGTAATAATGCTATCTTAATATTAATCTTTTTCAATTCATGGAGAAGCTGGGAATCTACCACACTCATCAAATTTGGTTGGGAGCTGTTAGGAGGTACTTGCTCTATTTTCAAATATTCAAGATAAGGTGCTTGCTTAACTTTTTGTTCATCATTAGAGTTTTGGTATTCATGTGAATACTATTTTTCTTTCTCACCCTCCTGACCTTTAAATTTTGGTATGGATGTGTAAGGTAGGGGGACCAACCACATTCAAGGCCCCATGTCACAGAGGGCCAAGAGTGGAAGGCTGCCCTATCTTACCTTAGCTAAACAAGATGTTAGGAAGTGCAAGACGAGAATAACGAGGATCGTAAGGCCCTTCTATTATTCTACAGACCCAAAAATTAGAAAGGGGCTAGGTGAGCTATTTTTTGGGTTCAACACAATGCCTTAGGAAGCCCTCTTCCTGAGGATGAAAGTGTGGTCCTAGGATGACAGTGCAACGTGCTAACATCTGTCAAGTGTGCTGGCGTCTGTATGACCAAAGAACTAAGGAGACAAGGTTAAACACTAGAAAATTGACTAACGACCCAAATAACTACTTCCAAAGGGCCAAAATGACATTATGAAGTGAACAAAGCATTCTCTAATATGATAAAGTAGAAAAATAAGAGTTGGGGTGGAAAGAATAATCTCACAAAGAAATTTGTTTTCCAGATAGCTCCCAATAGTGCGTACACCTACACACAAGCAAGAGGGAAATTTGGTTGGGGTTGTTAAGGGGTCTACCTCAATTAGACCCTCGCTTTGGTGTTCCCACCTCCACGTACAACCAAGTTTGCAACGATGGAAAAATAATATGATAAAGAAAGGAAATGAAGAAAATAACACTAAACACTACAAAACAGTAAAAGTGCTACTCAACCAAGTGATATAGGAGAGGAGTGGAAAGCTTACCACATCCACCAAAAGCACTCAAGCCTAATGGGGGAGAAAATGAGAGTACTCAAGCCTTTGCTACAATGGCGTTGTCCCACACTTTCTCTACCGAAGTGGAGTGTTGAAGTTGCTGCTATGGAGTGCAAAAGTACTACTTGAAGTGCTTGAGAATGCTGGATTGAATACTTAGAGGATGTGAAGATATTGCTAGAAGATGAAATGCTTGTTGAAGGAATGAATTTGCACATAGGGTGAAAATTTACTCCTATACATTTTGACCCCACTTTAGCGAGCACGATTACTGATGAGTGCTTAGTAAAGTAGATCAAAGAAGTAATAGAGTTAGAAATGCATACTTGAACTGTTGAGGAAGAAAACCACGATCTGACAAACCAGGAGGTGCAGGGTAAGCAAAGGACTTCATAGCTTCTCAGAACTATGAAGATGAAGAATGAAAGTGTCTTATAGGCCTATAGACCTACAAGGAGGAAACCCCCAAGATCTCTCACATGGATGAAGCGTCGAGAAGCAAGCGGTTCACAAGCTCTTAGGCTTGTAAGGAAGGTGTCCTCCAAGATATCACACATGAAGGAAATCGAGAAGAAGTTCCTTACAGATCTGAAGACCTATAAGGAGGTGTCCCCCAAGATCTCTCACATGAAGGAAGCCAAGGAAATTCCTTACAGACCCACATATCTCTAAGGAGGATATTCTCCAAGATCTATCGCATGAAGAATACCCAAGGAAATCACCCTACAAACCCATAGACCTGTAGGGGAGTGACCCCCAAGATCTCTCACATGGAGGAAGCTCAAAGGAAGCACCCTACAGGTTCTCATACCTATAGGGAGGTAACCCCCAAGATCTCTCACATGGAGGAAACTCAGGATAGTAGAATTCGCAAATTCATAAGTGGTGACATGTTTATCCTTGGATAGAACATGTCAGGAAGTGGCCATGCAAGAAAGTAAGTGGATAGTCATGCAAACCATCAATTTGGAAAACTTTCAAAGGGGTCCCTCGATAACCTGGTGTAAAGAAGGGGTCCACTCAAGGGACACACCATTTGAAAGTACAAAATAAAGTTGTGTCTTTCTCGAATCGATTCATCATCAAGGAACTCAAAAGGAAGAATATGCCCCCATGCGAGGGGAAGATCAAAGAAATTCCCACTTTGGAGGAGGGTTTTTAAATTCTTTCAAAAGGATCCCTTGTTCTGAATGTTGTCTTCGAAAAAGGAATGTTTGTAAGTGTCTTGGAGAAAAGATTCGTTGTTAACGAATGCATTTTTCAAAAAATCAAAGTGCTAAAGAAGTGGCGTCACACATGAAAGGGACAACTCAAGCAAGGAAGAGAGAAAGATAAAGAGAAAGAAAAAAGAGAAAAAAAAAACAAAGGGTATAGGGGTAGCCTAATATTTTGGGGTTAGAACTGCTCATAAATATATATATATATATATGTATGTATGTATGTATAGTATAATAATAGTATATAAATGATTTTTCATCAACCCCCTACTATATCAGACCATGTGAAGAATGCATGAGAATACAAAGTAAAAATAAAAAATTTGGTCAACACGGAAGGGAATCGTAAATGCCCCCAACACTTTGCATCATCCCCAATTTATCAAAAATCAAGGCACAAACATGGAAGAATGATGATACAAATAGAGGAAGGTTTATGAAACAAAAACCACACATGTATCCAAGCACTGAGAGGGATGACAAGGGTCATCCAAGAACACATAGCATGATCACAGGGGAAACACATCACAACACACACACACATCTAATCTAAAGATAAAAAAGAGGGCCTCCCCTAACACTGATCGACCAAGAGGTCATCCACTTCCCACTCTAGATCATCGTAGGGGAAAGGAGGATGAGCCTATAGTTTTGTAATGTTAAGGGGAGGAGCTTCCAACCCTCCCAAAAAAAAGGCCAAGGAAGAGGGCCCTACAAGATCCTCTCCATCGAGCTCTTGTAGAGCTAAGGTCAGCGATTTCGCGAAGATCACTGGTAAGGCCGAAACTTCATCCACATAGTTAAACATGCATCTAACGGGAGTGCCATGTTTAACCTCAATGGATAGAGCAGGTGGTGCCTGAGATTCACTACTAGGCTCACTAAATGACTCGAGAGTAGTGATCAATGCAGGAGAAGCTGGGACAGGCTCTATCACTAGGACAAAACAAGTCAGCATGGGACCACCTTTCAAAGAAGGTGGGCTCCACTTATGTCCCCCATTGCAGGAGGAACTGCTCTCCACCTTTTTGTTTGTCAAAGGAGGCAAACTCCCCATGTTGGCACACTCAAATTTCCCAAATTTGAAGTGTCTATATCAAAAATTTTGCCTCTGCACTTTCAGAAGTGCACTTGATGAACGTGCCTGAATGACCTACTTTGGAGGGTCATAATTTGAAGATCGTTGATTTCCAAGCACAACCCATTTGTAGACACACTCATGTGTCCTATCTGAATGTGCATGTCAATTTTTAGCTTCCCACGATGAGTTTTTTCAAGGTTTCGAAAAGTGAAGTTGGAGGGTTTTATCACATTTTTGTTGTTTGCAAACTTTCAGTTCTACAAAGTTGCCTCCCGTTTGAGCTTGCATTTTGCAACTGGTTGATCGTCATGATAAAATGGTTGTTTTTCTACATTTTCCATACCAAGATGAGTTCACATGGCAGTTTTTAGAGCCTCACGACTTGATTTACTATTTTTAGCATATCAAAACCAAATGGAATTTCTTTAGTTTTGCACTGAAACCTTTCTAAGAGGCCAACTTTGAGCGTCGGTAACTTTTAATGGATGATTATTGAATGGAATTCCTTTTGCACACATGTTATCTATACCAAAATGAACTACTATGTCCAGTGTCAGCCTCTTAGGTGTTGATTTTCCATTTTTCAATATTGGTGATTGGGTCAATTTTAACTGGTTCATAACAGTTGCATTTGTAGAAAAGTCTGAGGGAAACTTTTGTAGTTAATAACTTTCACCTCGTGATTCATTCCTCTGATCCATCTTTTGCATTCAATTCTCTGGACCAATGGCTATATTCCTATGAGTTTTTATGTCTCCAGGAGGTCATTTTCCCATATTTCAAAGCCGATTCCAAAGCCAACATAGCCAGTTTTCACCATTTTTCAAATGTGCCTAAAAGAAATTTTTAATGAAAGCCCATTTCATATTTTCACTCCAGATTCATTTAAAGGTCATCTTAGAACATTTTGATCATAAAAGTTGTTTGAAAAGAAAAAAAATTTAGCCGGGCCCATGTGGGACACGACATGCTTTACACTGTTTCAAGCTTGTGAGAGCATTCATACACTTTTGTGAGAATTCAGTCTCCAAGAAAATTCTATGTTAAAGTTATTTAAAGAAGATTACTATTCATGTGAAGCCTCTATGTCCTAAGAAGCCAATGATGCACTTAAGAGAAACTCATCAAATGTGTGGCTTCCTGGCAGCATGGAGCTAGAACAAAACATTGATTGCAATGATGGTAAACATGGATAAAAAATTCATGTACATGATAGAGATTTAATGCATTGGGGCAATTGAAAAGGATGAATTATATCACATGCCAGATGATGAAAATGTTGAATCTCCATGTAGATTGATGAATTCAATCGGGCACATGATTGACCAAAAAAAAAAGGAGGATGTTAATGCTTGTTGTGAGAGTGAAAAAATGGAAAATAACCAAGCATTTCCTGCACAATGAAATTTAAGCAAAAGGGGGTGATCAATGTGCAAAGAATGAACAGGCAACTAAAAATTTTATGAAACACAACTATGTTGCTTGGAAACTCTTATGTGGATCAATCAGTAATCTTAAATTTGTAAAAGTTTATGATGGAGTGAGCAACCTATGATAACTTTAAGGGGTCTTTGCCTTGATTGTTGGAGTTTACAAACTTAGTACATCTCCAATGAGGAACATGGGAACAATGCCTTTGGCGCCAACTTGTGAAAGAAAATAGAGATTGGGATTGTTGAGAAGACCTCAGCACTTGTGAAAGCCTATGACTGGAGGTGGTCAATACACAAAGGATTAACAAAGTGCAGTCCCTAGTGCAGCAAGACATAAAGGATGGAGGCGTTTGTGTTAGAATAGAAGTGGCTAAAGTTTCAGGGGAAGGAATGCCACAGACACGAGCCAACATAGATAACATTCTGTAAAAAGGGGCCTCAAAGATTACAACAAATGCAACATAATGAACTTGGTAAAATACTTTAGAAGTTTTAAATCAATTGCAAATGGGGAGAATAGACAAGGCACACATATTAAAAGCATTGTGAGAATGTGATTTCAATGGATGCCACAGTTGGAACACCAAGTTTGTTGCATCATACACAACATATCTACAAGATTGGATTTGTTGACAATGCCCTCATGGAATGCCATGCTAGTAGATCGCATTAAATTGATTGTTGAAGATGCTTTGAAACTCTCCAGTGAATGAAATTAGGTGCAGCTTGGGGAAGAATGTGGGCACCCAAAAAAGTGCATAGGATGGAGGATTCTATTAAACTCTCAACATAAAGATAGGGAATGAATGCCATAAATTACAAGCAACTGAAGAATACACCAGTAACACAACATAACAATACATATAAACTCTTTAAAAGGCATTAATGGATATAAATCACCAACATAATACACACTAAAATGTGATCATTGAGAAAATCTGTGAAACCCCAAAGCAACATAATGTGAAGTAGCCCCCTCAAATGCTAAGTTAATGAGAACTCGCGGAGGCAGTGAAGGAATATGGAATGCAATGATTACTAGCAACAAAAACACAAAATGGATTTGTTAAGATGCTCTGCGCATATGTTGGATGGATGGGCATCGATCCCCAAGGGGCGTGACTCAAAGGAACAAGGGTGTGAACAACCAACAAACAAAACATGTGGAAAAGATCACTAGAAAAAGGCACAAAAAATGGGTCTGTTAAAAATATTTCATTGAATGTGGTCTCATTAATACCCCATGAAAGCAGGGGTTGAAGAGAATGCTCGAGTTGAAACAAGAACAGGAAGTTAGGGAAAAAATGGGAAAACCAAGATGCAGGAGGGAGATCAACGATGGAGAAAGGAGGAGCAAAACCCAGCCACATCCTGGCCGCACCTCGCCATATCGCGATCTAAACCTACAAGACCTTTAATCATCGCGAAATGGTGAGATTTCTCCACGTGGCGTGGGCCTAGGTCAAGTTTTGTGGGTGAAACATTAGGAGAATCTGTCGATGATTTCAATTCTAAATGAAATATTTTAAAAGCAAAAGTATTTCCCATGAGATTTTAATGTGGTGGGCCCGTGTGGAGTAAAAACGGATGAAGTGCCCAAGGAAAACACTTTAAAAAGAAGTCTATGGTTTACCTTGTCAATACTTTCTTTTCAAGTGGAGCAGAATATTTAAAAGTAAATATTTCCATGAGGCCAATAAAGGTGGGCCCGATGAGTCTGTATTTTAATTTTCACTATTGTGAGGTGAAATTAAAATATTAATAGGAAAATTGTATACGTGCACAGGGGGAGTGTCTCTAATATAGATAAATATTCACTGTGTGAATATTGGCTTGTGGATGAAATAAAGTGAAGTATTTAAAAGGAGGCCAATTAAAGTTTGTTTTAAATGGTGAGCAAACAGTTAAAATATAACAAAGTAAATGTGCACGGGGATATTTTAGTAAGTGAATTTGATATTCACTTTGTCACGAAATATTCCCAGTTGGGGAATAAATGTGAATAGGGTGAACATTTTGTGTTGGGCAATAAAGTAAAAATAAAAGCCTAGGTATTAAAGTTGAATACTTTAATATGTGGAGAAATATAATCTACAACAAGTAATAAACATGGAAATTTGGTTTACACGGGAAAGGTGAAAAGGAAAATGTTTCAATGCTAAATAAATGTTTTAAATAAAACATTTGAAACATTATGTGCAGCTAAAAATAGAGCAAAAAATAGAATTTTCATGGGGAAAGGCTGAGATAACAGGTATTTTCATGTAGCTGAGTGAAATGGGAATTTCATCACATGGCATAATTTTTTGTTGCAAACTTGACAAAGGCAAAGAGAGGAAAATTCAGTTAGAAGAGAGATGAGAGATGCTTTGAGAAAATTTGTTGATCAACGAGGGAGAATTTTCTAGATTGCATCTATGGATCAGATTGATTTTAGGGATACTTCTATTTCTCTTTTATTCTCTTCTTCTCTCATTGTAAAAAAGGATGGGATTTCAATTTCTGAAAGCTCTGCAAGTCAGGTAGAAGCTCTAGGTAGAATTGTATAGCTAGGAGAAATGTAATTGAGTCATTTAATCTGAAAGTGTCTATTCTGAATTGTGCTCTCATGTTTATATTTTAGCTGATAATTGTCTCCATTTCTGAGATGTATTACTCTTTTGGATTCAATAATAAGATTATCTGAGTCTTTTCATGCACATTTTCTACATCAGAGTGACATATGTTATTTCCTTCTATTTTGAGAATAATGTAATTTCTTTAATGAAGCACAAGTTGCATTTATTATTTCCTTTTGTTAAAAGGATAGTGTAATTGCTTTAGCACATGTGACAGGAGTACTATGTTTTAGGTGGATTTATAAGAAGAGTTATCAGATAAAACTTCAGTGTTCTAGTTGTCATAATGTGATAACATTTGTAAGGATCTTCATAACATTTTCAACGCTGTAGGATGAATGTTGGTGATATGACTCCATAGCCCATTTTCTGGCACTGGTCAAGTGTTATACTTCTGCTATTTTTAGCTTGGTCCCAAATATTCAAAATTAAAAATCATTTTAAATCCCTAGGTGTTGTAGTTATCTCATGCTCCAAATAGTTGATATTACTGATGAACAACCAATTCTATTTAGTATTATCCTATTATGTTGAGCTATTAAATGAGATTATTTGTTGTCGTTAATGTTGTTTATGATAATAGTGCAAATATTGTAAAAGCATTAAGGGATCACCCTTCTGGGTCTTGTAGAGCCCAAAGTGTAGGAGGATTTTTAAAGTCCTCATCAGTTGGTCCAGGTCCTTTGAACTGACCTTGATTGGAATTGGAAATTCCATAGGTAGATTAGAAGACAAACCTAGTTGCAGTGAAAAAACAAACCAACACCCCACAAATGAGGTAAGAGGTGCAGAGGAAGAGGAGGCAGAGAAGAGCATATTAGAAATCATAGAAGTGTTCATCATATCTATGGGTCTTTGGAAAGGTGAGGCATTTGAAATGGACATCAACAAGGGTGGCTCCACCGAAGGAGCAATGAACACTTGCACCCCCTTAGGGTCAGGTGCATTTGCACTCGCAGTGGAAGCTAGAAGTGATACAAAACTAGACTGAAGAAAAGCAGAGGGAAGGAGAGAAGAGGATGTTGTAGGAAGCCCTAAAGCAAGGGTGGTCATCTCTTCTTCCTTCCTCTTTGATCCGACTTGTTCAGCAAAAAGGACCATTCGCTGGCGCTTGTGCTCGCATGCAAGGAGGTTTCTAGGACTCTTTGAACTGGAGCTCAAAGTCTACAAAGGAATGGAAGGTTCCTACTCAACCATGGGAATGTCCACTACAGCTGTCTCCAGTGGAGGAATAGACTCCTGAATGAGAGAAGGAGGAGCAAGTTGAGAGGAAGCAAGAAGAGTCAGCTCAAGAGCCTCAGTTGTAGGCCTCTTCCCACTTGCTACTTTGGAATCAGGAGTGGTAGGAGGCTATGGATTGAATTACCTCTGGGAACCTTTCATTCTACCATATAAGTAGTACCACAGTTTGGGGTATTCATTAGGGAGGTCCGCGATTCTAAGCTTAGGCCTATGCCAAGGAGGAATCATCAAACTCAATGGATAGCTATCAGGTTGACTCATCCAATACTTCTCCCAAGAAAGGGGAGAGGACGAGGCAGTCTAGGAAAAGGAAACCTTCTCTTTTCCTTTACAAGAAGGAGAGGGAGTTGGCGTGGACCTCTGCTTTCCTTTCTAGGAAGAGGGAGCAATCAATGCAGGATTCTCCTTTTCCTCTCAGAAAGAGTAGGTGACTGATTGCTGCATCACAGGAAGGGTCATTTTCGGCTGTCCATTTCACCTAGTCTTATACTTTACATAATTCTTGTAAAGTAGGTCCATTCTCAGAGGAAATGGAATGACTAGGGTGGGCCAAAAGTGATCCAACAAATATCCACCACGGGACACCAAGGGCTGATATTCAGTGTCATGCACTACATGCATGGAACCTTCATGGGAAAATTTTAAACATTTGTGAACAATAGAGGTGATCCCATTTGTGGAAGCTAGCCAAGGCATGCCTAGCTTCATCCTGAATAAATATGACTCTAGAATAACATCAAAAACCATGTCAACAGCCTAGGTCCAACTAGGACAGACAAAGTTATGGAGCCGTAGGGTATGAGACACATACCATCGTGCATACGAATGATAGATTTTGTTTCTTCATACTCTTCCCTCTGCAATGAATTCAATAATAGTTTTTCTTCCGTAATGACATTGACATAGCTCACGAGGTCTACAAAGGCCCCTATCACAATGTTACCATTGAGGTGAGCGGGAATGTAGAGGGGAGAGGGCTTGTTGTTTAAGGGAAAGTCTTGCAATGTGAATGTTATGTCTAACGAATCGGGTGCAGGTAGAGTGGTAGAAGTCACCCTGACCATGTTAACATAGGTCTCAGGTTGAGCAACAAAATAAGTGAGATCAATAATCATGTTAGTAGAATGTGATGGAAATGGGTCCATGTATATTTGCAATTCACTATTTGCTTTCACCACTAATTTGTTAACATTTTGTTTATTCTTGTCGAGACAAATGGTACCATCCTCGATGCGGTCTTGTATCTCATTACGCAGTTGCATGCAACATTCAGTATCATGCCTATTAACCTGATGGTATTGAAAATAAGTGCTTCCATCATACCAGTTAGGGTAAGGCTCCTTAAGAGGCTTAGGACTCGACAAGGTCATGATCTTATCCTTCAAAAAATTTTGTAAGATAGAAGAATAAGATTTCGATAACTTTGTGAACTTTTGGTTATGTCTGAGGTAGTTTTCATTGGTAGTGACTACTACATTTGTAACATTATTACCTTTCCCATATATTGATACGATATATTTCCCCTCAGAACGAGAGTGTTAGTAGGGTCCCCCGGACTGAACAACCATTTGTTGGTACTCTCATAAAGCTGCACACAAATATGTGAAAGAAGGGTACTTCATAAGGGTGAACTTCTCTTGCCAAGGCCTTTGTAAGTTCCCTATGAATACCTTTTGTACATTAGAATCAGGCAACTGATATTATATTTGTGAAAGGAGTGCTTGATAGTGCGCTATGAAATTAGTGATATTTTCATTGTCACCTTGTTTACATCGGACGAGATCCGAAAAGGTCATCTTTGGTCCAATGTTTTCTTGAAATTTTCTAAGCAATTGATTCACAAGCTGGTCAAAAAAGAAAATGGAATTGTCAGGAAATGAATAGTACCACTCTAGTGTTGTGTCCTTGAGAGATCGGGGAAACAGTTTGGCCATCAATGCATTGCGATGGAAGAAGTCTATGCATAGGGCATTAAAAGTGACACATGTGTTTGTGGGTCTCCTTTACCACCATAATTTTCAAATTTATTGATCTCCATACCTTGAGGGAATAAAATATTTAGAATTGCAACTGAAAATGGGTTAATCGAAAGAAGGGCTAAAAGATAGGTTGGGTAGAGGCTTGGGAAAGACTCGCCAAATGGCTCTACATCTTACCCATATTTAGAAGAAGGGTGTTCAGAATAGGGTCATTAGAAGATAAAGGGCCAGAGGATCCTCCTCCAAAGACACTAGCAAAGCCACCTCTAGAGCCGCCACCGGTGTGACCTCCGCTAGAACCACCATTGGAGCCATTGCCACCAGTAGGGCCTACGCCGGAACCACCTCCTCTAACACCACCTCTGCTGCCAAATCCACCACCACTACCAAAGCCTCCACCACTCATCCCGCCAAAACCTCCACCACTAGAGGTGACAGGGAGGTGAAGCTAAAGCCCAAGGGAACCTTGTGTACTTTGGTAGTTTTGGGTTGTTTGGATACAAAAGGGATGCTGATAGAAGGGACCACATTGGCCATATAGACAAACATGGGAGGCATCGATACTCCTAGCTTTCCTTCATGCTCTTCAAAAGTGAATCCTTGTACAAAGCTAAGATTGTTTGAAGGAGTACACGCTTTAGCCAGATCGATGAGGCTAGTCAGAAGTTCTATGCCTATTTGGTCTTTACCCATGATGTGTTTTAACTTGCTAATGACCCGAGCAGCCTTGGCCATCTTTCGGTTTCTTTCCAAGTGATTCTCTAAGTCACCCAATCCTTTAGCAAGGGAAAAAACATATTCTGAAGGGATCTGAATGACCTCATGATCATCTAACGACAATGGTGTAGGAGATGCAGGGGGAGTAGGGACGTGATCAGTTTCATCAAAGAATCCTATCTCATTCCCTGACAACTACTCCTGCACAACCAGACCAATGGTAGGACCAGAGAAAATGCCTATAGAGAAACTAGTAGAGACCTTTGTCCTTTCTATCAGAAGGTGTTGTATACTTCTCTTGACAATATGCCTAAAATTTGTGGACTGGGTTATGATGCTCATAAACCTTCACAACACTTAGGAATATAATGGTCATGAAGGACACGAGAGAAGCCTCAACACCAATGAATGAACAAATTTTGGGTCACATTGGGTTCACCAAAATTGAGGGTAGGGGGACCGACCACCTGCAAGGCCTCAGGTCATAGAGGGCCAAGAGCGAAAGGCTGCCCTATCTTACCTCAACTAAACGAGATGTTAGGAAGTGCAGGATGAAAATAATGAGGATTGTAAGGCGCTTTGATCATTTTGTAGACCTAAAAATTAGAAAGAGGATAAGCGAGCTAGTTTTTAGGTTAAACACTATGCCTCAGGAAGCTCACTGCCCAAGGATGAAAGTGCAGTCCCGGGATGACAGTGTGGTGCACTGGCCCCTCAAGTGCGATGGTGTTTGTATGACCAGAGGACTAAGGAGACAAGGCTAAATGCTAGAAAACTGACTAACAACCCAACTAACTACTCCCAAAGGGCCAAAACGATGTTATGAAGTGAACAAAGTATGCTCTAATATGATAAAGTAGAAAAACAAGAGTTAGGGTGGCAAGAATAATCTCACAAAGAAATTTGTTCACCAACTAGCTCCCAATAGTGCGTACATCTACACATAAGCAAAAGGTAAATTTGGTTGGGACTGTTAATAGGTATACCTCAACTAGACCCCCACTTTGGTGTTCCCACCTCCATGGACAATAAAGTTTGCAACTATGGAAAAATAGTATGATAAAGAAAGGAAATGAAACAAATAACACTAAACACTACAAAATAGTAAAAGTGCTACTCAACCAAGTGATAGAGGAGAGGATTGGAAAGCTTACCACCTCCACCAAAAGCACTCAAGGCTAATGGGGGATAAAATGAGAGTACTCAAGCCTTTGATGCAATGGTGTTGTCCCACACTTGCTCTACCGAAGTGATGGAGTGTTGAAGTTGCTGATATGGAGTGCAAAAGTGTTGCTTGAAGTGCTTGAGAATGTTGGAATGAATTCTTAGAGGATGTGAAGAGATTTCTATAACATGAAATTATTGTTGAAGGAGTGAATTTGAAGGAGAGAGAAGAAAATGACCATATTTGGGTCGGTCAACCAAAGAGGGCATTACAAGTCGACTTCTAATGGAAAGTGTAATGCCTCTACATCTCCAGTCGTAGGAATATACCAGGGATGTAAGCATGTGATGCAAATGTCTGTGCATTGCGTAGATGTCCCTGACAAAAATTCCTCTGTTGACGCTCAAAACAGGCACGAAGTGGGATGAAAGCAATAGGCTTAGGTGGAATTTAGCCTCTGAGCTTAATTTTCTAAAATGGAAAAATTCAAAAGGGGAATTTTCACATGGGGTGAAAATTTACTCCTATATAGGATAGAACATTACAGTTTCTCAATTGAATATCATTGGCATCAATGATATTCAAATTTGGAGGATTTGGATCATATCGATTGTTTTTTTGATTTGAAATAGGTTGTGCAAGAAGCTGAGGTTGGTTTACTTGCTCAGTGATTAATGGGGGTGTTTGTACCCAAGAATTCCTTGGCCCTTGATTTTTCCATGGCTGAAATTGTGTTTGATTTTGTTGCCATGATGGCTGGTTTGGCTACCACTATGGCTGATTTGATAGCCATTATGGTTGATTCCACTGAGGATTCATCAATTCAAGTTGACCCCAGAATGTAGGTGGTGGTTGTGTTTGATAGGGAGGCATCCATTGATTTACATTTTTCCAAGGGTTCTGATTCCAATTTGGTCTAGGACAATATTGCCCTTGATTAGCGTTGTATTCTATGTTCATATTTAATTTTAGGCAAGAGACTACAAGAACTTGTTGCATAATGTTTCTCACAAATATCACATAGATCAACTTGATTTAATGGAAATTATCTCAAAATATGTTTTCCCCTACATTTGGAACAGTAAATGGACAAAGGCTCAGTAGTCTTTTTATCTCCTTGCATGTTGAGATGAAAGAGTAAATCAGTTTTCAAATTTGCAATTTCTTCCATTACTTGAGACACATCAAGAGTGAGAGCTTTGTTTCTTTAGAAGTTCCTAGTCCCTACTCTAGTTCTAGAGTAGTTTCTACATATCTCAATAATGTCTTCCAAAGAAATCTTGTTGATATCCCCTTTTCCCATAAGATTCAAAGATTCTCTAGAATCATCATCAATCCCTTTCATAAAAAATGTTTTACTAATCTCATTGTCTAATCTGTTATCACACCTTTTATGCACAAATTGAAATCTATTAGCATAATCTTCCATACTTTCATCTTCCATTTATCTCATTTGAAACAACTCCTCCTTCCAATCTCTTACTCAACATTAATCTTGATACTTATCCAAAAAATCAGTTTCCATTTCTTGCCAAGTTGAGATTGATCCAACACCTAAACCCATAAACCAACGTAAGGCTGACTCTTTCAAGGTAGAAGGAAACAATTTCAACTTCTATTTATCAGTTGTATAGTCATAGGTTTGACATAAAACCTTAAACTCAAAAATAAACTGGTTAGGATCCTTAGAAGTTTTTCCCCTAAAGGTAGGTAGAACTGAAGGTGAGATGTTTTTCATAGGAGGCTTGTCATCCTCTCCATTTAAATTGATAGGATAGGAAAAGGTCCTTTTATTTCCTGGTTGGTCTCCCATTCTTTCTTGTTCTAAATGTTCCTCTTGAAAAGGTCCTTGAAAATGTTCATGATCTTCTCCTTGATTTTCTTGGTTTTCTTCTTGATTTTCAATCTGATGTTCATGTATATATTGTTGTTGATCAAAATCAATATTTCATGGAAGAAACTTCCCTAGATGGTCTCTAGCTTTTCTCATCCACAATTTAAACTTTTCTCCTTATCAACACTAAGACTTCAAATGTTAATAGCTAAAAAATGACGAGAAAGGCCATTGGTGTCAATTCTTGTACCATCTAATCTTTTAATTATCAATCCGGGTCTCTCTTAGAGCTATACACGATAAGGAGAATTCCACACTTCCTTTTTTTTTGGGGGGGGGGGGTTTGTAAATAGTGACTTTGATTTCAGTCAGTCACCTTTAGGAGTTATTAGGATCTCTCAGGAGCCAAACTTAACAAGTCATTTCCTACTAAACTCTAATGATTTTAACTATCTTTCTTCCTAGTTCAAACTCTAATGACTTAGTTTAGATTTAATTTAATCTATTTGTAATCAATTCATGTAATAATTAAAGTAAAAATTAAACTCACACTTAATCTAAGATTTTGAATTCAAATCTATTACTATGCTTGAAAAGAAAGCCTATTCTATGCTTGCAGAGAAGTAAATATTAATCTATTTTGCTTGAACATAAATTCTATTTTACGTTTGCAAGAAAGTAAATATTTAATCTAGAAATTAGTAATACTAAATCATGTGAACAAATTCCAAACAAGTTTCAGCTTAATCTTTCCCTTTGTCATCATTACTATCTCTACAAAAACTATCATGCACTTAAGAACAACTATCCGATCTAACTCTTAAAAATTGATATTTAATTTAAAAGTAAACAGCTAGAGATTAACCTATAGTGCAACACAATTAACTATTTGGTAACATCATTATCTAAACTTATAAAATAGTACAACTACTTAACAATGATTTAAATAGTAATAAAGATTCTAAACTTTTTCAACACAAATCAAATAGAAATCAACTAAATTGAGATAATACAACACAAAGTCACCTCCTTTGGTCGAATGGGCCTTGCTCTTCTTTTGGCGAGACTATTAAAACCAAAATTTAGATCAAACCCTTATTTACATTTCAATTGGCCCAAATAGGCAAGTAGAAAAAAAGTACTTAGAACCAAAATTACAATAGTAAGCAAAATGATTAAATAACTGTAAACTAAACCTAAGGATATTTATAGGAAATATCAATTTATTTGAATTCAAAACATGGCACAACTTTCCAAGAATCAAAACAATAAACTTAAGTAAAAACATAACTGAGAAAGTCAAGAGAAAATCCGCCAAATAAAAGTTGAATAAGAAGACTCCAAACTATCTTGAAGAAGTCAATTCAGAATTGATGGATCAAGATCCATCAAGATCCAACTGGCACAATTAGGATCACAATGGAGTCCAAGTTTGTTAAACATAAAGTTTAACAAGTCCACCATGAAACAAGCATTTAAACACCTGCACGATATCCTCAAGAATAGGATGCTAAATTGACAACATATATTTTCAATTGCATAATCATTCCACCTTTAACATCATTAAAAGAAACACATTCAATGCAAAATATCATTTCTAATATATCTTCCAATTAGTTAAACATAAGGAAAAAACAAGCAAACATTCAAGCATATAGTCTACTGCCAACATAGTCAATTAATGTATAATAAATTCTTTGAAACATAAAAAGGATTAATTAAAGTATTTTTTTTAGGTACTCATCAACTAGTTTGATATAAAATATATTATAAATTACCTATGAATAGAAGAAACAATATTATCAACCTTAGTTGACTTAATCTAGCACATAATTAAAAATATTGAAATAACAACTAAAAGATAAATAATTTAGCAAATCATTTCACATGAATGGAACATAAATTAAACTTTATCTATATATAAAATATCTTCTAATCTATCTCTTCATAATGTAAATAACCCAAGGTAATGTTATCATAACTAATATTTATCATGATTCTTCATTAAGCATCACAAATTATAATTATCCTATATCCACTCAGATATTATGTGGAGTCATAGAAAAATGGTCAAGAATTCACATAGAATCTCTAAAGGTTTTGTTAAGGTTATCTAGGAGTAATCTAACTTACATAATACCACAATCTACTCCAAAATTAAGGTTCTAGGATAACATCAATAATTATTATTTCATTATATGCCAAAATTACCTCTCAAACTATGAATATCATAAATGACATTGAGTCTACTTGTTCTTAGGAAATAATAAGTCTATATAAGTATAGCTAACATTATACATCACATTTTGTTTTTGATTCTAGAATTTAAATAGGTCCCACATAATATACAAGCCTATTATAAATCCTAAGGTCAATATGCTTCCAAAATACATCTAATTCTAGATAAACAAACATTGACATGATATTACCTACCTTATAAACTTGATTCGACAATGATATGAATTTGGAATAAATTCATTATAAGATCCATTTAGTATTGATAGAATCACTAGGAGAACCCCAAAAAATAGCCTATTAAAGTACAAACTAACCATATAACTATTGACTAATCTCTATAACATTTATTCAAACACTCAATATGTCTTGAGGAAGATGATATTTTTTTAGTTTGATACTTCATCTCAAAAAAATTCCTAAAACTCAAATGATCATATTATTCATCATCTAATATGTAAAATTATAGTTTAATACTAATTACAAGATTCATTTGTTTCATCATTGTAAATTCGTTCTCACATTTCAATATTTATCCTAGATTCAGAACACCATCTTCATTATTCAATTATTTTCTTCCTTAAGACACATCTAAGTATAAAATATGCAATACAAGAGTCATTTACAATATTATCTTGAGTCCATATCAAGAAGGAACATAATTAATAAGGTACATTTACCTTCTCCTATAAATATAGATACTGATTTCGCATACCTTGTACTAATTATTAACTAATTTGAGTTCTCCAAACTCAAATAGTATTATGGGTCTTTATAAGGGTCTCAAATAACCTCTAAAATAAAAAATGGTCTTGAAGGAGTTTTGTGATGTCAAAGCATGCCATTTTTTCTTGGTCAATGTTTTAGATTGTCTAAGTCCTTAAAGGTTTCAAATAAACATTAATATCTCTAAAATCATATGCTCATAAAAGGGAGTGAATCTCCATTTCAAGAAGTCAAATCTTGTTAAAGTCTGAGTTAGGAATTAGGTCTAAGTCTTAAGTTTTGTCTTTTTGTGTTGTTGACAAGTTGAATGTGAAAGGAAGCCAGGTGAGCAAAAACAACATCCTATAATAATCTAAGTAGGGGAGAGTTACAAAAAAATTCCTTTTAACACATTATACAATTACAAGTAAGAGAAACACATAGAAAATATAAGATAGAACAACAAGTACACATAAACAACACCAAATATACATGGGGAAAACCCTTTTGGGTAAAAAAAACCCCACCCTTCAAAAGCATGGTACTTCTATATTACTTCAAATAAGGATTACAATACAACTTCAAGTACAAAGCTTCTTTAATAAGTGTTTCAAAACAAACACCTATTTTGGAGTGAATCTGAAAGCACTTCATTACTTGTAAACAAACTAAGCATTCTACAATGCAAGGCATGTAATATATAGAGAAATTCAAGCCAAGAGAAGCATCTAGAAGAGTATGGGAATCTAAATCCACATAGCACAATATTCCATGCCATGGAAATGCATTTGGAAACTTATACAATATTCCCTTACACCTCTTACAACTATCATAACATGCAATATTCTATCCTCAATCTTGGGTGACCAAAATATGCTAATAATGGCCTATGATAGATGCCTTGCAACTGTCATTAAATATATTATAAATCTTCCATAAAATCTACCATAGGATTTGTCATAGAATATATCATAACTGACCAAAATATATGATTCTCTTACAACTTGTCATTAAATATATCATAAATCTTCCATAAAATCTACTATAAGATTTGTCATAGAATCCATCATAATATACCAAAATATCTGATTCTCTTACAACTTGTCATAATCCAACTTGGGTGTCAACTTTCACCATGCACAAAGATTCCTTATGATGCATCATAGAATCTATCATAAGTCAAAGATTCCAAAGTGGTATGCCTATATCCACTTGGGATGATGATGTGTCATACAATTTCCTCCAATGGGGATGCCACCCAACTGGTGTGTCCTAATTGATGACATGACAATATAGGCAATTAAATAATAAAAATAAATATGATAATACATAAAATTAATCACATTAGGAATCTAAGGTTGAGAAACCTTAATCCCAACATTATCCCACTTATCAAAGACCTACCAAGAGTCATATGAAATCATTTGCTTAGGGCCCCAAGGCCCATGGAATCAAAACACCATTTGAACTTCTCTGTGCTCACTGGTTTTTTTAGTTCATCTTCAACATTTTTCCAAGTGTCAACCTTCTCTAAATTCACCTTTCCAAATTCTAACATATCATGAACAAAATGATATTGAACATTGATGTGCTTTGTTTGGGCATGGAAGGTAGGATTTTTTGTTAAGAAAATGGCACTTTGATTGTCGCAACATATAGTAATATAGTAATATCAGAACACAATATCTTAAGCTAAATGGATTCCTTACAAGCATGAGTGGTTGCTATGTACTCTTCTTCTATTGTGGATAAAGTGACTATATCCTGCCACTTACTCATCCAACTAATAGCACCACCAAACATCATAAACATGCAACCACTAGTGGATCTTTTGCTTATCAATGTCACTTGCCCAATATGAATCAACATACCCATGAATACTCACAAAATGGTGAGGTTTAGTAGGATAACCATGAAAACACAAGGCATATTAGAAAGTACCCCATAAATATCTGAACACTCTCTTAACTACATACCAATGTACCCATCCAAGATTTTCTATAAATCAACTAAAGAATCCCACTTGTTGGGAAATATCTAGTCTCGTACACACCATAGCATACATGAAACTTTCAACCACACTTTTATATGGTTCTTTGGTCATGTCCTCCATCTCATTAGGAGATTTTGGACAATCATTCATAAAAGGCTTTATCAATTGCATCACAAGAACACCTGTTTGCAATCTATCATGTTGAATCTCTTCAACACTGAGTTCACATAATTTCTCTAGCTTAACCAAAGCTTTTTTTTAGCTTTGTCTCTCATAATATCCATTCCTAGAATGTACCTAGATGTACCTAGGTCTTTCATCTCAAACTATGCTGACAACTAAAACTTTAAATCTGAAATCATACTTTTACCATTCTTAGTAAATGACATATCATCTATGTATAAAACAATAATGAGAATGTGACCATTGTCATATTTATAATAAAAAAAATGGTTAGATTTAGATCTTTGAAATCCTAATGACAACACATAGGTATCAAAATTTTGGTACCACATTCTAGGAGACTGTTTCAAACCATATAAAGGCTTCTTCAATTTGCAAACCAATTTTTCTTTACCTTTTTCAACAAAGTTCTCTAGCTATGACATGTAAATATCTTCCTCCAAGTCACCATGAAGGAACACTGTCTTCACATCCATTTGTTCCACTTCTAAATCATATGTTGTTGCAAGTAATAACAAGAACTAGATAGATGTAAAATTTGCAACAAGAGATAATATCTCACTATAATCAATTCCCATCCATATGTTCCATGTAAATTTCTTCCTCTAATTCACCATGAAGTAATTTTGTCTTCACATCCATCTGGTCCACTTCTAAGGCATGCACAACTGCAAGTGGTAACAAGAACTGAATAGATGTCAAGTTCACAATAGGAGAATTTCTCACCATAATCAATTCTCTCTTCCTATAAAAACCTCTTAGTGACCAATCGTGCCCTATGCTTCTCAACACTACAAACAAGACCACACTTTTTCTTGAACACCCATTTACAACCAATTGGTTTTCGTCCAACAATCAAAGGTACTAGATCCCTAGTCTTGTTTTTCTTTAAAGAAACCATCTCCTCATCTATGGATTTCATCTAGGAATCTACATCAGTCATACCCATAGCCTCTCTAACAGTCCTAGGCTCATTAGTGTTAGAAATCAAAGAAAAAATGCAACTAGAATCCAATAATGAATAAATAAACCTTTATGATTGCCACCTAACTCATGTAGACCTCCTCAAAGGCTGAGGTTGAGGTTCTTCTTCTTTTTCAAAAATTTTTGAGCTGCTTGAGCTCTCCTCATCATTAGGTCCAACAAGGGTGCATAATTCATATGTCTTTGGAGTAGGTGGAATTTGAACTACCTCCTTGTTTTGTTTCTCCTCTTTCTCTAGCTATAGCTCAATAGTGGAAGGTTTCATCTCTCTAAAAATAAAACTTCTATTGTAGAGAAAATTATGATTATCTAGATCCCAAAGCTTATACCCTTTCACATCGATACCATAACTGATGAAGATACACTTAATTTACTTTTTCTCCAACTTTGAACTCTTCTCAATAAGAACATGAGTGTAAGATTCATAACCAAATACTTTGAGATGTCTCATTGAAGGATTTTTACTAGACCATTCTTCCATGTGTGTCTTTCCAAAAACCACCAATTTAGGAGATATGTTGATCAAATAACATTCAGTGGCTATTGCTTCAACCCAAAATTTCTACTAAAGACCAACACCTCTCAACATACTCCTAGCCCTCTCAATCAACGTTCTATCCATCCTCTCTACAACTCCATTTTTTTGTGGAGTGTATGGATTTTTCTTATGTCTCTCAATCTCATTCTCTTTACAAAACTTTTCAAACTCTATGAAACAAAACTCACCACCATTATCAATCCTCAAGAACTTAATCTTTTTTTTAGTTTGATTTTCTACCAAATCCTTAAACTCCTTAAATTGACTAAAGACTTCAACTTTACTTCTAATAAAATAAATGAATGTTTTTCTATTGTAATCATCCATGAAAGAAATAAAATATATAAATTTTGATAACGAAGGAATATTCATAGGACCAAACACATCTGAATGAGCATAGTACAAAGCCCCATAAGACTTATGAGAACTAGAGTAAAAATAAACACAATGTTCACAAAAGTATAACTCGAGATTACAATCATCAAGGCCTTCGACAATGCTCTTATTCGTTAGGGTTCTAAGACCTTTCTCACCAATGTGATCAAGTCGTTGGTTCCATAACATTTTCTTCTCTGCAAGAAGCTTCATTACCATGGAATGAGCACCCTTAGGTACGTAAAATGCATGACCATCGAATGTAGCTGCAACACACTTCTTCACTACATAATCTAATGGTGATGATGAATAATTCAAAGGTCTCTTCTTTGATACATCAGAAGAACTATTGCATTGTGCTATGCATGTATCTATCCTGTATAGAGTGCCAAATCAAACACCCTTAGCCAATACCATAGCTCCTCTTGTCATCTTACATCCTCCACCAACAAAAACAACTTGCACTCCTAAATCATTTAGTTTACTCATAGAAAGTAGGTTTTGTGTCAAACTCAGGATTTGCAGGACACCATCAATCCCCTTCACTCTTCCATTAGGAAATATTATTTTGACTCTTTCACAATTGACTATCTTTAGGTGAGATTCATCACCTAGGTACACCTTCCCGCCATCATACTCTTCACTTCAAAAACCAACCTCCATGAGAGGGCATGTGAAAGGATGCACATGAATCTATCAACCACACATCTTCCAATGCATGGGTTTCCAAGGTTGAAAAAAATGCTTCTACTTCATCTTGAGATGATTTGTTAGATTTAGAAATAGAGAAAGACTTGTTTTTCTTGTTTTTATCCTTCTAGTAGTCTTGCTAAAAATGATTGGTTTTGCCATAGTTCCAACATTTTTCCTTGGAATTATTACTAAGAGACTTAGATCTTCCTAAAGACTTTGGGTTTGATTTCTTTTCTTTCCTCTTGTCTTTCTCCTTCGGTCTGCTAGGCTCTGATACTAACTAAAAGGAAACCAGATGAGTATAAACAACTTCCTACACTAATATGAGTAGTGGAGAGCTACAAAAAAATTCCTTTTAACACCTTATAGAGTCACAATAAGAGAAACACATAGAAAAGATAAGATAGAACAACAAGTATATATAAACAACAACACCATATATACATGGCAAAACCCTTTCGGGTAAAAAAACCCCACCCTCCAAAAGCATGGTACTTTGGTATTACTTCAAATAAGGATTACAATTTAGATTCAAGTACAAAGCTTCTTCAACAAGTGTTTTGAAACAAACATCTATTCTAGAGTGAATCCGATAACACTTCGTTACCTAAAAACAAACTATGCATTCTACAATGCAAGGCATGCAATATATAGAGAAATACAAGACAAGAGAAGCATCTATAAGAGGATGAGCATCCAAATCCACACAACACAATATCTCACACCATAGAAATGCATTTGGACACATAAAATATTCCCTTACACCTCTTACAACAATCATAACATGCAATATTGTCTCCTCAAGCTTGGACACCCAAAATATACTAATAATAACCTATGAAAAATGCCTTACAATTTTCATATAATCCATCATAAATCTGCCATAAAATTTTCCATAAAATCCATCATAGAATTTTTCATAATTGACCAAAATATCTAATTCCCTTATAGCTTGTCATAACCCAACTTGGGAGCCAATTTTATCCATGCACCAAGATACCTTATGAAACATCGTATAATCTATGATAAGTCAAAGATTCCAAAGTGGGACACCTACATCCACTTGGGATGATGATGTTTCATCCAATCACCTACAATGGGGATGCCACCCAGCCAGTGGGTCCAATTGATGACATGCCAATATAGATTTAGCAACATAATTCCATCAGCTGGGGCAACAGTGGGGCATACACAATTTTTTTTTTTGAATTTTGATCTTGGCATTGCTATTCTTTGAACCAATGCAGTGGACACCTTGCTTCAAAGAGGGGAAAAATGTAGACACTTAAAAAGTCCTGATTGATACTATGCATCTGATTTTGATTAACTAAAATCATTTCTTCCTAAATCATTTTCGCACTAACCAATTAATTAAATAATCTTTATTATTTAGTTAAATTCATCAACTTCTACTATTAATCAAATAATTAACTTTATTGGATTAATTTACAGGTTATTCTGACTAATGTTCATCCTATTTAATTAAATCAAATAATTTAATTAAATCCCCCTAAATTCCTCTCATTTGATTAAATAAATCAAATTATTTTGAATCAAATTTCATAAATCCCCTAACCCGCTCAAGTTGATTAATTATAAATTAATTAACTCTACATCACTCTTTAATCATCATTACCCATTTCTCTAGTTTTTAACTCCCCTAAAATTAAATCAGCTCATGGTCAACTAACTGAGTTGCACATGAAATTCATTTATTTTAATGATCTAATTACCTTATTTATCCTCACAATGGCATATTCCTAGGAATGTTCCTCCCATCCACCCCCTCATTCAATTTCCCTCCAAAAGGCTCTTACACACCCATAAATACCTATTACAAAGGAATTTACTCCCTCTTACATGCCATCTTGTCTCTTACAAGGGCATTAATCTCTCTTACATTCTCAACAACATTCTCTTACACCCTTAGCCATATTCATTCAATCCTCTTACATCCTCTTAACTATGCACATTCCCCAAAATTTTCTCCACCTCCATCCATTAGCCTTGTGACAAGTGTCACATTCCTATTGGATCCCATCTCAATCCCACATTCACCAATTGCACTCTTTCTTCAACCCTTCACTCCTATAAGTAGGAGTCTCTCCTACTTGAAATGGATCCACAATCTCATGCAAGTTTATTATAGGAATTTTCACTCATAGAAATCACCCATCCACACCATTTTCATCATATTTTAGCTTGTTTTCATCATCTCAAGCACTTGGAATCATCTACAATCTTGAAGCTTATCGAAGGAATTGGGAAAGGGCTACTTTCCGCATCAAAGGATCACCAATCCCCCTATGGGATGAAGGTTTGATCAAGTTAGATAGGATTACGTGCTTTTATCTTGTTTTATTTTATGTTTTCACCATGTTTTCTTGTCTTTATTTGATTGAGAATCTCACAGGAAATGCTTTTTTTGGGTTTCTAACATGACTAACCTTGTTTGCTTGTCTCTTGTGAGCTAATTATAGATTAGGCATTCGTAATAGACAATTAAATAATATAAATAAATTCAATAATACACCAAATTAATCACATTAGGACTCTAAAGTTGAGATACCTTAATCCCAATAGAATGACATGTTGAAGACACAAATATAAATTATTTTCTATATGCATGGCATGTTGAACATAGAGTGAGACTTTTTAGAGCTCATTCATCTATCCTAATTATTCAAACATATTCAAAATGCAAGTTTCAATGTGGGTTGCACTTTGTAGTGGTTAGAAGCAACTAGAATCTTATATTTTCATGTTGACAAAGATATGTTAGGTATGTTATATCATATGAATAATTCTCAAGGTTTAAATTCCTTTGTAAAACCTTTTGAACCCAATGAATCAATGTATAAGACTATTGTTGTCTCTAAATATCTACACAAGTATGAAATATCTTTGTGCAAAGAATTATGATTTTTGATTAGGGGGAAAATAGGTTTTGGTGGGACTCGAAACCCATTACAATCAGGTTTTGGGTTTGTACTAACAAAATTAGTTTCACCATTATTGCGGTCTAGATCAAGCAAAAATATCCCACCAATGGTATTTGCATGGCCCATCATTGGAGACCCCCTAAAGTTTTTGAAAGGCCCAGTTGTTTTACTCAAGGAAGAGTATTTGAAACTAGGTAGTGTTTTCATCATCAAGCTCTTAACAAAAATGTGACATTTTTTATTGCCTCTGAGGTGTCTGAACACTTTCAAGGAATAAAATGAAGATTTAGTCAATCGGATGTTTATCAGTTCAATGTGCCTACTTTTGGCCTTGATGTGGTGTTTGATGTGGACTATTTTATTAGGTATGAGTAGATTTGGTTCTTCATAAAGGGTCTCAGGGTGAAAAATCTCAAGAGCTATGCACATTAGATGGTTTGTGAGGTTGAGATTTACTTCTCAAAGTGGGGAGAAGAGGGTATTGTTGATGTCAAAAATGAGATGGAACATTTAATTATTTTAATTATTATAGATGTCTCCTAGGGAGAGAGGTTTGGAATAGGTTGTTTGAAGATGTTTCCATCCTTTTCCATGACCTTTATAGTGGAATATGTTAGATGAAAAGGACAACTAAGAGGGAGAGTGAATTAGTTTTACATTAAAACATTCAATCCCTCATTAACTTTCAAACCCTTATCAACATTTAAAACCTTCTCAAGCATTAGAAAAATGTAAACATGTAAAACAACTATGCAAACACAACCAAACACAATAGAACACCATATTTATGTGGAAAACCCTAAGAAGGGAAAAAAACAATAAGGATTAGTTCACATATATATGAATAACAACATTGAATACAATTAGGCTCACTACCCAAAAAAGAAGAAAGATTCACTACCAAGGGCTCACTATCCGGAAGAAAGAATATAGAAGAATTTTTTATACAAAGATTCATTATCTCAGAGCAACAGGAAGATCTACCATTGCAACTCTATTCCATCCACAACCTTTGGATCACTACCTCTATAAAATTTAAGCACACTAAAATGTAGAAACCTTCTACTCATTGTATCCAAAAGTCATAAGCATTCAATATCACACTCAAATCACCAAACTTGATCACATTCATATCTCACAACACTTACACTCACTATACACCATCTCCAACAATTCATCTTGCATCTATACCATTTGTGACCTCAAAAAACTCCTTAAGGTTGGCCTCAATGAAAGGTATGCACCTGAAACATTAAACACCAAATTGGTTGGCACCAAATAGATTGGTGGTGGAAAGAAGTGAAGGTAGACCACACCAAGGTTTAACTAGGACCCAAATATATATCACCACACTACTCATCACATCCACAATCCATGAGGTACCTCCACAAATAGCACCAACATGCCAGGTTGGCCAAACCTGAACTAACACCACAAGCGACCACATACATGCTTCTCCAAGTCTAGAAACAACATATAGACCACAAAAAAACAACACAAAACATCCAAGAATATTCCATAATCACCATAATACTCTGTAACAATGTCACAACCACTTTAAACAATGCATACTTTCATCCTATTCAATAGGATACTACCACTGAACTTCAACACAAGAACTACACTTGCGAAGCAACTCAAGACCAAAAAATACAATGGAAAGTAGAAATAGAAAATATAATAACATTCCCAAATCCGAAAGACAATAAAATTTATCATGAAGAAATGAAAAGTTATCCCACTTTTCCCAGATAGCCTTCTTCACAAGCAACACTCTGTCGAACACAACTTCCACTATCATATGATCTAGAACCTTAGAAAACTTAGATATAGAACCTCTGAACACCTTTGATCATCACATACAAACCACATAAGCATATATTCAGCCATAAAGAAATTTGGAAGACAACTCAAAACATACTTTTGTTACCTTGCACACTCTCTTATTCAAATTTTCTTAAAAGCATTTGGAAACCAAGTGAACTTACTGCAACTACAACACGTATTCATCACAACCATGCAAGAAATCAATGGAAATACTGGTGACAACAACACAAAACCTTTTCATCAAGACCATACAAGGGGTTGACATCAATGTGATATCAAACCACAACACAGTGCAACATACTTCAACAACTCCAACATCTGCATGCAAGGGGTTGAAATCAATTCCAACACTAATGACAACACTAGAAATCTCCTCTACTAACTCAAATCTCCACAAATCCAAACTTCCAATAATACCCCTCTTTGTCATTGATGGAAATGCCTATGTTGAAAAAACATCAACAACAAAAGAAACTCAACATCAAGTAGCACTTTCACATCAAGCAACACTCCCGCTTACTGGGGCATCTCTTACTCTTCATACTCTCTCTTTACCTTTGCTTCAAAAAATTATCCCTCTATCTGGGGATTTCTTTAGATCACACTCTCCCTTTCTTGAATAATCTCTCTCCTTGTGTTTTCTAGACCATATTCTCTCCTACACTATGGTTTTTCAACCAAATATCTCCCCCTTGAACATCATTGGCAAAGGGAAAACAACTCACCCTTTGACATCACTTGCATTCTTCATTCTTTTCACTACTCTCTCTCTCTCTCTCTCTCTTCCGCACCTGCATAGAACTATTTTTCTTTTCTTCTCTCTCCCTTTGACAATACTTGCTCCCTCTAACCGCATCAACCAATAGTACCACTACCAACTATCCCTAAGAGGTAGCCTCCATCATCAATCCAAGACCAAAAATGTATCTTGAATGATCACTTGGAAAGATGCACCAACTTATACATCTAATTGAAATGAGGGTCAATAATCCCTAACTCCTATTGGAGATACTCAAATGTATATTTTGGAAGAGCCTTTGTAAAAATATCTACAACATTCTTTGTAACTTTTTGTCTCAAAAAGTGATACCAGATAGAGATATTTTTTTGTTGTTGAATGCATTACCAGGTTCTTTGAAATATTGATAGCACTTGTATTATTGTGCAAGATAGAAATAGGTTTATCATATTATATTTTGATATCCTTCAATGTCTGCTTCATCCACAATACATGTGTACAACATGATGCTACTTCAATATACTCTTCCTCTGCAGTAGATAATGAAAAATTGAGTCATGCTTCTTACTCAATCATAAAACCAACCTGCTTCCAAGAAAGAAAGAACCTCCATTTGCATTTCTTCTTTCATGTGAACATCCTACCCAATCTACATCTATATATGCACTCAAGGATAAATTAGTATCCCTAGGATACCATAGACCAAAGTCCATAGTTCCCTTCAAGTATCTAAATATCCTTTTCATTGCTTCCACATGTGATTTTATAGGATCTTGAAAAATCTTACCACAAGACATACTACATACATGATATCTGGTCTAGTAACAATTAGGTATAGTAGTCCACCAATCATTGATTTATACTTTCTCTGATCTGTCTTAGGGGATTCATCATTTTTTTCTCAATTTGCAACCAGTAAGTATTCAATTATGTATTGGTTTAGAATCCTCCATCCCAAAATTCTTCAACAATTCTTTGACATACTTTGACTGTGAAATGAATATACCTTTCTCTACTTGACTAATTTGTAACCTAAGGATGAAATTAATCTCCCCAAACATTGACATCTCAAAATATTTTTGCATCTCCTTTGTAAACTTCTTGCACATGCATTCATTTCCTCCAAAGATTATGTCATCAACATATATAACCACAATCAGGATTTGATCTTGTTCAACCTTGAAGTAAAGGTTGCTATCTACAGTACCATTTTTGAATCCTTGCTACAATAAGTACTTATCTAACCTTGCATACCAAGCTCTAGGAGCTTTCTTGAGTCCATATAATGCCTTTTTCAACTTGAACGCCATATCAACATTATCTGATAACTTAAAACCTCCTAGTTGCTCAATGTACACTTCTTCCAACTCACCATTAAAGAATGCAAAATTGACACCCATTTGATATACCTTCAAATTTTTATGTGTTGAAAAATATAAAAGCATCCTAATAGCTTCCATCCTTACCATTGGAGAAAAAGTATCCTGAAAATATATTCTGTCCACTTGTGAGTATCCCTTACACAAAAGTCTAGTTTTTTTTGACAACTTTTCCATCCTTATTCAACTTGTTCCTAAAAAACCACTTATTTCTTATCACATTATTATTTGTAGGTCTTGGGACCAATTCCCAAGTCTAATTCTACTTAATCTATCCTAATTCTTCTTCCATAGCCTTGATCCAATTTTCTTCTTTGCATGTCTTAGTCACTATTTTAGGTTCTATCTCAGAAATTAAACAAAAAATTATCTGTTCTTCTGTCATAAAATATTTTCTTCTTGTCAAGACACCTTTACTCTTATCTCTAATGATTTGATCTTCAGAATGGATCTTCTACACATACTTAGGAGTCTTAGGGATATTTTTTGGAGATTTTTCCTCTTGAATTGTCATCTCCTTCTCTTTCTCTTCTTCTTTTTCTTCTTCACTGCAAGGGGGTTCTTCATATTCACGTCCTATCAACATTGAACTTTGTAGTGGTTTTTCATGTAAGTATAGGTGAAAATATAATTACAATCCTAAGTTCATTTGTGTGTCTCCACATTCTTTGGAAAGTGTTTTAGGGGACATGAGGGAAAAAATATTTATTATTTATTTTCCTCTGACAAATTTTAATTGCATTCAAAGAGGTGGACCCATTACAATGGCAGTTACAAAGCATCCAAGAGAATATTGCTCTTGGGTGTCCAACTTTTTGGTTTGGGACCACATGAGTGTGCATTCCCTTGCATATTATTTGTGTTTTTTGTATGCTCTTGCATGGTTGGTGCATGCTCATGCATGTAGCCATCAAAGCTGCTAGAGAGTTATGGAGCACTTGGGTTCAACCAATTATGATTGGTTGTGGGTTAGGTGCCCATGTGAAGGCCATGTGATTATTTAATATTTTATTACATGTTTATGGCTTATCCATTAAGGGGGGTGTGGGTTTTTCTAGGTGGTTTTTATTGTTGTTTTGGGATACAATTTATGGTATTCTCTCCCACAAAATTCTATATATTGGAGCCTTGAGATGGTGATTTTGTATGAGTTATTTGTAGGTTGCTAGAGCGACAAAGTGTTGTCAAATTATAGAGAGGATTGTTGTATTGATGTACTTCTTTGAAGAGTAATACAAACATTAGATCTCTTTGGGTTTGGAGATTTTTCCTGCATGGTTTTCTCCACATATATCTTGTGTCACTTATGTTAATGATGTGGTATTGTAGATTTCTCTTTCATTTTTGAAATTGTGAATCACATAACCTTGTTTTTGTTATCTTGATCATATAATATTAGATTTGCAATTACTTTAGTAAGTTCGTATTGCTGCAAGTTATACCTTAATTTCCAACATTTGGTATCAAATCTAATGGTTTTGTTAAGAGAGGGAGGCCTTTCTTTTGAGTGTTGAAGGTTTTTTGGTTGCAATGGGAGCTTATGCATTGTGGGTTTTGTAGATTTGTGAAGAATATTGTAAACCATGACTTCTACCTCTCGTTTAGTTATTGATAAGTTCAATGAAACTAGCTACAAGATGTGGAAGTTATAGATGGAGGATCTCCTTGAAGAGAGAGATTACTGGTTGGTAGTTTCAAAGGAAACGAAACCAGAAAAAATATCTCATGAAGATTCGAAGAAGATGGACAAGAAGGAACGAGGAACCATTTGGTTGTCTTGTGGATTCTATCCTCTTGAATATTTCAGAAGAATCCATCGCATACAATTTGTGGAAGAGGATAGGTGATATCTATCAAACTAAAAGTCTTACTAATAAATTGTATCTGAAAGGGTAAGTGCAAGAAGTTGATTCCATGAAACGTGGAAGTTTTTTCCTTCACCAAAAAAACAAAATTGGCATTGCAAAAATGGGATCCTGATTTTCATAAACGGGATCTCGAGCCGAAATTACAAATGGGATCTCACTTTTTAAAAATTGGGATCCCATTTGTTAAAGGGTCTCGAACTGATGAATGTGAAACGAGATCCTGATTATTACAAAATAGGATCCCGATTTGTAAAAATCAGGATCTCGTTTTGTAATAATCAAGATCCCATTTTAAGATGGTATTTATTTTTTTAAAAACAAACCAAACTCATTTCATTCTGCACGGGATCCTGAATTAACCAAGAGGACAATGACAGTGTAATGACCTCTAGGTGCGCCTCCACCCCCAATTTTTTTTTTTTTTGTGTTTTATTGAATTTTTTAATACAATAATAGATTTTAGCATGTTTTTATCCAATTTATTTAGTGTTTGATGCATTTTATTTCCTGTAACAGTAGAAATGATTATTTGTAGAAATAGATGAAAAAATGCAATGAAACCTGAAGATATTGAATAGAAAGGAAAAAATCAACCTTAAATTGTATTTTAAAAATAAATTTTAGCTTGAGAAACCTAAATTGTTCAATCAAACAAAAAAAATTGCATTGGAAAACCTTAATTGAAAGGAAACAAAAGAATTTGTATTTCAAAACCCTAAATTGAAATGAAATAAAAAATGCATTTGAAAACCCTAATCAAGCTTTTTAAACCCTAAATTCAAATGAAACAAAAAAGGATTTGAAAACCCTAGTTTGAAATGAAACAAAAAAATTGCATTAAAAACCTTAATTGCTTAGATTGAAACCCTAAATTGAATTGAAACAAAAAAATTGCTAAAACCCTAAATTGAAATCAAACAAATCCTTTTGCATTTGAAAACTCTGATTTCAAGCTCAAGAATATTTTATAATTTGGAAAAAAATCATTTGCATTGCTTAAATTTTTTAAATTTCATTTGCATTGTATGGAGAAAACAATATGTTAAACTTTACTTTCAATGGTAAATTATAATTAGATTAGAAAACAATATGTTAAAGAATAGTTACAATTCATAAATTTTATCAATGTTTACAAATTTAGATAGCAAATTCCTAAATCCTTGTACAATCCATTTCCAATTGTCACTTAATTAGATAATATTTGCACTCATTTCTATTTTATGTTTTTATCTCTCTTAGTCATGCCTTTTTTCCATTTCTTGTTTGCATGTGTTGTCTCTTGTCTTCTGACAATATTAACCCTCATTCTAGTCAATTAATTGTTAATTAGGGTCCTAGTTTAGTCTAAAATATCAATTTGCACTAGTTACCTAGACACTAAAATAATCTAAATATATTTCTTTTAGGTTCTTTCAATTTCAAACAATCCAAAATAAAATACTTGATTCAACATTAACTAATTTTATATTATACATTTAATATCATAAAATTCATTTAAGTGGGAAATATTAATGAAAAAAATGTTAAATAAAACAATCTTATATTCAATTAAAAAAAATATCTATTTAAAAAATACATCAAACTCAATCTTAATAATACATAATTATGTGTTTCTATTATGGAAATACTCAATCTATTCATAAAATAAAAAATATTCGTAAACTAGTCACTAACTTGCAAGTCCTTTATTCCAAGGGCCACCCAAAGTTCACACTAAGTTCCCTAAACTCTGAACCCTGAACTCTAAAATCTAAACCCTAAACACTAAAGCATTCATTTTGTCCTAGGACCTTAAAATGAAATTTGGTTGCCTTAGGCAACTCCACCAAATTTTATTCCCTTAATCCATGTCATTTTTTCCTAGGACCTTACTACATAGATCCCCTTAAGCCATCCTATTACCCTAAACCCTAAATTCTAAAGTCTAAACCCTAAACCCCGAAGCCATCATTTTTTCCTAGGCCCTTAATGAAATTTGGTTTCCTTGGGCAACTTCACCAAATTTTATTCACTTGAGCCATGTCATTTTGTCCTAGGACCTCACTAGACATAGATCCCCTTAAGCCATCCTATCACTCTAAACCATTAATCAATGTCTTAAGGGGTCCTAATATGACATTTCTTAAGGGGATCAAATAAGTTCTCAAAATTTGGTGAAGTTTCCCAAGGCAACTAAATTTTACAATAATAAGATCGTGCAAGATTATAATATGAATGAGATTTCATGATCTAGGTTGGCCAATTGAAACAAGAACTATCTCAATCAATTTTTCCACAAGAAAATGTTGTTCACTAACTTGCAAGTCCATTATTCCAAGGGACACCCAAATTTCACCGTAAGTTCCCTAAACCCTAAACCCTAAACAATAAAGCATTCATTTTTTCTGAGGACCTTAAAATCAAATTTGGTTGCCTTAGGAAACTTCACCAAATTTTATTCACTTGAGCCATGCCATTTCTTAAGGGGATCAAATAAGTTCTCAAAATTTGGTGAAGTTTCCCAAGGCAACCAAATTTAACAATAATAAGATCGTACAAGATTATAATATGAATGAGATAAATCATGATCTAGGTTGATTGATTTGTAGTTTAGGGTGATAGGATGGCTTAAGAGGAGCTATGTCTAGTAAGGTCCTAGGACAAAATGACATGGCTCAAGTGAATAAAATTTGGTGAAGTTACCTAGGACCTTAATGAAATTTGGTTTCCTTGGGCATCTTCACCAAATTTTATTCAGTGAAGCCATGCCATTTTGTACTAGTACCTTACTACATAGATCCCTTGAAGCCATACTTTAGGATGTCTTAAGGGGTCCTAATATGACATTTCTTAAGGGGATCAAATAAGTTCTCAAAATTTGGTTAAGTTTCCAAGGCAACCAAATTTAACAATAATAAGATCGTGTAATATTATACTATGAATGAGATAAATCATGATCTAGGTTGACCGATTTATGGTTTAGGGTGATAGGATGGCTTAAGGGGATCTATGTCTAGTAAGGTCCTAGGACAAAATGACATGACACAAGTGAATAAAATTTGGTGAAATTGCCTTGGAACTTAATGAAATTTGGTTTCCTTGGGCATCTTCACCAAATTTTATTTAGTTAAGCCATGTAATTTTGTACTAGTACATTACTACATAGATCCCCTTAAGCCATCCTATTACCCTAAAACCTAAATCCTAAACTCTAAACCATAAATACTAAAGCATTCCTAAATTGTCATATATAAATAGTTAAATTTTTTTCATTCAAGTAACATGCCTTAGACATGAACGAGGCTTACAAATTTTATCATTTTCATTCAATTAGGCTATTTATTTTGAATGGTTTAAGCATATTTCCTAAACATGTATCTTACATTTTGAAATTACAAATCTAATGCAAGTTCAATTATATCTTAGAGATCACATGGATCGATTCAATAATATTCGTAATCCACCTCCACACCATCCATCTCCACCACCTTCACCTCCACCTCCACCCATTCCACCTCATAACCCCCCACCTCCACCACCTAAAATCGATGGTGCTCACTTGCAAGCACGAATCAATGCCAATGTTAGAACCATTCAAGATCAAATCAACATTATTCAAAATGAAGAATGTATCACACCACCTTTGAGGATGTTTGCATCTAGGATGCAAAATGTTGTTGATGTTGTTAGGGCTATGGATGGGATCTTAGATGAGCATCGATAATGGCTAGAGGAGAGGAGAACTTCCAATTCTGAAAAGGAAAAAACAAAGAAATGAAGAGATGTAGTAGAGACCCACAACAATTTATAAATTAAGACAATGATCTTATAGTTATGAATTTATGAATTTGGTTCGATGGATATTTTGTGTGATGATTTTATGAATTTGGTGGCATGGATATTTTTAGTGACGTGAATTTATGATTTGGGTTGGATGGATATTTTTAGTGACATGAATTTATGAATTTGGTCTAATTTATGAACTTATATGATGAATTTGTAATAGTATATATTTTATGACTATCTACTAGATCATGATTTCTCCTGTTGTAATAGTATATATGCATTAGACATAAAATGAGGTTTTTGTGAATGTTTCAAGTTTATTTTTTATTATGTACATGTATTAAAATTGCATAGTTCTAGATCTTAAAATTTGAAATTTGTATGTATGTACATAGTTTAGTTGAATGATGTATTCATGCAAATTATGCATCGTATTTTTTATTTTATATGTATGTACATCTTAAAATTTGAATTTTGTATGCACATGCTCAAGTTCAATCAATGTATGTACGTGTATGTATATGTATGCACATCTTATTTAAACAAATTTGCATGTGTATTTCAAATTTAACTATTTCTTGTAATTTTGTAAGTTTGTATGTTAATTTTGTATAATTTAATGTAGGTGCACTTATATCTAATATCATGGATCAATTTAACATTAATTATATCATCAATCCAGCACCTCGGCCACCTCCACCTCCCCCTCCACCTCCCCTTCCACCCCCTCAACCTAATATCCCACCTCTAACACCCATTGGATTTGATGAGGCTCATGTGTGAGCACACATAAATGATCAAGTGGCATCCATTCAAAATCAAATCAATGCTATGAAAAATAAAGCATTGATTCCACCATACGTGAGAAATTTTGCATCTACAATGCAAAATGTTGTGGATTCCATTAGGACTATTGATTCTAATCTAGATAGGAATCAACGAGATAGAAAGCAGATGAGACAATTTTATGAAGACAGTCTCTCCTATAAACAAATTTTATACCTTAAAATAACAAAATCCCATCTAGCCCCTTACTTTCTCGACCATGTTACTTGACAACCCATTCCTCCCAATAAATCTGGAATATCCATGAGGTGGTGTATACATCCACAGATGAGTGCACATTTTTGGGATCAATGGTCTATGGTATTTCACAGTCCACCACACGCTAATTTGGAGGTCTTGTTGTATTTTTTGAGGAAACTTGTAATATAGGGGGATTCACTACTCACGAGTTCTCTTCATTTAGAGAGCCTCATAGGGAAACTACCCTATACTACCTTAATGGAACAGTGATGACAATTTCAAAATATGTTAGAGTAGGTCATAGAGATTTTCTGGACAGACTATCAAGCTCTCGACCAAAGGATGACTGAGCAGAGTATGAACGACACCGTGGCGCGCTGGCATCTTGTGGGGACTAGAAAGTGAGAACGTCTCAGAAAATGGCTAAGTGATGACTTACACTCTGATTATTGAGAATCTCTAGAATGCCAGAAAGCAACAAGAAGTAATAATACTAAAATAAAGTGAAATAGAGATGGTAAAGACAAAGAGAAGAAAGGAAATACCTACGACCGTGCTAGTGATGAAGCTTCTAGCTCATGAGTGTCTTCAATACCTACACACAAGGGGGAGAGAGAAATTGTTGGGTGGTTGTATAGGGTCCTACATTAGTCAAACCCCATTTTGGTGTTCCCACCTCCATAGACAACCAAATAGATAGATAGAAAATTAGAAGTGAAGTAAAGAGCACTAAAGCACTACAAAACAATGTTATGCTACTCAACCAAGTAATAGAGGAGAGGATTGAAATATTACCACATCCAACAAGAGCACTCAAGGCTAATGGGGGAGAAAATGAGAGGAACTCAAGCCTCTATTGCAATGGTGTTTTATTCCACACTTGGTCTACTGAAGTGGTGGAGTGTTGATATTGATGTTATGAAGTGTAAAGTGTTTGGAGAGCTAAGAGAAGGCTCAGAGAGAGCTAGAGTGAAAATGGATCAAGAAGAGGTGAATTTGAAGAGGGAGATGAAGGAAATGACCATATTTGGGTCGGTCAGCCAAGGAGGGCATTACAAATCAACCCCCAATGGGAAGTGTAATGCCTCTAGAGGCTCGAGACGCGAGAATATGTTAGGGACATAAGCGCGCCGCACAGACATTTGTGCATCGCACGGGTGTCCTCGACAAAAATGCCTCCATTGATGCTCAAAATAGGTGCCAAGTGTGATGCAAGGAGCGGGCTTAGGTGAAATTAAGCCTCCTAACTTGGTTTTCTAAGGTGGATAAAGGCAAAAAGGGGTTTTGTACATGGGGTGCAAATTCACTCTTATACATTTTTCCCCCACTTTAGCAATCAATAACACTAATGAATGGTTGGTAAAGTAGATCAAGAAAGGGTAGGGTTAGAAACATATACTTGAACCATCGAGGAAGAAAACCATGATCTGGTGAACTCAAGAGTGTAGGGTCAAAAGAGGACTTCGTAGTTCTGCAAAACTATGAATTTGAAGAAAGAGCATATACTCAAGATGAAGAAGATGTAGATCTTCAATCCAGTATATACACAAGAGAAGATAGAAATGAACAAAGCGCGTGGTGAAAGAAAAACCCACTCAAGAGTAGAACCCACACCATAAAGTAAGTGTGTGATAAAAGAAAACCCTGCTCAAGGAGGAGAACCTGTATCACAAAAGAGGTGATAAAAGAAAATCCTGCTCGAGGAGGAGAATCCATATCACCAAAAAGAGTGTGGTGAAATCAAAACCCACTCAGGAGTAGAACCCACACCACAAAAGAGGTGATAAAATAAAACCTTGCTCAAGGAGGAGAACCCGTATCATTGAATAAGGATGTAAAGTAGCTCTATAGGTTCTTAGTCCTGCAAAGAAAGTAAGTAGATAGTCACACAAACCATCATCAAGTTGGAATAATTTCAAAGGGGTCCCTTAGGAACCCTTCAAAAGAAGAGGGGTCCCCTCAAGGGACGTGATATTCAAAAGGTGAAGTCTAGTCAGGCTGCCCCCAAGCTAGACGCGAAGATATGAAATAAGTCTAGTTGGGCTGCCCCCAAGCTAGATGTTGATGAATTCATTGGAGAGGAAAAGCTTTCAAAGAGGTCCCTTGGGAACCCTTCAAAAGAGAAAATGGGTCCACTCAAGGGGTGCTTCATTTGGAAGATATATAGAAGAGAGGGGGTCCTTGAGAAGGACACGCATCTCTAAAGTGAGTTATCACTACCCCCAACATATAAGGGAGGAGAACCATGCAAGATATTCAAAACATGATAGAGGTAAACCTCGATATCACTTGTCAAGCAAAGAAAAGGAAGGTGCATCAATCAAATAGGATTTTGATGGCACCTAAATCAAGAAGTTGTATTTTATCCCTTAGAGCCTTGCACTCACTAGTGGAATGGCCAAGCACTCGATGGTATGCACAAAAATAATGTTGATGAGTTTTCTTACGTGTAGGAGGAGGAAGAGTGATCAAGTGGGATTTTAGAAGCACCAAGAAAAATACACTCTTGCTCAGATAAAGAATTAGGGGTAGGAAGAAAACCTTTCTCTTGTGGAGAAAAGTCTGACTTCTCACAAGAAGAAGATACTAATATAGAAGACAAAGGAGGAGGATCTACATGGAGAGTATTATTTTGGAAAAGGGGATCATACTGCTCTACAAGATTTACATCATCCTTCTTGACAAGGTTACCAATGTTAACTTCTTTAACAAAAGTGTGATCATCTTCCTTAGAAGGAGGATCAACACCAAGAACATTACAATTTGCATTCACCTTACCCCGCAATACAAAAGAATGACCATATTTGATAGCAGAGGTGGATGATGTTATCAGAAGGTCTAAGCAGATTGGGTTGACTTTATATTCCCCAGTAAAGGATTCTGTAAAGTCTAAAGAACCCCAATCGTCACCAAGACATGAATTCTCTTGAGAAGAGGTAGAAGGAGCACACTTAGGACTCCTTGCTTCAGAAGGGTCTTTGTCAAGGACATTTATCTTGAGAGTACCTTTTGTAGTAGATATTGCTAGAGTAAACATCGACACATTGGAAAACATTGAAGGGATGAGAGTAGGCACAAATAAAGCTCGACCAGTAGCTACCATCTCACATAAGTGCGTAGCATCAGGATCAACCTTAACTATGACTGCTTTATTGTTAGCAATGAACTTAATAGATTTGTGCAAGGTAGACGAGACTACACCCATAGCATGCATCCATGTTCTACCAAGAAGAAGGTTGTATTGTAATTTCTCTACAATAACATATACAAGGGTAGGTACGGTAACAGGTCCCAACCTCAAAGGAAAGACTATCGTGTCTAGGGCTCGTTGACCAACATTATTGAACCCACGAATGTCAACAGAAGAAGTATTCAAAGAAGATAGGTCACTATTAATCTTAGGTAATAGATCAATACTACTCACATTGAGTGTTGAACCAGTGTCAACGAGAGTACGTCAAATGCCAATTTTATTAATATAACTATAATCATTAAAGGGTCTGCTTGCTTCTGTACTTCTAGAGGTGAGAGATCTTGTGGATAGAACGTACTATTCAGAAAATTTGCACGAATATACGCCATCAATGCATTAGCATCAGTCAACCTAGCAGAAGAAGGCAAGAGGATCTTTTGCAAGGCTTCCTGAAGCATACCTTGATAAATCGGATTGGACTAAAGCAAGTACCACAGTGAGATCTTATCTGGAGTAACCTGAGGTTTCTCAACAAGATCGTAATCACTAGGTGCTTAAGGAAGGCTAGGTTGTTTATTCATATTATTCTCATAAGTATGGACTACTTCTCTATAAGAGTGAGCCTTAGGAATATCAGGAGAACCACCATCGAATGGAACACCATCAATAGAAAAAATCCTTTTAAAAGGACTAGTTGGAGTCACGTAAACAACTAGTCTCTTAGGCCTTTGAGGGGCGACATAGACATAGATTACATTTAATGAATCATCACAACTAGTAGAAAAATTAGTTGAAGACATTCTCAACATCAATCCAAACAGGATCAAATGTAGAATAATTATTTGGAGAAACATTATTAACATCAAAATAGGGAGAATCAGATGTGGAAGGAGGTTCATCATTCACCAACACATCTCTAGAAGAGAGTGCATTGGAATGAGGAAGATATTTGTCATTCAAAAATGCATCATCTCTAGGAGAGAGTTCATTGGAATGAAGGGGAGTTTTGTCATCCATAAATGCACCATCTCTAGAAGAGAGTGCATTGGAATGAAGAGAAGGTAGAGTAACATTAAGAAAGGTATCAATGATTTCATCTTCTTGTGACAAAATATCCTTTGAAGCCAAAGGAATTTCGTGAGAAGGATCAAAGATGCCAAGTGACATGAGCAAAGCCAAGTCACTATCACATGCATGAAATGGAATTTCATTAACATTTTGAACAAAATTAGATACAAAACTAATAAAAGAAGGTGTTAAATCCATTAAATTTTTTTTTGGTATTTTCTATGTTCTTGTAATTCGCATTTTTGGAGGTCTTCAGAGTGGAATTTGGGGTCAGAACTTGCATTGGTCCCTAAAATTCAATTTTCAAATGCTAGTATTTTAGGGATTGAAATAGTTCTCTAGGAGAACTTTCCAACGGTGCAAACAGTTCTAAATTCTGAGCACCAAGTCAAAAGTTATGACCTCGCCAAGTAGGGGTAAATAAATTCATAGTTTTTCAAAGAACAATGTTCTTCACATCAGGTTCACCAAAATGTAATATAGGAGGATTCACTACTCACAAGTTCTCTTCATTTAGAGAACCTCACAGGGAAAACTACCCTATACTACCTCAATGGAACAACGACGAGAGTTTCATAATCCAAAAGAGTAGGTCACAGAGATTTTCTGGATAGATTATCAAGCTCTCGGCCAAAGAACGATAGCACATAGTACAAACAACAACATGGTGTGTTGGCATTCTAGAGGTGCGTTGGCATCTCGTGGGGACCATAAAGTGAGAATGTCTTAGAAAATGGCTAAGTGATGACTTACACTTTGATTACTGAGAATCTCTAGAGTGCCAAAAAGCAACAAGAAGTAATAAAATTGAAATGAAGTAAAATAGAGATGGTAAAGACAAAGAGAAGAAAGGAAATACCTACGACTATGCGAGTGATGAAGCTTCAAGCTCGTGAGTGTCTTCAATACCTACACAAAAGGGGGAAAGAGAAATTTTTGGGAGATTGTATAGGGGCCTGCCTCAGTCAGACCTCGTTTTGGTGTTCCCACCTCCACGGATAGCCAAATAGATAGAGAGAAAAGAGAAGTGAAGTAAAGAGCACTAAAGAACTACAAAACAATGTTATGCTACTCAACCAAGTAATAGAGGAGAGGAGCGAAATTTTACCACCTTCACCAAGAGTTCTCAAGGCTAATGGGGGAGAAAATGAGAGGAACTCAAGCCTCTGCTGCAATGGTGTTTTGTTCCACACTTTCTCTATTGAAGTGGTGGAGTGTTGATGTTGCTGCTGTGAAGTGTAAAGTGTTTGGATAGCTAAGAGAGGGCTCACAGAGAGCTAGAGAGTGAAAATGGATCAAGAAGAGGTGAATTTGAAGAAGGAGATGAAGTAAACAACCATATTCAGATTGGTCAGCCGAGGAGGGTGTTACAAATCGACCCCCAATGGGAAGGTAACACCTCTGCAGGCTCGAGATGCGGGAATCTGTTAGGGATGTAAGTACGCCACACAGAAGTTTGCATGCCGCACAAGCATCCTTGATAGAAATTCCTCCACCAATGCTCAAAACAAGCGCCAAGTGTGATGCAAGCAGTGGGCATAGGTGGAATTAAGCCTTCGAACTTAGTTTACTAAGGTGGATAAAGGAAAAAAGGGGATTTGCACATGGGGTGAAAATTCACTCTTATACAAAACTATATGTAGAGTTTGTTATGGGACAAAAGCCCAATTATTTTAATTTTAAATCATTCCAGGGTGTTGGTGGCAACATGCCACAATAGAGGTTAGGGGCAAGGGTTGATTCCCAATGCCTCATGGATGCGCAACCCCTTGTTGCTCCTCTTGGTCCTGTCATTCCCGCACCTATGCATCAACGTGTGGTGGTATTGACATTAGGATTCCTTAGTATGCTAGCAAGAGACCTTGATCAACATGCTTCTGTGATAGTGGGTAGGGAGCATAGAGACAATGATGACGAATGAGTGTTTTATGGATTTGGTTCGATTACCCCTGCAGGAGTGTCAAGACCACATGTATGCACTAGTTGCCAGCAGTTATGCTATGGACTCGATCAGGCCACACCTAGTTAGGGTGGATGTGGAGATTCTAGTGGTTCATCAGGTCACCTGAGTTCATTTGTAGAATTTCTTACAAAATACCATCACCCTAAGGACACTGCAACAGAGGCATAAATATGCATCTACATGTTGAATTTATAAGAATTTTAATGAATGTATATATCAAAGAAAAGTTTGCAATACAAATTTTAACAATCAAACTGTTTGGTGTATAGATGACACTAACGATGGGGCAATCATCCACTCCACGAGTACATACATTGACACTAGTCCTAGTCGGCAACCCTTATGGAGTATTTTGATTTCAGTTTTTTAAATTATATAGGAAATAATTTTTAACTTGAGTTTTAAATTTATAATTGAATCATGAACATATGTTTTAAATATTTATGTTGGTTTAGAGGAGTCAATTGACTTCCACTTCGATTCCACCTGAGGGGTTATTGAGCACTTCTCCAGTGTCAAGCATTATAGATTAGGGGTAGGTACATTTATATTGTAAATTGTTTAACTTACATTAGTATTTCTTTAAAATTATGAATTTTGAATTCACTATATATCAAATGTGCATGTACATTTGTAAATATTATAAGCGTTAAATGTCTACATGGATGTTTAGGTTGATACAACAATGAGAATGGGCATCGAACATACATTGGATGTTGTGGCTACTTGTGAGGACTTTTAATTCTAGGTTGTTTAAAACAAATTCTACACAAAATGTGCAAACTTGAATATATATATTTTAACCTAATTCAAGTAAACATGCTTTAAATTTGATCTTGTAGGACTTTGTTAGTGCTACTTTCTCTCATGAATTAGTCTTAGTTACAGCTCTAGGAGTACATGCAGCATGGTAATTCAATTTTTTTATTATATTTAAAGTTAATTACAAATTATATATTCTAAATAACTTTAATTTTAAATTTTAAATTGAATATATATATAATATGAGCTAACACATGTTTTAAATTCTTTTTCTTTTATAGCATGAGACACATCTTGTAGTCAAGCATGTACAAACAGGTCCTAGAGTAGAGGGTGTACAACCTCACAATACGGTACAATTTAAATATGATAGATTATAAATTAAATTGAATTAAATCATTTTTAATTGTAGACTTACTTCTAATTTCAACTTTCTTTGTCTTGTTTATGTAGATTGATTCAAAGAATTTAGAGGCTGGTTTAGGTGCACTAGAGTATCCAGACCCAGATATGATGGTAATTTAATTTTATGATGAATTATAAATTAAATTGTTATTAAATCATTTTTCATCGTCTTACATCTGATTTCATCTTTCTCTTGTACAGAGTGTTTCAAGTCATCCACATAGTCTACATGGTGTGAAGAGGTCTCTTGATTATAGAGATAATACATGACCTAAACATGATTTTATGGGTTATATTTGATTATTTCATGGACTACATATTTGGTTTCTCATGTACTTTGTTGGACTTTAGTTCATGGGTTGTACTCTGATGGACTTTATTTCATGCCATTAATATATTGGTTTCATGCACTTAATATGTTGTAAATTATGGACTTTATTATTGTTCAATTTTAATTTATACATGTACGTTTACGCATTTTATGTTCATAGTCAAGAAATTAATATAGGACATTAATGTGAAATTAAATATAAATATGAAATTAAAGTTGAAATTAATAGGACATTTTAATATTTGTACTTTACAAATTTAGTGATCCCATACATGATATACATGATATGTACATTCAATAATTGGTGATAATTATTCAATGAACTTATTCAATTCACATCAATCAATAATTAGTCAATAAATCATAATTTACAAACAAAAGTAATACGTTTATATACCACAAAGGATGAAATTTTAAGAAATAAACAATACCATACAAGATTAGAGAACAAAAGCATTAATAAATTATATAAATAATAGCATCCAACACTAATTTATAGGTTGTCTTAAGGGGATGTCTTAAGGGGTCCTAATACAACATATTAAGGGGATCAAAGGAGAGTATATTTAAGTATAAATATTAAGTGATATAAAACAGTATTATACTTTAGGGTGAGCCATCATAACAAATGATATAATTAAGTATAATATTTAGGATATGTGCTAATACGACACGTCTTAAGCAGATGTCTTAAGGGGTCCTAATACAATGTCTTAAGGGGATCAAAGAAGAGTATAATTAAGTATAAATATTAAGTGATATAAACAAGTATTATAAGTTTTGGGGTGAGTCATCATAACAAATGATATAATTAACTATAATATTTAGGATATGTGTTAATACAACACATCTTAGGGGGATGTCTTAAGGGGTCTTAATACAACATCTTAAGGATATAATTGATTTACCAATAATTTATGCATAATATTTAGTGATTATACAATAAATATAAAGTTTCAAAGTAGGAAAACATGCACATTTAACAAAAAAAATATATAGAATATTGATTTTGATACATAAAAGTACATAGAGTACATAATTGTGTATGCACATGTATTTTTAATTTGTACAAAATGTTTAATTGTGTATGTATGTACATATATGTCATCTAAAAAGAATGTTTACAAAATTTGGCTATGCCATCTCAAGAAGATCTCAAACTCGTGCCCAAAATGTAGTAGGTCTTCACGCCACTTGATATAAAAAAGGTACAAGCACTATCAATGAAATAATCAAAACATACATATTTTAATTTATATAAAACTATCTATACATATGTTCACAACTCAAGTACCTGCATTTAAAATTATTCCACACATGTGTGTAGGTTGAATCTAGGCATCCTCTCCTTTTTGTTTCAAAGTATGAGATCAATGCAATGATGACTTAAGGATACAAAAAAGGATAATAAATCAATTTTAACTATTAATGTACAAGCAATATCAGTATATAATCAAAACATGTATTTAAATATAACTTAACTAATAATTACCTATTTTTACCAAGTATTCCATGTTGTCTAGGATGAATTTGTATGGACTAGATCCTTTTTGTGATTATGGCTTAAGGATCTATAAATGGACAATTTAAATCAATTTCAACCAATAACACACTTGACCAATATCAAAACATGTATTTAATCTATTTAAAATGACAATATAAAACTAAAACTATATTTACCTGTATTTACTTATTCCATTGTACCATCTACATCCTCTCTTTTTTGCAATGCATCTATGATTGTCTCATGCTCTTCCATAGAAATTGTCCATATCACTTTATTTGTAGGTCTTCCACAATACCAATCTAGTTTTATATTTGTTGCCACCACAAAATGTGAATAGTGTATAATCTTTTTATGTGTTTCATAATATTCAAATGTAGGTAGACCATTCTTCCTTGTCAGGTATTTTCATAGCAAAGTGCCAACAACCACCACCAATCCTATTGGAAAACATGAAAACCATATCAAATAAGTTCTAAAAATTTTCTTAAGGGGATCAAATACTTGTTCTAAAAATTTTCTTAAGGGGATCAAAAATTTGTTATGAAAATTTTCTTAAGGGGATGTCTTAAGAGGATCACCGTACCTGTTGGATAATGATAGCCATCATCATCTTCTCGAGGTGCTATCAACTTATGTTTAGTCTCCACAGAATGAGCCAACCAATATTTTTTTTCCTCTTCATTCCCGTCAAGTGCAACAACAACATACATAAGTCCTACAAACAAAATTTGATTTAATAACTTGTGCATATCCATATAAATAATTTAGTATTACAAAATAACTGAATAAAGTGAAATAAAATTAAATAAATTGAATTAAATTGTCTTCTTGTACAAGGTCTGAAAGACAGTCATAGTCTTTAGATGCAAACACTTGATGCTTTTCTTCAATAGTTATTTCATATTGATTGTGTGCTTGTGCAAGTGTCAACGATCTTTGCTCCCACTATTCAACCTATTATGTATTTTCACATGCTTCCCAATCTCCTAAGATACAAAACTGATAAAAACATGCAAGCTCTCTTGTCTAGATAGTCTATGTGCTTGCTATCTAACACCTAAAGGAATGCCACTGAGTAGATCCATTGATTATCTCACAGTCAAGTCTGGGTACAATGTTCTCTTCTTCAACCAACCAAAAGAATCGATGAACTGTAGAGTACTCACTCGAACTAGGTGCAGATAATCTTGTATTGCACCAATCCACAATCCTGCGTGCATCTTTAAATTTTATTGCATCCTCAAATTTTAATTGTTCTCTAGTGAGAATTCTTTTGACACATGCACCAACTCCATCATGTTCTCCTTTACCATGCCTAGCTTCAAAAAAACTCCATATATGATGGACATTAAGTTCCTTGTGAACCATACTTAACCAATAGAACATTTGAGCATTCTTGAACTTTCCCATATAATTATCTGACCATGAGGTGTTATGTCATCTAGATTCGTCTTTCTCTTAAATTTCTCTAAAATATATTGAAACAGTATTGAAGAAACTCTGACGAGTGTAACCAGTTGTCAGTCAAATAAAAATGATACTCCCTCAAAACTTTTCTATCATCCTTAGTGCTATCATCTTCATGTCTATAAACAATATGGACAAACATAGATACTTGCACTTAATTATAATATTTTGATTGAATTTCCTCTTGCAGAGCTAGAGTATAATTTTCTGCAAAATCAACCATAGAAAGTATAGTACTAATTGGAAATGTGTTTCTACATACGCGGAATTGGACATCTAGCCATTAAGCATGTTGAGAGTGCATGACATATTTAGGTACAATCTTATTCTTAAATTTACTCATGAATTGATGTACACTAACCTTTTTTGTAACTAAATCACAATGCTTTCCTATTTTTCCATCTTTTAAAGAATAGTCAACATTCTTAAATCTTTTAACATCTACTAATTGTTTTCCAAAATCATTATCAACACTTTCATTCATACGAATTCTTAAGAATGAAAGACTTCCATAGCTAATGCATTTTCTGGAAATACAAGAAATTAAATAAAACAATTTACCATTAGATCTTTTTACAAAAAAAACCTGATATAAACTCCCTTATTACTTCAGGTGGCATATTAATACCACATTCTTGTATAATCATGTTAGTATGAAAGGTACAACGTATATATTGAAAAACATCATAAAAATAATGAAATTGAACGTGCGTTTTACAACAACAAGATATTTGTTGCTTATTAATTTTTAAATACCAGTGTTTACATTTTTCAAAAGAACTTTGACTTATTTTAATATTACCAGGTAACACTAAATCACCACAAAATTTTCTATAAAATTCAGTTTGTTTTGTATCTAATAGGTTTTTTGGGTGAGGATCATGAACTTTAGACCCCACCCTTAATATTAAAACATCTCTAATATTAGATGATACCCTAGTATTATCATGCCAATATTTTTCAATCAAGGATTTAATTTCAACATTTAATTTCATCTCAGACCTCGGGAGTGAACCACTAAAACTCCAACATTGGTTGATAGGATCATTTTATATACTTTCTCTTCTTTTTTCTGATCTTAGCAATGTTTTAGGATGTATTTTTAAAACTTCACTAATATTCCTTACCATTCTTTTATTCAAAGTTGTTTTATTAACTATAGTAGTTGTTATAGCTCTTCTTGTTGCATTTTTATTTTTAGATCAACTATTTTTCCCAATAGATTGAATGGCACTAGCAATAGTAGACATAGCATGTTTTAATGATTGATCTTTTCATTTGGTTTAATGAAAAAGCCTAACTTTTTTCATTATTTTCCTCATTTTTTGCATTCTCATCAATTGCATCATTAGTTGACATTGAAATGCAAGTTTTTTATGATAAAATAATTTTTGTATATTCTATTTGCATGTGTTTTTTATTTTCCTCCAAGAAATATTACCAGGAAGATTATCCAAAACATCACTTTCAATTTTAAGAAAAAATATGTTCATTAAATTGAACATACCATTCCAGATTTTCATTTTCATTTTCAACTTAAAAACGATTTACATTTTCATCTTCATTTTCATCAAAAAAATAATTTTCATTTTCATTTTCATCAACAAAATGGTTTTTGTTTTCATTTTCAACAAAAGGATCAATTCTCATTTTCATTTTCGACAAAAGAATTTTCATTTTCATTTTCAACAAAAGATTTTCCATTCTCATTTCCAACAAATTCTATAAAAATTTCATCTTTGAATATTAAATGTCAACATCGTTAAGTCCAACATCTTGTAAAACTTCTACATATGAATTTTCCATTTCACTAAAATGTGGATTTGAAGACGTACCTGGATTTGTGCCTATTGAAACATTCTCTATAGCATTGAAAGACAAATTTGAAGACATACTAGGACTTGTTTGTATAATCATATTATTTTCCAAATTGACTTCTTGAAAATTAGCTTCATCTACAACTATGGTCTCCTCAATGTTCTCATCTTCAATAGTTGTGGAATTGGATGCTTCACCATCATTCATTGATTTAATTCTCATTCTTCTTTCTCTTTGTCTTTGTTTCTCCTTCTCTCTCTTTTCTTGAATTTCTTCTGGAGTCAATGTCTTCCTATCTTTCCTCTTATTACAAGCTTGTGAACCCATGATTATAGAATTCTCAAGCACAAATGAATGTCAATAGTGAAACTCTTCAAAAAAATCAATCCAAATTGCAAGTTGAAGACCTATTAAGGACACAATTCTTCCTCTTGTGTTCCTCAAAACAAGTAGAAAATGAGCACAAATCCACTTAAAAAATTGTTTACTTGATGCCTCCTTTCAAAAATTCAATCCATATTGCAAGTTGAAGACCTATAAAAAAAAAGTCTTCCTCTTATATTCCTCCAAATGAGTAGAAAACTAAACAATTCCACTTCAAAAATTGTTTACATGATGCCCCCTTTGAAAAATTCAATCCAAAATGCAAGTTGAACACCTATAAAGATAAAAGTTGATAGAAAATAGCCCAATATGTTGCACTCGACTGTACATGTGAAGTTGCAGACTTCACAGTAAAACTATGCTAGTAAATTTAAAAAAATGGTAAAAAAGAAATAGGATCTCGTTTATAAAATGAGATCCTGTTTATTAAAAATGAGATCTCGTTTCATAATCGGGATCCCGTTCACTAATATTTAATGTGGGGATCATTGACATGGAAATGGTATCCCGTTTATAGAACGGGATTCCATTTCTATGTCAACAAGATCCTATTTATAGAATGGGATCCTATTTCTATGTCAACTATCTCCACATTTAATATTAGCGAACGGGTTCCCAATTTACAAAACAGGATCTTGTTTCTAAAAATTTGAAAATTTCTTTGCTTTCTGGTCAGGTTTTTGGCTTGTATTATGGTTTAGGAAAAGCATTGGGAATCTGAACCTAGCCCTTCAACCTTGTTTGACCTGCAAGTTGAAGGTCCTAACAATGTTAGATAACTTTTTTTGCAGAATTTTTCAGTGAGTTTGGACATATGGCTGACAAATTATTTTGCATAATTTTTTTGATGAAATTAAAACCCGTTATAGATGAGACAGTGTAGATGCAAAATATGTAATTTTTTTACAATTGGATTATTTTTTCTATTTTTCAATTAATTTCTGATGAAACTGGTCCATAAACTTTAAATATCTGGTTTTTTACTATTTTAATAACTTTTTATCAACATAACATTTTCACAAATAGATTGTACAAGAACGTACTTTAGACAATTCTTTTCAATTTAAAAAAAAATCAAAAAATGATAAGTTTAGGTCATCTTATGTGTGATGTACACGACGATTTTTCAAAATGACAAATATGGCTAGTAAAAATTTAACAAAAAAAATAATTCAATAAAAAAATACAAAAAAATATCGAAAATGTGCTTCAGTGAGTTACAAATCTTTTCCCAAAAGTATTTAGATAAATATTATAATTTAGGTCAAAATATTGATGACGTACACATGCATGGTATGGTAAGAAAAAGTGACTTTTAAACAGTGATTTTTAGAAACACCTATTGAAACTCAATTTTTACCATATGGGTATTGAAATAAATTACATATTTAGAAACTAGACTCCAAGTACTACATTTTACGATTAGTGACTTTTTTGAAGATTCCATCTCTAGGTGCTTCAAATTTTAAGGTCAAATGTGGCAAATTCTTAGAATCAAGGAAAACACTTCCACTTTTTGGCCAAAAAGTGGACTCAACTTCTTGCCAGCACCCCAAAAGATGTTTGTATTCTTTGAGAATGAAGGATGGCGATTCTATTGCAAAACATTTAAATGCTTTTAATATAATTATAATTCATCTTGCATCTGTAGAAGTTAAGTTAGAAGAAGAAGATAAATGTTTTTTGTTGCTTTGCTCTTTACCCAAGTCTTGAGAAAATCTAATTGTTGCCATAAGTGGTGGTGGTACAAATCTGAAGATGGATAGTCTCATTGCTATACTTGTTTCAAAAGAGATGAGGAGAAAGTCCATGAATGTGGGCTCCCAAGATGTCTTGCATGTGTGAGGAAGTTCCAAAGGAAAAGGAGGGCCTAAAGGGGAGAAGAGATAATTCTAAAGGACATTCTAAAACCCTCAGGAAGGACAGAGTAAAGTGTTGGAATTGTGGCAAGAGAGGGCATGTGAAGGAGTGTAGGAACAAGGAAAAGAGTTTGGATGCTTCCATAGAAAAGTCCTTAGAAGATGGTGATTCTGATGCCTTGTTTATTTTTGCTAACACTATTAGTGATGATGCTTGGCTTATTGATTCAGGTTGCTCCTACCATATGACTCATCATAAGGAGTGGTTTAATTCATATTAAGCTTATGATGGTGGAGATGTCATATATTAATTTAATTTTTGCATTTTAAAAATTTGAGGAAATTGAAATATTTCAAAAAAATAGAATTTAGCATTTTATTTATGTAATTTGATAGTGTGACAATGAAAATTGAAAATGAATATGCAATTTCATGATTTAAGAAATTATTTTATGAGATTATCAGTTGAAGGTTACTGATAAGTGGACAAGTGTAAGAATATGTGTAGGAAATAGATTGAAGGATGATAAATTGATTGAGGTAGGCACACTTAGCCGAATGACCATGGTAAGCAAGGATGGAGTCTAGAATATCACACACCACAATAGAATGTGACATATGCATATGTTGAAAAGTTGACAAATTGCATTCATACTTGATGTGAGAGCTAAAGCTAGTGGAAATAAAAAAATTGTGTATTCTTGTCTCATTTTGTTTGTTTTGAAATTTATAACAAAACTAGATAAGAAATTCATTGCTTACTCTTTTAGATGGATTTGAAATATGATTTGAGTAAAAAAAAATATAAGTGATATATAATTCACCAGAGAAGCATCCACAACAACTGAACTTGCTAGAATCACACTATCTTCAATCAGGAACACCAATTGAAGCAACATAATGATTGTCAAAAGACAACTACTCATAATTCGATCAAATCTGCATGTAGATCTCTAAAACTTAACATGGATAAACTAGATATACTTGACAAGAAACCCTTTAATCCACAACCACTGATCATCAACATACTGGGCAAACTGACAGAATGAACTTCACTTCATGACTAACAACCTACAACTCACTTTATTACAATTTTCTTAATATCCTTGACATATATAGCTTCTAAGACATTAATTCCAATAGTGTTGACATCAATGAAAACCACATATTAGCAACACGACCACAACATCCAAAAATCTCCCCCTTTGGCATTGATGGCAACACATGATGTGAAAGAAAAAACACCATCAATGCAACTATCTTCAACACTTACTCACCCTTAAGTTCTGACTCTTTTCTCCTCAACTCTTTCACACAACTCTTCTCCCCACATGACTCTTCTCCTTAGATAATTCACATTTTTTCACATGAATTTTCTCCCCCTTTGAATCAATGTCAAAGATACACACAAGCTCTAAACCGCATATCCAAACATCTGACTACTCCCCCTAAGTAGCAACCACCACAACATCAATCTGGATCAGGATACGACTATGAAATGCACAGACTGATGCAAGACAATTCATCTTAGTTTTGATTAGGAGGGGTAATCACCCCTAGCTTCCCTCTAAGATACTCAAAAGTATCCTTAGGCAACGACTTTGTAAAAATGTCTGCAATCTATTCTTTAGTAGGCACATACTCCAATCTGACTTCCTTTTCACTCACCTTCTCTCTCAAAAGGTGAAACTTGATAGATATATGCTTGGTTTTTTAATGCAACACCAAATTCTTAGAACTATTAATTGCACTTGAATTATCACAAAATATAGCAATAGGCTCATCATACACAACTCTGATATCTTTCAACATTTGCTTCATCCACAATACTTGAGTACAATTGATAGCAACAATAATGTATTATTCCTCTATAGTAGATAAATAAATGACATTCTACTTCTTACTTAACCATGAAATCAGCTTCTTACCCAACAAAAATGCACCACCACTAGTACTTTTTCTGCCATTCACATCTCTTGCCCAATTGACATCAGCAAAAGCACTCAAAGTAAGATCATCATCTTTAGGATACCATAGGCCAAAATCAACTGTCCCCTTCAAGTATTTGAAAATCCTCTTCACAACAGTTACATGAGATTCCTTAGGATCGGCTTGAAATCTTGCAACAATGCATACAACATTCATGATATCTAGTCTAGTTTGATTCAAGTAAAGTAATCCACCAATCATTGATTTGTATCTACATTGATTTTCTTTCAGAAAATCATCATCTTGTGTCAACTTGCATCCAGTCACCATAGGTGTACCAACTGGATTTGAATCTTTAATACCAAACTTCTTTAGCAATTATTTCACATACTTGGAATGAGATATGAAGATCCCTTTATCTAACTAAGTAATTTGCAATCCAAAAAAGAATTTCATCTCACCAATCATATACATCTCAAATTCATTCTACATCTCATCAGTAAACTTCATGCACAAACTATCATCTCCTCCAAAAATGATATCATCAACAAAGACTTCAAAAATCAAATCTTTTTCATGTGTATAAGCGTAAAATTGCACCCCTCACAATTTTGCATACATTATTTCATCCGCTTGAGTGTCCACTCCCTTATCATCTTAAGTAGGCTCATCTAATCCCTTGCATCAACCTTTTTCCCTCTTAGGATGCTCCAACACCCCTTTTCAGTAGCCACCCTTGTGTATTAACTTTTCGTTGAACTTTGTACTTTTCCCATTCACGTTGTTTTGTAGTGTGACATGTCCAGACACTAGTGCGCCATGCGGACATCCACACACCGTGCTAGTATCCTACGATGTGTCAATGCTCAAACAACCATTTCCAAGCATGTTTTCCACTTGTTAGCTAAGTTTGTCAGTGGAAAAAACTCGAGATTCTTTGTAATTGCTCGAGAAGCTTCTTTTCTTCCTTTTTAACCCATTCTTTCCATCCATTTGCAGTTTCTAACTTCTTCCAACTCTTGCTGGCACTTCTCTTGCATCATTCTAGCCTTTAACCTCACTCCATCACTTGCTTTTACAACTTAATATAGCTTGTGGTAGTAGCTTTAAGCTCTCTCAAGCTCTCTTAGCTCCACTCTTGCAAATTCATCTCCTTCATTTCATGCTTGTGAGCATCCTTGGATTCCATATCCCCTACTATTCACATACTTACTTTGTGATACAGGTTCTCCTCCTTGAGCGGGGTTTTCTTTTATCACCTCTTTTGTGATATGGGTTCTCCTCCTTGAGCGGGGTTTTCTTTTATCACACGCTTATTTGTAGTGTGGGTTCTACTCCTAAGCAGGTTTTGCTTTCACCACACGCTTTGTACATTTCTCTCTTTCTCTCTATCTTCTTGGCTGTTCGTGGAGGTGGGAACACCAAACTGGGGTTTGACTAAGGAAAACCCCTATACAACCCCAACAATTTCTCCAAATATCACGCATACAATTTTTGAAGACATTTGTTTGGTGGAGGCTTCATCACTTGCGCAGTTGTAAGTATTTATTTCCTCTCTTCTCCTTATCTCTAGCATTTCTATTTCACTTTATTTTAGTTCTATTGCATTTTACTACTTTATTGCAGTCTATATATTCTTAGCAATTAGATAGCTAGCAGTCATTTAGGAATTTTCTATGATAAAATCATTCTCCAGTCCATACGAGACGCCAACACGCCTCTGGGATTCCATGGTGTTGTGCTATCATTCGTATTTTGTGTTGACGTCCTTTGGCCGAGAGTTTTCCAGTTTATCCAAAAAATCTTTGTGACCTGCTCTTTCAATTTCTAAAAACTTAATTGTTGTTCTTGAGGTAGATTAGGGAAGTTCACCCCATGAGGATCTCTGAATGAAGAGAACTCATGGGTAGTGAATCCCCCTCTTCTACATCATGATCAAGCTTGAAGTACAAATTACTATCAGTAGTACCTTTATCAAATCCAAGCTTCAACAAATACTTGTACAATCTGGCATACCATTCTTTAGGGGCTTTCTTGAGTCCATACAATGCTTTCTTCAACAAAAAAACCATATATCCCTGATCATTCAATTGAAATCCATCAGGTTGCTCAATATACACCTCTTCTTCGAGTTCACCATTTAAAAATGTTGACTTGACATCCATCTGATAAACCTTGAAGTTTTTGTAAGCAACATAAGCAAGAAATAATCTCATAGGTTCAATCCTAGCAATAGGGGAAAAAGTTTCTTCAAAGTTAATTCCTACCATCTGAGAATATCCCTTACACACCAGTCTTGCTTTGTTTCTAACAACTTCACCATGCTCATTCAGTTTGTTTCTAAAGACCCATTTAGTTCCAATTACATTTTTTTCCTTAGGTCTAGGAACAAGAGTCCATGTATTATTCTTCTCAATTTGATGTAGTTCTTCTTTCATTGCTTCCACCCAATGTTCATATTTGCATGCTTCATTGAAATTAATAGGACCAGTCTTTGAAATCAAACAATATTCTTCTACAATTCTTCTCCTAGTCTGAACACCTTTGTTCTTATCACCTATAATTTGATCTTCTAAATGATTTAGTCTTACATACCTTGGAGTCTTAGGATGTTATTGAACTTCAGAGTCTTGTGATCTCTATTATGCACTTTCACTAGTTTCTCCTTCTTGATTTTTTTGATTCATAGGAATTATCTAAACTTGATTTTGAGTTTTAACTGTACTGACATTTTGATCATCTAAATCATATCCACAGGTTTTGGATAGTCTAGCTATGTCTTCATCAACCTTGACATTTGCACTTTCAACCATTTTCCTCAATATCTTATTGTAGCACTAGTAGGCCTTTCTCTTAGTAGAATAACTAAGAAAGATTCCTTCATCACTCCTAGCATCAAACTTTCCTATATCTTCATCTCTTTTGATATAGCATTTACTCCCAAATATTTTGAAATATCTAACAGTAGGCTTATGACCAGACCATAGCTCAAAATGGGTTTTACCGATATCACCTTTGATTTGTACCCATTTGACAATGTAAATAGTAGTACTCACAACTTCTCTCCAATAGATATGAGGGACATTTCCTTCCAACATCATAGTCCTTGTAGCATCTTGAACTGTCATGTTCCTCCTTTCCACAACTCCATTTTGTTGAGGGGTCCACGAGGAAAAAATTGTCTCTTTATTCCATGTACTTCATAGAAATAATTAAACTCATGGGAAGTGAATTCACCACCTCTATCTTATCTTAAACATTTAATCTTCAAATCTGTCTCTATCTCAACCATAGCCTTAAAAATATTGAACTTCTCCAGAGCTTCAAATTTTTCCTTTAAGAAAGCGACCCACATCAATCTTGAGTAATCATCAATAAGTAACATGAAGTACCTATCTCCTTGTAAAATTCTTATTCTGGAAGGACCACACAAGTTAGTATGCATAAGCTCCAAATTTTTTTTTGAAAAATATTATTTGCTCTGAAATGAAACTCTAGTTTGCTTCCCTAACTGAAATTCTTTGCATATGGCATCAATAGGCTTTACCAACTTAGGAAGATCTCTCACAGCATGTGTAGAAATTCTCTTGATAATATTGTCAAAGTTAACATGACACATTCTCCTATGCCACAACCAAATTTCATCAACTTGAGCAATCAAACAACTTTTACTACTAGCATTTAGGTGAAAAATGTTACCTTTTGTTTTTGTCCTTGAAGTAATCACATTTTCAGAACTTCCTAGTATTCTACACTTTCCATCCTTGAATTGAAGATTGTATCCCTTGTCAACCATCTATCCAACACTTAAAATATTATGCTTCATACCTTCCACATATAGGACATCATCAATATTATTCTTACCATAAAAAAAATGCATCCTCTGCCATGGATTACACTAGCTTTGTCATCACCAAATCCTACAACACCACCATCATACTTTTCCAAGCTCACAAACTTACTTTTATCACCTATCATGTGATGAGAGCATCCACTATCAATCACCCATTCATCTTTCTCTTCACCTCGAGCAGCTAGGGATTTCTCCACATTTGTACAATTGGCAGATTCAATAGACACATGATTAATTTCCTTAATAGCAATAAATTCCCATTCCTCCTCACTTGCATTCGCTTTATTAGATTCATCATTTGTCACACCTTCATCAGCGAAATAATACCACTTCCTTTGAAATATAGGCTTGTTCGGTTGTTGACTTAGGAACTCTTTCTAGACACCTTGATGCAAAATGATCTATCTTATTGCAAGAGAAACATTTAATAGGAAAATTTCCATTATACTTACCTTCTCCTTTGGCTTCTGTTTTGATAATAAGTGCTTCAAGCTCATTCAATTCTATTTCTTCTTCTTCAATCTATCTCATTTCTTCCTCATACTTGAATACCTTTCTAGAAGAAATTTCTCCCACGTCATATCTTTGTTTATCTCTACCAGAATTAGTATCTTTGAATGTAGATTCTATCTTAGGAAGAGCATCACCAAACTCACTTAACTCAAAATTTGTAAGCTTACCAATCAACATGTCTCTAGTTACATTTGTCATAGTCTGTATCTTTTCAATAGCAGTAGCTTTGGATTTTTAGGCAACAAGCAATGATCTAAGCACTTTAGCAACAATTTTGATTCATCAAATGTTCCACCAGCACATCTAATACTACACACAAGTCCATTCACTCTATGCATGAAGGAAGTAATTTTATCATCATCACCCATTCTCAATATTTCATATTTCCCTTTCAGACTTTGCAACTTAGCAACCTTCACATGTGCATCAACTTCATACAAAGTTTCCAAATTTTTCTAGATCTCATAAGTAGTGATCAGATCCATAACATTTGTCATCTTAGAATCAATCAAAGCACTCAACAATGCTTCCTTAGCCTTGATATTGTACTCAACTTCCTTAATCTCATATGGAGTAGAAGGACCATTCTATGGAATAACATACCTATTCTTTATAATTTTCTAGTAGGGTTCACCAATGCATCTCATATGACACTCCATTTGAGCTTTCCATAGAGAATAATTTGTTCCATCAAATCTTGAACTATCCTTCTTATATTTTTCCATCCTGCATCACCTCAAGTTGTCAAACTTCTTCCAAGGAACTTGCTCTAATACCAATTGTTGGCAGCACAAGGGCATACAACTAAGAGGGGGGGTGAATCAGTTGTCCTAGAAAATTAAACTTATTAACCTTAGAAACCTTGTTCTTAGATTTGATCAATAACCATGAAAGCATAAATCAACAACACATCAGAGACACACACAACACCAAGATTTTTATGTGGAAACCCTGTTAGGGGAAAAACCACGATGGAGGTTAGTCCACAAGATTATACCCTATTAAAAGTATAAAGAATGAAATTGAGAATGCACATGCATTTAGGCACACTTCCTAGAGCTCATTGTTCAATTAAAAAAGGAAGACTCACTGTCTTTCATAAATATTTGGATTACATCCACAAGATTTGAACTAAGAAAAATAGCATTTGTAAATGCATAATTACAATTCTGATTAAGCATATGAATACTTCTTCACACTCTCATCATTCTTCTTCACACTTTTCTTCTACCTTCAAATGATCTAACCATTATTCACACATAGGACTCACACACTTCACATACCTATGCCTTCAAATAATAAAAAAATTGCATATATATATCGACGACAAGAAATTACATTGTTACATGTTGGCCTCAATAAAATGATAAAATGAATACAAACTATTTTCCCAAAACAATAAAGATTATTAATGCGAATCAACCAAGGTGAGACACAACTTAGTGAAGAATAAAAATAAAATCCTCAAACACAAAAATACTTCAAATAATTATTCCTCAAAGATCCACAACACACTTCAACACCCTATGGGCCAAGAACATGAAAAACATGAACATGCAAGAGAAAATCTCCAATCGCAAGCACCACGATCAACACAGATGTGCAACACAGATAGAGAATGATATAGAAACATCCACAAGAATCATGAATCACCATAGAAGCATCCACAACAATTTAACTTGCTATAATCACACCATCTTCAATCAGGAAAACCAACTAAAGCAACAAAATGACTGTCAGAATACAACTATTCATAACTCAATCAAATCTTCATGTGGATCTCTGAAATGTAATGTGGATAAACTAGATATACTAAAAAATAAACCCTTTAATCCACAACCACTTATCATCAATGTACTAGGAAAACCAATAGACTGAACTTCACTTCACCACTGACAACCTGCAACTTGTGACTTTATTACAATTTTCTCAATATCCTCGACATATACAACTTCTAAGACATTAATGCCAATAGTGTTGACATCAATGACAACCACATATCAACAACACAACCACAACATCCAACACGCACGTGCTACCTCAACCAAGAGGGAAGATGTATAATTAGATGAGCATCCTGAGGAATGTCCTCTATTTGATAATGAGGGAACTACTTAGAGCAGATTTTTTTTTATAAATAGGGATAAATGAAAATCCAACTTAGTATAAATAAATAAAATAAAATTGTTGAGCAAAGGCATGAAGTTTGGAATTTTTTCTTTTGTGATAATATGTATCCTTAATTTTTTTCTCTTCCTTCTTAGCTTGCTTGTTATGTGCATTCTATGCAATAGCTTAAGTGTATAACCTTGTTCTTGAATGCTAAACACGACTATGATGCAGTTCAAGTGTGAGTCACCGTGGTGACCACCAGACAAGATGTGGGTAGTAGAAAACAAGAAAATTGGCCAAGAAAGAGGCTCGACAAAATCTTGGAACTCTTGAATCATCAAGAAACCTGAATAAACCATTTGGAATAGGAGGTTCGAGGGGTGCGAGAATATTGAAAGCTCAGGAATGAGTACCTGACCAAGGAGAAGGGGACCACAATTGAGGTTAGATTGAGGAAGAATTTTGGAAGGATCTTAAGAAGGTGGCACCACTGAAGTTTGATGGCAAGACTATCAAAGATGGAGCTAAGGCCTAGATCATAGGGATGGAAAAATATGTTGGTCTTTATAACCTATCGAATCAAACCAAGGCTTCCTGGGTTGCATACCAATTGTTAGGAAAAATAGCTACTTGGTGGTATAAAGAGAAGGAAGAAGGAAAAATTCCTCAAGAAGGGATAACTTGGGATTTTTTCCTCAAATATTTTAGAAAGAGGTGGCTACCACAACTTTTCTTTGAAAAGAAAATGGTTGAATTTCAGAATCTGACCTAGGGAGGCTTGACAATAGTGCAATATTGGGAGAATTTTACCAACTTGCTTAAGTATGTAACTCAGTATCAAGTCGATGAATATTTTTGGATCTAAAATTTTATATTGGGACTGATACCCCACATAGGAGCTGAAGTGGATCTCCACAATCCTCCCACTATGGAAGAATCTTTTGAAAAGGCCATAAAGCAAGAGTAGAAGTTGCAGCAGTTGTCTAATCTTCATAAAGGATCGAACTCTAAGCCCTGGTTCAAAAAAAATATTTCAAAAGGGTGATGGATAGAAAGGAAGCAAGTCCCATAAGATAGGATGCCTAAAAATGGAAGGTGAACCTCTAGAAAAGGAAGAAGGCAACCAAGGTAGAAGGAATAAAAGGGATAACAAGGGAAATGACACCTAGAATAGCACCCAGGGACACTTACAAGAAGATAAGTCTGGAACTCAAAGAGGACCATGTGAAAGATGTTACACTTTTGGGGGAGATCATTATGCCTCTAACTACCCTCAGAAGTTGAGGTCATGGAAGGAAGGAAACCAACAACAGACCTTGCAACACAAGATGCATGCAACGGTTGATAATAGGCAAGCGGAGTACCAGGCTTCTCCCATATGGTTAATGTGTAAGCTCTATGGCCGAACCATTTCCATTTTGATAGACACTAGAGCTACTAAGTTTTTCATAGACCCTAGAGTGATTTCAAAGCTACCCATTCAACATAGTTATATGAAGAATTCTTGGTCTATTCAATATGGTAATCGAGCAAAGTGAGTAGTAGATTCTTGTCTCTTTTGTAGTGAGTTGGAACTTCCTACCTTCATGACCCAAGTTAACCTTTATGTTGCACCATTAAGATCCCATGATGTAATCTTAGGAATCAACTAGTTGACTGAGCATAAGGCTATTCTAAATTGTGAGCATAAGATGGTGAAATGTATAGATGACTATGGGAACCTGATTGAGATACATGGGGTATAACAACCTTGGAGCTTAGACAAATCTCAACTATGCAACTTAAGAGAGATCAGAGGAAATGTTGTGTCATATATTTTTGCATGTTAGTGAACCTAAAAATGAGAAACCATACCTTGATGATTATCCAATCCTTAGGTAATTCTTTGATGTGTTTCCCGAAGATCTCACCAAGATGCCTCTGAAGCAAGAATTTGATTTCTCCATCAACATAGTGTCAAGAGTTGAGCCAAAGTCTAAGGCCTCGTACAGGATGACCACCACAGAGCTTTATGAATTGAAATCCTAGTTGCAAGAGTTGTTACGTAAAGGTCTTCTTAAGCCTAGTGTGTCACCTTGGGGAGTACCAGCGATCTTTGTGAAAAAGAAAGATGGAACCTTGCATCTATGTATAGATTATCAGATGTTGAACAAGGTGACCATAAAGAATTGTTACCCTCTTCTGAGGATCAAAAAATTATTTAATCAGATGAAGGGAGCGACAATATCTAAAAAATAGATCTTAGGTTTGGTTACCATCAGTTGAGAATAAAGGAGGAGGATATTCCAAAAATAACTTTTCAAACTTGGTATGGGCATTATGAGTTCACTATGGTACCCTTTGGGTTGACCAATGCTCCTACAACTTTCATGATGAACCTTATGAACAGTTTATTCTGAGATTATTTAGATGATTTCATCCTAATTTTCATTGATGAAATTTTGGTTTATTCCAAGACCATTGAGGAGCACGACCGACACTTGAGGATAGTCCTGCAACATCTAAGGGAAAAGAATCTTTTTGGAAAGTTATCCAAATGCTCATTCTACCAAGATAGGGTGCATTACCTAGGCCACATCATATCAATAGAAGGAGTTTCCATGGATCCTACAAAGATAAAAGCAATAGTGGAATGGGAAACACCACAAAATGTGTTAGAAGTGCAAATTTTTATGGACCTTGCAAGATATTATATGAAATTTATGCAAGGGTGTTCTAAAATAGCAACCCTAATAACATCTATTTAAAAGAAAGGAAAGAGGTTTGAGTGGAATGAGAAGTGTGATCAAGCTTTCCACCTCCTTAAGGAGAAGATTATTGTAGCTCTAGTACTCATTATTCTAGATCCCAATGGTAAAAATTTAGTGATCACAGATGCCTTAGGGGTCAAAGTAGGAGCAATGTTAATGAAAGAAGGGAAAGTGGTGGTGTATGAGTCTAGCAAGCTGAAACACCATGAAGTAAACTATGTGCCACATGACTTGGAATTAGTAGCTATAATGTACACCCTACAAATGTGGAGACATTATATTTTGGGGAAGCCATTTGAGCTCAAAAAAGATCACCTACGATTGAGATACATTTTTACTCAACCTAACCTTAATGCACATCAGAGGATATGGATAGAATTTCTTAGAAAGTATGACTTTGAAATTGAGTACATAAAAGGAAAAGAAAATTGAGTAGCAAATTCTCTTAGTTGACGAAGAAATCTGGCGGCTATGACCTCTATGAGATTCAACCTAAAACAACAAGTGATGCAACACTTGCAAGGAGATGAACATTATGAGAGGGTGAAAAAGGCTCTAGAAGAGAATCTAGTAGACCATTGATTTGATGGGTACAAGCTTGAACCAAGTGGTATCTTACGATAACAAAGGTGGATGAATATCCCAAACTTTGGAGAACTTAGGAAGTTGGTCCTAGATGAGGTCCACAATGCACCATATTCAGGACACTTCAAAGTTACCAAGATGATCATAGAATTGAAAGTCTTGTACTTTTGGCTGAAACTTAGGAAGGACATAGCAAAATATGTAGCTAGATTCTTGGAGTGTTAGTGAGTTAAGGTTGAGCACATGCATCCACTAGGGCTCCTTTATCCCCATGATATACCTAAGTATAAATGGAAAGTGATCAGTATGGAATTTTGTACAAGGGTTACCTCTAAGAAAGAACAAACATAAGTTAAGTAAGGTGGCAGATATTATTCCAGGGAACCTTACGAATGGATCGCTTGGCCAAGAAATTTTTCTAGGAGATCTTCCATTTACACAGAGTGCTAGAAACCATTATATTTGACTGAGATACATGAATGAAATCCAAGTTTTGGATGACCTTGAATGACACATTGGGGAATAAGTTAAACTTCAGTTTAACCTATCATCCTCAGACCGATTGTCAAACTGAGAGAGTAAATCAGGTTGTAGAATACCTCCTTTTGATGTATTGTATGGATCAACAATATAGATGGGAAGAGTATCTACCACAGGTAGAATTTTCTGATAACAACTCCTATCATGCATCCCTAGGAATGGCACCTTTTGAGACTCCATATAGATGGAAGTGTCATACTCCCATCAATTGGACAGATTGGAAGAAAAGATCATAGTGGGTCTTGAGATGCTAAGAGAAATGGAAGAGCATATGAGGCTTATCAAGAGCAGACTGAAGGAAGCAATAGATAGGAAAAAGAGTTATGCCAACAAAAATAGAACCTTTAGACACTTTACAGATGGAGACAAGGTCTTTCTAAGAGTCAATCTACATAAGAGCTCTATTACCTTCAGGAAGTCATCCAAGTCATCCCTGAGATACATGGGTCCATTTGATGTGTTGGAAGTGATCAACCCAGTTGCATACAAACTTGCTCTACCCCCTACTCTAGCTTGAATTCATAATGTTTTTCATGTTTCTTTATTAAAACTATACCACCCAGATGCATCTCATACACTTTATTGGTTTTCTTTATAGGTGGAGGATCCAAAAGTGGTGCTAGTGGAGCTCAATATAATTTTGGATAGACACAACGTTAAGTTGTGAAATAGGGACATTGTTCAGTATAAGGTCCAATGGGACCAATATCATGAGGAAAATGCTAAATGGGAGGATGCAGAATAAATAGAACACTCCTTCCCTCATTTTCTTTCTTAGATAGACTATTGATGATCATCTTGGTATTGATTCCTAAAATTTTACATTATTATGCAAAGATGTTTTGGCTTGGAAACAATATGAATTATGATTATCTATATATTGATGCTTGATATTTTGGAATTGGTATGTTATGATGTTTGACTTGAAACGAGGTGAAATGAAAAACATATGTTACCCAATTCTATTTGATCATACATCAAGATAATTTTTGTTTTAAGTGGGGAAGGATATCATATCTCGATTTCATTTTTGCATTTTAAAAATTTGAGGAAATTGAAATATTTGGAAAAATAAAATTTAGCATTTTATTTATGGAATTTGATAGAATGTGATAATGAAAATTGAAAATGAAAAATATGAAATTTCCTTATTTAAGAAATTATTTTATGAGATTATTGGTTAAAGGTTACTGATAAGTGGACAAGTGTAAGAATATGTGCAAGAAACAGACTGAAGGACGAGAACTTGGTTGAGGTAGGCATGCTTAGCGGGATGACCATGATAAGCAAGGATGGAATTTGGAATATAACACACCACAATAGAATGTGACATCTGCATATGTTGAAAAGTTGAAAATTTGCATTCATACTTGATGTGAGAACTAAAGCTAGTGGAAAGAACAAAATTGTGCATTTTTGTCTTATTTTGTCTATTTCGAAATTTATAACAAAATTGAATAAGAAATTCAATTTATCTTGTATGAAAGAAAAAGTGATTTCATTGCTTACTCTTTTGGATGGATTTGAAATATGATTTGAGTAGACAAATATACAAGTGATTTCATATGTATGTAATTTCTAGGACAAAAATGTGAATATATATATATATATATATATACATATACACACAAAATTCTATGAAATGATTTTCTTCGAATTTAAATTCCACTCTCAAGAAAATTATAATAAAATAATGGAAATTTTTTAATGTTTGAAATGTTGAAAATCCAGAATACTAAGAGGGGGGATGAATTAGTAGTCTACTAAACCATTTAACTTCTAGCCATTCAATAATTAAAAAATATCTAGCTATAACTGTCAACAAAAACATGAAAGGAATCATAACATCACATAGCACATAAACACTAGGATTTTTACATGGAAAACCTAGAATGAGAAAAACCATAGTGAGGATTAGCTCACAATATATTATAACTAGTCATAAGATATTATAGGGCACACTACCAGGATGCAATGTCCTTGAAAGGCTCACAACCTTAAATGATTACAAAAGAGTATGACTCACTTTCAAAAGAGGAACTAATGAAATACACCTTATGTGTGTAGAGTTTAGTTCCAATTAAGCTCTAGAAAACAAAATCCTACAATAGTTTATAGGTACACAACAACTTCCAACAACTTCACACAATATCACACTGTCACATATCATGCATACATCTTCTTTTATTTCACACTCTCTATTATTACAAAAATGTTTTATACATATATACCAACTTACATCAACACACATCAATTAGGTTAGCCTAATTAGATGTAAACGTACTCGATTCAAAATAGCATGTTGGCTCAAAACAAAAAATTCTTTGGCACTCAAAAAAAATGTGAAAGACATAAATTAAGTCAGCTTGGATTGAATAAAGAACTCTTTAATCACCCACGAAGTGAACACCACTTAACCATGTCGCCCAGAAGAAACTATTCCTATATGCCAATCTTCTGTCGTTTAAATCTCTCAGCCTATTCAACCAAAATTCCTGATAACCTGTCCATAGCTGCAATTAGTAGTCTTGACCAACATATTAAAACCACATAGATAGATCTTTAACATCGAAAATTCCAAACCAAATTACCAAATCAGAGTAGCAAAACCATGGTTTACTAGATGAACAAAACTATCACACACCAATGTTGGCATCAATGAAAACACATTGGAGGGATTCTTCTTCATTTTTCCAACAATCTCCCCCTTTTTCATTGATGGCAACATGTTCCAAAAATGAAGCTTAAAAAAAATGTCTCCACACTCCAAAACCAAAATTGTGCGAACTCAACTCCCCCTTTTAGATATACACAAAACACATAAAAACAAAAAATTTCACAACCTTGGTTTTTCCTTACATAGATCCTTCTCCACACAAATCCTTCTCCCCCTTTTACTTCAAGGACAAAGGGTAAAAAAAGAAACATTTAACAAGAACTAGGGGCACCTTGTAATTCCTTGAGAATAGCTTCCCAAGTAGGGTTTCCATCATCCCAGATCGCCTTCACTCTAACAAGTGTCTGATGCAATGATTCTAGTTCAACTAGGCATGCTTTTCCTTCTTTCGGAGTAGATGATTGAGATTCACCTTGTCTAGTTTCTCTGCATCCACTAGGTCACTTGATATAGGAATGTGTCTAGACTTTACCAAATCTCCAAGTTGTCCAAATCATCTCATAGCATCTTCCTTCTGCGTCTGTAAGATGAAAAAATTTCTCTACAAGTATATAGTAAAAGTCCAGGTAGTATAATTTCTATCTTCTGCCACTACTGAATTTGACTCCATTTTTTGACAAACGTTTGTCAGTATTTTGACAAAAATTTGTCAGACAACCGATGAACTAACGAAATACTTTTCATTGCCAAATTTTCATCAAAATTATGAGGAAGAATTAAACATCAAAATAACATCCCAAATTCGTCAATCGTTAGCATCATAAAATGGCTCTGTTGTTTGTCGGAATATCGACAAAAACTTCATGTATCCACCGGTGAATTATAACCAAAACACAATTGCAATGACTCTTCCAAAGCATTGAAACAACTCTAGAAGTTCATCATCATTTCGATGAAATCGGCAAGTAGTTATGATGAAGCCTTTGTCGTAGCTATAGCAACTTTGTCAAACCTTTTCGGTGATTTGTCGGTTGCCTTTGTCAAAATTGCGATGAAACAATGCAATTTTTTTAAAAAAATATTCATTGAAATGTAACATCACAAAGGCTCTTGACAATGACCATCGAAGCCAACCCATCAGTGAGAGAGCAATCATTGACACAGGATAGAAAACTCGCTTTGATAGTCCATAACCTGCCAATGACTTCCATCAACAAGATAGATCCAATGTCACACCGATATGACCTCTTCAGGAGTTTTAAATAGACCTACACCATGTCATCACAAAGACTCTTGGTGATGACCATCAAATCCAACCCATCGGTGAGAGATCAATTATCGACACAAGATATAAAACTCACTCCGATAGTCCATGTCTTGTTGATGACTTTCGTCAGCAAGATAGATCCAATGTGACACTGTTCTGACCTCTTCAAGAGTTTTAAATAGACCTACATGATGTCATCACGGATAATCTTGGCAATGACCACCAAAGCCAACCCATTGGTGAGAGATCAATCATCAGCACAGGATAGAAAACTCACTCTGATAGTCCATGTCTTGCCGATGACTTCTGTTAGCAAAAAAAATCCAATGTCACACCGATCTGACCTCTTTAGGAGTTTTAAATAGACCTACACCATGTAATCATGGAGACTCTTGGTGATGACCACTGAAGCCAACCCATCGGTGAGAGATCAATCATTGGAACATGATAGAAAACTCACTCCCATAGTCCATGTCTTGTCAATGACTTCTGTCAGCAAGACAAATCCAATGCCACACCGATCTGACCTCTTTAGGAGTTTTAAATAGACCTACACCATGTCATCATGGAGACTCTTGGCGATGACCATTGAAGCCAACCCATCAGTGAGGGATCAATCATCGGCACAAGATAGAAAAATCACTCTGATAGTCCATGTCTTACTGATGACTTCTGTCAACAAGATAGATCTAATGTCACACCAATCTGACCTCTTCAAAAGTTTTGAACACTACTGGTTATCAGCAAGACATTCTGAGGGTATCGTCAATTAAACAAGTGTCTAAGAGCAAGTAAATAGATGGAACCTATTAATTTTCTTATTTTTGGGTTCTTTAAATCATAGAATAGATACCATCTTCTTGTGTAATGTACTTATATTCAAATTTGAATTCGAGACCAATTGTCATTGCACATTCCATTTTACTTGCATAGAGTATTCTATAAGCAATATATGGATAATGCCAAATGATTTATGGTGTTGTACAACTCTACCTATCATCACAGTTCTGTTGTTCCCCCCTAGCGAATCTTGTAAAGACAAGTTTACAATACCAAGTCAAATACTATGAAAAAGACTTATGCCCATACAAATTAAATGATTATTCTCACAATGGAAATTGTCTAATCACAACAAAAATTCCATGAAAGGTTATCCATGCTTCATAAGAGATGATTGATCATACATGTAGGCTACAAGATGCATAGAAAAAGCATTACACTTGAGAACAACCAAGGGCTAACAAGGGAAGGAGCTAAGAAACATCTAGATTGAAGAGAAAATGTGTAGGGAAAATGTTGAGCAGTGTCAACAGAATAGAGCTTATAGAACATATTCTTGACCTAATCAAGCTCTTGAACAACTTAAAAAAATTAAAATACTAACACATACATGAGACATGTAATGAACTTCCAATATCTGCTATCTTTTTCATCAATGGAGAGGTAGGTAAAGGAGAAATAATTATAATTGTAACACTATTCATAGTCCAGTAAATTATGTTTGTAATTTGTGTTCAATGGACCTCAGTTTTATCATTATACTACCCGTCTAATACCATATTTTAATCCAGGGTTCCACTATCTTAGATCTAAAGAAGCACCTTCAATTAACCATTTAAAGTACTATAAAATAAGGTAAGACTTTTACTTGAGAAAGAGTGGGTACACTTGTAGGATTAAAGTTCTCACAATCATCAGGATTTATTAGAACACAGACACAACCTACACCATATGAAGTAATGGATGACTACAAGTTAGTGAAATGTTCCTTAATATGTGGCTGGTTTGCAAATTGATTGGTAGAAAATAAGGTTACAAACAGATCTACATAAAAAATTATGAGGAAAAACTATTTTAATCATCAAAATAGATGAAAAGTGCAAAGGAAAGAGCCAAGCTACATCTCTAGAGCCTAAAAAAGACACATGCAAAAAACATAAAAAAAAAGAACAAACTGATTTTTGGATGAATACAAAATGGTGCCTTTAGCAAGTGATTCATATTCTTTCACACCTGATAGGACACTAAGAAGATTTTAGTCTTCCTCTGTGAAATTAACTACTTAGAAAAAAAACCCAGAAACCAATATTATAAACCTCCATGTCTAGCTGAGGGTAGGTATAAGGGAAAACAATTTCCTCAATGCAATGCCGAAAAATATCAATGTGTGTGTAGGTTTGTACTACTCAAAATATCATTTCACTGCCTAAGGAAAAATACCAAAGTGATGTTTTAAATTTCAATCTTCACATAGGCTCCCTTATTACTACACGTGCATATAAAAGCATTATTCGAGCTCTAAACTATTCAAATATTAAGGATTTAATTAGCTATAAGATGGAAAGTTGTTGTTTAGACATAATCCATCATCTTTTACATATCTTTATTCACTCCTAGAGCTTCAAATAAATTTGTGTAAATGAGATAGAAATGTGAATCTTTTATGACAAAGAAAATTATTAAAATTAGGGGGGAGAGAGCAAAGGGTAGGGGGAAAGAGAATGCTTGAATGTATAGAAAAGTATAACATTGTGATCATTATAACAATGAAACGAATCTTAAGTTTGAAGCATTAATATCATCTAGAACATTTATGGTCAAGAATGAATGTAAGTAGAGAAATTTTTGCATACCTACAGATGGTACAAAATTTCATGGTGAAGTGGAAGCCTCCCATCAACAAGAATATCCAAATCTCTATTTATCCATCTCAATCAAGCCTCTAAACCCTTCAAAGTTGTCAATTTTTCCACTAACTTGTTATGCACAAAAGTCAAATTTTAGAGTTATGTCACCACTAAAAATAGAAGAAACGAAGCTTTGAAACCAAATCCACATACAACACAATGTGGTATTCATACAAATCCATACAAACAAACTAAAATCAAAACATTGGAATGGAAACAACTTCAAATTATGATGCAGAGCATGGATTCAAGGTATAAAGAATCATTTTTTTGCCACCATAGTGAAAAGTTAGCACTTTCTTTCATCTTTGCATATTGGTTTGATATTTCAAATGATGCATTTCTTATATTGAAAAGTGAATTACCTTATTGAGCTTCTCTTTGTTTCTATGGTGTGATAAAACCAAAATTGTTTGCAATTTATTATTTGGATGCAATATTTCATTTATTGATATGTACAATTCGTGCCGCTAATTTCATATAACCACCAGAGCTAAGTTTGTGTTGCCCGCATTTTTCTAGTCTTTCCTTTGTTTCCTATGAAAATTTTGAAATAAGTTAGATTATGTAAAAAGAAAGAGTAATCAGTATATAATTACATTGTTAATAGTATCACATACCTTCCTTGGCCCGGTGGTGTCTTTCCTTTTCTCTTTTTAGCCTTCTCCTTTCCATCTGACACCAGGTCCTTCCACTCCCTCTCCAGAATCATGGGGGGACGCTCGTACTTTTTGTTCTTCTCTAAATGTGACCTATATTGGTCGCTCACATACTTTAGATAGGTACCAACTTTCTTAAGGACCTTGGTTCAGTTGAATGTTTTATCAACGAACAACACAACTAAATGGTTAATGAGCTCATCTTTTAAATCTTGATTTTGGGCATTCCACCGTGTACGTATGGTAGGCCCGAAGAGCTCCAATGTAATATCACTTAATATCACTTAGATTTTTATAAAAAACATCACTTCCTACAAAATGATCATGGGATCAATAGTCTAAAAAGAGTGATCAATAAGTAAATTTCAATTGGATTATATATAATAATAATTAAAACATTTCAAAGTACCTGGGACCTCTATCTTTATGGGAATGAAATCCTCGGTCACCACAAATGTGACCAGCAATGCTCTCATACTAGTAATACGGGAAGATCCAGGAAATGTTGCTAAAACATCACCAGTACTAGTGGCCTCTGCATCCCCCAGGTACATGTCATGATGCATGTCCTGGCATGTGTTCGCTGCCAAAAGGTGTAGCAATGAATGTTTGCATGGTATGTGTTGCCGATATTTTAGATGACAATATAAGCACAAATGATGGGGTCAGATGATGTGATGTATGCACAAGAAGATTAGGATGGACACTTGTACCAACCCCTACTCCTCGGGCAACACTTGCAGTACCCTGATCATGGCTAGAGCATCATGAGGATGCAAAAAATCTTGTAAAAACAACACATATTTTAGTTCATGAAATAAAAGAGTAAAAATTATAGAACCATGAATGAACTTATGTTATAATTAAATACATCATGAAAACTTACAATTTTTGTGCTCTCTTAGTCAATATTTTAACCCTCTCTCTTATCTCATCTGTTTGGGGCACTATGAATAACTTAAGGATTTATTCATTGCATTTGTTTTGGGTCTTCCTTATCATATTGAGAGGGTTTGCTGAATAAGCGATGTCATCATCACATAATATTGAATACACCTCCCTATGGATACTCTTGTCTACTGCTAGTGCCTTTCCCCAATCAGTTGACTGCAACAAGAATATTAAAATCATTATCGAAATTAACCCAATAAACTTATGAAAAAAACATAATAATAAAAAAATTTCTCTTATCTAATTTGTACAATTACAATGAGGTAACCCTATCAGGTAGAGGCACCTGAAGGTACATCATGATCTATGCTCTGGGCCAGAGTCTTCCCTATACGGTCAATGTCCCACTGTGACAAAAATTAAATCTAAAAAACATTACTGAAATGAAACCAATAGACTTATGAAAAAAAAAGAGAGAATAAAATGGTATATTGGAGTCATTAATTGGAGGTTGGGTAAAATGGTACATAGTATGTACCACCCCCATAGTAACTGTGTTTGTAACTAAGTGATTCAAATTGTAACGATTAGCAACTCTTCCCCTGCAATTATTGATTTTATTGCACATACGAATACACGTTTTCCCTTGTGCGCCTCGAATATGTGATTGGGTTGCTTATTTGTTGACCTAGGTCATGTACTATTTATAAACCCTACAATATTCCTTGATGCTTTTGGCCTTCCCTCAATGTACATAGCCACTCCTTTATTTTGATCCTTATCTTTTAGCTGTACATAATTTGCTAATAGTGCATACCTACGCATACTTCGTGTATATCAAACCAACTACATCCAATCTTTGTAACTGTAATAGGGTCTGACATACTCCATCAATTCAGTAACTTTTTTGTGACATACCTTTATGTCGTCCATGCAAAATATGCCCAAACCATGTAATGACGATGGTGCTATGCGATATATCCTCTCGTTGACACAAAAATCAATGTTTATTGGAGGAAGTTCCTTGAGTGCCCATTGTTTCCATAGTTGTTTTTACCTCAAGGGAACCTCGACATCGCCTATTCTCTTATCATCATAAGAACATGACCCCCCTTCATCAAGAAAAAATTCCATGTGTTTATGGAATTTTCTTCTAATGTTTTGACCTCTAGTTGATCTCCCTCTTTTAGACCTACTACATGTCTCACTTTCCTCTTCTCTTCCTGAATTTCCTTCGCTCGAGGAAGAAAAATCTGAAAAATACCTATTTGGTGGTACTTGCATTCATAAGGATGTTGGATGAAGTTATTTCATGGTGATGTGATCCCAAGGTGAAATTATGATTAATCTATCATTTCATCGCTAGAATTTCACAGGTTATAAGGTAATCAAGTCTTGATAGATTGCAAGTTATTGTTACTACCGTTCAAATGTGTCCATCACAAATCAAATCTACTTAACGTTTTAACTCTGAAACTTTGTAACAAGTGTTAAATGTGACTATGGTCCACTAGTTACACAACCAAGGCCTCAAATGTATTCTCCAATTGTAATCAAAGGACTTTTGCTCTTCATTCAAGTAAATAAACTTGAAGGAAAACACCACCGAGTGGTTTATTGGAAACCTACATGACTAAAAATAGTAGAAAATTTACATTTAATTTCCATATGTCTAAGTGGTTAACGAGGAGGGATTTTGTACTAGTTAAGTCATCATAAGTTTATGCTTTGGCAATAATTTTTTTTTAAGTCATCTTAAATCTTCCTATGTCTAATTTCTAGGAGACTTTTGGTATGTTTTAAGGTAGGATGAGTGGTTGCATCAATGTTCTAGTTCTCTATGACAAGGCTTCAACATCTTCCAATAGTGAAAGTTAGTGCTCATAGTCATTTGAAAAAACATTTTGATTATGTATGATGGTAGGATTTGATAATTTAAAATATCTCTACTTTGAAACAAAAATATCTCTAGAAACTCTAAGAGCTATAATGGGATGGCCGCCTTGATTGATGAAAGAGCCAAAAGAGCCTTTCTCCATGGTATCCAAGTACACATAGCAGCAGTCTTCTCTTATACGGTTGGACATGCTTTAAAGAACTTAGCTAGGAATTATTCATTTAACTTAATTTTTTCTCATAATGCCATCATTGGAAAGTATGATAAAATTCTTCTATTATGAAGAATTGGTCTATGCTCCTCTAGTAATCACTGTAAATGTTTGTAAGGATAAAATGACTAATTGCATCAAGTAGGAGAGAATCAACTTTGAGTTCTTCTAGGATTATATTCCTCTATTCAGAATTTTTAAGGGTTGTGTGTGGAGGAGGTTATCACTACCAAGAAGGGAGAAGACCTTTCCTTGCATATGTTTGTGGTGGAGGTATTAAAGAAGAATTGTATGCCTCTATTTACTTTCATTAGATCTAGCTTAGCCTAGCATATACTTGGGCTAAGTCTACAATTGCTTTAGACTCATGCGATGAAGGCTATGTGTGATGAAATCCTAGACCTCAACCAAGATGTGGGTAAATTATGGGAGTTTTGCCAAGACTTGAGGCTGGTCAATAAAAATGTGAAAGACTAAGCTATTTTATTTTTTCTTTCTTATCGTATACCATTTTACGAGAATGGGGGTGCCAATGTACGAGAAGATCTTTGGAAACTAGGCATGAAAATTGCAGGTTAAAGAGAATGGGGGTGCCAAAAATATGGTACTCATTGTCCCTTGGTCATCAATTTTCCCTGACTGCCCTCAATCTCGTCCTCAATGCTAATATTGACATTGTTTTCACACCAAAATCTTCCTAGGTGGTGATATTGACCTTGTTTTCACTCCAAACTCTTCGTCAGTGCTGGTATTGACCTTGTTTTAACTCCAAACTCTTCCTCAATGCTGGCATTGACCTTGTTTTCACTACTCCAAACTCTTCCTCAGCGCTGGTATTGACCTTTCACTTCTCCAATTTGACAAGCTACAACCTAGTTTCGTTAGGTTTTAGAGTATATTAATTAAATTGAAAATTATGGCACCATTTAGCTAGGTTTTAATATTCTACAATATAGTTAAGTATATATTAGCTATATTTTACATAATAAATAATATAATTATTCAACTTATTATAATTATATATTATATTATTTAAAAAAATTATTAAATACGTATAAAATTATTATAATTAATAATTAATAATAAGTATATTTTTATATAATACAAAATATAATTAATATAATAGTAATATGTATTAATATAATATTAATATGAGAGAGAGAAACTAAATTTTGATTAGTTGCTTCATGTCAACAATCCAAGGATGGCATGTGTCATAGGGGAGTTATGCTCAAGGTATCATGCCATTTGATTAAAGATATGATAATTCTCCTTTAAGACCTCTTCAATGTACCCATTGCACACGTAAGGAGACAAAGATAAATATAGGGAAGAAAATATAGAGAGAGAGGGAGATAATGACAAACATACAAATAGATATGGAGACAAGGAGATAGAGAGAGGTAGAGAGATAAAGAGATAAAGATATAGGGAGGGTGATTGATATATCTCTCCTTGTCGCTCTATATCTCTCTATATCTCCCACTATCTATGGCACTCCCTCTTCCCCCCTCTATCTATTGAGCTTCTCTCCCTCTCCCCCCTTTCTCTCTCATTCATTCCATATCTCCCTCCATCTCTCCTACTCTATATCTCTGTCTCTATTTCTCTTTTTATCTCCCTCTCATTCCTCTCTCTATCTCTTTCTATCCATATATTTCTCTCCCTTTATCATGATCTCTCTATCTCTTTCACCACCCCCCTCCATCTCTCTATATCACCCCATTTCTATGTCTCTCCCTCTCCCTCTATATATATTGATCTATCTCTCCCTTTCTACATATCACTCTCCCTTTTCTACCTATCTATCTCCCTCTCTTCTCTCTTTTCCTCTTCAACCTATCTCTCCCTCTCTCCCCATCTTATCTATCTCTCCTCCTATACCTATCTATATCCCTTTCTCTCCCTCCCCTCTCTATCTCTCCCTCTCTATCTCTCACCATCTCTCCCTCCCTATCCCCCTATCCATCAACTCTCTATCTCCATCTCTCTTCCTTTCTCTTCCCATATATCTCCACCTCTCTTTCTCTTCCCATATATCTCTATCTCTCTCTTTCTCTCCCCATCTATATCTATCTCCCCATATATTAAATAAGAAGCCATGAAAGCATACAATAGTATATGCTAGTAAAACTCTAATAGTGTTTTATTAAACTATAAGTAACACTTATCTTTCTAATGTCAAGCCTTCTTATAAAAATAGTGTTTTATTAAACTATAAGTAGATTATTTTCACCACTCTTAATTCAACATGAAATGCCAAATGTAGCAATTTTTTTGTTGCTTTTGTCAAGTTTCATTAACCAAGCTATTTACTGGGTTGAATAAATTTGTGTTATGACCCTTTGTCTCTTTAAAATAATTAGACAATATTAGCGAGATCAGGAAGGGGAGAAAACTAAACTTGTTCAAAATAGGGGTAGTTGTGGGTTTGTTGGTTTTCTTTGTATACTATATACTTAGTTCCTCTAGGATAAATAAGTCACTTTAGATCATTTTCTTAGTTGTGTATCCTAACTAATATAGAGTAATATTTTTCATTTTAATTGACTACTACATAATAGTTTATGTGTTGAAAGAATTGTTTCCATTCTTTGTAGTTTTTACATTGGAATACAAATCATATTTAATTTCATGCCAATATACTTCTTTTATAAATATATTTGTTTGAAATAAGTGCTTCATAACCCATCTAATCAAATCATAACCTATCAAAAAGGCAATAGGAATTTTCTAAAGAAAAGAAGACTTGACCCAATCATAAGTGTATGGCCTTTGCAGAAAGGAGTGATCCACCTTAGCAATAACAACTAGTTGATTTAGACGTAGTAGGTTCAACTCAACCAACCTATCAACCTCCCTTTAAGAGGCTTCCAAAAAGTTTAGAATGATCAATTTAAAAAATCCAAAGAACTCTCAAAGCCTAAGAAAGAACATAAGTCAGATTTCACACTTTGACTCCTTGAATCCTTGTAACAGTGCAACCCTAGTTTTTGCTCAATAACTCAAAACTTTCCCAAAACACCAGAAAAACCCTTTATGGTTTTAGACACCCATTTTGGAGTTATTAAACATACTTCAAGGGAAAGTACAAGTGATTTTGAAAATTTTATAGTGATTTTGCACTCGTTGATTCCATAAAGAAAACCTTATCTTGAGTATAATCCATCATAGTCACATATGATCACATCATTCTTGACCATTTGATATCATGAAAAACCTCCAAAATATAGTATTCAAATAACCCATATCGACAAGAATTTGTGTAGGTCTCTCTGCTTCATAAATCATTATATTCTCATTTTTAGCATATCAGCGAAAGAACACAAATGTCACACTGATCGAATTACATAAGAAGATACACATCAGGATGACACAGTCCATGGTCTCATTAATAAAGAGATTCATTAGAAAGACAAGTTCCATCAAGGTGAAATGAAAAGGTCATACCGAGCATATAGGTCTCACTAATGAAGTTCCATCGGCAAGAAACATCTCTTGTCTCACCGATCAAAGCACAAGGAGTTGTATCAGAAGGAGTCTTGGTGACATGAGATCAAAGGAATAATCATCAAGGAGACTTATAACACCAGGTAAATTAATGAATGTCTTAGCGATACACCATGTCTTGCCAATGAAGACAAAAACAGATCAAGATAGTCGTTAGGGTGACTCTTGGCGACATTTATATGAATCAGATGGATAGATTATGTGATATCGACATAATGTCTCCCTGACCAAAATAATTTTTAATGAATGTTAGTCAAGCCTGAATAAAATGATCACCCAAATTTTGAATTATCTTTCGGATAGATCATTTGATGTGACAGTGGGTAAATTCAAAGATCACCTATGCTCGTGTTCAAAGCTAGGATTATTAAAGAAGACATATCAGGGAGATTGGCTTATGGTCTTATCGATGAAGGGAATCTATCGGCAAGACAAGTCATCTCGGTGTGAAAAATATATGCTAGCCCGAATGTTTAAGTCTCACCGATGAAGTTTCATTGGTGAGACCATCATTTCTTTCACCAACAGGAGCACCTAGAATATATCGGCGAGACATGTGTCATTGGTGTAAATCCTGAATGTTCACTCGACCCGCTAAGTTACACCGACGGGAGGATATCGACAAGAGTTCTGGCGACATATTCAAGACCAAAAGAAAATTTATCAGCAAGACTTATAACATTGAAGGAACCACTAAATGTGTTAGCCATACTAAAAGTTAGGCCGATGAAGAAACAAATGAACCAAAATGATTGTCGGGGTGACTCTTGGTGATGTATACAAGAAAAATATTAACATCAATCAGATGTGTAGAGTGTTACCCCAATTAGTAGAGTATTCAGTGAACATTGGTTGGGCCCTAATGTATAGATTGCCCAAAGTTTGAAGGTGTCTTGCTGACCAGTTCATTTGATGTGACAGTAAGGAATTCAAAAATCTATTATATTCATGCCTGGAGTTAAAACATTAATGGTGCCACAGAGTACAGGTAATTTCATAAATTGAAAGGAAATCATTGTAAAATGAACATTATTGTGAATTGGTAGTGAAGGAAATGAGGAGACAAACAAAGGGATAGAGAATTGTTTCAGTTAAAAGACCTCAATCAAAACCAGTAAGTCCTTTAAATTTTAACTTTTTCATTTCTGCAATTTTAAGTGAGTAATAGGGAAGCCACCAGCTCGGGGAAGTTGAAAGGTAGAAAACAAAGTGAGAGAAGTCACCCTAAGAGTAAGAAGCAGAAATTTGAGTCTAGAATTGAGCCAGAGGGTGCTAAATGAAAGCTGAATTAGGATTTAATTAACCAATTGTCTGGCTCTAGTTCCAGAGGTAGGTGCTCCATGCAACTGAGGGTGAAAGTGGATAAATTGGACAAGTGTAAGCACATAGGAGATATTTGGACCCCAATAAGAGGCTATGAATTGTTTAGATTCCAGTTTCAACGAAGAGATCGTTTTGAGCCAGTTTGTAATATGTGGTGACTAAATTTGGGGAAAATGGTTTTCCCTAATGTGTTTGTCAATATAGAGTTGGTAAAATTGTTGGCCACCCACTATGACTCAAAACTTAAGGCCATATGCAGACCATCTGGGAAACCATTCATATACATATCATAGGCTTCAATAAGTGAGGTTTTTAAGTTGGAAGGGTGGTGTAATGAGAAAATTGAGAACGAAGAGTTGGAAAAGGAGTTTTGGAGAATGGACACCACTTACAAGGGTTGGAGGTTTCCCTTACATAGAATTAAACAAGATGGTAAAAATGTCCCACTTGATGATGGTGATGGGCCTCCATTCCATGTGGACTTATTCGAGCCCTATATGAGATATACCTATTTCTCAGTCAGACAAGTGTTGGGTATGGAAGTTCCTGAGTATATGTCCATTGTTTCCATGGTAATGTAGCTAACATTCAATGTCATAATTCTAGGTTATTCAACTATGCTTCATTTTTCTCCAAGGGAATCAACTTAGCATTGGTGAAAATAAAGAATAAATCCCTTGTTTTGCACCTTAGGCATTATTATCTTTTAATGCATCTAGTATTGTACTTCGAACAAGAGTTAGGGATTTGGAAAGAAAAATTGAAGGTTTCATAGTTTGATAAAGAGGGAAAATTGTTACCCATTCAATTGTGGACTGCCATTTGGGACAGTAGGTTTGCTAATTCCAGTTTCTTGTATTTTGAAGAATATTTTGTAAAGCCAATATATGAATTCTACAGTCATCCTTGTGCACACTCATTGTCTGATGAAATAAAATGCTTCCTCAGACCTAAGGACTTTAATGGACCAATTGATCACAATTGGCGAGACTGGTATTGCTTGGAAGATACTACTATGGTAAGGGTGTTTGGTTTTGAGGATTCTCCATTCATTTAGCATAAAAAAGTCCCAGATAGGATTGCATATTTGGAAATTGTAAGACAAATGGATTTTTCTAGTTTCATGAAATTTGGTTCATTTGAAAAACAAGCATTTATGCCAAGTACTTTGTGCTTTGGTGATTTTACTATGCTTGCAAAGGAAGGATATGATTTGATCCTTGAAAAATTAATGCAGTATAATATGAAAAAGGGTCCACCAAGAGAAGGTTTTGATCTAGAGGGATATATCAATTCTTCCAAACAAAGGATAAAATTTGGACGATATGATCATGTGCCTTATCAGTTTGATAACATGATTATAAATTTGGAGGCAGAGGAATACAACCAAGGGTTGTCGGATACAAGGTTCCCTTTTTCTGGAGATGAGGAAACTGGAGAAGATATGCCACGAGACCTACCCAGTAGGATTTCTAGATTAAAAACTCAAGATTACAACTGCCCTCCTAGAGAACTAAGTGTTGAAGAAAGCCAAGATATAGACACTAGAAAGATGGCATAGTGGTCATTTGTAGCAGACAATGAATTTGTGAATTCTTTAGAATTCAGATCTTTCTTGTATAAGAAAAAGGGCAAGGAGATAAGGGAGACAATTGATAATATTGCACCAAGCAATGAGGAGCAACTACTAAATAATTTGAAATTAACTGTGGATAGAGAAATGGCTAATATGATCCTCGACATTGGAAGGAAAATGTTAGAGGATGATGGAGTTATGATCTTTCCAGGGTTGGATTTGAATTCTACATTGGTGTTTGATAGCTTCATAAAGGATAATAGTGCGACACACAAGCTTAGTCCGGAGGGGGTGATAGAAATATATTTTGGATCTAAATATAACCTGAATGAAGGATCACTCATGATATGGGCCTTGTATCCACCTCATAGAAAGGCAGTGGTGATTGATACTGAGAAATAATTTGGACATGTCATGACTCTGAAGGTTGGAGAGGTAGATCCTGTGGCAACTGCAGACATTGGGATTAATGTGGAAAAATTGAATAAAGCCCAAATACAAATGTTGATAAAAGAAAAGGAAATGTAAAAAATGAATAATGAAAGGATCATGAGAGAAAATGATCATTTTAAGGACATGCTAGGAGTCACAATGGGACCTCCTAAATTAATAGCACATGGTGAAATCTCACAATTAAAAGATCATTGGGAGGAGTCAACTGCATATTCACAAGGTAAATATGATACACTCACTGCAATAATCAGAAAAAGGCAGGCAAACTTAACGATTTGGTTGAATAAGCTATGGGGAGCATATTCAAAGAACCAAGTTACAGGGTAGGAACATAAGATAATTGATGGAAGGATTCAAGAAAAGTTCTAAGAATTAAATGAAAGAGATGTTCCTGACAGTATGGCCATTGGTATAGGTAACCAAATTATAAAGAAACACAAGGACTATTATGAGGAACTACAAGAAGATGCAAAGGGGTTGGTTGATGTTACAAATATGGGACTACCTGCACTATTTGAAGATGGAGAAAATTTAAAAGAGAAATCCAAGTGGATCAAAGAATGTGAATTGATGTTGCAGGGAATTCTGGAAAATGCTACAAGGAAGGATTTAACATTGGACGTGAGCTACGAGCACAACAAAAGGATGATAAAAGGTGGAAATATCGGCTAGGAATGCATTAGGAGATGTCAGTACTCATGAATGGTAGGATTATCTAGATCATTTATCAAATTTTCATCTATGGCTAAATAGAGCCTAATCTCTTGTTTTAATTAGTTAAGTAAAATAAAACATTTGTGAAGGGATGTGTCCCTTCCAAGTTTTGATGTATTCATATCGGTTCCATAGTAATGCAACATATACAAGTGTTAGGATATATTCAATAAATAGCTTTCTAGAAAAATGATTTCATATACAGAGACTCAAATGCATGTATTTTGATGGAGTAAATGAAGATATCTAGGTTGTGGATTAAGATTTTGGTATTTGTTGTTTGTTAAATTTATGTAGTTATTTGATTGTCTCCATTTTGATGCTTCTCTATTATTTAAGTTGATATAATAAGTTTATACCTAGTTTATCATTGTACATTTGCTATATATGTGTGATCTAGTTATCGGTTCTCTCAAGTAGGGATTAAAATATTTTAATCAATCACATCAATTGGGAAGTGTTGGTTGGATTAATAAGAAGAATCACATAACTAGAATTTCCATTCTATCTCAAGAAGAGCTTTCCAATTATTCACTTGCACGTTTACACAAGTTGTAAACAATTTTTGTGCCTGACAGTTTGAATTATTGCCATTATTGAAATCCACATTTGCAATATTCATTAGACTCCATATACCCAATAAGGCATTGGTCTCCCCTTGTATTATTTTATAATTTTAATTATTCTTATTTATTTTACACTTACATTTGCAAATACACATACATATGCATTTACTGTTTTCATTTATTTCTCATGTATTTTAATAGTTTGATCGATTTCATATTATATGTGTTGAAGACTTTAGAATTTTAATTACATTAATTTATGGATATGTTGTATCTATAACACTACAAAACCATATGCTCTTTGCATTTACACTTGCATTTAGAAATACACATTTATATACATAGATATAGATTTCTTTAATGATATGTTGCATTTATTGTTCGAGGAGAGCATCCAGTAATTGCATTTACATTTACATTTAAAAATACATATACATACATACATACAAACATACATACATATATATATATGTGTGTGTGTGTGTCTATCATTTATATTCAGTGTTTAGAAACAACCCATTAGGTTCATGCATCCTACAATTACAACAGTATCCATTGAGCCTCTTACACAAGCTATAGTAATCACAAAAAGTGTAAGAGACCCTTTATATCATGTTTGGACTACAAAACCCTCAAAAATAGGGTAACCGGGCTGTATGCAAAGAAATGGAGCTTTCTAACTCAAATCAATGCCTTAAGCCCTCAAATCAGATTCAAATCAAAGATAACACATATCTTCACGACATGGAATTGATTTCACATCAAAATATGGCTGCATGTGACCATACAATGCTGTATAACAGGAAAAATACATAAATTTTGAAGAAAAACACAGATTTTTGAATGTGAAGAGCTTGTATTTTAAATCTTCAACCATCAACAACCATTACAAAGATCACTTTATTCCTTTTACAGGATTTTACACCTCAACCACTGAACAACCACCTCTACAATTGAATTTTTAATCCTTTATGATCACATGAAACATAAAACACACTAATTTCAAGGTTGTTAATATCACTGTTGAAATGTTTTAATTTTTTGACCTTTCAAACATTAAAAAGTACATCATTAAATTAATTATATAATGGAATAAAAATTAAAAACATCATGAATTAATTATGTAACCATATGAGTCAAATATAATTCTATCAAGAAATTAATATCAAATAGATAATATAATTGCATAACTCATACATTTCAATGTCATTAATCTTCTTCTTTATCCAACTCTTTTTCTATATCATCCGATCCAGATTCGACATTGTACGGATTGTTCATATCATCATCATCATCATTGATATCAGTTTCAATAATATCATCATCCACACATATATCATCTTCATGAACATTAACTCCTACATCATCATGATCTAGTTCCTCCTCTTTGACATCTTTGCCAAGGACATCATCAATTAACTATTGATCTTGATCATCATCTACATCATCTTCTAGTTCTTCGATACCTTCTTCTTCCACCACATTATACTTTACCGGTCTTCCTTTTGGATCATGTCTAACAACAAATGACCAACCTAATTTACCTGGAACCTCTGAGTAAAATACCTGCTCACATTGGCTTGGAAGAACATAGGGCTCATTTCCAGCTTGCTCGATCAACCTTGCATTAAACAACCTTGCATTAACCATGGTAAATCCATTATCATGTTCAATAAAAATTATCTTGGGATCATTTTCATTCAATTGTAGCCTGTACCATAGGACGACGAACAAAATTAATCTAAAGGACTTAAAGTCAGACTCAGGTATATCATCCAAAATCCCATAGTATCAATTTTCTAAGACTTCTAGATGTATGTCGCTTCTAGATGAAACTTTAGTCACCTAAAAGACTACATTTATACTAGAATCACAAGTTTTCTTTGTGTCATCTGGATTTTTGATTCAAAATTTATGACCATTGCACCACATAGCCTTGTGGTGTTTCACTTGCAATATGTCAAACATGTAAAAAATATTGCAATATCGTCAGTTGATAAACATATTTATTCTTGGCCGAATGTATGCAAAGAAAACAATCTCAACATATATATACATCAATATAATTGAAAATAATTAAATAATATGGGTGATTAATATATTTATACGTACCTATTTATCTCTTAAACCATATGCTAAATCAATTTCCCTTTGTGTAACATTGGAATCTCCATTACAATGAGCTTCTTTAACCAATGAAGCCACACCTTCCCATGTTAATGCTCGAACAAATTGTTGACATTGTTCAATCCATACCATCATCCAATCAAGATTGTTTGTGATGTACAAATGTAGTGCATCCCACTCTCAACCAACTGTATCAAAAAAATTTGAAATTCACAAACAACGTAAATTAGTTAAATACCATAGTATACGACCTTAATTTATAATTGATGTATATTGAAGATTAATAATTAAATAAATACAATATACATAAAATTATATGTAAAATGTATTCCAATTAATCTCCATGACCATCTTATAATTACCTCTCACTTTCCTCAATCTACCTTTCCCCATCAGGTACTCCCCTTCGAATTTGTTAACGGAGTCAGGATCCCAAATGCATCTACATGGATCTTTGCTGCAAACTTAGGAAGATATTCACTAATGTACACCATGGTCTGGTATACCATATATCCCTCCAACATAACCCTCAGGATGTTATCTTTGTCTAACCAAAGCCTTCAAAAATTTCAAGTGCCTCTCAACCATCCGCATTGACCTTGTGTGTACAGGTCCACACAATTCAATCTCCTCAACTTGGTGTATGAGGTAGCGTTCTTGTGCATTGAAAAATGTCGAAGGTAGACACTTTTGCATTTCACATATTAGACAAGGAATTTTTCTCTTCCAATAATTTATATCTTCTTTATGGATTTCTTTAGATGATAGCCATCTACAAGTGATTCAAGGCACAAATATATTAATAAGATTTAACAAAAATATATAGTATATTACATAACAAGTAAAACAAATGGAAATTATAAGATCTATACAACGAATTGAACAAATATCGCTACTTACCTCATGTATTTTCCAAGATCATATATAACTTGCTTGACATTATTGTCGAAGTTGTTTGGGAGAGAAAGAGGTAGAACGTACTGCAACAATTATAAAATGATCTTTTCATTATTTTTCCAAAAGTAGTAAACATAATACACTGAAAAGTACATGCATTATACAAGTGTATATAATATACCATAATAATTACCTTAATGAAGGTATGCCAATCATGTTTTTTCATCCCTGACCCAAATTCACCTTTCTTTGTTATTATGTTGTTTATGTTCGCAACAAATCCTGTGGGAAATTGAATTTTTTGTATGACTTCTTTTATAGCATTGATTTGCTGCTCCATTAATAACCAAGGAAGGGAAGTTATATTAATTTGGTCTCCATCGCTATTTAATTGAATGACATTTTTCATTGCATGATTGGCTTCCTGAATGTCACTACAAATTTTGACATTTTTTTCTTTGTCATGCCTTCCATCCAATATTTTCCATAACGTTTATGTTATATTCTTACTGATATGTATTGTATCAAACAAATGCACAATTTGTAGCTTCTCGTACTAGGGCAACCTACTAAATTGTCTGGGATAACTTTTCAGTCCCTGTGGAAGCCGACCATTAATGCCTTGACGAACTTCATGAAGCATATAAGTTAAACAAATTAACAACGACAATCATTGTCAATTACAACATGAGTAAACACAACATAGTATAAAAATATAAATTCAAAACATATCATATATAATAGATAAACAATTTGATTCGATGTATAACCTTGATGATTAATTCTATTATATTCCAACTTCCATAGGCGAGGTGTCATTCTTCGTGGTTTTGATGTAGTCTCTTATTTCCTATTGAAAAGATGTTTTTCAGTAGTTTGATGCTTATGATTTCTGTTGAGGAAGTGCCTATACTCATCAAACACCTGCTTTCCTAAACTTGTTGAACGATGAGATTTCATCTGTGGACCACAACTTGGACATGCAAATTTTCCCTTTGTTTGAAGACCTACAAGATCATATATAATTGGATTAAATATGTCAATTTTTATAATTATATATAATGAATAGATTATTTAAAAAACATGCAAGATATCTAATTCATAAAATGAAATATTGTTAAAATACAATCGAATGTTATAACTTAACACAAAAATGTGTTAGCTCTGGGGCATCATGAATTGTCCATACAAGCATTGCATGGAATTGAAATTGTCTTTGTCCTATTGGTCTAGAGATGTCATACATAGTGATGCCATTCCATAACTTTAGTAACTCGTCGATAAGAGGCTCGATATATACATTCATATCTTTAACTTGGTACTTACCTAGTTGAATCAACATAAACATTACATAATTATTATAACTATTTTACTACAATATATATAAATTAATGTACATAACTATTGAATGAAAAAAATATAAGTCATTATGCAACAATTAAGAAAAAGAACTACGTTAAAGAGAATTGATGTTGGAACAATCATTGAAAACATTATGTGCTCCCTCTTTATTGACATCCATAGAGGAATGTTATTGTTGATAACAAAAATAGGCCACACTGAGTAAATAGATCTCAACTCTCCAAATGGATTGACACCGTCTGCTGCCAATGAAAGCCTAAGATTACGAGGTTCTTCTTTAAAGTGTGGCCATTTTTCCTCCATGTCCCTAAATGTAGAACCATCTGCAAGCATTCGAAGAATATCATCTCCACTTTTATTCTATGCATGGTAATCCATAAATTATGCTAAGCTTTTGCACCTAAATAATCATTACATACGTGGAATAATGGGAATATAACGAAGAACCTTGTGAGACACCTTTTTTTGTTAGTTGATCTGTTTGATATCTACTAATATGACATTTTGGGCATTCTGTTGCAAATTCATTGTGTTTATGATATATAATATGATCATTGGGACATGCATCTATTGCTTGATACTCCATTCCGATATCTTTCATAATGCCAAATAAATCTCAGTATGTGCGAGGTAAAATATTTGATGGTGGTAACAAAAATTCACCAGTCAATCTACAACAAAAAATAATTTGTTAATATAAAGAATATTAATGGTACATATTTCATCCTTTATTTACTAGTGATGAACTAACAACAATTAAAATAGATGAAAAAAGATGACATATATGACATACCTTAACATCTATGAGATTGCTATGTTTGATAAACCATTCATAAACTTCAAGTTCAACAACAACAATATAGCAGAGAGAAGAGTTGTTTAGGGGCTCGTATGCCTTCTCAAGTATAGGTAAATCATGAACATCATCAAAGTCATCTCAATCATTATGATCAACTCTACCATTAAATGTGTCATGGATCAATGTATTTGTACCATCATCTTCAACTATGTTTTCTGGCACATGATCATCTTCTTCCATAGGATCATTAACTTCATCTTTGTTATTCACAACTCCATGTTCATCCACTTGTAAAACCACATTCTCCAGGCCGTGATAATCCATATCATGTGCCTTAGAGCACCCCACCTTTATAATAATGACAGACACAAATAAACCATGATCATGATCAAGTGATTTTATATATATATATAATGTATAAAATGTATAAAATGTTAAAACGATATAAGCACTTACAAATTCAATCAATATAAACACATATAATGAACAACTTACCAATGGACGATAATCATTCCCCCATTCAATGTGACCATGCTACCTACAATGTTTCTCAGCTGTTGTGATTAAAAGTTGTCTCGTCTTTAAGCCCTTGCAATTATTGCAAGGACAATAACATTTCCCATCACCCTTTCTTTTCAATCTAGCCCACAATCTATCAAGTGTCTCTTCATTTTTTTCTAGACTAATATTATCTGACATGATTTTTTTTACCAAGCTTGAATATTTAGATCTTTAAAAAATATCAAACTCACACTCCAATAATTTTCATTCATAGATGGGTAACAAAATCTAATAATTTCAATATTTTACACCAAAAAAAATTGGCATGCAACCACCCCTACAAAAGAGAAGATAGTATGAAGTTAATGACCCCAAAAAACACTTTAAAATGCTAATTCTAAAACTTATTAAATTCTGATTTTACTATGATTTCCAATCGTTAGCCTCCTAAAATTAGAATATTGAACTTGCACAACAAAATCTTAAAATGCAACTCTGAAAATGCACAAGTCTAAAAGTGAAATCTAATGAGATGTTGCTTTGAAATATGATTTTCAAACCTAGAAGTACAAATATAAATTCACAAATCAATTCTAGGAAAGGACAACATTTGACTACCCTCAACCTAGCGATAGCTTTTTTGAATTTTTTCTGATTTTTCCCAAGAAAATCATCCTTACTTCTCCACAAACTGTCGTAAGTATAACAAATTCGCAAGCAGAGAAAATTCGTAAGAAAACATTGTCGCAATAAATAGTTGTGCTCACTTTTTATTTATGTCGGCCTCAATTTTGACTTCACATGTTTGTCGAAATTTCGACAAAAACTCTTTGTCACAATTTTGACAAAAAATAGGTTCATTGAAATTTCAACAAATGTCAGGGATAAAATTAAAAAAATTTGAAAATTACACATTAAATATCAGTAGTACCTGACAATACATCTAATTATCCATCTTTCGTTAGAAATTTTTGTCAATTTTTGTAGTCAAATGAGTTAGTGTGCAATTTTATAGGTTCTGGAGGCATTGGCAAGTTGAGACTCTATTGAGTCTATTAACTCTTTAAAGGCTCAAGTGGCAACATGCCATCGCATGCAATATACACACAGTATTTGGGCTTCCTCTTCACAATTATTTACCTCTTTTATACTTTGCATCACTTTGTTGTGTGCAACTACACACTTGTCCTATAGCACTAGCAACATTTTCTCTAAAATCCTTGATGCTACTTCTTTCTCAGTCTATACCTTAATGTTGGAGGTATATTCTTTGACAAAATCAAACAAGAACTTTAGGTTTTCAATAGGTGCTAAAGAATCATCAATTGTGGCACTGAGGGTTGTCTCCTGCAAAGCTTTAATAGTTTCCTTTACCAATTCAGTCCCTCTTTGATAGGTATGTTCAATTTCTTATGTTCCAGAGTTAAGAAAAGTACCACAAATCTTTATCCTTTCTATAGGTGAAATCTTACTTAGATCCACATAGCCTGGATGTGATAGAAGTTATATCAACTTAGGTGGTAGCATAGGTTGAATCCTTGTTTCCCTTGTCAGTATACCCTTAAGACTACTTTGAAATGATTCTTCGAATGGCTTTGATGACTTAGTGTTCTTGGGGAATTCTTCTTCAGTTCTTCCAATCACTATTTCTTCCTTGTTTTCTTCTTTCTTTTCTTCTTTTTCTTTTTTTCCTCTTCTTCTTCTCCAAAGGGTTTTTCTAATTGTTTGTCTTTCTTTTCTTCCTCCTTTTCTTCATCATCTTTATCATCATTTTTATTTTTACTTTTGTTTCCTTCATCTTCATTCTTATCTTCATTGTTTCTAGTATTTTCATGGTGATCTTCTGGATTGTTGCCAATATCATTCTTATGTTGATCTTTAGTGTGTTTACTAGTTATTTCATCTGTATCATTCGAAGGAATAGATGTCTCCAAAGAAACTTGTGTTTCACCAACATTTTCCACAATAGGATGATCGTCTACTTCTGTAACATTGACAGGATCATGTGCTTGAGCTGTATGAGATGAAGAACTAGTTCTCATCCCATAATTATTTTCCATTTTCCTTACTGTATCATGAGTTTCTTTCCTTAACCTTTTGGTATTGTCTCTCTCTAGTAATTAGAAGAGTGACTCTCTATTTCACTTTGAACAACTATGAACATTCTTTTAGTAGGGTAGCATCATCTTCCTCAAAAAGGAGGATCCATGTGTGTTTATGGCATCAGATTTGATTTTGTCCTCAATAATTATAGCTTCATGCCTTCTATGTACTAATGCTTCCCATACATTGTCAGTCACCTTCTTCCTTATAGATTCCACAATCTCATTAAAAATAACCATGCATTGAATGAAAGCATCTACAATTGTTTCCTTATCCTTTTTATCAACTTCATCAAATAACCTAGTAGTATTTAGCACATCCTTTGATTCTATCATATTATTTACTAAAGCTTCCATATTTAGAGGTGGATGATCACTTACCAAAGGATATTTGGCATGTCCTCCATAGGTTTTGATGTACCTTATTCTTTATTCTTCTCATGTGCACATGAATTTTGAAAGCTTCCATTTCATTTTATGTCTCTTCAAATGAGATATCAATACTTTCTCAGGTTTTTGCTTCTTCATTGCTAGTGGAGCTACTTCTTCAATTCTGTTTCAATTGTTTCTCTTCTTGCAAAACAAGATCAATTTCTTCCTCTATAACATCACTTATGTTTTTTTTTCTATTTTCCTTTTGCTTTATTCTTCTTCTAGGAGTGGCAGATGGTGCAACAGTGGGTACATTTCTCTTTATAGAAGCTCTGGTTCTAGGTCAAAAGGAAGCGGTTATATAAACTACAACTGGGGTACTATGTTCTACCTTCTTTCCTTTTACAGCTCTTGTTGTACTAGGTGTTGTTGGTACTACAGAGGAAGAGGAGGAGGTTTCTCTTCCTGATCTCCTAGGTTTAGAGGAAACTTCAACTTATTTGGTCATTTTCTCTTCTACAAGTTCCCTTAACCTTTCAACATAATCCTTAGATAGTGAATTCATTTGAAAGAATTCCTCAACATTTTTATTTACTCTTTTAGCCCTTTCAGGACCTGAAGTTTCCAAATGCACTTGAGTAGACTTCTCTTCATATGTGTCGTGACAGGGCAGAGTGGGAACCTTAGGAATGCACAATAGCATTTTAATGAAATTCTCAACTATTTTTTCATCAATCTCATATCCTAAAGGTTCTATCCATAGAGTTCTAGGTTCTACTACCTCTATGATGCACTCATCAGTGGACACGAGAAAAGCTATCTCCTTTGCATATTTCTTTACTAAGCTCCTTGGAACTCTATCTCTTTCAAACATGTTCTAGAAAACTATGAAGAATGCAATTAGAGCATCATTCTATGCTTTGAAATCTCCAAGGATATATAAGTGTTCAAATATTTGATGTGCCACAAATCTGTTGTGATCCCATATAATGTTCTTCTTTCTAGGTAGCTCCCTCAAAAATTAAAATAGTAAACAGAATACTAAAGTACTAAACTTGAATGGATACTTCTTTTTCTTAGTTTGGTTCAGATTATCCATAAGTTGTTATCAAAGAAACTCACACAAATCATAGTCCCTTCCATTAACCACCATGTCTTGTGCAACATAAATTGCAGTTGCTGACACCAATTTTCCTTTGTTGGTAAAGTAGATTTTTTGAGCAATCATGACTAGAGCATATCTCATAGTAGGGTTTGTAATGGACTTGGTTGTCAGTGCTCTTCTATCATATGTAGCACTAGTTAGTTTCATGACCACATCATTCTTTACAACTTTTAACACTGGTACAGGTCCAGTGTCATAAAGACCAATTACAACTATAATCACTTCCTTGGTAATTACTCCAGCTACACTTTTCCACACAAATTTTTCATGTAATCTACTAATTTCCATCCTTAAAAACTTTGCAAACATCTCACCACAAAATTATGAGAACCAATTCCACACATCTAGAGGTTCTTCTATACAAGGTTTTTTGTATTCTAGTTTCACAGAGTAATTATTTCCAGTTAGTTCCTCTAGCCATTGATCCCTAAGAACCTGATGGTCAAACTCTTCCAATTTTTTGTGAATGTAAGCTCTTGTATCCTCAGTGGGTAAGACATTGTTTGGAATTCATGAAAACACACCCACGAGATCCATTTCGTAAACCTTCCATGAAAATATTTTGAATTTTGGTCGGGGTCTCTTAGAAGTCTCAACCACAATGGGAGTGGCCATTTTCCCCTCAATTTTCTTATATATGATTATGGAAATTGCTTCTAATTAAATCCCACAAAGTACAAATACCTATAAATACCTCTTTCAAGCTTCGACTAAAACTAGGGTTTGATGCCAAATACTACGAATCACCTTCAACTCACTTCAACTCACTCTACTTTCTTTCAAATGTGTAAAAGTGATTTAAATCGACTTCAATTTCTACTTTATATTTTACCAATTTTCCCTAATTTTGCATTTAATGTATTCCACCTTCAAAAAGTTGATAAACACCTCATGAATACACTATAAACCCTAAAATGCTCCACAATTCTCCAAAATTGCATATTTTCTGTCAGAATCTTTTTCAACACCTTCAGAATGATATCTCACATCACATATCTTCATGCCATTTCTTGAAACCTTTTATATAAGGGGGTTTATAAGATTTCTCTGTAAAAGCTCCCTCTAAATCTAGCACTGGGTTTAGTTTTTAGAAGTATCTGCACCATATGCAGGTATAGATGCATTTGATTCATCCCTATTCTCAGGTTCTTCCTTTTTCTTCCAAATCTTCTCCATTTCCTTTTTTACTTTAGCAGTATCCACTTTATTCATAGGTTTATTCCTTTGTTCTAGATTAGAATTCTTCCCATTTTTACTTCTATAGAATTTTGAAATATGTCTTGGATTGTTGCAGGTGTAGCATACAATGTTTTTCTAACCAAACTGATTTTTATTCAACCTTGATCTGCACTGGTTAGCTTTATGTCTGAAAGCATAACATGCATAATAATAAGCTTGAAAATATTGAATCTATTCATCGTCATTTTATGACTTCTTCACTTAGTAGCTCTATGTCCAAATTTATTGCAAGAAAAATATTGTCCAACAAAAAATCCAACATTTTGATTTATTCTACTTATACATTTTATTTCTCTATGACCAAATTTATTGCATGAAAAACAAGTACCATTGAAACATGGGTACCTTTGAGCATTCGGTTGTCTGATATGAATCCTTCTAGTATTGCTTCTTTGGTTCTTGATTTTTCTACCATTTCCTGAGTCTTCCTTTTATTTTTTTAAATAAAAGGGGTAAAAAAATTATTGAATAAAGGAAACCAGCATTACAACCAAGTCAAAGGCAAGAGCTCAAAAAGAACAAAATACATAACAAAACCAAATACCACATCATTCAACACCCCCTCTATCCTTTGCGAGAACCCTCTTTAAATCTGGACTAAGCTCCTGAGGTATTTGAGCCCAATCATCAATCTTCTAATCCTCCAAATGCTCTGAAGCCCACTTGGATAGATAGTCAACAGTCCTATTCCATTCACATGGAATATGGATAAAAGACACCATTTCCATAAGATTACCAACCTGTAAAATCTGTTGCACCAGCACCGCCAACTGCTAATTCACATCCAATACCCTTCCTTTATTGAGTAAATTAACCAGAACCTATGAATCAGATTCACAAATAACCCTATGCCACCCTAGCTCAAAGGCCCTGTCCAAGGCATGAAGAATCACCCAGCCTTCCATAAGGTTGATAGCCTGCGTCCCCTTATGTATGGAAAAAGGAAAAACCACCGAACCAGAAGAATCCCTTCCAACCCCACCAACTTTAGTAGGACCAGGATTTCCCATGGAAGAACCATCAGTATTAACCTTCAAAGATCCCACAGGGGGAGGCCACCAATTCCATTGTTGTTGGACACGCTGCCCCACCCGCCTACCTTTTTGGCCCCAAGACGCACCAGGGGTAAACCCCTGGATACCCAGCCGAGCCACCAACTCCACATCTTTCTTCTCAAGCAGAAGCTCCCCATCTCCCTTAGCTTGAATTGTCTCCTGAACCATCCCAAGAACTCTAAACCACACCTACTGGACCTACAACAATTCCCCTATGAAAATCCTCCTATTCTGTTCCAGCCAAATTTTCCACAACAAGAAAATAGGTCTAGCCTACCACACATCCTGCAAAAAAGAGGCCATTGAGGGAGGCCTGCCCAAGCTAGTCCAAAACTCCACTAAGGAGGAAGCATGAACATAGGGACTATTCCAAACACTCCACCAAGAATGCCAGAGCTACAAGGTGAAAGGACACCGAAAGAACATATGTGAAGAGTCCTCTACCCCATTCCCACACAACACGCACTTAGACAGGCCTTGAAACCTGCGCTTCTGAATATTGTCCCAGGTCAAACATCTGTTCCAAGTCAAAATATAGGAAAAGTAGTTACACTTCGGCCAAGAAAAATTATTCCACACCTTCTTCCACCAAGGAAATTCCACCCCCTCAACCCTCTGAGAAAGAAACCTCCAATATCCCGACGCCACTATGTAGTGACGTTTCAGATTAGGCGACCATGTGAGAATATCCTTATCCCTGAGGGGGTTACACTGTCTATCAGAGAGAATATTATGCAGAGTCCTACAATCCTCTGCCATAGCAGTCACCGGCCACTCCTTAGGAGTCTTCCACCTAGCACTCACAAGCTGACCCTGAAAAGAAACCACCTGAAAATCACTTACCCTCGTCCAATCGGCATCACCGAAACTCCTACTCAGGGCCGCCAAATCAGGGAACTGAGTGAGGATGGGAGGATGACCATCCCAAGAGTCATACCAAAATTGAACCTTAGTCCCACACCGACAAATCCAAAATAAAATGTCCTTGATGAGTGCATCTCCCTTCTTAAGGGTAGCCCAAACCGTCGATCCCTTTCCAACCAAGGGGTAGCGAGGGATATCTTCCCCAAGAGCACCCTGAATATACTTATAAGAAAGGATACTAGCCCAAATCCTATCCTTCTCCGTGCACCACCTCCAATGAAGTTTTTCCACTAGAGCCATCCCTTCCAGTGCGAATTGCCTCAACCCCAAGCCCCCCAACTACTTAGGGAACCACACCATATCCCATCTAACCAGACTCCACTTGGAAGACAACAAGCTGCCTGCCTATAAAAACTGTCTAGCCAGTGAGTCCAAATCTGAAACAAAACCTTTAGGGGCCACCTGCAGCATACACCGATAAATGGGAAGAGCCTGGATCATGTACTTCAGCAACTGAACCCACCTCGCAAAGGACAACCATCTGGTGGTCTAGTGAGTAAGCTTCAACTGATGTTTATCCAAGATAGGTTGCCACGACTCCCTTGTTACTCTGCCCACCGCAACAGGAAATACAAGGTAAGATAGAGGAAGAGTCCCAATCTGGAATTGAAGAACCTGAGCTATTCTCCTCTGGAGAGGATTCAGACTATTAAAGAAATCGTCTTCCTTTTATTTTCAACCTTGTTAGGAGTCTGATTTTCCTTTGAGAATTGTCCTTCTTCAAGTCCCAAACCACCTTTATCCTTAGAGGGTTTCTTAAATGAAATCAACTCATCAAGCATTGTAGAACTTGTTTTGAATTAGTCCTCAAGCTCTTGATTTCTCCAAGTCATATATTAGAGTTTCCACTTCTTGTTCAATCTTGCTTTAGATTTCAAATTTTTGACATTCTTCAATTCTTTTCTTTTCTTCCACTTGTACATTTAGTCCAGTGATGTCCTCATTTTATTTCTTCAATTGATCACTTACTTCTCTATGCCTTTCTTTAAATTTCTTGATTTTTTCTCTTAGTTTTGATGCACTCATTTGATTTTTTAAAGTTTTCCCTTAGAGTTTCTTTCTCATTTTCAATTTTGTCTAGATCATCAAGAGAAACATGGAGTTCTTCAGTTGTAGAGATCTCTTCCAGAGGAACAAGATACTTTTTATTAGCCATGTGTTTAAACTTCAAGAGATCTTCCTCAAGTTGTTAAACTTTTCCAAAGGAACCAAGCTCTAATACCAATTGTTGAACACCCAAAATACTAAGAGGGGGGTTGAATCAGTATTCTACTAAACCATTTAAATTTTAACCATTCAACAATTATTTTTTTTATCTAGTTGTAACTATTAAAAAAAAAACATGAAAGGAATCATATCACATGACACATGAACACTAGGATATTTATGTGGAAAACCCAGAATGGGAAAAACTACGGTGAGGATTAGCTCACAATATATTATAACCAGTCATAAGACATTATAGGGCACACTTCCAGGACAAACTATCCTTGAAAGTTTCACATTTTGATGATTACAAAAGAGTATGGCTCACTCTCAAAAGACGAACTAATGAAATACACCTTCTTTGTGCAAAGTTTAGTTCCAGTTAAGCTCTAGAAAATAAAATCTTGCACTAATTTGTAGGTACACAACAACTTCCAATGACTTTACACAATATCAAATTATCACATATCATGCATACATCTTTTATTTCACACTCTCTTATTACAAAAAATGTTACATACATATTTATACCAACTTACATCAACATACATCAATCAGGTCAGCCTAATTAGATGTAAACATACTCAATTCAAAACAACTTGTTGACTAAAAAAAAACTTCTTGGCACTCAAAACAAAAAATGCAAGACATAAATTAGGTCATCCCAGACCTAATAAAGAACTCTTAATCACCCATGAAGTGAACACCACTTGAACATGTCGGCCAGAAGAAACAATGCCTATATTATGATCTTTTGACATTTAAATCTCTTAGCCTATTCAACCAAAATTGTTGAAAACTAGTCAACAACTGCAATTAATAGTCCTAACCTATTGGATGTTGTGGTTGTGTTGTTGATATGTGATTTTCATTAATTTCAACACTATTAGCATTTATGTATTGAAGGTTGTATATGTCGAGGATATTGGGGAAATTGTTAAAAGAAAGAATTGGAGGTTGCCAGTGGAACAATGAAGGTCATGAAGGTGTCTTGCTCAGTATGTTGATGATCAATCATTGTGTACTAAAGGTTATATTTTTAAGGGTATCTAGTTTATCCACCAGAAGTTTCAGAGGTCCATGTGAAGTTTTGATCGTGTTATGAACAGTTGTGTTTTGACAGTTTTTCTGTGGTCTCAGTTAGTATTCCTGAGTGAAGTTGATGTGATTCTAGTAATTTTTGATGTTGCAGATGTTTCTCTGATGTTATTTGATGCTTGTGGAATTTTCTAGATCATTCTCTATCTTTGTTGCATGTCCACATTGATCGATGTGCTCGTGGTCAAACATTTTTCTCATGTGTATTCATGTTTGCATGTTCTTAGCCAACATGGTGGTTGTAACATGTTGTTGATCCTTAGAGATTAAAATTTGAATGTTTGGCACACTCGAGGATGTTTTTTTGGGTCACAGCATAATATTGGCTGACGGTGTTTGATTCACATTGAAAATTTACTTGTAAATTTGGGCCGACATTGAAAATATGTTTTATATTTTCTTTTGGCCGACGAAGTTGTTGATATAATTCATGTTGTGGATATATAAGAGTGATTTTTTTATCATTTGGAAGTGTGCAAGTGTGAAGTGTGTGAGTCTTGTGTGCAAATATTGTTTAGATCATTCAAAGGTAGAAGCAGAGTGTGAAGAAGAGTGAAGAAGATTGAAGAAGTGTTTATGTGCTTAACAGGAACTGTAACCAGGCATTAGTAGATGCTATTTTCTTAGTTCACAATCCAAATGGTTTTAATCTAAATCCTTCTTGGGTAGTGAGCCCTCTTGTATTTGAGGAGTGAGCTCTAGGTAGTGTGCTTGAATGCATGTGCATTCTCATTATTCTTTATAATTTTAATAGGGTATAATATTGTGGACTAACATCCACTATGGTTTTTCCCCTAGCAGGGTTTCCACATAAAAAATCTTGGTGTTCTCTATGTTTCTGATGTGCTGACTGTTTATGGTTTATTGTTCATTCATCAAATTTGAGATTAAAGTTAAATTAATTTTGAAAAGTTAAATATTCTAAGACAACTGATTCACCCCCCCTCTTAGTTGTTTGTCCTTTTTTTTCTAGCAATTGGTATCAGAGTAGGTTCCTTTGAAGAATTTTAAAAGCTTGAGGTGATATGAGATGACATCATACAAGAAGGAAAGTCCTAGATTTGATGGAATAAACTACTTACTGTGGAAAGCCAAAATGGAATATCATTTGACATGTTTAGGTGAACCCTTCTGGAAGATTACAAAGAACAAATATACTATTCCTCAGAATGGTCCTTCCACTCCCGATGAGATTAAAGAAGTTGAGAATAATATCAAGGCTATGGAAGCTTTGCTGAGTGCTCTGACAGATTTTGAAACGACAAATGTGAAAGGCCTGAAGGTAGCTCATGAGATGTGGATGAAGTTGGAGACTTTGTATGAATGAGATGTACATGTGAAGGTCACTAAGCTACAAAGTTTGAAAGGCAAGTATGAAAATTTGAAGATGGGTGAAGATGAAAATATTTCTTCTTTTATGCAAAGAGAATGAAATTGTGATGGGTATTAGATGTGTTGATGGTATTCTGTATGAATAATAAATTGTAGCTAAAGTGCTCAGATCATTTCCTCCATCCTACAAGTCAAAGGCTCATGCTATTGAAGAGTTCAGATCAGTAACAAATGTGACAAGAGATATGCTAATTGGTAAACTTGTTGCTTTTGAGTTGAGTGAATCTGGGGATTATGTCCCCAAGACTAAATTTGCATTTAAGGATTCTATATTTGGAAGAAACAAGAAAAGGTATGATCCAAGAGAGATCTCTAGAAAGATATTCAAGTATGAGGAAGAGATGAAACAACTCGAAGAAGAAGAAAGAGAGGTAGAAGAGCTGGAAGCATTTATTGTGAAGAAAGAAGGTAGAGGACAAGGTAAGTATAAAGGAAAGTTTCCTATTAAATGTTTCTCTTGTAGTAAAATAGGTCATTTTGCTTCAAAGTGTCCTGAAAGAGTTCCTAGGTCTAAGCCTTACAAACCTAGATTTTAAAAGAAGTGTTATTTTGCTGAAGAAGGTGTGATTGATGAAGAATCTGATAAAGAAAATGGAAATGAAGATGAATGGGTTTTCATTGCTATCAAGGAAAATGGTTCGGTGGCTACTAAATATTCTAAAGATGACAAAGCTCTTGCAGTTTGAATTGAAGAAAAGGATGAATGGGTTATTGATAGTGGATGCTCACATCATATGACTGGTGACAAAAGAAAATTTGTAATTCTAGAGAAATATGATGGTGGGGTTGTAAGATTCAGAGATAACAATGTTGGTGTGATTCATGGTAGAGGATCTATTTGTCTTGGTGGTAAACATAACACTGATGATGTCCTTTATGTTGAAGGCTTAAAGCATAACTTGTTGAGTGTTTGACAGATGGTGGACAAAGGTTATGATCTTCAGTTCAAAGATGGAAGATTCAGGATACTTGGAAGTTCTGGAAATATGATTGCTTTAGGTACAAAGACAAGAGGCAATATTTTTCACTTGAGTGCTACTAATGTAAGTTGTTTAATTGCTCAAGTAGATGAAATTTGGTTGTGGCATAGAAGGTTGTGTCATGTGAATTTTAATAACATTGTCAAGGTAAGTTCCATTCAAGCAGTAAGAGATTTACCTAAGCTAGTGAAGGCTACTAATACAATATGCAAGGAATGTCATATGGGTAAATAGATAAGAGTTTCTTTTCGAAGTAAAAAGCATCATTCTAATGGAATACTGGATCTGGTGCATACTGATCTATGTGGTCCCTCTAGAATCAGAAGTCTACAAGGAGAAAGGTATTTTATGTTGCTTATTGATGATTACTCTAGGATGATATGGATTTCTTTCTTAAGAGAAAAATGTGAAGAATTAGAGAAGTTCAAAAGTTTCAAAGCTATGGAAGAGAATAAGACAGGTTTGAAGATAAAATTACTAGGGTAAGATAGAGGTGGTGAGTTCACTTCCTAGGAGTTCAATTCTTTCTATGAAGAGCATGGAATCAAAAGATAGTTATCTGATCCCCGAACCCCTCAATAGAATGGAGTTGTAGAGAGAAAGAACATAAAAATTATGGATTTTTCCAGAACAATGATGATTTAAGGAAATGTGGCTCACATCTATTGGAGAGAAGACGTAAACACTACCATGCACACTTTAAATTGGGTAAATGTCAATGGTATTTATGGTAAGACCCCTTTTGAGCTATGGTTTGGTTATAAGCCTACTATTAAATATTTCAATATTTTTGGAAGCAAGTGCTACATTAAGAGAGATGAGGAAAAAGGAAAGCTTGATGCAAGGAGCGATGAAGGAATATTTCTAGGTTACTCTACCAAGATCAAGGCTTACCAATGCTATAATAGAAGATTGAGAAAAATGGTTGAAAGTGAAAATGTGAGAGTTGATGAGGCCTCTACTAGATCATCTAGATAATATGGATATGATTCAGATGACCAAAAATATAGTTCAGACGAAGGGAAGAATGCTTAGACACATAATCAAGTTCAAATTGTTACGGTAAATCAAGAAATTCAAGAAGGAGAAACAAGTGGAAGTGCATAAGAAAGAAAAAAAGAACTAGAAGTATGAGTGAATCCTAAAACTCTAAGTTATGTGAGATTAAATCATTCTGAAAATCAAATTATAGGAGACAATAATAAAGGTGTGTAGACTAGAAGAAGGATTATAGAAGAGTATTTTCTAATTTCCAAAATTGAGCCTAAAAATGTCAATGAATCCTACAATGATGAACACTAGATGGAAGCTATGAAGGAAGAATTGATGCATATTGAAAAGAATGATACATGGATTCTTGTTCCCAAAACTAAAGATAAAAATGTGATTGGTACTAAATGGTTCTTTTGGAATAAGTTGAATGAACAAGGTGAAGTGGTCTAAAATAAAGCAAGACTAGTATGTAAAGGGTATTCACAAATGGAAGGTATTGATTTTGAAGAAACCTTTATGCTTGTTTCAAGAATTAAAGTTGTAAGATCATTTCTTGCTTATGCTGCATATAAGAATTATAAGGTCTATCAAATGGATGTGAAGTCATCTTTTCTAAATGGTGAGTTAGAAGAAGAAGTATATGTTGAACAACCAGATGGATTTCAACTGACTGACAAGGATGACATGGTTTTCCAATTGAAGAAAGCTCTATATGGACTCAAGCAGCCCCCCAGAGCTTGGTATGCTAGACTGGATAAATATTTACAAAAGCTTGGATTCAATAAAGGTACTGCTGACAACAACTTATATTTTAAGTTGGATCATGATAAATATTTGATTATTGAAGTCTTTGTTGATGACATTATTTTTGGAGGAGATGATTTATGTAAGAATTTTGCTAATGAAATGAAAAGTGAATTTGAAATGAGTATGATTGAGAGATGAAGTTCTTTCCGGGATTTCAAGTCACTCAATTAGACAATGGGATTTTCATATCTCAGTCCAAATATGTGAGAGAATTGCTGAAGAAGTTTGGCATGGAAGACTCCAAGCCTATTGGTACACCCATGATAATTAGAAGCAAATTAACATAGAATGATGATTCTCCTAAGGAAAATCAAACAAGATATAGGTCAATGATTGGTGGATTGCTCTACTTAACTTAGACCAAACTAGATATCATGAATGTTGTATGTATGGTTGCTATATTTCAAGCTGATCCAAAAGAATCTCATGTGACTATTGTAAAGAGAATCTTCGATATCCGAAGGAACGGTTGATTTTGGACTTTGGTATCCTAAAGGTGATGATCTTACATTGAGTGCATATCGATGCAGATTGGGGAGATGTAGATGACAGAAAAGCACTAGTGGTGGTGCTTTCTTCCTAGGGAAGAAGTTGGTATCTTGGTTGAGCAAAAAGTAGAATTCCATTTCCCTATCTACTATTGAGGCATAGTATATTGATGCTGCAAATAATTGTACTCAAGTGATGTGGATGAAACAGATGCTAAAAGATATCAGAGTAGTATATGATGAACCTATTTCCATATACTGTGACAACTCAAGTGCAATAAACATATCGAAGAATCTAGTGCTACACTCTAAGACCAAGCATTTATCAATCAAGTTTCACTTTTTGAGGGAGAAAGTGAATGAGAAAGAAGTTAGATTGGAGTATGTACCTTCCAAAGAATAGGTTGCAGAGATTTTCACCAAGTCATTTCCAAAGGATACTTTTGAGTATCTTAGAGGGATGCTAGGGGTGATTACCCCTCCTAATATGAACTAGAGATGCATTTACTTGCATCAATCCTTATGCTTCAAAGCTATATTATGATCTAGATTGATGTTTCCGTGGTTGCTACTCGGGGGAGCAGTCAGATGTGAAAATATGTGGTTCAAAGCTTGTATGTGGGAATATAATATTTATCTTTGCCATTGATGTCAAAGGTGGAGAAGAGAAATGTGAAAAAATGTGAATTTCTAGGGAAAAGACCATTGTGGGGTGAAGATCTTGTAGAAGAAGTTGAGGAAGAAGAGTTAGAATCTAAGGGGGAGTAAGTGCTAATTGAGAGTTGCATTGATGGTGTTTTTCACATCATGTGTTTCCATCAATGCCAAAGGGGGAAATTTTTGGATGTTGTGGTTGTGTTGCTGATATTTGGTTGTCATTGATGTCAACACTATTAGCATTGATGTATTGAAGGCTATATATGTTGAGGATATTGGGAAAATTGTTAAAAGAAAGAATTGTAGGTTTCAAGTCGAACAGTGAAGGTTGTGAAGGTGTCTTTCTCAGTAATTCGATGATCAATTATTGTGGACTAAAGGATTTATTGTTAAGGGTATCTAGTTTATCCATCATAAGTTTCAGAGGTCCATGTGAAGTTTTGATCGTGTTATGAACAATTGTGTTCTAACAATTTTTACGTGGTCTTAGTTAGTATTCCTAAGTGAAGTTGATGTGATTCTAGTTATTTTTGTTGTTGCGGATGTTTATCTAATGGTCCTTGATTCTCATGGATGTTTCTAGATCATTCTTGATCTTTGTTGCAAGTCCACATTGATTGGTGTGCTCGTGGTTGAAGATTTTCCTCACGTATATTCGAGTTTTCATGTTCTTAGCTGACATGGTGGTTGTAATGTGTTGTGGATCCTTGGAGATTAAAATTTGAATGTTTGTTGCACTCGAGGATGTTGTTTTAGGTCACAACATAATATTGGTTGAAGGTGCTTGATTCACATTGAAAATTTACTTGTAAATTTGGGCCGACATTGAAAATATTTTTTATATTTTGTTTTGGCCGATGAAGTTGTTGATGTAATTCATGTTGCAGTTATATCAGAGTGACTATTTTATCATTTGGAAGTGTGCAAGTGTGAAGTGTGTGAGTCTTGTGTGTGAATATTGCTCAGATCATTCAAAGGAAAAAGAAGAGTGTGAAGAAGAGTGAAGAAGAGTGAAGAGGTGTTTATGTGCTTAACCAAAACTATAACCAGGCATTAGCAGATGTTATTTTCTCAGTTCACAATTTGGATGGCTTTAATCTGAATCTTTCTTGGGTAGTGATCCCTCTTGTATTTGAGTAGTGAGCTCTAGATAGTGTGCCTGAATGCATGTGCATTCTCATTATTCTTTATACTTTTAACAGGGTATAATCTTGTGGACTAACATCTGTAAGGAAATCTAGGAGCACATCTTCTAAAAACTCCATGCAGTAGTGCCCTCAGTAACTTTCATTTCGATTAGGTTGCCTCAAAGACATGAACAACTATGTCCAAATGCAGAATAGACATAGTTCATTTCCTACATTGATCCATTTGAGAGAAACAAATGTAAATTCAACAGCAAGCATTAACAAATTCTTCTACACGAACCAACAGGCATGAAAGATGAAACAAAAAACCAGAACACAAAGATTTACGTGGGAAAAATCCTTTCGAATAAAAAACCCCACACTCCAAAGATTGAGCCATTGTATTATTATGCAACAAACGGTTACAATACAATTGCAGACTTAGCCTTTTCAGAGATTACATCTTGTTCATCTAGATACAACTGGTAGCAAACTATTCCTAAGAGATCAAACAAATCAATCAGGATCACGAGAGATTCCAACAACTTGACTCTGCCTCTCAATCCTTTGCTTCGACCTCATGGCTATGGCCTTTTGGCCAGCCACTCAGTCCTTACTCTATAGTTCTCTCTCTCTGGCTCTCAGCTTTTCAACTTTCTGGCTTATCAGCTTCCTTCTCTCTTACACCATCCAGAACATCTAATGCATACTTATATGCATTCGTTATCAACAGTCAAAAAGCAAATCACCGACTTAGCATCATCATCGTAATCAAGATGTTTCCACTCTGGTGTATATTTTTCCTTCCACACAGAAATGGTTGCAATGATTCACGTTCTGCCTTCTTGGGTTGTTCCACATCGCACCACGTCGGGCAGTCTTCACTTGGTCAACAATGATCAACTTGTGTCACATGTTGGTGAGACACTAGAAGTGTCTCCCCGATGCCACATGACCCAATTACACATTGTTGCCAAGAGTCATCTCCATCGGCAAGACGTCACAATGAGCTTCATGTTATACCAAACTTAGCATTCTCATCAGTTAGACAATCACCATTTGATGAGACATTACACCAAGCTCATAAGTCATTCTAAAGTGTTCCTTAGTCACCAAGACTTTAGTCATTGCTAAGAGATCATATTGAGCCCTTTATGTTATACCGAAAATAGACTGCCTCATCGGTGAGACAATCCTACTTTTCCAAGACATCATATTGATGTGTTTAATTCATACCGAAGACCTACCCTTGGCCAGACATTCCACATTCAATAGGAGATCATATCGTGGTTCCAAAGTCATACCGAAACTTCTGTCATCCATCGCATCCCTATCGACATCCATTTGATAGTCGGCAAGACTTCCCTCTATCGCTAAGAGGTTACAGTGATATTCACATTTCACCCCAAAGACTTCTATTTGCCAAGAGTCACACCGTAGACATCTGATAATTGGCAAGAAATTCATCTTTCACCAAGACGTTACACTGAAGTTACACAGCCATTGGCAAGACCATCACAGTTCGCCAAGACCTCTCACTGAGCAAACATGTCTTACCGAGTGGGCAAGACTTTTGTCTTTCACTGAGACTTCATACCGATCACCTTATGTTACACTGATGACCCCTAACACTGTCGCCAAGACATCTCCCGGTCGCTAAGAGATCATGCCGATAGGAACAAGTCATACCGATTTCTTCATCGGCCAGACAAACCGAAGGCCATGTCAATATCGGCAAGACTTCCTATCGTCACCTAGACTTCTCACCGAGACCCTTGAGTTAGCCTGAGTGTATACCATCGGTGAGACATTTCTTAGTCGCCAAGAGATCTTCCTGAGAGTTCAAGTCACCTCGAACCTACTTATCAGTGAGACTTCTCCCGGTTGCCAAGACTTCCTGCCAAATCCATTTGTTATCCCAAAGACTCTAAGTCGCCATGAGTCTCCCCGAAGCCCAATAACAACCCTTATGTTGCCAAGACATTCCACTCGGTAGGAGAGTACAATGAAGGCCACAAGTCACAATGATAGGCTTCTTCGGCAAGACAAAAGCATTGTCTTGGCAACATGAGAAAAACACAAGGTAAACTGCCAGTCGACCAGACAACAAAAATGTCACAATGACTAAGATTTCTCAGAGGTTTCAACTTGTGAGATTGAGTCATATTTTCCAACAATCTCCCACTTGACGAAGATCACACAGGCACCTCCAAAGCAACCAAGAACTAAGAAAAAACTAGCTCCACCAGTTCAAACCCTGCAATACTCAAGATACCCAATCAACATGATTCCATAGATAACAGTGCATTAGACAATTTGCAACAAAAACCAGGAAACCAACTGCAACTCATTGACCAACAAAACAACCGATCTGAGCCTTCTAGGAAACCACATAGATCTCAACATGCTCTCATGCTCCATCAAGAATTTTGCTCCAACATCCAAGATATTCACCATTCAGGCAACAATCTTGTCATCTTCCAACATGCCACCTCTGGAAGAAGGATACAAAGCCAAAGTGTATAAGCACCATTCCAACATAAACAAGAAAAATATTCTAGTGACATCTTCAACAAGATACTGCTACCACTTCACTGTGTTCAAACACTATATAGAAGCAACATCAACTTCAAGCTTCAAACAGAACACAACAGTGAAGTCATTCTCCAAAAACAAGATAAACAACACCAGTTAGAACAATAGTTAGTCTGACCACTCCCATCCAGCTGATAAACCCACGCGACTGAAAATAGCACCCACAACTCATGCTATACTATCCAATCTCACATACCTCATAGGTATCACCATTAGTAAACTTCTGCCAATCCATTAACAACAAATACAAGTTCTAGTGACAACCAGTCGAAGAAGACAAGACACATATAGGAACTCCCACTAGCTGAGAAATCCAGATCTGAAAGATCAGAAGGCATCGCAACCCTACCAATACCATCACATAGAAAATGTAACCCTGTAGTACCAAAGAAAAAACCACAATGATATGCACAACCTGCAACAACCTGCCACAAGAAACATTTCTCTCACCACAAACCTTCATGGCCATAGAGAGAAACACTGCACATCAACTTCCTATAGAACATCCTCCTACATATACTTCTAACAACTAGCTGTGTCAAGAATGATCTTCTTCACATCCCAAAAGAAAGCCTTAACAACATCCATCCATTCAATCACCAAGATCAAACCAACTTCTAATATCATGTAATCAATATGGATGTAAGCTTCTTAAAGAAGATCAAGCTAAATCATTTCCCATTTCAGGAAATCAGCCCATACATCATCTCCTACCAATTCTCATCAGTAAATGACATAACACTAAAGCTCAAGGAGATAAAACAAATTGTACAACTTCCACTATGAATCCTTCAGAACCAAAAGTTAAACTAATTCAAGATCCATATCATGAAAGTGAACATAAAATACATCTGAAAGATATAATGAGCCAGATACCTCTCAGATAAATTTCCGAGTAGACCAAGAGTGGGAACGAGAATAATCCTTCAAGATAAACAAGTCATCATGACTAATCCAAGAGCAATCTCCTCATAGATCTCTTATTGAACTCACATTCAACCAAGGTGTAGGCTTCTTGGACTTTCTGCTGAAAAACTTTAACAAGAGTAACAAGTAGCAACACATCTCACATAAGAGAAAAATAGCCTCACCTTATTCTTCATGTATCCATGAGTACTAGCAACTGATCATCTCATGCTAAACTTCAACTGCATTAATGCACTATCATGAAGTATCAAGCAAGTAATCAAGGTACTCAATACACAAAGAATAACCAGATCACTGTCAAAGCTCCAATCATCTGAATCAGGAAATTATCATGACACCATGATCTACACATCCCCATAGGAGATACCATGCTTCAAGTGACTCCACCATTGTCTCAAGTACAATGCACAATGTCAAAACTTCAGTGCACAAGCAAGAGTATACCATGTCATAAAGTAAATAGACTCAAGAACAACATCACCTATCAAGCACCACCAACACCTTAGCCAAAGACTTCAAGCATCCTCCATGGTTCCAAGATGTTGCACATCTTCAAATAATGTCCAAGAAAAAACAAAAATGTAAGAACCCTTCTGCAACACTAAAGAAGACCATTCACCACCATGTGATGAATCCACAGTCACTGCTAGAGCTCCCATTGAAAAGTGACACCCGAGCTCTCCAAGCATCATGACCACCTGCTACAGATTCCCTTAACTGACTATTCAGGTACTCAAGAATATCCATCCTCTCATCTCAAAACAATCACACCAATGCACAAGTGACCATAGACAAGGCCAACTACCAAATCTGCACCATCAATGAATCAAACTTGTGGATAAAGACAGTCCACATCCAAGTTATCTCACTGCAGCCAATGGGTAGCTAATCCATCAACCACATAACTCATAGATCACAAACATCAAACATGTAAAACTGTTATCACATTGAAAATTGCAACACTGAGATATCAAAGAGAATAACTATGTAGACAACATAACTCAAACACTAGATCACACCAAATCTGATTTTCCAATCATGTCCACCACGAGCACCATAATCAAGGAACCCACAAGCATTACCACAAGAATGTTGAGTGATTTTTTTTTTACCAACACTCCCATGCAGAGAAAGAGTCATACCTCCTCTAAACCATGCACCAAACATGTATGCAGACCTGCAACTATCTCATCTAGCAACACCCTACAAGGCCAATGTCTAGACAATAGCTTAACAACAACTCCACATGATCACAAGTTTTTCTTAACCATGTAAAACCTACAAAACCACAGAGCCATGCAAGTACAAAGCATCCTTAAAAAAGGAAACAATAGTTCAGAAAATCCAGGCCCCTTTCAGGCCAAATCTAAACCACCACCATGTACATGCATCCGAGAAAGAGAGAAATTTTATTTCAGAAGCTTGCAAATCATCTAATGATTAACTCCATAGCCTTCAAGCATTCAAGGTTAATAGGAAATAGTGCCTTCCAACACCAGGAACCACCACCTAGCATAAGCACTCTCTTCCATGACTGAGAAACAATCTAAGCTTCTCCATATCACCTAGGAGTCTATCACAAAGACACCAATATGAAAGATTTACTATTGCACAACCACAGAGTAGGACAAACCACCTCATACTCCAAGGGTTAACCTCTACCAGCCAGGAGACACAGATCATAACATGATCAACTCCTTTTTCCATCTTGACCATCCTTCAAGCTGCATGCTGTCTTAGAATACCACAAGGCTTCCACTCATCAAAGGATCAATACATCAGTCCATTCCTCCAAATTTTCTCCAACCCAAAATACTGAGAAATCTTCACAGGAGAAATATACAGAACCAACAACCAAAAGAAGGCTTTGATACCACTTGTAAGGAAATCTAGGAGCGCATCTTATGAAAACTCCATGCAATAGTGCCCTCGGTAACTTTCATTTCGATTAGGTTGCCTCAAAGACACGAACAAATATGTCCAAATATGGAATAGACACAATTCATTTCCTACATTGATCCATCTGAGAGAAACACATGTAAATTCAACAGCAAGCATTAACATATTCTTCTACACAAACCAACAGGCATGAAAGATGAAATAGAAAACCAAAACACAAAGATTTACGTGGGGAAAATACTTTCAGACAAAAAACCCAACACTCCAAAGATCGAGCCATTGTATTATTCTACAACAAACGTTTACAATAAAATCTCAGGCTCTTAGCCTTTTCAGAGATTACATCTTGTTCATCTGGATACAACTGGTAGCAAATTATTCCTGAGAGATCAAACAAAGCAATCAAGATCACGAGAGATTCCAATAGCTTGACTCTACCTCTCAATTCTCTACTTTGACCTCATGGCTTCGGCCTTTTGGCCAACCACTCAGTCCTTACTCTATAGTTCTCTCTCTTTGGCTCTCGGCTCTTCAGCTTTCTGGCTTATCAACTTCCTTCTCTCTTACACCATCCAGAATGTCCAATGCATACTTATATGCATTCATTATCAACAGTGAAAAAGCAAATCACTGACTTAGCATCATCATCATAATCAAGATGTTTTCACTCTGGTGTAGATTTTTCCTTCCACACAGAAACGGTTGCAACGGTTCACGTTCTACCTTCTTGGGTTGGTCCACATCGCACCACATCGGGCAGTCTTCACTCGGTCAACAATGATCAACTTGTGTTGCATGTCGGTGAGACAATAGAAGTGTCTCCCTGATGCCACAAGACCTGATTACATGTCGGCGAGAGTCGTCTCCATCGGCAAGACATCACAACGAGCTTCATGTAATACCAAACTCAACATTCTCATCAGTGAGACAATCGCCATTCAATGAGACATTACACCGAGCTCATAAGTCATTCTGAAGTGTTCCTTAGTCGCCAAGACTTTAGTCATTCGCTGAGAGATCATATCGAGCCCTTTATGTTATACCGACAATAGACTGCCTCATCGGCGAGATAATCCTACTTTGCCAAGACATCATATTGATGCGTTTAAATCATACCAAAGACCTACCATCCGCCAGAAATTCCACATTCGACAGGAGATCATATCATGGTTCCAAATTCATACCGAAACTTCTGTCATCCATCGCATCCCTATCAACATCCATCTAACACTCAGCAAGACTTCCCTCTATTGCTAAGAGGTTACAGCGATATTCACATTTCACCCCGAAGACTTTTGTTTGCCAAGAGTCACACTGGAGACATCTGATAATTGACAAGACATTTGTCTTTTGCCAAGATGTTACACTGAGCCTTCATTTGTTGCACCAAAGTTACATAGCCATCGACAAGACCATCGTAGTTCGCCAAGACCTCTCACCAAGCAAACATGTCTTACCGAGTCGGCAAGACTTTTTTCTTTCACCAAGACTTTATACCGATTGCCTTATGTTACATCGATGACACCTAACATTTTCGCCAAGACATCTCCCGGTTGCCAAGAGATCATGCCGATAGGAACAAGTCATGCCGATTTCTTCATCAACCAGACAAACCGAAGGTCATGTCGATATCGGCAAGACTTCCTATCATTGCCGAGACTTCTCACCGAGACCCTTGAGTTAGCCTAAGTGTATACCGTTGGTGAGACATTCCTTAGTCGCCAAGAGATCTTCCTGAGACTTCAAGTCACCCCAAACCTGCTTATCGGTGAGACTTCTCCTGGTCGCCAAGACTTCCTAGCGAAGCCATTTGTTATCCTGAAGACTCTAAGTCGCCATGAGTCTCCCCGAAGCCCAATAAGAACCCTTATGTTGCCGAGACATTCCACTCGATAGGAGATTACAGCGAAGGCCACAAGTCACAATGATAGGCTTCTTCGGCAAGACAAAAGCATTGTCTTGGCGAAATGAGCAAAACACAAGGTAAACTGCCAGTCAGCTAGACAACAAAAATGTCAAAATGACTAAGATTTCTCAGAGGTTTCAACTTGTGAGATTGAGGCATATTTTCCAACAACATCCACCATGGTTTTTACCCTAACAGGGTTTCCACATAAAAAATCTTGGTGTTCTCTATGTTTCTAATGTGTTGACTATTCATGGTTTATTGTTCATTCATCATATCTAAGATTAAAGTTAAATTAAGTTTGAAAAGTTAAATATTCAATGAAAACTGATTCATCTCTACTCTCAATTGTCTATCCTTTTTTTTCCAACTAACATATTAAAACCACATAGATAGATCTTCTCACACAAAAATTTTTGGACGAAATTATTAGATCAGTGTAGCATAACCATAGTTTATCAGATGAAAAAAATTGTCACAAACCATTGTTGGCATCAATGAAAACAAACCAAAGGGCTTCTTCTCCATTCTTCCAACATGTACCTCCCACTAAGAACAAGAGATAGAGTTCGAGTCCCTCTATGGAAAAAAAATCTCATTCAATGACAGAAAATAGAGGAGTGGGCGGCCAAATAACGTCATGGAGATGACAAAATTAACACCCATATCTCCCCAAGAATAGCAAGGGATCGTTCGAACCAAAAAAATCAAAAAGGGAATCGAGTAAAAAGTAGAAAAGCCAATGAGGAAAGCAAAGAAGAGGAGAGAAAAATGACTTGAGGTGAAACTATAGCTTTACCAGGAAGGAAACATCTTGAGGTATTTCAATATTATTCATTGTATTTCCTCATTTGAATGAGTTTCCATTCTTGATAAGTGAAGAGTACTTTCTGTATTGGATTTCCTTATCATGCATGTTAATGTCTAGGGTTATTGTTATTCTGATGATTAACTAAGTCAATTCAATGTGAAGCCCATGAGGGTCGAGCCTCTTGAAGGCTTTTTGTTTCTTTTTACAAACTTTCATTTTATAAATGTCACTTTCACATAAAATGGTCGAGTATCATACCCACCACGGGATTTTTAGTGCCTGTTTATAATCTTTCTCCATGTTTGTGGCCATTCGGCTGAAAAAATATAGCATGCTCGCATGTCCACGCCCTATGGTGGACAACCAATTTAAACCCTCTATTTGTATTCATTTGGGTATGATGTAACATTGTTTGTATTTCCTTTGAAATATGAGGGTGGCAATGGCCGCCATATATTGTATGGCCGAGCAGTGATAACCCGCTTTCATATATATTAAACTCGCTACCCACAAATAAACAACATAGGACGAATTGAACATTATGTCATTTGAAGAGTTATATATAACGTGTCATTTGCAATAGGCCTTCATGGTCATGACAATGTAAACATTGTGGTATCGTATGAACATATATATAAGCACCAAATTTTGGTGTATGTATCTGTGAAAATCACTGTATTCTTGTACATAAATATGAGTCGAGCATCGACTCTGCCCTGAACATGCATAAGCAAATTGAAGTGTTATTTACTTTTATGGGTTTCAAATCCGTGGTTTGATAGTTATCAGCCACCATTGATAAACCCCCATAGGGTATCAATGACATGTTACCAATGGTGGATAGTATGTGTATTGACCCCTGTTAAGGGGTAGATTAATGGGCAGAATATGAATTTGATTACAAGTACTAAAAAAAAAAGATGGATACTCTAATCGAAGAACAAATAAGGTTATGCAGATTTATAACAGAATGAATGTAAAATGTTTTTGTTTTGCATTGACCTATACTTTCAAGTTCTTATGAAAATATATGACTATGAAATAGATGTTATTGAAATTTGAATTGAGAATAGATGTTAAAATAGATTATAAGAATATCTGATTTATTTGAAGCTATTTCTCTTTTGTTTTGAATATGAAAGTATATACTCTTTTAAAAGGATTTATTTATATTTTTCAGAATGTATATGCATACTCTCTTATTATTCATTAATAGGCATATATGTGAACATGCATAAATATCCCTTTATGCATGCTCACATACATGTGGTATACCTTCTAATTAATCTTTATTTACTTTACCAATTGAGTGAGTTATTGATGTTTTGCAAATAGAATCAAATTGCAAATCTAGTACAAAATTGAGTTGCAAATACATATGATATTAGATGAATAGATATACCAAGTGTGAATGAATATTGTTCTACTCAGTTGATGTGCAATGCAATGTAATAAGTTATATGAATATAAACTACAACAATCTATTGTCTACAATTCATTACTTGAACTCTTAATTTTGTTTTCTCTCTATATATCTATGAATTTTTTTTTGGTAGACATTTATGAAAAATGTGGTAGCATAGACAATGGAGTGATTTTTTTCCAAAATACCTCAAAGAAATGTGGTCTCATGGAATTCCATTACAAGCAAATGCAATTGGCAGCTTCCACTAGTTATTAGATATGGGTTGACTTTGTAAAAACTATATGTTAATTTAAATTTTGGCATCTATTAGCATCTAATTATTAGTTATGCAATGTGAAGTAATGCTTTGATTTTGAAAGATTTAAAATGAAATTCAATCAATGATATGAATATAAACTACAACAGTCTATTTTCTACAATTCATTACTTGAACTCCTTATTTGTTTGCTCTCTATATCTCTATGAAAAATGCTTTAGTAGACATGTATGAAAAATGTGGTAGCATAGACAATGCAGTGAATTTTTTACCAAAATACCTCAAAGACACGTGGTCTCATGGAATGACATGACAAGAAAATCCAATTGGTAGCTTCTCCTAGTTATTAGATATGGGTTGACTTTGTAAAAACTATATCTTAATTGAATTTTTTCATCTCTTAGCATCTAGTTATTAGTTATTAAATGTGAAGTAATGATTTGAGTTTGAAAGATGCACAATGCAATGTTGTAATGCCCACTCAATTTAATATTGAATTAGCCAAAAATAATGAAAAATGATAATAAACAAGAGGGAAAATTTTCCAAATATTTACTTATAAACTTCAAATTTGGAAAGTAGTCTTATACAAATCAATGCATCTACAAATATAAGACATAACATTTTTATGCAATTATTCACATTCACAAAGAGATAACAATATACTAGCCTAAGGCCCTAAGGGCTGACCTAAAGTCTCAGGGGCTCATCCTTGATGGCTTTTCCTATGTACGCGTAGCGCAAAGAATTCATAGTTCAAAAAATTAGTCTTGCAACCATAAGGTTGACTTAGATTCAATAACTCATAAGGAGTCTAGTTCATTTCATAATATTTTCTAGAGTATCATTAAATTTCTAGAGAGTACATGCAATATTTATATTTATAAGTAATTCCTAGAGCGGTAAAGTAAGGAAGTTATAACAAAAACAAAAACATTCTATTCATTCTCTATCTCCACACATCATACAAAATGTAGAAAATAGACAATATTTTTACTCAAATTCTAAAGATACATGTGAGATCACAATAAGGCTGCAATATGTGAAATAAGACATATTTCATCTCGAGAATTATTCAATCACTCATCATTTATTTAGAAAAACTTATAGTTTTATCCCATATAAAATGTATTGCAAGCATTAAATTGACTACCAAGAACGTGACAAACCAATCATTTCAAACAATAGAATCCCATATGAAGTACTAACTTAGTCTAAACAAAGCAACATAACCACATTCTTCAATTTTTACAATAACAATTTAGCTATTAAATATGATTAAACTATTAGTGATAATTGTTTGGTATAAAGATAATTATTACATTTATCAAAATAATAGAAGAGTAGAAACATGAAAGACCTAAAATTTTCTCCATTAGTTTATGCCCAAAGATTAGATTTTCTCTTAAAAAAAAATAAGGTTCTAAAAATGAATGTTTTAACTTTAACAACTATTGTCCTAAGAAGAATTCAAGAAGTAGAGATATGTTAGGTTTAGAGAGAAAAATCCAAGGATTTGTAGATTAAATAGCAAGAAAAAAAGGGTGTAGGAATGGTCGTTACTAATTGATACACATCTCCAAATTGACAAATTGGATTGTGTTAATTTTTGGATATGTTTTTCATAACTAAGTGGCACACCTTATATCAAACTTTCAAAAAAACCTAGTTTTTAGAAATAAAGTTATTTCTGATGCAATAGAATAGGGTTTAGAATCTCCAAACTAGTTATATTAACATCTTGATAAGTGATTGGAGATTGTTTTCAAGAAAGTGGTCCCTAAGGGAAAAAAAGAACAGAATATGCAGAAGAGAATTCATAAAGCTTGCATATAAAAGAAATCAATTGCATACCCAAAATATTACTTCTATTCAATCCTCACCAAAATTTCCCAACTAGCATCCATTTTCACAAATCCTTTTCTTTCTTTGTTGTCTAATTTTTCCTTCAAATTCTTCCCTATTTTCTCAAGCTTTCCCATACGAATTAAACCAAATATTTCTATATCTCAAGTCTCATCAAAAGGAAGTAAAAAATAATTGTGTTTGTGAATTCCTATTGTAAGCGTTGATCCTACATAGCCTTTTTTCACATTTCAAAATGTTTTTATTAATTGTAGCGACTCTATCCCAAGAGGAAGAAGAGAAATCCATTTCATAATGATTCCATGATTTTTGTCCTCTTCCACTTCTTTTAATTCTTAATCTTTTAAAACTGAATCATGACTTTTCATAAACTAAGTAACGACCACTTCTTGGCCCCAATTTAGAATTTAAATAAATATAAGAAAGCACAAAAAATATTTTCTAAACAATATTTAATCATTTAAATAATTTTTTCAAAATAATGTATTTAAAAATAAATGGGTTTTCAAGCCTATCTTACATTCTTCCCCCCTAAGAATGGACTTCCTCCTGGAATTCATCAGGAGAAATGAATATTTCTTAACTTCAACACATTGAACCAGAGATAGCTCACATGATCTGCAACCACAAAATCAGTAACAATTCTCAATTTGCTCATCACCCAACCATAGGATTGATTTAATCAAATCCACTCTCTGAGCAAATAAAGATTAAATAGATAATCAATATCTCCAGTAATTCTTTCCGTCACAACACCACTACCAGCTATAGTAATATTCATATAAAAATTCATTAATCTTACCAAATCAAATATACAATAATATTAGAACAGATTTCTTTCCAAAATTTACTTGTATACATTCATCTCAATCATGAAGTCATATAAAATAGAAATACAATTGATTTTCTTACCTTCTTCCTTCAACAACTCAGTCATACATTTATTCCAAAAAAAAATTTGTTATCCCATACCACAGTAGTTTCTAATAAACCTGATAATAGCTCACATAGAGCAACCAACCAACATAACAATGCCTATACAAGAATTTCTTTGCTACTTATAATAGAAGTATAAATTATTGATAATAAAATTCATTGCAATATATATTCTCTTACAATTTAAACATCACAAGTATTAGTTTCATTCATCATATATAATTTTAATCAGATTGAAATGATTAGTGCCAAATATAACCATAATTCCATAAATTAGACCTTACACAATTTCACAATATGCATTCCCCAAGGTGTATCTCCCCTATACAACCTGCTAGGACAATCTACACAATTCACATTACTACACTTAAGCCAGCAACAATAAAGCCTCAAAATATAGAAGTTCCAATGAGTAAAGATTTGAAATAAAAATTAAAAATCAATAAATAAAACACATAAAAAATTTAATTAACAGAAAATCAATAGTTTAAATCAAAACCAAAATCCTTAATATAATAGTCCTTGAGGCAAAAGGACAATAAACAACCAAATAACTAAAGAAATATTCAAACTATTGGCTCTCTAAAACAAGTAAGAAAATAAAAATTTCAAATCTTGTCACAAAAGTAAACATTTCAATTACTACATGACTTCAAACGAGCCACCGAAGGGGAGGAGGGAAATGTGGTGGCCTCAAACCACATGGAGCTCCAACATATACCACAAAAGAAATAGACCATGAAATTTATGTAGTTATAACATTCAACAATTATGAGTAATCAAAGTTTAGAAAATTCTATTTTTTCACAATGTAGCTCCCTTATCACCATTCAATAGCTCACATAGAGCACAAAATCTCCTAATAGCTTGCATAGATAAAATAATAGCTCTCACAAAGCAAGGCTCACAGAGAGAAAATAATGGCTCACATAGAACAAGGATCACACGGAGCAAATAATGACTCACTCAGAGCAAATAATGGCTCACACTGAGAAAAAGTATGGCTCACACAAAGTAAACAATGGCTTGCACAGAGCAATATAAATGGCTCACACTGAGCCAAATAAATGGCTCACATTGAGCATGATGTTAACATCCCATCAAATCATTTAATCCATTAATAATCTAAAATAAAAAATAAATTTTTTACCCCTTTTCTCCACATTCGAATCCCTTTTACAATTTCTTTCAACCTTTACCCTCCAACTCTTCTTGATCTTTCCAAGAATCTATTTCAGTATTTTTTTACAACAGTTCCCTCTTTTCTCCAACATGTCCCATAATTCTCTTTTTCAACATTGCCATTTACACAATTTCTTTCATAAACTTTTTTCTAAACAAGGTTTGTTTCAGAAGCATTAACAATATCTAATAGTACAAATCTTTTTAGAACATATTTTCTATAGAATATGACATCCTTTTAAAATATACAAATAAAATATTTTCTTGCTCAATAACAAAAAAAATAGTATACAATCATTAAACAATATTTTTATTTCACAAACCTTCTAGTAAGAAAATAAAGAAAAATATTCCCTCATGAGATTTAGGATTTGGGTAACTCCCTTGCTTATACTCCCATATCATATCAGCAAAATATCCAATAACTCATAACTTTCAAAACTCACAAAATCAATTCCCAATATGACTATCATCATTATTCACAATATTATTACTAGAATTTATTGAAGTAACCAAAGAGACAATCATAATTCATTTCCTCAATCAAATTATTATCCATCTATACAACAGATCTTTTATTAATGATCATGTCATAATAGAAATATTCTTAAATATCATACCTTGACCATTCATGCCTGAATCAACTCATTAGCCTTTTAGCCTTCCACTTTTCAAACAATCCTGTAAATTCACAACAACCTTAACTCCAAAAAGATTTAGTTAGAGAAAAAAAATTGTCAACTCTTTCTTTGAAGAAAAATGATTCACTTTTCTCTTCTCATAAAACAAATAATTGAGCCTCTCTTCCTACAATACGTCTTCATAAAACATTAGTGCTTTTGAAATATCTTATGGACAAAACTATCTTAATTATTTCATTAATCTACAAACATATTCTTTTACAAAATTCAAACTTAAATCATCAAGGCACATTCAAAAGGTAAAATTCTACTTTAGACTCAACACAAAATATTTGGTGGTCAAGAATGAAATGAAATAAGATAGGAACAAAGGATTGCCACCTAGGATTTCAAATCTTGCAGTTAAGATCTAAATATCAATTCCACATATGTCATCCAAATGTTCCACCAAGGAAAGCGTCCTACCAAAAGCTAGTCTTCAATTGATAAATACTTTGAGACATCAGTTCTAGGTTAGGAAGGGTAATTACTAATAAACAAATATGATTTCACAATAAAAATATTTGTTATATAAAACTTAATAAGCTAAGTAGAAGAAAACTTGGATATATCTGATTGTTCACCAAATAAACTTGATGAATGTTTCAATTTCTTTCGGTCTACTATCCATAAAAATCATGAGCTCATATTGACCAATATGCATAATATTTCATAATCAAATACCCAAATTAGTTTCAAGAAATACACAAAATAGAAAATTTTCAAATTAATTTCATAATTGTTAAGGAAGCCTTTATAGAAGAAGTTAAATAGACATACCAAAAATGGGTAGCACTTGTTGAGAAAGGAATCTATAGCATCTAGAGTAAACTCAAGGTTCACTATTTTCTAAAAGCATGCACCATAAATATTTAGCACTAGAAGAGACACCCTTGAAATATAGGGAAAGTCTAATCAAGTGGATTTTAAAATTTTAGAGGAGACCTTAATGAGAATAGACAACAGTGAGGGCAGTGTAGGTTTGAAATATTGGACGCATTGACATGGAGTTTAGGTTTGTAATATAGGTTAGCAATGCATTTACGCATTGCCATAAGTTCAATCCCTCAAGGTAACTCAGTCTTTCACTTACAAAATGACTCTTTGTTTTTTTAAAAACTTCAAGAGCAGAGTGTATGGTAATGTCAAACAAAAATTTTGCAGTATTTATCTTGTATTTGTTATGAGCACTGGCAACATATACACCAAATCAAATCATTTTTTTTGTGTGGAAGTGATCTTACTGCATGATGATCATATCGTCAACATGTATGATAATGTAGATTGTAAAAAGATGGATGATGTTATTTTCTATACAGGGTTTTTATCAAATTAACACCCCACACTAGAAGCTTGAATTTCTTAGAAAATCACACAAACTAGAATGGTAGTAATAATATAGAAACAAATCAGCCAAAACCAAAATATGAAAATATAATCAAACCTGAAGTAGCTTTATCAAAACTGATGTCACACAAAATTCCAACTTCTCATGAAATAATGCAATCTTCTTAGCCCCAAAATATCTTCAAAATACAAATATTTTTGATGCAACATATGTACTTCCAAAAACAAAGAAAGATGAACTTTAATAATGCTTACCATGATGAGTCCCAAAAATGGGCTTACATTACCAATACTTTTTCCCCAAAGCTCCCAAGTGTTACGACTTGGTGCTCTAATACCTATGTAATTCCCACTCAATTTAATATTGAATTAGCCAAAAATAATGAAAAATAATAATAAATAGGAGGGAAAATTTTCTAAATATTTACTTATAAACTTCAAATTTGGAAAGTAGTTTTATACAAATCAATGTGTCTACAAATATAAAATATAACATTTTTATGCAATTATTCACATTCACAAAGAGAGTCACAAACATCTTTTCACAAGATGGAAAGTTCTTCCTTAGCTCCATAATCTCGCTTGGTCTACAAACCTGTTAATGCAAAACTAAATGTAGATATTAGTTTCACAAAATCCATCAAATACATATCAAATAATAATATACTAACCTAAGGCCCTAAGGGCTGACCTAAAGTCTTGGGTGCTCATCCTTGATGGCCTTGCCTATGTACGCATAGCACAAAGACTTTGTAGTTCCAAAAACTAGTGTTGCAACCATAAGGTTGACTTCGATTCAACAACTCATAAGAAGTCTAGTTCATTCCATAATATTTTCTAGAGTTTCACTAAAATTCTAGAGAGTACGTTCAATATTTATATTTATGAGTAATCCCTACAGGGGTAAAACAAGGAAGTTATAACAACAACAAAAACATTTGATTCATTCTCTATCTCAACACATCATACAAAATACAAAAAATAGACAATATTTTTACTCAACTTCTAAAGATACATGCGAGATTGCAAGAAGGCTACAATATATGAAATAAGACATATTTCATCTCAAGAAGTATTCACTCACTCATCATTTATTAAAAACTTAGAGTTTGATCAAATATAAAATGTATTGCAATCATTAAATTGACTACTAATAACATGACAAAACAATAATTTCAAGCAATAGAATACCATATGAAGTACTAACTTAGTCTAAACCAAGAAATATAGCCACATTTTTCAATTTTTATGATAACAATTTAGATATTCAATATGATTAAATAGCAGTGTCTGGTATAAAGATAATTATTACATTTATCGAAAGAATAGAAGAGTAGAAACATGAAAGACATAAAATCTACCCCATTAGTTTATGCCCAAATATTAGATTTTATATTTCTCTTCAAACAAAATAAGGTTCCAAAAATGATTGTTTTAATCTGAACAACTATTGTCCTAAGAAGAATTCAAGCATCAAAGATATGTTAGGTTTAGAGAGAAAAATTCAAGGATTTGCAAATTAAATAGCAACAACAAAGAGGGCATAGGAATTTTTGTCACTAATTGATGCACATCTCCAAATTGAAAAACTAGGTTGTGATATTGTTTGGATATGTTTTTCATAACTAAGTGGCACACCTTATATCAAAACTTCAGAAAAATCGAGTTTGTAGAAATAAAGTTATTTCTGATAAAACATACTAGGGTTTACAATCTTCAGACTAGTTATATTTGTTAGGGTTAGAGATGGCAGATATCTAACAATTAAATACAGATTTAAATAATAAATAGAGAAACTAAAACATACATAGAATAAATCATAACACAAAATTTAACGTGGTTCACCCAATCTGTGCTACATCCACAAAACCACAGCCATCCAATACTTTTATTATCTAGTGCAAAACCTATTACAATCTTGCGAATAATTGCGTTTTTCTTCATATTGTAACCCCCATCCCAACCCCTTTTAACAAACTTTTAGAAGCTTCCAGAATTAGGGTTTTACAAAGTCGGTTTTCTTTCTTTTTCAGAGATTTTTCCTTTTTCAGTATAGCATGATCAGTTGCCACATACCAACAATCTCCCACTTGGAGACTGATCAGGCTCCACACCATCACAACCTCCCACTTGGATACTGATCCTGGACAACACTGCTGCACTTACAGCTCCCATTGGAAATAAGGACCTTGGACCCTTCTACTTTGTTATACTTGAATTCAACCTTGAAGGCCAACCAAAGCTGAAGAGGAGCTCAGCTTCTCCCTTGGCACCGCCTTCGTAAACATATCCGCTCGATTGACATCTGTATGAATCTTGGCCAGCTTGACCTGTCCATCTTCCAACACCGACCAAATGAAATGATATCTCAATTGTATGTGTTTTTTTTTAGAATGCAAAGAAGAATTATTTGCAAGATGTATAGCACTCTGACTGTCTGTAAATAAGTAATTTCCATCTTGTTGTTTTCCCAACTCATCCATGAACAATTGCAGCCATATCATCTCCTTTGCTTCCTCTGTTGCAGCAACATACTCTACCTCTGTGGTGGATAAAGCAACCACCTTTTGCAATCGAGAAATCTAACTCACTGCTGTCCCACCAACTGTGAATACATAACCTGTGGTACTCCGCCTAGTATCTATATCCCCTACCAAATCTGAGTCAACATAGCCTTTTAAATCAATATTAGAGCCCCCAAAATATAAACACTTATTGGATGTACCTCTCAAATACCTGAGAATCCATTTTACTGCATTCCAATGCTCAACTCCAGGATGACTCAAATACCTACTAACAACTCTCAGTGTGCATACCATGGCATACATTAAACTACCTACAACTGAAGCATATGGTACCTTGACATTTTTTCTTCCTCCTCTTGTGTCTTTGGACACATATCCTTAATCAATTTAACATGACTAGGCAAAGGTGTTGCTGCAACTTTTGCATTCTCCATATGAAATCTCTGCAACACCTTTTCAACATAATTAGCCCGAGATAAAAAATAATTTTCTATTTTTCCTATCTCTACAAATTTTCATACCAAGGATTTGCTTTGCTGCCCCCAAATCTTTCATAGCAAAAGATTTTGCTAACTGTTGTTTTAGCTCACTTATGTGATCCATGTTAGACCCAACTACAAGCATGTCATCAACATATAAGCATAAAATAATGTAGCTGTCATTATCCAACCTCTTAAAATAAACACAATGGTCAGAATTACACCTGTTGTAGCCTTGCTCGACCATAAACTCCAAATTTCAAATACCATTGTCGAGGTGCTTCCTTCAAGCCATATAAACTTTTCTTCAATCTGCACACTAGTTCTCCTTACCTTTGACCTCAAATCCTTGTGGCTATTCCATATATATTTCCTCTTCCAAATCACCATGGAGAAAGGTTGTTTTAACATCAAGCTGTTCTAAATGCAAATCTTCAGTAGCCACAATACTTAAAACAATACGAATAGAAGTCATTTTAACAACAAGAGAAAAAATTTCATCAAAATCAATACCCTTTTTCTGCAAATCCCTTTACAACTAATCTGGCTTTAAATCTTTTCTTACCTCCATCCTCCTCTTTCACCTATAAATCCATTTGTTTGGTAAAGCCTTTTTCCCTGTAGGCAACTTGCATAATTCCCAAGTCTGATTTTCTAGCAAGGAGTCCATTTCTTCTTCATTCCATGCTCCCACTGAATTCCGTAACCATGCATAGCCATCTATAATATTCTGGTTCACCAGACGCTAATGAATAGTATACAAAGAGGGAGAGAATCTTTCTCGAGGTCTACGGCCCTTGAAGGATCATCTAATGAGTTTGTGGTATTTGTTGCTTTGTTGTTGCCAAAGATGAGGAACCACTAAAACATTATTGTTGGGAATATCATCCAACACTACATAATCATTTTCTTTCTTCTCATGCGCAACAAAGACTTTGTACAACACTTTTTCATTGAATATGACATCCCTGCTTCTCACAATTTTTGATTTTCAAAATCTCAAAGCCTATAACCAAATTCATCAATGCCATATCCAACAAATACACATTTCTTTGATTTTGCATCAAGCTTGGTTCTATTTTAATCTACATGTGCAAATGCTTTACAACCGAAGGTTTTGAGAAAAGAATAACTCTCCTTCTTACCCTTCCATGCTTCCTCTGGAATACCACAACCCAAAGGATTAGAGGGACCTCTATTGATTAAATAAACATCAGTGTTTATAGCCTCTACCCACATTTTTAAAGGCAACCCAGCATGCAATCTGATAGTTCGTACACACTCCATTATTGTTTTGTTCATGTGCTCAACCACTCCATTTTCTTGTGGAGTCCTTGGAACTGTTTTCTGCCTACGAATACCATTAGAGGAACAATAATCTTCATACTCTTTACTGCAATACTCACCACCATTATCAGATCTGAGACATTTTATCTTTTTACCCATCTCATTCTCAACCAAGCTTCTCCATTTTTTAAAAGTTTCAAATACATCAGATTTATGCCTAAGAAAATAAATCCATACCTTCCTAGTTGCATCATCAATGAATGTAACATAATACAGAGAGTCACCGAGAGAAGATACCTGAGCTGGTCCCCATATATCTGTATGCACAAACTCCAATTTCTCATCTTTCTTTTGCTTCCCATCCTTGAGAAAACTAACTCTCTTTTGTTTTCCATAGACACAACTTTCATAGAAATCCATATTAACACATTTTAGACCTGGTAAAACATTATTTGAATGAAGTACTTTCATACCTTTTGCACTCATATGCCCAAGTCTATTATGCCACAGTGTTGATTCAGAGTCCACAGCAATTGTATGATCTTCTACCTGCTTAACTGTAGCAACTGTTCCTGAACATTGACCCTTTTTTGTAACAATTAAAGTATAAGGAACAGTATGTCTTGTACAAAGATATAAGGTGCCTACTTTCAAACCTTTTGCTACTACTAAGGCACCCTTTGTGACCTTCCAATTTTTATCACTAAATGTAACAACACAACCTTCATCATCTAGTTGCCCTGCTGAAATTAAATTTCTTGCTTAACTTTGGAACATGCCTTACCTCAATGTGAGTAGCCAATGATTCCCATTCTGCAACTTAATCTTGATTCTTCCCTTTCCAACAATTGACATGGTTCGTTATCTCCTAAATAAACCAGCCCAAAATCCCCTTGGACATAATCAAGAAAATAACTTCTATGGGGGTAGCATGAAATGAAGCCCTTGAATCAAATACCCAAGAATCATCAGCATTATCAAGGGAAAGAATCAAAGCATCATCATCGATTTACTTACCACATTTGCTCCTCTTGGCTTCCTTCCTTGTTGTCTCCATCTTTATTTTTCCGAGACCAACAATCTTTCTTCAAATGACCTACTTACCACAGTACCAACAATCCCTCTTGTCTCTAGATTGGGACCTTTTGTCCTTCGATTTTTCTCTTGTGACTTCCCACGATTTCCAGAATTGTTTCCTCTCTCCTTTGTTCGCCCCGCTTTTGCATTCAAAACTCACCGATGTGGATGTTCCACCTAAGCTTTTCCTACGAATTTCCTCGCTCAAAATAACACCAACAACATCATCAAACTTCAATGTATTTGGAACAAAACATAATTGCTAAAAACCATTACCAAGTATTCCACTTTCGGCAAAGAACACGAATCAAAAAAGCCCTAACTTCTTCATCAAAATTTACTTTTAGAGATTAATTGGATCGTGACCGTATTAAACTCATTCAAATGATCAGAATGACCCACCTTCTACCATTTTCATATGAAATAAATGCTTCATAAGAAATACCTTATTCGAAGCAAGGCTTTTCATATAACTTTGCGGGTTTCCATCAAATCTTGAGTTGTCTTTGCTATTGTAATATTGAATGCCACGATTGGCCAGGCATAAACGAACACTGCCAAGAGCCTTTCTATCCAAGATCTCCCACCCCTCATCGACATTGCTGCGGTTTCTTGGCTTTCCTTCCAATGGCCGCCATAAATCCTTCCTCGATAGAGATAGTCCTCCATCCTCATCTTCCATAACCGATAGTTCTGCCCGTTAAACTTCTCAACCTTTCTTACCCTCGTCTGCCATTACTCCCACTCAACCGTGAGACTCCCACTCAACCGCGAGACCTTCCACAGACGATAATCAAAACACAACTCACTCTGATACCACTTGTTAGGGTTAGAGATGGCAGATATCTAACAATTAAATGCAGATTTAAATAATAAACATAGAAACTAAAACACACATAGAATAAATCATAACACAGAGAATTTAACGTGGTTCACCCAATCTGGGCTACATCCACAAAACCGTGAGCTATCCAATACTTTTATTATCCAAGGCAAAACCTATTACAATCTTGCTAATAATCATGTTTTTCTTCATAATCAGAACCCCCATCCCAACCCCTTTTAACAAGCTTTTAGAAGCTTCCAGAATTAGGGTTTTACAAAGTCAGTTTTCTTTCTTTTTCAGAGATTTTTCCTTTTTCGCTGATGATGTAAAAAAAATGGCAATTTTTTTTTTCTCAGGGGCTGCGCCCCCGAACCCTCGCCTGGGGCCTGATCCGGCCCCAGACCCCGACAAGGACGGGGGGCCAGGGTGTACAGTATACCATGGGCTATACAGTATAGCATGATCAGTCGCCACATACCAACAATATTAGCATCCTGATAAGTGATTGGAGATTGGTTTCAAGAAGGTGATCCCTAAGGAAAAAAAGAAGAATAGAATATGCAGAAGATAGTTCATAAAGCGTGCATATAATAGAAATCAATTGAATAGTAGGAATATTACTACTATTGAATCCTCACCAAAATTTCCCAGCTAGCATCCATTTTCCACAAGTCTTTTCTTTCTCGATTGTTTGATTTTTCCTTCAAATTCTTTCCGATTTTATCAAGCCTTCCCATAGGAATTAAACCAAAGATTTCTATATCTCAAGTCTCATCAAAAGAAAGTAAAAAATAATTGTGTTTGCAAATTCATGTTGCAGGCATTAAGCCTACATAGCCTTTTTTCACATTTCAAAACATCCTTATTAATCGTAGTGACTTTGTCCCAAGAGGAAGAAGAGAAATCCCTTTCATAACAATTCCATGATTTTTTTTTCCTCTTCCACTTCTTTTAATTTTTAATCTGTTAAAACTAAATCATGACATTTCATAAACCAAGTAACGGCCACTTCTTGGCCCCAATTTAGAATTTAAAGCAAGATAAGAAAGCACAAAAAATATTTTCTAAACAATATTTAATCATTTAAATATTTTTTTCAAAATAATGTATTTAAAAATAAATGGTTTTTCAACCTTTCCTTACAAATGTAATTAGTAATATGAATATAAACTACACCAATCTATTTTCTAAAATTCATTACCTGAACTCTTTATTTTGTTTGCTCTCTATATCTCTATGAAAAATGTGGTAGCATCGATAATGTAGTGACCTTTTTTCCAAAATGCATAAAAGACATGTGGTCTCATGGAATGCCATGACAAGCAAATGCAATTGGCAGATGCTCCTAGTTATTAGATATTGGTTGAATTTGTAAAAACTATATCTTAATTGAAACTTTGTCACCTATTAGCATCTCGTTATTGTAATCAAGGGAAAATCATATTTGTTAAAGGGGTTAGCACAATAACATTAAAATCCATTGAAGTAACAAAGTACAAAGGAAATTAATATGAAAAATAAAGGAACAATGTTACCATAAATCTTCATCTTCCATGCTTCACCTTTGTTTGCAGCAAATCGAATGAGGCCCTCAGATTTCCAATGAGCACCTAGACTAATGTCAAAGCCCTATGCAAAGGTTGAAGGATTTATATAAAAGAAATGACCTCACCATAGACTAAAATGACAATGACTGCAAATGACGATAATAATAACCTAAATTGACAGAATGAGCATGAGATCCCAAAATAAGAACAAAATTGCCATTTTATAAAAACTACAATTTTGAATGTGTGGCCAGGATGAGAAGATGACAAATACCCTAGAATGAATGGTCAAGATTGAATGTTGTAGTATGAATTAGGGTTAGGTCAAAATTAGGGCAATGACAAGAAATGAATGGCCAACATTGAATTATAAAATAATTCAATCAAGGGCTGAAATTAAATGAGATGTCAAGAGATAAGATTTGATTTGGAAGATAAGATTGGCACAGATAAAGAGGTTGCTGGAGAAATTAAATAATAAAAATTATTTAATTTAGGTGGTCAATGAATAATTAAATAATTAAAATAATTATTTAATTATAGAGGAATGTGACAAAAAGAATTATTTTGAATTAAATAATGATTTAATTCAAAATTCAAGAGAGTGGACCAAATTAAATAAATAAAATTTATTTAATTTATGAGAGAAGAGGCTAATAAATAATTAAAAAATTATTTAATTATAGTGGAAAGTGGACAAAAAATAAATAAATAATAATTTATTTAATTTTAGAAGAAGGGGACTTAATTAGTGACTTAATTAAATAAATAAAATTTATTTATTTAATAATCATGAGGAATAAATGACATGAATTAATTAAATAATTATGAATTATTTAATCAATAGTCTAATGTGGACCAAGGACATAATTAAATGACTTAATTATGCTAGGACAAAAGTGGTAAAAATGAAGCTTGCAGGCCTAAGTAATTTTTAGGTGTCTACATTTTGCCCTTTTTTGTCATAATGTCGCTTGTCGCATTGTGACAAAGAAAATAAGTCAAAAAATGCCCCAGTGCACAATAAGATAAGGAAGAATGACGAGGAGGGTTACGGTATGCCCCCTCGAGAGGACAGATAGGTTCCAAGAACATGAGTGTGCTCTCGAAATGGATGAGAAGACTAGAATATGAAGAGACAAAGAAATGTTAATGAAAATGATATGGATGATGATATGGATGCAATACCTATATGAGACGAGCGAGAGAAGATGACAAGACTAAAGGAGATGCATGTAAGTTCCTAGACCAAATCCTCCAAACCTTACCATAGGACTTTTAATATTTATTGCTATTAATCATCATTGGGCAGTAAAAATGACACAAATGGACAACAAACACAATGGTATGATGTAGACCAAGGTTTGCAAGGTCATCCACTTGAAAAATAGACAGTCACAGACAAGGAATGTCCTAACTCATACTAAGGGCGAAGTTGCCCCAGTATTTTTGTCAAGACAACCCACAGACAGCAGTCAAAAAATAAAATAGGCCAGGAGACGTCATCGCACCTCTAAATCCTTCATGGGACATCCTTGAGGTAGCTAGTAACATGACCAAAAAGACAAGACAATAAAAATATAAGACAAAATAGCCAAGATAGTCAAAAGATAAGACAAGATAGACCAGAAAGATTAACAACCATTTTATTTTGTTTCCCAAATATTGAATTCTTGTCTGTTTGACAGTTTTGACAGTTTAAGAGTTTTTCCAATTTGACGGTGTTGACGGTTTGACGGGGCATATTGTCAGGAAGGACACATCTTGAAAAAGGCAAAGGACATTTTGATGAGGTCTAACTCCAAGGACACATCTTGAAGAGGACCAAAGAGTGACGAGATTGACATTGTTTTGAGTAATATGTTTTGGCAAGTTGGTTGATGTTGACTGTATGATTGATTGGCTTATGTTGTCTAATTTTGACCAATTTTGACATTGACATTTCAAATGACTGTCTTATGTTCGAGTTTGACTATGTCTGACTTATTTGACCAGTGTGACGATTGTGACAAATTCCATGATTTTATTTTGACCAACCTAAAAGGACTGACCTAATGTCTCAGGGACTATTCGACTGATGGCCTTGCCTACGTAGCAAATGCGTAGAGACAACGTAGTTCGACAATGACATGGACTGACTGACATCACTGACTTTGACTCCATGTGACTGACTTTGAAATTGATTTGGATGTTTTTGAGTTTTTCTTTAGGACGTTTTATGATTTTTAGGTCTTTCTTCAGGATATTTTATTATTATTTTTGTCCTTTTTCAGGACATTTTATGATTTTTTTTGTCTTTTTTTAAGGACATTTTTGATATTTTTGTCTTTTTTCAGGACTTTTTATGATTTTTTTGGATTTTGACATTTAAGAGGATCATGACAAATGCAAATGACTAATGCCTACACATGAGAATCCAAGGAAAAACCTGATTGTGCCCCTAGTCAAGCTGAATACCAATTGACATGTGATGACAACGTTGTTTGACGTGGGAAGGACCCATCCTGAAACAACGTGAGGACAATGACGATAATGTGATGAAAGTATCGAGGTCTATAGCTGGGCAAGAACGAAGTCAAGTAATGTTTTGGATAATGTGATTGTATGGATTAGACTCGTTGCATTTGGAATGACTTGGTTAGGACTAGATGGGATGATGATTATCTTTAGACCATTTGACAAGGGAAAGCCAAGGTAGGTGACAGACATGAAAGGATAGGGGGTGGCCTTGGTAAAAGACGAGACACATGAGACTAAGGGAATTTTCATATGATTTTCAAGGATTATGTCATATAAGGACAATAAGACTATGATGGTCAATGACATGATGTTTCGTGAATCGTGTATGACTAAAGGATAGACATGTCAAGAGTTTTCCCAAAACATGGTTTATGTGTGCCAGTTTTATGTCAAGACCAAGGTAGGTGGGAAAATGGACGGAAATGATAGGGCTTAGATGGATGTCAATGTCATGAGGAAGGCATGGGAAATGAGAGGACTTGCCCCCAAGTGTAAGAGTCCACATAGACGATTTATTTTACACATGACGCCTGTTTGCCAGGTTTTCATCATGGTACTTATCCAGAGTGCCTGTTTGCCAGGTTTTCACCATTGGATGAAAATTTTCTCTATACTATTTTCTTGAATTTTTGATTTTTTTTGTGTCACCAAGATGCCTGTTTGCTAGGTTTTCATTAGGATGACGATTTTTTTACATTTTACAATTTTTTTTTTTTTTTAATTTCGCGGATAGTCTGGATGCTTTAGATGACCACTAACTATTCTGAATCCACTGACGGTGCCGATGTAGAGACTGCTGCCATGATATGCCAATAATGACCTTGCTGAATGAGTTGTCTTGTCAGGATCAGAGCACTTGTATACAACTGATCGATGTCATTGTGATCCTTTCTGATACTAGTGTTGGCCTTATCAAAATACGCACATTGCAATAGAGTGTCATGAGAGTCCTTGCGGTAAAGAGTTGCTGCCATGACATGACGGATTTGTGACGTGGGGTTTTTGGACTTTAGACGAGATGTAGGATCATGATAGATGATGGTAGATGTGGAGAGATTGTTTGGACATTTGGATGAATGAATTTTTATTTTCCAAACTTGGGATGGTGGATGACGGATTTTGGAGGAATGGTGTTTGGAACCAACAATCTTAGATGCCTTGTTTGATGACCATTTTGAAGGAGGTGGACATGTGTTATATGTGGGAGTCCTCTTGCCTTGTGGCTCCACATTGTGATTGAATTTTGTATTTGAATGGGTGTCTTTATTCGATCTGTCTTTCTTTCGGATCCATTTTAATTTCATTTGTCCACTTGTCCTTTTATTTGATTCAATGGCCTTTGACATTTGATTTTGTTGGTCCCAAAGGGGAGGTTGATTCATGATAGAATGACAGTTCATGGTGTGGGTGGAGGGAGTGTTGGCAGCAATCTTATGACAAGGATTTCTCATGGACTCCATTTTGACATTTGTATCTAAAAAAGTTGCCCCCAGTATCGAGGAGGTACCACTAACATCGTTTGATTTGTTGTCTGAGGAATAACCAAGACCTTGATGTCTGTAATTTCCCTGAAGCTGTATTGGTTCAAGAATGCCTTGCTCGTGTATGCCTAGTCCTTTGCCTTGATATTGCATGCTTTGACATATTCTACTTGCAATGGGGTATTGATTGTTTTGAAAGCAAGATGCTAACCCATCATGATGTCTATGGACACTATCACTTGTAATATTTTCATTTGCAAGAAATCCTGCTCTGACAAAGATAGATGACCCTAGTTGATAAAGTGTCTTAGCTTCATTTTCATGTTGGACATATTCCTGACTGATATCTTTGGTCTGATCATGTGACATGTCAGGTTCAGACGATTCTATTGGTGCTTCCAAGGAAATGTCAAATCCATCATTATGTTTAGTATCATAGAGTCCCATGATTTTAGCTATAACTTGATCATATGCAAGCATGTCCCTAGTGGAAGATTCTTTTTCTAGAGGAATATCATCTATGTGTCCCATGGAGGCAAGTGTCTCAGTTTGGAAAGGGTCAATAGTTGAGGCTTGTATAGGGTCGTCAAGTGTTTGATCATGAATGGCATAAAGGTCAAGAAGTGGATCGTTTTGGACTTCTTTGTCAATTGTAGGGTCTTGGTCGAAGATGGGGTTGTCATGGATTTGGACTTCTTGGTCAAAGATGGGGCTGTCGTGGATGATACAATTGGAAATAAGGTCATGGGATGGACTACCTTGTTATTGACATGAGGGTGACATTATAAGGTCATGCTTTGGGCTTTCATTTTGACATGTATCCTCAAGTTTATTAAATGGGATTTGACTTTGGACTATGATAGAATTTTCATGACTAGATGTGGCTTGTGAGGGGGTGACTTGAAAAGGATTAATGACCAAAGGACTAGGATAGGATGTGGAAACTTGGACTGGACTAGTATATGAAGGACTAGGATATGACATGGGTACTTGCATTGGACTAGTATGTGAAGGACTAGGGTATGACATGGGGACTTGGACTCGATATGTCATGGAGTCTTGGATTGGATTAATTATTGAAGGACAAGGATATGACATGGAGACTTGGAACGGATTGGTGTAAGGTTGATTGAAAGAGGACGTGGAGACTTGGACCGGATCGGTATGGTATGATGTGGGGACTTGACATGAGTTGGTAGAATATTGATAAGGGATGCAGACTTTGATAGGATTGATAGGTGAAGGACTAGCATATGATGTGGAGACTTGGGATGGACTAGTGGACAGTTGGTTTCCCTTGTCAAGGTTAGGATAAGGGTGATAAGTGGACATTTGTTTTGAATTAATGGCAAGATTTGTGTCAAGTGACTGTTGATGATGAGGATAGACGGATGGAGACAAAGCATTTATGTCAAAGCCTTGTGGTAACTTAGCCCCTAAGCCCAAAAGCATGGCTAGATACCTTTGAGGGTCACGTAAGATATATTTTTTTACAAAGGAGACTATGTTAGGATTTTGCGCTGCAACTTTTATGTCTTTGAAATATACTCGTCCATTTTGGTCTCTTTGTATGAATGGTTCAAAAATGTTTTTTGATGAAGATTGCATGTTCATGTTGTGAAATGGATCAGAAAAGGTCCAATGTTTGATTGTTGTTTGGTTTGTTTCAATATCCAGAAAACACTTGCAAGCACGATATTTTGACTGTAAGCAAGCACACATCAAATAAGTACAATCCTAGGTTAGGCTAGGACAATATTTTCTAGATTCCACGTAACTGCATATCTATAGCGTGTGAATTCAAAAGCTTGGTTGCACGGGCTCCCCCTTACAGTGCAGTCTCTTCTTAGGCCAACCAAGCTTCCAACCCCCATGAAACTCCCATAGCGAGCTGATCACATCTACTACAAACTGCGAAAGTGTGGATGCCTTCACACCGACCGGTTCCGCGCTAGCAAATATAAGGATTTTGGCTTACTACACAATATTTTTAAGTTCAGGACCCTCGTTCGAGTGGCCATACATGGGGCAAGAGATTAATCACCATTAAGGTGGCATTCCAGCCTGAAGAGGTTAAGCTCAACATGGTTTAAGGGAGTACTCCGTCCGTATGACACATCCGCACTTGCAACCTTAGGTTTTCCCTTAAGGTTTACATTTATATACCGTTCGGGGGTAGCTTGGCTTTAGCTCCGTTGCCGGTTTGAGTCACGTTGGGGTGATTAAATCCCCAGGTAGGCCCAATTTCTAGAGTTGGTAAACGTTTCTCTTACACCCAAGATCGCTCGAAAGCGCAAGGGGAGAGGATACTCCAATATACCAAGTCAGGGTAAATAACAGATTAGAATGGGTCTGATTTTCTGATCACAAGGTTTTCACCAAGTGAGAGGATACTCACCTACCATTCCACAACCACAATCAAGCAAAGAAGACATGTGTTCTTTTTATATGCACCAAATTCAAATGTTTGCTAATCTAAGAAAAAAAACAAGCACAAAGTTTGTTTATTCCTTCTTTGACATGTGAATCTGCAAACAATGAATATTAGTAGTCTCATATGCAATGGTCTTGGACACACGAATGAGAATCGCCACATGCTACAAGAAAAGATTAGTCACAACTATTAGAGAGTTAGCTAGTCACAAAAAATCTGATTTTTAGAAAAAAATTTGATAGTAAAATGAAAAATATAGACAATAAAGTCTACCTAAAATCTCAAGAGGTTTCCAAAAATATAAATAAATCAGAAAAATTTGTTGTTTTGCACCAGAAATTAATTTTTAATGAAAAATCATAAAAAAATTATAAAAAATATAAAAAAGCTCTAAAAATTATGATTTTTTTACTGGAATCGTCTGATGTCATCCCAAATCTGAAAAAAAAAAATTGTGAGTAGATCTACAACCGTGAGTGAGATCTAAGCAAATTTTTTTTAAACCCTAATTTCAAAAAATCTATTTTTTGACTAATAATTGCACATCCAAATTTAAAAACTAAAGAGTAGACCCCTATTAAAATTGAAAGAGATTTCCAGAAATGTAAACATATCTGAAAAATATGATTATTTTCTCCTGAAATTAATTTTTTTATTAAAAACAGAAAAAAATTATAAAAAATTCAAACCAGCCCCAAAAAATCTGATTTTTGGAATGGAAGCTCAAGACATTGTCTCCAATCTACAAAAAAAAAAATTGTGAAAAAATACACAACCGTTTGAAAGTTATGGTTGAATCTTTGGAAACAAGGGCTTTATCCACAATGATGCCAAACCTGCAACAAAAAGCTAACAAGCCCTGCAACAAGAAGAAACCAACTCCAAAAATGGTTTTTTATTTTGTCCAAATATGTCGGGTTCACCAATGTAATCAAGGGAAATCAGATTTGTTAAAGGGGTTAGCACAATAACATTAAAATCCATTGAAGTAACAAAGTACAAAGGAAATCAATATGAAAAATAAAGGAACAATGTTACCATAAATCTTCATCTTCCATGCTTCACCTTTGTTACACCTTCTAGTTTGCAGCAAATCGAATGAGGCCCTCAGATTTCCAATGAGCACCTAGACTAATGTCAAAGCCCTATGCAAAGGTTGAAGGATTTATATAAAAGAAATGACCTCACCATAGACTAAAATGACAATGACTGCAAATGACAATAATAATAACCTAAATTGACAGAATGAGCATGAGATCCCAAAATAAGAACAAAATTGCCATTTTATAAAAACTGCAATTTTGAATGTGTGGCCAGGATGAGAAGATGACAAATACCCTAGAATCAATGGTCAAGATTGAATGTTGTAGTATGAATTAGGGTTAGGTCAAAATTAGGGCAATGACAAGAAATGAATGGCCAACATTGAATTATAAAATAATTCAATCAAGGGCTGAAATTAAATGAGATGTCAAGAGATAAGATTTGATTTGGAAGATAAGATTGGCACAGATAAAGAGGTTGCTGGAGAGAAGTTAAATAATAAAAATCATTTAATTTAGGTGGCCAATGAATAATTAAATAATTAAAATAATTATTTAATTATAGAGGAATGTGACAAAATGAATCATTTTGAATTAAATAATGATTTAATTCAAAATTCAAGAGAGAGGACCAAATTCTATGAGAGAAGAGGCTAAATGAATAATTAAAAAAATTATTTAATTATAGTGGAAAGTGGACAAAAAATAAATAAATAATAATTTATTTAATTTTAGAAGAAGGACTTAATTATGACGAATTAAATAAATAAAATTTATTTAATTAATCAAGGAGAATAAATGATAAAGGGGAATTAAATAAATTAAGAAATTTATTTAATTAAAGGAAGACCTTTAGACAATTAATGACGTATCTAATAAATAAATGAAATTTATTTATTTAATAATCATGAAGAATAAAAGGACATGAATTAATTAAATAATTATGAATTATTTAATCAATAGTCCAATGTGGACTAAGGACATAATTAAATGACTTAATTATGCTAGGACGAAGTGGTAAAAAAATGAAGCTTCTGCGTGCCTAGGTAATTTTGTAGGGTGTTCACATTTTGGCTCCCTCTTTTGTCATAATATTGATTATCGCTGGTCGATTGCGGACAAAGAAAATAAGTCAAAAAAATGCCCCAGTGCAAAATAAGATGAGGAAGAATGACGAGGAGGGTTACGGTATGCCCCCTCGAGAGGACAGATAGGTTCCAAGAACATGAGTGTGCTCTCGAAATGGATGGGAAGACTAGAATATGAAAAGAGAAAGAAATGTTAATGAAAATGATATGGATGATGATATGGATGCAATACCTATATGAGACGAGCGAGAGAAGATGACAAGACTAAAGGAGATGCATGTAAGTTCCTAGACCAAATCCTTCAAACCTTACCATAGGACTTTTAATATTTATTGCTATTAATCATCATTGGGCAGTAAAAATGACACAAATGGACAACAAACACAATGGTATGATGTAGACCAAGGTGTGCAAGGTCATCCAATTGAAAAATAGATAGTCATAGACAAGGAATGTCCTAACTCATACTAAGGGCGAAGTTGGCCCAGTCTTTTTGTCAAGACAACCCACAGACAGCAGTCAGAGAAAATAAAATAGGCCAGGAGACGTCATCGCACCTCTAAATCCTTCATGGGACATCCTCGAGGTAGCTAGTAACATGACCAAAAAGACAAGACAATAAAAATATAAGACAAAATAGCCAAGATAGTCAAAAGATAAGACAAGATAGACTAGAAAGATTAACAACCATTTTATTTTGTTTGCCAAATATTGAATTCTTGTCGGTTTGACAGTTTTGACAGTTTAAGAGTTTTGCCAATTTGACGGTGTTGACGGTTTGACAGGGCCTATTGTCAGGAAGGACACATCCTGAAAAAGGAAAAGAACATTTTGATGAGGTCTAACTCCAAGGACACATCTTGAAGAGGACAAAAGAGTGACGAAATTGACATTGTTTTGAGTAATATGTTTTGGCAAATTGGCTGATGTTGACTGTATGATTGATTGGCTTATGTTGTCTAATTTTGACCAATTTTGACATTGACGTTTCAAATGATTCTCTTGTGTTCGAGTTTGACTATGTCTGACTTATTTGACCGATGTGACGATTGTGACAAATGCCATGATTTTATTTTGACCAACCTAAAAGGACTAACCTAATGTCTTGGGGACTCATCGACTGATGGCCTTGCCTACGTAGCAAATGCGCAGAGACAACGTAGTTCGACAATGACATGGACTGACTGACATCACTGACTTTGACTCCATGTGACTGACTTTGACATTGATTTGGATGTTTTTGTGTCTTTCTTCATGACGTTTTATGATTTTTAGGTCTTTCTTAAAGATATTTTATTATTATTTTTTTCTTTTTTCAGGACATTTTATGATTTTTTTTGTCTTTTTTTAGGACATTTTTGATATTTTTGTCTTTTTTCAGGACTTTTTATGATTTTTTTGGATTTTGACATTTAAGAGGATCATGACAAATGCAAATGACTAATGCCTACACAGAATCCAAGGAAAAACTTGATTGTGCCCCTAGTCAAGCTGAATACCAATTGACATGTGATGACAACGTTGTTTGACGTGGGAAGGACGCATCCTGAAACAACGTGAGGACAATGATGATAATGTGACGAAATTATCAAGGTCTACAACTGGGCCAGGAACGAAGTCAAGTAATGTTTTGGATAATGTTCTTGTATGGATTAGACTCGTTGCATTTGGAATGACTTGGTTAGGACTAGATGGGATGATGATTATCCTTAGACCATTTGACAAGGGAAAGCCAAGGTAGGTGACAAACATGAAAGGATAGGGGGTGGCCTTGGTAAAAGACGAGACACATGAGACTAAGGGATTTTTTAGATGATTTTCAAGGATTATGTCATATAAGGACAATAAGACTATGATGGTCAATGACATGATGTTTCGTGAATCGTGTATGACTAAAGGATAGACATGTCAAGAGTTTTCCCAAAACATGGTTTATGTGTGCCAGTTTTATGTCAAGACCAAGGTAGGTGGGAAAATGGACGGAAATGATAGGGCTTAGATGGATGTCAATGTCATGAGGAAGGCATGGGAAATGAGAGAACTTGCCCCCAAGTGTAAGAGTCCACATAGACGATTTATTTTACACATGATGCCTGTTTGCCAGGTTTTCATCATGGTACTTATCCAGGGTGCCTGTTTGCTCGGTTTTCACCATTGGATGAAATTTTTCTCTTTACTATTTTCTTGACTTTTTGATTTTTTTGGTGTCGTCAAGATGCCTGTTTGCCAGGTTTTCATTAAGATGATGATTTTTTTACATTTTTCATATTTTTTTTTTATTTCGCGAATAGTCTGGATGCTTTAGATGACCACTGACTATTCTGAATCCACTGACGGTGCCGATGTTGAGACTGGTGCCATGATATGCCAATAATGACCTTGCTGAATGAGTTGTCTTGTCAGGATCGTAGCACTTGTATACAACTGATCGATGTCATTATGATCCTTTTTGATACTAGTGTTGGTCTTATCAAAATATGCACATCGTAATAGAGTGCCATGAGAGTCCTTGCGGTAAAGAGTTGCTGCCATGACATGACGGATTTGTGACGTGGGGTTTTTGGACTTTAGACGAGATGTAGGATTATGATAGATGATGGTAGATGTGGAGAGATTGTTTGGACGTTTGGATGAATGAATTTTTATTTTCCAAACTTGGGATGGTGGATGACGGATTTTGGAGGAATGGTGTTTGGAACCAACACTCTTAGATGCCTTGTTTGATGACCATTTTGAAGGAGGTGGACATGTGTTATATGTGGGAGTCCTCTTGCCTTGTGGCTCCACATTGTGATTGACTTTTGTATTTGACTGGGTGTCTTTATTCGATCCGTCTTTCTTTGGGATCCATTTTAATTTCATTTGTCCACTTGTCCTTTTATTTGATTCAATGGCCTTTGACATTTGATTTTGTTGGTCCCAAAGGGGAGGTTGATTCATGATAGAATGACGGTTCATGGTGTGGGTGGAGGGAGTGTTGGCAGCAATCTTTTGACAAGGATTTCTCATGGACTCCATTTTGACATTTGTATCTGAAAAAGTTGCCCCCAGTATCGAGGAGGTACCACTAACATCGTTTGATTTGTTGTCTGAGGAATAACCAAGACCTTGATGTCTGTAATTTCCCTGAAGCTGTATTGGTTCAAGAATGCCTTGCTCGTGTATGCCTAGTCCTTTGCCTTGATATTGCATGCTTTGACAGATTCTACTTGCAATGGGGTATTGATTGTTTTGAAAGCAAGATGCTAACCCATCATGATGTCTATGGACACTATCACTTGTAATATTTTCATTTGCAAGAAATCCTACTCTGACAAAGATAGATGGCCCTAGTTGATAAAGTGTCTTAGCTTCATTTTCATGTTGGACATATTCCTGACTGATATCTTTGGTCTGATCATGTGACATGTCAGGTTCAGATGATTCTATTGGTGCTTCCACGGAAATGTCAAATCCATCATTATGTTTAGTGTCATAGAGTCCCATGATTTTAGCTATAACTTGATCATATGCAAGCATGTCCCTAGTGGAAGATTCTTTTTCTTGAGGAATATCATCTATGTGTCCCATGGAGGCAAGTGTCTCAGTTTAGAAAGGGACAATAGTTGAGGCTTGTATAGGGTCGTCAAGTGTTTGATCATGAATGGCATAAAGGTCAAGAAGTGGATCGTTTTGGACTTCTTTGTCAATGGTAGGGTCTTGGTCGAAGATGGGGTTGTCATGGATTTGGACTTCTTGGTCAAAGATGGGGTTGTCATGGATGATACAATTGGAAATAAGGTCATGGGATGGACTACCTTGTTCTTGACATGAGGGTGACATTATAAGGTCATGCTGTGGGCTTTCATTTTGACATGTATCCTCAAGTTTATTAAATGGGATTTGACTTTGGACTATGATAGAATTTTCATGACTAGATGTGGCTTGTGAGGGGGTGACTTGAAAATGATTAATGACCAAAGGACTAGGATAGGACGTGGAAACTTGGACTGGACTAGTATATGAAGGACTAGGATATGACATGGGTACTTGCATTGGACTAGTATGTGAAGGACTAGGGTATGACATGGGGACTTGGACTGGATATGTCATGGAGTCTTGGACTGGATTAGTTATTGAAGGACAAGGATATGACATGGAGACTTGGACCGGATTGGTGTAAGGTTGATTGAAAGAGGACATGGAGACTTGGACCGGATCGGTATGGTATGATGTAGGGTCTTGACATGAGTTGGTAGATAATTGATAAGGGATGCAGACTTTGACAGGATTGATAGGTGAAGGACTAGCATATGATGTGGAGACTTGAGATGGACTAGTGGACAGTTGGTTTCCCTTGTCAAGGTTAGGATAAGGGTGATAAGTGGACGTTTGTTTTGAATTAATGGCAAGATTTGTGTCAAGTGACTGTTGATGATGAGGGTAGACGGACAAAGACAAAGCATTTATGTCAAAGCCTTGTGGTAACTTAGCCCCTAAGCCCAAAAGCATGGCTAGATACCTTTGAGGGTCACGTAAGATATATTTTTTTACAAAGGAGACTATGTTAGGATTTTGCGCTGCAACTTTTATGTCTTTGAAATATACTCGTCCAGTTTGTTCTCTTTGTATGAATGGTTCAAAAATGTTTTTTGATGAAGATTGCATGTTCATGTTGTGAAATGGATCAGAAAAGGTCCAATGTTTGATTGTTGTTTGGTTTGTTTCAATATCCAGAAAACACTTGCAAGCACGATATTTTGACTGTAAGCAAGCACACATCAAATAAGTACAATCCTAGGTTAGGCCAGGACAATATTTTCTAGATTCCACATAACCGCATATCTATAGCGTGTGAATTCAGAAGCTTGGCTGCACGGGCTCCCCCTTACAGTGCACTCTCTTCTCAGGCCAATCAAGCTTCCAACCCCCATGAAACTCCCATGGCGAGCTGATCACATCTACTACAAACTGCGAAAGTGTGGATTCCTTCACACCGACCAGTGCTGCGCTAGCAAATAGAAGGATTTTTGCTTACTACACAATATTTTTTAGTTCGGGACCCCCGTTCGAGTGGCCATACATGGGGCAAGAGATTAATCACCATTAAGGTGGCATTCCAGCCTGAAGAGGTTAAGCTCAACATGGTTTAAGGGAGTACAACTCCGTCCGTATGACACATCCGCACTCGCAACCTTAGGTTTTCCCTTAAGGTTTACATTTATATACCGGTCAGGGGTAGCTTGGCTTTAGCTCCGTTGCCAGTTTGAGTCACGTTAGGGTGATTAAATCCCCAGGTAGGCCCAATTTCTAGAGTTGGTAACCATTTCTCTTACACCCAAGATCGCTCGAAAGCGCAAGGGGAGAGGATACTCCAATATACCAAGTCAGGGTAAATAACAGATTAGAATGGGTCTAATTTTCTGATCACAAGGTTTTCACCAAGTGAGAGGATACTCACCTACCATTCTACAACCACAATCAAGCAAAGAAGACATGTGTTCTTTTTATACGCACCAAATTCAAATGTTTGCTAATCTAAGAAAAAAAAATAAGCACAAAGTTTGTTTATTCCTTCTTTGACATGTGAATCTACAAACAATGAATATTATTAGTCTCATATGCAATGGTCTTGGACACACGAATGAGAATCGCCACACGCTACAAGAAAAGATTAGTCACAACTATTAGAGAGTTAGCTAGTCACAACAAATCTGATTTTTAGAAAAAAATTTGATAGTAAAATGAAAAATATAGAGAATAAATCCTACCTAAAACCTCAAGAGGTTTCCAAAAATATAAATAAATCAGAAAAACTTGCTGTTTTGCACCAGAAATTAATTTTTTATGAAAAATCATAAAAAAATTATTAAAAATACATAAAAGCTCTAAAAATTATGATTTTTTTACTGGAGTCGTCTGATGTCATTCCAAATCTAGAAAGAAAAAATTGTGAGTAGATCTACAACCGTGAGCGAGATCTAAGCAAATCTTTTTTAAACCCTAATTTCAAAAAATCTATTTTTTGACTAATAATTGCACATCCAAATTTAAAAACTAAATAGTAGACCCCTATTAAAATTGAAAGAGATTTCCAGAAATGTAAACATATCTAAAAATTTTGATTATTTTCTCCCGAAATTAATTTTTTATTAAAAACAGAAAAAAATTATAAAAAATTCAAACCAGCCCCAAAAAATCTAATTTTTGGCATGGAAGCTCAAGACATTGTCTCCAATCTACAAAAAAAAAAATTGTGAAAAAATACACAACCGTTTGAAAGTTATGGTTGAATCTTTGGAAACAAGGGCTTTATCCACAATGATGCCAAACCTGCAACAAAAAGCAAACAAGCCCTGCAACAAGAAGAAACCAACTCCAAAAATGGTTTTTTATTTGTCCAAATATGTCGGGTTCACCAATGTAATCAAGGGAAATCAGATTTGTTAAAGGGGTTAGCACAATAACATTAAAATCCATTGAAGTAACAAAGTACAAAGGAAATCAATATGAAAAATAAAGGAACAATGTTACCATAAATCTTCATCTTCCATGCTTCACCTTTGTTACACCTTCTAGTTTGCAGCAAATGAATGAGGCCCTCAGATTTCCAATGAGCACCTAGACTAATGTCAAAGCCCTATGCAAAGGTTGAAGGATTTATATAAAAGAAATGACCTCACCATAGACTAAAATGACAATGACTGCAAATGATAATAATAATAACCTAAATTGACAGAATGAGCATGAGATCCCAAAATAAGAACTAAATTGCCACTTTATAAAAACTGCAATTTTGAATGTGTGGCCAGGATGAGAAGATGACAAATACTCTAGAATCAATGGTCAAGATTGAATGTTGTAGTATGAATTAGGGTTAGGTCAAAATTAGGGCAATGACAAGAAATGAATGGCCAACATTGAATTATAAAATAATTCAATCAAGGGCTGAAATTAAATGAGATGTCAAGAGATAAGATTTGATTTGGAAGATAAGATTGGCACAGATAAAGAGGTTGCTGGAGAAATTAAATAATAAAAATTATTTAATTTAGGTGGTCAATGAATAATTAAATAATTAAAATAATTATTTAATTATAGAGGAATGTGACAAAAAGAATTATTTTGAATTAAATAATGATTTAATTCAAAATTCAAGAGAGTGGACCAAATTAAATAAATAAAATTTATTTAATTAATCAAGGGAGAATAAATGACAAAGGGGAATTAAATAAATTAAGAAATTTATTTACTTAAAGGAAGACCTTAGACAATTAATGATGTATTTAATAAATAAAATTTATTTATTTAATAATCATGAGGAATAAATGACATGAATTAATTAAATAATTATGAATTATTTAATCAATAGTCAAATGTGGACCAAGAACATAATTAAATGACTTAATTATGCTAGGACAAAAGTGGTAAAAATGAAGCTTGCAGGCCTAAGTCATTTTTAGGTGTTTACAGTTATTAGTTATGCAATGTGAAGTAATGTTTTGAGTTTGAAAGATGTGCAATGCAATGTAATCAGTGATATGAATATAAAATACAACAATCTATTTTTTGATACCAATGTAAAAATCCATCCATGAGAGCATTTTTTTAAAATATCATACAATTCACATATAAGCAACACAATATCCATAATCATTAGCAACAAATCTAGACAAGATTACACAACTAAGATATCTAGAAACCAATTCTTAAAGGAAGAATCATTATTTAGATTACCTGGCATGAGAAGATTCTGAAATGCATAATTGTCTTGGATTTTGTTTCCTCGTGGGGTGCAACATATCCAACCATGTGAACCAAAACCCATTCCACCCCAACCAAGTGGACCCAACAAGAAATTCTGGGATAGACCTAAAAATGTTTGGGTTGAGGGCATGAAAGGTAACTAGCAAGGTCAAGCTCAGTTGTGAAGAGTTTTTCGTACAAGGTGAGGTCAAGGTAGGTAGGTAGTAAGAGGGAGACTCACTGCTATCCCATCTAGAGCATCCCATAGAAAGAAATGATGGTGCATTGTGCACTACACTGGGGGTCACAATCATTCCTTGGGTTTTTGCACTAAGTGGAGTGGTGGTATGGGTCCAAGTCATTGGTCAATTAGGTAGAGGAATCAGTGCATCCCATACTACACTATGGGTCCATCCTTCATCCAAAGGGTCGTATAGAATTCCCAAGTAGTGAACCTACCAAACTTGATGTATTTTGACCTCAATCACCTATAGGCCACTGACAACGAGTCCGTCCACCCAGGAAGAAGTAGCCTCCGATAATTATCACCTTGTGACCTTGGTGATAATTTCAACTATCTCCTTCACATTCTCATGTAGCACTAGCACTGGTCACTTCTGTGCACTCAGTGACTGCCAATGAACCCCCTCGATACAACGGCTACCCCAAATTACTGTTACCCACATGGATGGGTCCCTACCCGTGTAACAATTACTATATCATTCATTACCAAGGTACCCGATAGCAACCTTCACCTCTGTGAACCAAGTGGGTGTTGGCTAGTCCCTAGTTGTAGCCTAGGAGTCGATCATTGGAACAATCCAACGACTGCTTGTCATTGCTCACAAACCTGAAGGATCACTCTCAGGTCTACTCTAGCTTGGTCCTGCAGGTGTTTAGATAGCTCCATTGCCTCTATATGGCACTCTGGTATAGATTTAGGTGATTAATTATTGGTAGACACATATAGGCCAGCTATAGCTACCCTAAAACCCTTTAATAATGCATGACACATTTAGCTTTGGGCATCCAAGGATGATTTTGATTACTTATAAGTCTATTTTTTCAAGCTCAATTCTTGTTTTCCCCATCCCTCATAGCTTCTTACAACTATATTTTGGAGGCAACAATGTTTCCATGAAATGTTAGATGTAATTGTGTCATACTTTTGACTATGACAACTTTTTTTTGTTATTATCTTAAGTTAAGGCTTCTAGAATAGTTGAATATTTCTGCCTTCATTCTATTTTAGTAACCTTGTTAGTTTAAACATAATGTGTATTGTGAACATGCCTACACCCAATTCCATAACCATAACAAATAAAAGTGGGCAGTAGGTTAATTTATGTAGTTGAGGTTTGGAATGAAGACATTTCACGATTGTTGATTTCATTAACATGATTTTTTCCAATTAGAGGTAAAAGGGTAATAATTAGAAATAAGAGTTTGTTGTTGTTGACATGGTAATATGGCAGAGATAGTGTCGTATTAGATACACCAATGCTTCTTGATTATGTAGTTATATTTAGTGCTTGGGTTACTCATAATACAATGATCCTCTTTTGAATTTAATTGATGTTGAGCAAGCAATATTCTCAAGGCTGTTTTTTTTCTACTCTACCATAAAGGGACAAATACGTAGGAATTTATGCTTACGCATAACTAACCTCTTCTAAGGTGTTCCTATGTAGCACTCTAACCATAGTTTGGTTGCTCTCTCTCTTTTATAGTATTATTATTATTATTATTATTATAGTTGGTTTAGAACCTAAATAAAGTTTAAGTAACATTAAGTGAATGTAGAATTCTCTGCAAGCAATGTTTATTCTAAACATAAACATTATGAGTAGCATAAAAACGATGTCAAACTCTATAACACAAACATTATGAGCAACATAAAAAGGTTGCCAAACTCTTCTAGGAGAGACATTATGAGCAGCATAAAAATGTTGCCAAATTATTCTAATAGAGACATTATGAGCAACATAAAAAGGTTGTCAAATTCTTCTAACAAAGACATTATGAGCAGCATAAAAAGGATGCCAAACTCTTCTAACAAAGACATTATGAGCGGCATAAAAAGGATGCCAAATTCTTGTGTAGCATTTAGTGTAAGCAATGAGAAATTATTAAAGATACTACTAAAACCTTAGCCTATTAATCATCCCTTATTATTTTCTTTTGAACCCTAGGCGACTTCCAACAATAATAGAGATAAATAACCAAATAATGGGAAGATTTAGCATTTCTTCAGGAAAAAATAAAACCTGTAAGGGCATCCTTCCCTATCTTGGCACCATGTACAGGCTCAAAAACAAATCTTCAACCCTTTCACACCTTTGTTCCTCCTCTCATGCCCTCCTCCTTTTGTTGCTTCCTTCTTTTTTTTGAAAGAGAGGGGTTGTAGGGTTTTAAAAACAACTTGTGCCTGATTTTTTTTCTGCACACTCTTGACTTCTAGAGCCTTCCATGGCATGGTGGCCATGTTGCTTGAATTTCATGATTCTTCTCTCAAACTTGTCCCCCTCTCCTCATAAATGAGTGTTTTCTTTTGGCATGAAAATATTAGCTTCTTGTAGTCACTTCTACTCATGGGTAACTCCTCCATTTTATTTTATTTTATCTTTATTTTGCTTACTCTTGGCTTTCGTCAATTTTTTTTTTGTAGATCATTATTTAGGTATTACTCCACTTTTCTTTGCTACTATTTTTCCTTATTTTAAATTTATATTTTCTTTTAATTCTCTTCTTATTTTTTATTTATTATTTTATTGGATTTTTATTTTCAAATGGTAAGGTTTAGTGTTTGAATTGTTTGACATTATTTCTTATTATATTATATTATTTTATTTTATTTTTCCTTATGACTCAACTCTAAGGTGGTCATACAGAATAAAAAGGCTAGTTAACCCACTGATAAGGAAAATAAACTTATATAGATCAAGTCTTACCATTAGTTGGTAGATAGTCACTTAGTTTGGGGTGGAGCAACCATAGTGACTTGGATTCCCATTAATCAAGCTAAGTTACTAAGTTTAAGGTTCCTTCCTAAAATAGGTTGTCAGGTCCACATTTTGTTGCACCCCGAGCACCTGCAAAAATCATCCACATTCTCACAAAATCATTAGTACCTAGTTAGTCCGATAAATAGATAGATATATCTATGCCCAAAATCAGATAAGATCATTAAATTCCTAAATAGCAATTGTTTAATAGTTGTTTCAAAAAGGTCATTTAAAGTGTTTAAATCTATTATAATAACATTTAAGTTTCTATGATCATCAAAATAAGGAGTACAAACATAGTTATAAGTTCAAGGTTTCGCCTTTGTCCAAATTACATTGGGGTGATAGGCGTTGAACACAAATAAATTCTAGCGTCTATGGGGGATGTGGTAGTTTGCAACTATAAAAACTAATGGTAAAGGGATCAAATTTGGTGAAGTTGCCCAAGGAAACCAAATTTAATAGTACTATAATGAGTAACAATGATATATGTATTTCATAAACTATTAAAGTGCAAGATTCTAAGAAATCAATATTTAAACATGTTTTCCATTAGAGCTCAACCATTATAAAATGATTATACATTCAAATTTTAAGTTTCAAAATAGGAAAACATGTAGATAATGAACAAAATATGTCGAATATTAATTTTTATATATAGAAGAGTATAGTAATTTTGTGTATCTACATATACAAATTTGGAATAAATGCCAACTCAAAACAATATTTACAAAATGTGGCATATGACATCTCATCCAGTCTATATATATACAATGTGCATGTCAAATGGCTATGCCATGTCAAAAAAATCCTAATCTTCTAGGGGATCGCCAAAATGTAGCCTCTTCAAGCTACCTAATGGCTAAGAAGATGTCTGCGCAAAAACAATTTGAAGCAGAAATTAGATTAATTAGCTCTCAATGGTAAATAACTTAAACTACTAAAAATCAAGTTATCTATTATTTTTTATAACTTTCAAAGTCACATCTAATCACTATACTAAACTATAAATTAAATTCTAATTGAATTATTAATTACCTCAAGCATTTTCTTTGTTACCATATGTTCAACAAATGATGGTTCCTTAGGACGCTTAGGAGACCTACCATAATGTCTTGGTCCTAGATCCACGGACATGGATGGTGGCATAGTCTACAAGAAGAAAAATGAAAATGAAAAAAAAAAACAATTGCTAAAAAAAAAACATAAAACTAACATATATCTACATATATATCTACAAACTTATATAGATCTACTAGATATAAAAAAAAAAACCCATATAGTCGAAAAGGTGATGCAACTGAGATAGTTGATTGAGAGGAACTCGTCATGGTAAAAGGTGTGGCATTAGTCACATCTAGAGTGCACTACAAAAGTAAAAATAAGATCAAGATATAAGTTAGTATGTATATAAGAGATCATATTTTAAAGGATACGCGAGTACAATAAAAAAAATTACATGTAGAAAAAAATATACCAATGTGTTTAGACCAAACTCAATGGCTAAAAGAGCTCCATGCTACATATCTCTAATCTACTCCTCCATCATTAACTGTTCAAAACCACTTAAATATACATTATTAACATTACTATTAGTTATAATAATTTTAAATGAAATGCACTAATAATATATTTAAGGTTTACCTATACAAAATATTGAGGTTGTTGCTCCTCATCCACATCAGGGGAGCATTGCACCTATTCCTCCCTCACACATTTCCCCTGAACCTGTAGTATGCATTGGTGCATCATCTCCTCCAAGTGACGTATCATGCACCTCATACTCAAATGTGTCTAGGGGAGCCTCGTCTGTATCTCCCTTAGGACCAAAACATGTATGCCCACATGTAGCACATTGATGAGGAACACAAGTATGCCTTGATGATGATGTTGTACTAGCATCAATTGAAGCATGAGGAGTGCCACCCTTTGTAAGTTGAGCACGTTGTGACAACTACATAATCAAATGGTCATTCAATGAGTGTAGGGCCAAGAGACTATGCTAGGTCACATCAACAACATGATATGGATGGGGTGTTGGAGGTGGGGAAGGAAGACTAGGAGGGGGAGCATAGGGACCTTTCATAATACACATTTCCTTAGGTCTATGTTGGGTCATGCCCATACCCACTCCCTGAAAATTCCTGAAACCAAAATAGTTTACATGTCTTCCTAAAAAAAAATTCACATATAATTTTTGGAGAAAGTATAGAGGGACATTGAGGTTGTTGTTGGGTGGTTTATCAAAAACCATCCACCAATGATTCCAAAATTTTGTAACTATGCCTAGATGAGTGCACCATTTTATGAAAACTTTAGGTTTGCATAAAGCAACATTTTATCCTGTTCTTCGATCCAAAAAATGTTGGGCTAAACTAGCTTTGGATATTTCTAATCTTTTGATATCCTCATACTATTGGGTGATGTCCCTAGCATGGGAGATTATGGCTTCCATACTTGGGGTTACTACTCACAAATGCTCATGGGTACGATATCTCTCAACTATGTTTTTCAATTCAATTAAGTCTTGAATTGAAGGAGGGTTTGGTAGAGGGTTTTCTAAACCTTGTTCCATTTTAACCCTGTAGATTAGAAATTTCTAAATTAAAATTGTTTTCAAATAATTCCTAAAATTTTAAGAAAAAAAGCTAATATTTTGTTAAAAAATCATATCAAACAATCAAAATAATTAAAACTTTGAGTAAAATAATTTAAAAAATGTGTTTAAACATACTAGAATCATGGGAATTCGGTTGGAGGAGGTGAAAATTCCTTTAAAAGCAAATATTAGATATATCTAATATCCATTTTTCGCTCTCAGTCACGAAAAATCACTATTAAATTGACTGTTCATGGCCTTAAATCTATTACTTATATTTTCAAAAAATGGATATCCATTTTTAGAAAATGGATATCTATTTTCTAAAAATGGATATCTGTTTTTTAGATCTATGCAAAGCTCTTCAAAATAGATATCCCATTTTGAGAGCTACAACACATTAGCTTTATAAAATATGACATTTATTAATATAAATTATATTACATTTATCAATATATATATATATATTATATATATATATATATATCTTTTAAAAGATGGTGGGCCACTAAACATTTTATTGATATAAAAGAAAATTACATGTGAAGATCTACAATTCAGAGCAAAGGAGTACATAACAAAATTCTTGACATTCAAGACTAGAGAGACAATGGAGCGAAGAAGGCATAGTTCACCCAAAAAATTGTGACCTAAGACATATAGTAAACAATGTCACCACATATTACATGTAATTAGCATGAGCCATGAGAAAAGGTGGTGAGCCGAAGTAGGACAAAAACCATGAGAGACCAAAATTTCCCTTCCAACATGATAATGAATAACATCCCAAAATGTATGGCTTGAGAGAGGAAACAACATGTAACAAGACAGCTAAACAAAATGATCTCATGTACCAAAATGAAAGAGTATAGCAAAGATTCACACCCTACTTTCAGTCGATGACTCCAAATTAGCTAGTGATGCAAAATAGGGGGTAGAATGTGGTTCCACCAAAGCATGCCTAATGAGAAACTTCACTGCATCAAATAATTCATCCACCAAGTTTGAGATGGTGTTACCCATATGCAATCTTAGCCTATGCAAGCACCAGGAGAATTCGTAAGAACAGTTGTCCAAAAGATCACGAGTCATTGCACTGAGGAGAGCCAAGAGAGAAGGATCAAAAAGAATATTCTTCTTAAAAAGAACCCCACTCACCAAGTTATTGCCATTGAGAATATCATACCCATCAAGTGCAGGTTGAAGAACCGACAAGGGACAAACGTGTGGGAGAAGATAATTGCCGCAGGGAATTTTACCTTTTCCCCACACCATAACACGCCCATTAAGTTGGATACAAACCTTGAAGCTACCTCATTCAGAAGAGCCATAGCATGGAAGTCCAACCAGTATTTCCCGAGGACCGTGATAATGGTCTCATCAATTTGTTTACATTCCAGAATACATGATCTTCTCAATTTCTCAATAGTGAAGGGCATTGAATCCCTTTACTCATGGAAATGCACAAGAACATAAACCCTAAAAGAGGACTCCATAGAAAGCATTAGAGAACAATAAATGCATAGTATGAGGCACCAAATGTGGATAATTAATAGACAAAAATACCCATAAAACATGTGGGAAACAATTTCTCAGAAGTATTAAATAACACTACAAACCCATTGATCCAAGAAGAGGTGCGGATGCATTGAGCCTATACTAAGAATTTTTGGTGGTGTACTTTGGCCCAAACATCACGCCATGTGTCATGATAATAGATGCAATAAGGAAAAATTCACTTCAAGCATATTTAGCAATTAGTTTCATACCAATAGAAGCCATCAACAACATTCTATAAGCACCAAACAAGTCAATTAAGTCACCTATGTGTCGATAAGATGAAGAGGTTATCCAAGATTAGCAGAGAGAAATGTTACCAATTTATCCACAAAAACTGTATGCAAGAATAGTTGTCAAAGAGGTACCATATTTTGAGTACGATACCAATGTGTGCTTTTTAAGAAGTCTGTGCCCCCTTAAGGAGAGCCGCTAGAGGAAACCTCAAAGATATCAATAGAGATTGATTTGTTCAAGTAAAGAAAATGGAAAGATGTATATGCTAAATATAGCCATAACTTATAAAAAATATAGTGAACAGACATCAAGTCAACCATCTATATCAAATCTTGCAATTTCGCATTCATGCATTGTAAGAACCCATCACCACCCAACTCCCCGTCAACTATCTATGAGAACTAGATCCTCATAGGAAATAAATGTAGAGGAGGGACCATATAATAATCATAAGGTTAAACATGAAAATGGAAAATCTTCTTTATTTAATCACAAAAACAATTTGATCACCCCTAACATGTAGGGTGATGTGTAAAACGCATGTGTTCTTTAAGACTGAAAAAGGAAAAATATTTCACTGGATCTTCTTACACATTCTCATGAACATTGTACCAACAACAAAAGATATGCCATAAACCAATATGCTTTCTTGTCAAGATTGAACCATCCACCTGTTAGAAGAGAAAACATAATTCACTATTCAAAATTATGCAAATAATAAAGATGTAACGTTATGCCATGCAAACCCCAAAGGACAACACAGTTACTAACAATTATGGCATAATTTTTTTTAAAAAGTAAAACTAATATGAAATGTAAATTAACATACAACACTAATAATGGAACTATACATACACATCATCTACCTAGTCCTCTGGGGTAACATGACTGCATCACTTGCAAACATTCCTAACATGACTCAATTCCCATAACGATGAAAATCTATTGACAAGTATTCATTTTAAAACCATTATATAGAATAAATAAACAACACACATACATCCATAACATTACATAAACATCCATCAAAGAACATATAATAATACCAAATTAGAATACATCCATCACATTTATTACATGAATATACATCATTTCAATGATTACAATAGTACATTAGTGCTTCCCAACATAAAACAGGAAGGATTCAACAATTACATAATGTGATACAACTGAAATGATTACATCACATAACATCAATGCTGCCACAAGATCTAGTGCAAGATCTAGAACCACTACATAAGGTACAACTCCATGCTCACAAACATCAATTGGGAACCCAATGGAGTGCATAGCACATTCCACCCAACCATGTGGACCCTAAGGTCCACCCCTCGTGCTAGGACATGACAATAAGGACCAGCAACATAAAAATAGTTAAGCAGACAAGGCTATCAAGACTCCAACATATAAGGTACAACAAGACAAAACATTAAGAACAATTGCTTCCAAAGGTACATGAACAACAAGGGGAAAACAAATAAGGCATACAAGGTTTCTATATGGAGGAGTGTCATCGCATGGGCCTGACATGGGTTACCTTGAAATTCTAGACGTTGGATCCCATATATGGTTACCTTGACAACCTCTCACTAAACATTGGCCCCATAGGGTGACACATGTGGAACCACTTACCTTTCTTGAGCACAAGGTAGTGATCTTGCCAACCAAGCCTCCTCAACCCATCCTTAGCCTAAGAAAGCACTATAGGAATGGGCAAGGCATCTACTTATCTTGTTTAATTTGAACCTACCCAACCCACTAGTTCATTAATTAGGTTATCACTTATTAAGAAACTCTTCCTTGGGTTGTCCAGACCACCCCTTTATGTGTCAGTCCCCATGGAGAGCCACTCTCCACAATAGCACCAAGGAAATCCACATAACATCTAGGGTGTACCTACTCGCACAAAGCACCAAAATCACAAAACCATATACATACATGAGGAATGAACCTTCTCGCACAAAGACCATATGATAAAGAAAAAAAATGGTGTATAGTTACAACCCATATGAGATCAATACAAGAATTAAGATCCAAAATTTTTACAAAGAACCAAACATGAAAATCCAACATGTAGTAAATTTCCCCTTAGCCTCTAGAAGCCTAATAAGCCAACTACCCACGAACTCCCATTTGAAGGTAACTCAAAGCATCACAGGTTCCATCATAATAACATGACATGAATACAAGTAATTCATAGCCTAAAAACTTCCATTTCCACATAATTATTTCAAGGAAATAATTTTCAAGGACATATAAAATCATCAACTACACTCTATTTGTTCATCTATAATAAAATCTTATAATTTGAATTAAAGGAAAACATCATATAATCCTTAAACTAAACCCAAAACATATGCATCTGGAAACTATAACATTGCAGCCATAAATTATTCATATATATATATATATATATATTAATTTTGGTTGTCTACTAATAGGATATTCTAAATATTATAGAGTTTAAATCCTAAGCAATAAAAACATATATCTATGTATATACACACACATATATATATTAAATTAAGGGTAAACTTCAGATTATTGACTGTTTTATTTCAATGGCCCCCACCTCCATGAAGAGGCTCGAGCCCAACCAATACAATTAGTTTAGTCTCACGAGAAAAGCTCTGGCCAAATGAAACTCCCTCTATACAGCCCTACATGAAGCCACACTTCCAATAAAAAGGAAAAAAATATTGAAAATTCAAGGTAGGCGCTACACATGGCTTGTTGTATAAATACAAGTATCAGCAGCAAGGTAAAATTGCCTATCATACTCATAAATCAAAACCAGTATAAAGCTAATAGATGAGGCTACAACCAGTGTGTTCTAGAAAGGAGAATGCAAAAATACGGGTGAAGGCTGAGGCAAGGATTTAACCAAAGCAATTATACACTTAATATGTTTCTCATTAGCATTGAATAATGGGAGACGTCTAATATAAATTAGTAAGCATTTGAGTTCAAGAAGCTAATGTAGAGTCAAATCCATATGATGCTAAATGTACAAATATTAGATGGCACCAAGAAGAATAATCAAAGGTGCATAAATGCCAAAAGATAAGCTATCAGAAAAAAATAATGATGCAAAAAAAAATGAATGGATTCCTTCATAATATCAAATGACTTGCATTAAGAAGTGAATGGTTTGAAAATAGAAATCGAATGGTTTACAAATATGAATTGAATGGCTTCAATAAGAAATTGAATGACTAAGACCAAACTAAGAGCTGGATCAAGAATGGCTCAATCAACATTCAATTTGCAGCCAATACTAGTGATATATTTATATATTTTCCTTTCGATTGAATAATAAACAATCATTTTCAGCAAACAAGAGAGAGAGTGATCATTTGCAAACAATAGATAAACAAAATTAAGAGCAATATGATGCCAACCTAGAGTCGCACTCGAGGATGGAGAAGATGTGTTGAAGACCACTCTTTCACAACCACAAATCCTTTCTCCAAAACTTAAATCACTTTTAGAAATTTATCCACTTCGAAAACAATTTCAATCCAAAACTCTATTCTTTTCAAAATATTTTTGCAGAGCCAAATTTTCTTCTTCGAAAATTAAAATTGATTGATAAACAATTTTCCAAAATGAGCATATTAAAAAACAAGGAAAAAGTTCAGTTTTCCAAAATAAAAATCAAGCAATTATCATTTAAAAAGACCAATTTCTATTTTGAAACCAGTTCGGAGCTATGCATGTGTTTGAACTACTCTTTTTCCATTTATGAACTTGCTTTAACAACTTGTTCAAAAATCTCCTCCAATTAATTATTCTATTTTGAATTATATTATCTTTCCATATTTAATTTTATTTCCACACCATAATAATGGTAATAATTATCTTTATCTTTAATTATTGAAACATTTAATCTCATAATTTAATTTGATAACGAATTATCAAAAACCATATAATATCTATTCTCAATCATGATTTGTTTAATTATTATTTTAATTCCAAATTAATTTAAACTACCTTATAGTCAATTTAATTTAATTTAATTGATTAAACAAGGCTATTCATCATATTAAATTTACCACATATTTTTTATTAATAAAATATTTAATTTCAATTACAAATTAAACAACATAATAACAAACAACAATGTGACATCACAAATTAACCAAATAATGATAGACACAAAACAAGACAACTGACAAAGTGTACAAACCCAACTTATGACAAGGTGACAAAATGGGTACTCATCGACAACTGACAAAGTGTAAAAACCCAACTAACAAGGTGACAAAAACGGGTACTCATCCTCGTCGAGCGCAAACCTAACATGTAGGTGGAGTCAATTCCTGGTACCTGCAACCTACATCAGACAAATTGTCAAGCACACACACACACACATATATAACAAAAAACACACTGTGAGAGGAAATTGTAGTGTAGCAGGGTGCTCGCGAATGAGTAATGCTACACTATCCCTCTCACCAAGACCTCAAACAATAACCACATAATTGAGTAACAATAATTAAATCATAAACAACATATATCAATCACTAAGTAGATGCACAAAAAGCACAGTCATATGTCCACATGATACACATAGTCAAATTAATCCAAACACACAACTAAGTCCATATATCCATCATAACATAAAAATCAGTCAATAGTGTCATGATCATCAGCGTTAGATAAATTGTCATCCAACCAATCTAGAATGGTGAAACAAGCATCAACAGGGTCTCAAAGTACATAACATATCATAATAAGTATCAGTGTACTGAAAGCAACACGAGAGGGACTACATCCTCCCCCTAGAACTAGGCTTACTCCTGGAAGCTTGCAAAAAAATAAGGAAAAGACTCTTGAATCTGAGATGCATCCTCCCATGTAGCAAAAGTATCAATGTTATGACACTACTAGACCCTCATGAACTCATTCATAGGCTCCCAAGTCAACTGCCCATCCTCTACCGGTAGCCTCTACAACTGCACCCTGATGCCTAGCCTAGTGGTTATCAACCGCAACAAAAGCTTGGTGTGAACTGCCCACATCACCTATTGTTGGCTCTAAAGCTGTCAAACTCTAACTAAAAATTGTAGTGTTCCTCTGAGGACACAATCTGGCTATGTGGCCCTACTATTTGCAAGAGAAACATCCTATGCCTCTTCCATACCCCCAACCACTTGAGGGTGCACTGGATTGCAGAAAACTATCTGCACTAACCGCAAACTGTGTATTCTAAGTTGTTTGATCAAAATGATCATGTTTTTTTGTTGCCAATTCCGATCTTTCCTCTTTTGAAACATACTACTAGGTTGAGCCTGAGAGTTCTCAGATCTCGATTGGGAGTGTTGTTGTTACTGCTCACCCTTAGTGGTTGCTTGATGGCCCTTAGAGGATCCCATAGCCAGAGACTGACCACCTTCAGACCTAGAGCCCACTGGGGGTGCACTACCAATTTCCACACTTCTATGATCCCCTAGGGCTATAGCCACATTCTCCTCTACTAGTCAGGCTTTCTCCATAGCCACCTCCATAGTCTTTAGCTCAAAGACTCAGACTCCTCCACTGATGTGAGCATTTAAGCCCCAAATAAAGTGATGCACTATCATACCCTCATCATCATCGATCCCAACATACTGCTTGAGTTCATAAAATATGTGCTCATACTATTCCACTGACATGGCCATTTGTCTCAGCTCATGGAACCCGTCAGCACGACACTGTCTCCAGTGTTCTGACAAGAAATAGGCTCTAAACCTCTCCATGAATAACTCCATAGTCACTAAACCAATGTCTAAGTGTAATTTTTTCTCTTCTAATCGCCACCATCTAGATGCAAAGCCTCTGATATGCATGATGGTGCACCTAGCCTTAGTGTTACTGCCATAAGGATGCATAGAAAAAAACCTATCCAAATAAAATAACCAAGTTTCTGCCTCCAATCCTCCACTTGAACCATCAAAAGTGGGAGGAAGTTCCCTCAAAATCTCTCATGTGACATGTTATAATAGTATCTTGATCCGCTGATATATTTCTCCTCCTCAGTGATCTCTCTCTCCCTGACCACCCACTGCTCCTCCTCCTACCTAGGGCCCAAGCGTCCAAGAACCTCCTCTAGCAACTGGCGCAACTACGCTCCCTCTAACCCCAGCTAACTTGGATTTTAACCTCCGCCTCCTAGGTTATTCTGGGAACCCTAATGTTCCTCATGTTCAGACTCATGGGAACTCTAAGATGAAGTGTGATGGTGGTTAGCCCTTTGTCCACCACCATGACCACGAACCTAACCTCTAGGCATTTTTCCACGTGACATTAGAGGGGAACATATAAGTTCAAGAGTTAAGCACAAGGTTAACATAATGGACTCAATTAACCTAGAGTACCCGGTGTTTGAAAACCTCTGCTCTAATACCAAGTTGTAACGCCCGGCCACACAAACCCCAAATGGCAACACAATTGCTAACAATTATGGCACAATTTAAATTAACATACAACACTAATAATGGGACTATACATACACATCATCTACCTAGTCCTCTGGGGTAACATGATTGCATTACTTGCAAACATTCCTAACATGACTCAATTCCCATAACGATGAGAATATACTCACAACTATTTATTTTAAAACCATTATATAGAATAAATAAACAACACACATACATCCATAACATTACATAAACATCCATCAATGAACACCTAATAATACCAAAGAATACATCCATCACATTTATTACATGAATATACATCATTTCAATGATTACAATAGTACATCAATGCTTCCAAACATAAAAAGGGAAGGATTCAACAATTACCTAATGTGATACAACTGAAAATGATTACATCACATAACATCAATGTTGTCATAAGATTTGGTGCAAGATTTGGAACCATTGCATAAGGTAAAACTCCATGCTCATGGACATTAACTGGGAACCCAATGGAGTGCATAACACATTCCACCTATAACGACCAGCAACATAAAAATAGTCAAGCAGACAAGGCTATCAAGACTCCAACATATAAGGCACAACAAGACAAAACATTAAGAATTGATTCTAGAGGTACATGAACAACAAGGGGAAAAAAATAAGGCATACAAGGTTGCTATAGGGAGGAGTGTCATCACATGGTCCTGACATGGGTTACCCTGATAGTCTAGACATCATCCCCCATCTATGGTTACACTGACAGTCTATATGTCGTCCCCCATCTATGGTTACCCTAATAGCTCCTCACTAGACATCGGCCCCATAGGGTGACACATTCAGAACCACTTACCTTTCATGAGGAAAAGGTAGTGATCTTTCCAACCAAGCCTTCTCAATCCTTCCTTAGCCTAAGAAATCACTATAGGCACAGGTGAGGCATCTACTTATCTTGTCTAATGTGAACCTACCCAACCCACTAATTCATTAATTAGGTTATCACTTATTAAGAAACTCTTCCATGGGTTATCTAGGTTGCCCCTCTATGCATTGGCCCCCATGGAGAGCCACTCTCCTACTAGCATCAAGGAAATCCACATAGCATCTAGGGTGTACCCACTCGTACAAAGCACCAAAATCATAAAACCATATACATACGTGAGGCATGAACCTTCTCGCACAAAGACCACATCATAAAGCAAAATAATGGTGCATTATTACAACCCAAATGAGCTCAATACAAGAATTAAGATCCAAATTTTTCACAAAGAACCAAACATGAAAATCCAACATGTAGCAAATTTCCCCTTAGCCTCTAGAAGCCTAATAAGCCAACAAGTCACAAACTCCCAATTGAAGGTAACTCAAAGCATCACGAGTTCCATTATAATAACATGACATGAATACAAGTAATTCACAACCTAAAAACTTCCATCTCCACATAATTCTTTCAAGGCAATAATTAACAAGGACATATAAAATCATCAACTACACTCTATTTGTTCATCTACAATAAAATCTTATAATTTGAATTAAAAGAAAACATCATATAATCCTTAAACTAAATCAAAAACATATGCATCTGTAAACTATAACATTACTACCATAAATTACTCATAAATAAGTATGTTTATATATATATATATATATATATATATATATATATATATATATATATATATATATTGGTTGTTTACTGGCAGCATATTCTAAATACTATAGAGTTTAAATCCTAAGTAATAAAAATATATATCTATGTAAATACACGCACACACACACACATATAAAATTAAGTTTAAACTTTATATTATTGACTGTTATATTCAAATATAGCGTACATAATTAAAATGTATGCATCTAGAAACATATATATATATATATATATATATATAATTTACCAAATACATTTACACAAAGTAGCGACATATAAAAGAATGGACTAGGAACATTTCAATGGTTGTGACCTCCATGAAGAGGCTTGAGCCCAACCAATACAATCAGTTTAGTCTCACGAGAAAAGCTTTGGCCAAATGAAATGCCCTCTATAGAGCCCTACAGGAAGCCAAACTTCCAATGAAAAGAAAAATAATATTGAAAATTCAAGGCAGGCGCCACACATGGTTTGTTGTATAAATACAAGTATCGACTGCAAGGTAAAATTGCATATCATATTCATAAATCAAAACCAACATAAAGCTAATGGATGAGGCTACAACTAGTGCGTGCTAGAAAGGAGAATGCAAAAATATGGGTGAAGGCCAATCCAAGGCTATAACCAAAGCAATTATACACTTAAATGTGTTTCTCATCAGTATCAAATAAAGGGAGACACCTAATATAAATTAGTAAGTATTCGAGTTCAAGAAGCTAATGTAGAGTTAAATCCATATGATGCTAAATGTAGAAATCTTAGATGGCACCAGGAAGAATAATCAAAGGTGCATAAATGCCAAAAGATAAACTATCAGAAAAAAAACAATGACACAAAACAAAACAAATGGATTCCTTCATAATATCGAATGACTTGCATTAAGAAGTGAATGGTTTGCAAATAGAAATTGAATGGTTTGCAAATAGGAGTTGAATGGCATCAATAAGAAATCGAATGGCTAAGAGAAAACTAAGAGCTGGATCAAGAATGGCTCAATATAAATTCAATCCATAGCCAATACTAGTGATATATTTATATAATTTCCTTTCGATTGAATAATAAACAATCATTTTAAGCAAACAAGAGAGAGAGTGATCATTCGCAAACAAAAGATAAATGAAAATAAGAGTAAGACAATGCCAACCTAGAGTCCTACGCTCGAGGATGGAAAAGATGTGCTAAAGACCACTCTTTCGCAGCCACAAATCCTTTCTCCAAAACTTGATCACTTTCAGAAATTTATCCACTTCGAAAACAATTTCAATCCAAAACTATATTCTTTTCAAAATATTTTTGCAGATCCAAATTTTCTTCTTCGAAAACAAAATTAATTGATAAATATTTTTCCAAAATGAGCATTATTAAAAAACAAGGAAAAAGTTCAGTTTTCCAAAATAAAAATCAAGCAATTATCATTTAAAAAGACTAGTTTCTATTTTGAAACCAATTCAGAGCTATGCATGTGCTCAAACTCCTCTTTTTCCATTTTTGAACTTGCTTTAACAACTTGTTCAAAAATCTCCTCCAATTAATTATTTTATTTTGAATTATATTATCTTTCCATATTTAATTTTATTTCCACACCATAATAATGGTAATAATTATCTTTATGTTTAATTAATGAAACATTTGATCTCATAATTTAATTTGATAATTAATTATCAAAATCCATATAATATCTATTCTCAATCATGATTTGTTTAATTATTATTTTAATTTCAAATTAATTTAAACTACCTTATAATCAATTAAATTAAATTAAATTGATTAAACAAGGTTATTCATAATATTAAATTTATTTACCACATATTTTTTATTAATAAAATATTTAATTTCAATAATAAATTAAACAACATAATAACGAACAACAACGTGGCATCACAAATTAACCAAATAACGATAGACAAAAAATGAGACAACTAACAAAGACTACAAAATCGACTGACGGGGTGACAAAACAACTACTCATCCTCATCGAGGATGATGGCAAGGGTAGGGGACCTTTTGTCATCTTCATTTTCCACATCATTTCCATTGGATTTTAAGGCATGCTCAGACCTGACAATTTAGGCGGATTCAATGCCTGGTACATGCAACCTGCATCAATCAAACTATCAAGCACACACACACACATATCTATCTATCTATCTATATATATATATATATATATATATATGTATGTATGTATGTATGTATGTATGTATGTATTATATGTATGTATGTATATGTATATGTATATGTATATATATATATATATATATGTATATGTATGTATGTATGTATGTATATGTATATATGATATATATATATATATATATATATATATATATATATCAAACAACAAACACACTATGAGAGGAAATCACAGCATAGGAGGGTGCTCGTGAATGAGTAATGCTACACCGTCCCTCTCACCAAGACCTCAAACAATATCCACATCATCGAGTAACAATAATTACATCATAAACAACATATATCAATCACTAAGTAGATGCACAACAAGCATAGTCATATGTCCACATGATACACAGTCAAATTAATCCAAACACACAACTAACTCCATATATCCATCATAACATAAACATCAATCAATAGTGTCATGATTATCAACATTAGATAAAGTATCATCCAACCAATCCAAAATGGTGAAACAAGCATCAACAAGGTCTCAAAGTACATAACATATCGTAATGAGTATCACTATAGTGAAAGAAACATGAGAGGCACTACAAAAGAGAAATCTTGTCTCGAAAATACTTCAAAAGGAATTTATTCATCTATTGCCTTATTTTCTAGTAAATCTTCTTGACCATTCACCTCTCTAAAACAATGTTGAATTTGGAATGAAGAAAATTTTGTAAGCAGAGACTGAATGTGGTTTAGAAGATAATTCAAATGCCAAGAAGAAGAGGATCAATTTAAAATTGTAGAGACCACCACCATTGAATCCTCTTCGATTAAAATTTTGGTTAAAGATAACTTTATTGCTAATTCCAAGCCCAATCTAAGAGCATTGAACTCAGCCACATTATTAGTACTATCAGAAAGAGAAAAACACACTACACCAATAAAGTTCCCTTGCCAATCTCTAAGTACCTACACAACACTAGACTTGCCAAGGTTGCCCCTAGAGGCACCATCAAAGTTTAATTTAATGAAATCTCTAGGAGGGGGAGCCATTTAACCAACTTTTTGTTCATAGTAGAGCTCTGGCTCTGATTTGAACTAGGATTGGGAAGTTTAATAAGATTCCAAATATTTAAGATGAAGGCATCCTAGGAGAATGATACATTACTATTTTGTTCGTTTTTGTAGGTGATTGACATCACTACCTCAAAAATGGAGATCTCAATCTTTTGAATGATTTTCTTTTCTTCTAGCTTTGTTTTCTTGACTATGTGATTATTTCTTTCCAACCATAAGTTCCAGATGATGATGGAGGGTGAGCTTTCCCAGATACATGGAAATCTTGAATTAGAATACAGTTTAGGCCAAATTAGGAAATGAATTATAATTGATTTTTGAAGGGGGGTTTTCCAACCTAACTTCATCAGCAACCATGACCAACACAGATGTGCAATATCACAACCAATGAGAATACAACCAATAGATTCAAATGCATTATTGCACATAACACAAGGGAATAGGGGGACTATCCCCAATCTATCCAATCTCATTTTGGATAAAATTTTATCTTTGAGAGCCAACCACATGTAATCACTACTTTGGGAAGGATGAAAAGACCCTAACAAAGGCTATAAGTCCAAGGGGTAGACCTTGTAGAAGAGGACGTTGAGTTATAATGTAACGCCCCACCACACAAGCCCCAGAGGACAACTAAACTAGCAAATAAAACACAATAATTATTATTTTTTAAATAAAACATAACATAAGATGTATAATAACATACAATACATGTAATGCAATAATACATAGACAACATATACCACTTCCCCTGGGGGCACGTGATAGTGTTACTAAACGAAAACCCAAACCATAACAATGATTAACCAACTACGAGTATTCCACTTAACCATTAAATAGAATTATTAATCAAAAAACATATATCCATAACAATACATAAATTAATCCTTCCATCACATAAATTCACACAATTATAATTATTTCCACAAATACAACACATAAAAACTCCAAGTATCAAATTACATTTTCTAAACGATATGCATTCATTAGATACCATAAATTAAGGCCAAAGTTTACATCATTACAATTATAATAAAAAGGTTACATCATTCAAGAATTATATTAATACATAAGTTTTTCCCAACATGAATGGGAACAATACAATAAGATAAAATAATGCAACTAAAAATATGAATACATAGTATCAAGACTAGCTCCAAGTCGGGTACAATTTTGGAGTCAGCCAAGTGGCACAAATCTGCACATCTCAATCGTCGACTAGGAACCCAATGGGTGCATAGCACATTCCACTTGACCACATGGACCCGTAGGACCACCCCCCGTGCTAGGAGTTGACAAGAAAGACCCTCAACCAAATGGTCATGTGAATAATAAAAAACAAGACTCACAACAAGAGCAACAATACACACAAGACAACATCTGAAATATGAAAAATTCTGACACATGAACTCAATCATTTCCAGAGGAACAAAATCATTAATGGAAAAGAAACAACACACATGCAAGGTTGTTGAGGGTAGAGTGTCATAACATGGCTCAACATGGGTTAGCCAATGTGGATCTTCATAGGTTACCGACCCCCATCTTGGGTTACCCTGGCAACCTCTACCGATCCCCGATCCCCATTCTTACTCATGTGGAATCAAATCACCTTTCATGGAGACAAGGTAGTTGATTTTCCATTCCAGGCCTTCTTGTCTCATCTCAAGCCTATACCAGCGCTTGAGGCATGAGAGAGGCATCCAATATCTCTTATTAAATGTGAATTTCTACCCAACCCCCTAGTTAATTATTAATGTTTTCACTTGATTAAGAAACTTCCAATGAGTTACCATGGCACCACTTGTGGGTCCCAACCTCCATTGAAAGCCACTCTCTCCCTACTAGCAAAAAAATACCACAATCTCAATGGGGTAAGCCAACTTGCAAAGAATATCAAAGCCAAAGCAGTAAAATAACAAGTGAAGCATGCACCATCACACGCTAGGATACCAGGATAAACCACACCCAAGTGAAAGGCTAAAACCCACCGAAATCAAATTGAACATAAGAACCATAGTTCACAAGAATCAACATGAAAACCAATCATGAAGCCACATTGTCCCCTCCTTTGGAAGCCTAGAAGATCGACTACCCAAAAAACCCACAAATGAGGGTAAAACGAAGCAACACGGCTTCAACACAAAACTCTAACTTATAAAGACTTCTCAAAACCAAATCAACTCAATAGGAAAGCCATATCAAAGTGAAATAAACATGAGCCATCCTTTAAAAGCATGATACATTCAATGTGTTAACCACAAAAACTAATGAAGAATCAATTACATTTCATTTACTTGTCTAATACAAGATCACTAAAATAATTAAAGAAATTGTATAAACATATATTTACAAAAGAATACAAATCCCCCCCTCCCCTTACATAGCCAATGTGATTAGGTTTTATCTTAGATAAAAAAAATGTTTTAAATATATATATATATATATATTTTAAAATTACGATGAATCAAAGTAATTCCCTTGGTAAATAGTACAACCCTATTGTAATAAATTCATAAATATACCACCACGTATATAACACAATATAAATATATAATACATGTTTATATATATTTCTTGACAAAAATTCAACCAAATATATAAATACATTGACCACTGGTCATTTTACAACCAGATTTTAATATTCATATTTAGGAGTTCTATAGATTGTTTTCACAACATACTGAATATATTAAATACAACAACAATAGTACCAAAATATATATATACATATATGTATTGATCAAACTCTGAAAGTGGTTTGTAAATATTGCTAAACCTGATGGAATCACCTACATGTATAAAAAAATAAAAGGAATACGTACATACATAAATACATAGCAGTTCAATAACCATCAAATGGTTCCTAGCCGACTGTTGATGGAAAACAGTGACACCAACGAGGAGGAATTCCGGAAGTTCAGAGTTAAGAAGGAATGCAATTTGAATTTATAAGAATAAACTAAAGCATAGACTTTAACACTATAACAATATGCAATAATTATTCATTCTAAAAAACCTAAGACGTGAGAAAGGAATATTTATTATACCCACTTATATGTACATATATTACGAAATGAATTATTCTAGACTGCCTTTTTATAGTATAGTAGCATTTTATCATAGCAAACAATTAAATATGCACAAATATTAATATGAATTTTAGATTACTTATATCGAAATTCCTTTATGCCTGTAAGGGTCGACCTCTATAGGTGCAACCAATAAACTTAGCAAGGTTCAGATCAAAATCCCTACAACAGTGGATATCTCCAAAGCACCAATGCTCTATTCCTATGTGCTAAGTGCCTAAGGAGAAGGGCTACATACACCGATCAATCTTTAGAGATGAAAGGAAACTAAAGGCACACAGCATTAATAGGAGACAACATAAAATTGAATGCCACAAATTCAAATTCTCTCACAAACTCAGCCACCTACAATTGGGACCGTCGAACTTTATAGCTTCAATCTAGGAGTTTGGAGGCTACTCAAAGCAGGAATGTAATGGAAAGAGTAGAGCCATTCAATTACAACACAAGGCAGCCATACCACTGGTGACATGCAAAGAGGACGGTGGCAGCAACTTGTTAAGGAAAATTCTTTAATCTCCAAGGATTCAAAGCACGTCAAACATGGGGTACCTATGATTAACTCCCACCGCTAATCTGTAGTAATGAAAGAGTCTAAAAAGGAAAGAAGGCTACGCTAGTGGCTTAGGAGAAACCTCAACTTTCCAAAAAAAAGAAACCAATATTTAAGGAAACAAAAAGCGCAAATATACCAAGACTTTAAGAGCATACAAGGGAAGAAGAAAATAAATGAAATGACAACCCTAGGTGACTCAAAAGGAGCAGACAAGAGACAAGGAATGTTAGTGTAATTAATTAATTATTACACTAGCATAAGTTAACTTAGGTCTTGCATTTATTTAGTCCTAGGTTGCATTTTTAGATAAATCATTAAATAATGGGGTGATTCCCTCTTCCATGTTTGTAGGGATAAGATTCCTTCTAGAAGATGAGTTGTCTTTCTAGAACTTATCTCAATATTTTATCATTTCTTAGGTAGGGTTCACATGTTGTTATGTCAATACACATGGAAACATCATATTGCATCTTGCATCTCTCTCATTCCTATATATTCAAGGCATTTATACATTTGTAATCATCTCATATTCTAGATCAATAGCAATCTCTGTTTGCAAGCCCTTAGTTGCAACACTTTCTGTGTGGTTGAATTTCTTCTTGGAGGTCCTCTTCAAGGCTACAGCTTTAGAGACATTGTGCATCCATAATCTCAACATGGTATAAGATCCATTCCATTGAAAGTTCATCCCAGAATCATGAAAGTTGGGCTAGAGAGATTCATCGTAGGCTTAAAGGTTTCCATTGCAGGCTACTTGACTCCACCTGAGGACCAAGCTGATTTCTAAAGTAGATTGAGTCAGATCCGAGCTCACCATTGTCTTCAGAAGGCCTCGAAACCCTAAGATCGCCTGTTGAATCATCAAAATTGGATTCATCAACTTAGGAGCCATTAGAGGTATTTGGGTTTGCAAAATCAACTAGTATGATCCATACAAATTTGTAGTAAAAAATCCTCCCTCTCAGTTGTCCTTTGAGGTAAAAAAATTTTAGTCGTAGGCATTTTCTATTTCAAAAAAAATTGGGCTTTTTGCATTATTTTTTGGCAAAAAATTATTATTCAGCTATTCCTATAGTTGCAGATTTTTTTTTTTGGAGTGACTTCAATTTAAGTCATGAGTTGGCATGTTCAATAGGGTTTGTTTTTAAAGTTCTGTGGATATACCTTTGTATGTGGTCACTAAATAAAATATATTCAAGTCTTTTTTGGTTTTTAATTGCCATTTGGTAATATTAAAAACCATAACTATCAATATTGTCAGCCTTTTTACATTACACAGTCTGTAGAAATTCTTGGTCGGTCTAGCATTTATTTGTTGTAGGAGTTCATACCCTGATCCCTGGTCACATATGTCTCATCTTCCATTCTTTGTGGCGATGCTCGTCCATCGTCATCAGAGATCTCACTGGTATTCATTGTTGATCGATCATTTTCCAACACTCATGCCTTATTCTCCGACTTCCGCCAACCGCCGGTTGTTTGTCACCGACAATCCAAACACTGATGACCCTGGTTGCAGCCCCTATTCACCGAAGGTGGTCCAATTTGTGACCAAGGGGTCTGCCAAATCTAGGTGGTGCCACCCTTATTTCACCACCCAACTAGGTTGCTCAGCCCCACTGCAACTCCTAGGAGGGGAGTCATTTTTTTGCCTTACTTTTTCCTACGGTGATATCAATGACCGAGTGCTAAGCCTGAAGGGGCTTATTTTTTGCTCCATTTTAGCCTATAGAGTGCCTAATCTAGGCCTTTTTTTTGTTTTCTCATAACTTTCACCCACAGTATCAAAAACTAGCAAATGAGATACCATCGGAAAGAGGATTTGGTCTACTTTCCAATAGTGCAATCTATTTTGCAGTATTCTACTGGAAAAAAAATATACAATCAACTGAAGTCAAAACCCTAATTTGGACATAAAGGCTCATATCTTCACAACCGTTCATCAAATTCCAGTGATTCCAGTGGCATCAGGAAGGTAATTCAGAGGCTTTTTCATTAGTTCATTCACTTTGATCAATTTTAGCTCTAGGTACTCTTGCATAAGATTTTTTCAATTTGGTGCATTTGCTCAATAACTTGGATATCCTGAAGCTTGGGAAAAGAATTTTTGATTCGAGTGGCATCACTTCAGTTGCATATCATCTTTGGAAGTCTTTATTTGATGTTGAAGGTCATTGTCTTTGTTTTTTGGAGAAATTTGATAGTACATTATGGGGCTTGCATACACTCCTTCTCTGACTATGTTGCACAACGGTAACTATAAACAATGGCGAGATAGGATTGTCCACCATCTCCAATCACTTGCATTATTGTCACATTTGTATGGTATTCAAAAATTTTCTTGGAGTTGTAGCAAGTACATTATCTTTGAGATCATTGCTATGCAAGTTGATTGTGATGTTTTGAGATCTATTGATCATTGTGATTGTCCTCGCATCCTATGGACTAAGCTTTGGGAGATATATTGAGATTCAAATACTCCACCCTTCCCCGATGGTCATGATTCAGAATGTCATTCCTCAAATCAGGTACCCCATGATGATATTGTTGTGCAGGAGGTCGATTGGTATCCCTTCACATTTAGTGATTCCTAGTCCAAATTCATTGATTGAGGCTTCCATCATCATTCATCAGGACACATTTAGTTTTCCATACTTGACATCACAGGATGGCTTTGTTTTATGTATCATTGACTTGGCTACTTCTATAGGCTTGGAGGACATTCTTGAGGGGATATCACTCCTCTATTCAGATCCTACTTTGGAGAGTTTTCTTGAGTCTCCTCATTCCTTTGTCTCAAACTTGATTGGAGATCCTAAGACTATCTTGGAGGCACTTGTTTTCTCTTCAGATATTTCATGTCTGAGACTTCTTCCCTCTCATTCTATTCAAGAGATGGATTTTCTTTAGCATCTACCATTGGATTTTCTTCTTCCTAATGGGAGACATGTGGTTTGGACATATTTTTTGCTTCAAACTTCTTTTAGTGGTTTTGAGGACATTTAATTGTGGGGGGGAAATCTAGTCTCTATCATATTCATTGCATTGTCATCTTTGGATATTGTTCAACATCAGTTTCCACATCATCCTGATTTTTCACCTTCTTCATTGATTGTGACATCTTCATCTTTAGGCAAGGAGACACACGAGCAGAATTTAGAGACATCATCAACATCCATCTTCATCCTTCCTTCCTTCAATTCCTATCCAGAATGGGAAGCATCCCTACACTTGCACTTGGTTTTGTTTCTTTCAAAAGGGAGACAAGTTGTTTGTCAACATTGGATCATGTTTTGTCTTCAAAAACTTACCATTTTTGCAAGTGATCTCATCCTCTGGGGGGGCTATATAGTCACTCTATTTCCCCCCTATGGTGGGATATTGATTGTATTATATCCATGTGATGGATGGTGTACTTGGGGGTATTTGGGAGTCCTCCATCCTTCCCATCCTTTCTCACTTCTCTACATTTTATCTTCTTTTTGGAGAGGGGTTTTGTTCCAACTGGGTTTTCCCCTTTTCTCTGTTTATGGGAGATTTTCTGCATTTTCATATCATTTTGTAAATGGGTACCTAAAATGCTCATTATGTAGCTGGGACCCATTATCATCATCATCAATCATCTTTGCATAATCATTGCATCTCCTCCCTAAGTTGCACTTATGGGGGGTGTTAGTGTAATTAATTAATTATTACATTAGGATAAGTTAACTTAGGTCTTGCATTTATTTAGTCCTAGGTTGCATTTTTAGATAAATCATTAAATAATGGGGTAATTCCCCCTTCCATGTTTGTATGGATAAGATTCCTTCTAGAAGATGAGTTGTCCTTCAAGAACTTATCTCAATCTTTTTATCATTTCCTAGGTAGGGTTCACATGTTGTCACATGTTGTTAGATCAAGACACATGGCAACATCATATTGCATCTTGCATCTCTCTCATGCCTATATATTTAGGGCATTTGTACATTTGTAATCATCTCATATTCTAGATCAATAGCAATCTCTATTTGCAAGCCCTTAGTTGCAACACTTTCTATGTGGTTGAATTTATCCTTGGAGGTCCTCTTGAAGGTTGTAGCTTTAGGGATATTGTGCATCCATAATCTCAACAAGGAAGACATCTAGAAAGAGAGTAAGTAAGGGAACAGGGAAACAAAATTTGAAACTTCGAAACAAAAAGGAACAACTACTGTTATTATTTCATCGAATAAAACTAGAAGGCAACATTGAGGGAAATTTACAAGCAGAGAACAAAGAAGAACACAATAATATCAAATACAATCATAAACATCATGCTGATGCAAGAAAGCACTATCAAATCCTCACCCTATTAGAAAAGAATATCTTGATTCATTAAACAAAAATCAATCAATCATTTTCTATAGGAGGAGGGATTCGTTTACATAAGTGAAGAAAATAAAATTGAAAACAAACTCACACCAACCTGAGTTCCTGCACTCAGAAATGGAGAGAATGATTTGAAGGCCACTTCTTTCACAACCATAATTCTTCCCTCAAACTGGATCACTACTAGATTATCTCATTTCGTAAAAAATATCCCCTAATCAAACCACAAACTGCAAAGATTCTACCAAAAATTTTCTTGTTGACCACCTAAAATTTTCATTCAAGAGTCAAATCAACTGATCCAACTTTTCCCCAAAGTTGACCCCCCTTAAAATAGAGATAGAGAGACTTTTATTTTTCGGAGACAAAATCAGGCAACAATCTCCTAGTAAAACAAGTTTCCCAATTCCATTATAGTTTGAGCCGTGCATGCGCACACTTTTATCTTTTTCTTTTTTTTCAACTTTACACTTGTTTTTACAACTAAAACTTATCTACTTTGTTTTATTAAATCACATTATTCTCCATATTAAAAAAATTATCTTTTCATGATAATATCTTATCCATTATTATTAACTTGAATTTAAAACAATATTTTTTTACAAAATAATTTTAATCAAATTATTTAATAATAGCACATCTACTTTTAGCGAAACAATTTAACTTGATTGTTTATTACAAGCCATATCGTTTATACTTCATAAAATTAAGTAATTTAGTTTTTATTTTAATTTCCAATTTTATTTAAGCATCCTTGCAAAACAATTTTAATTTAATTAATTGTTTAAACAAGGCTATTCACATATTATGTTTTCCACAAAATCAAATAACACAATAAATAATGAAACCACAAGTAAATACTCACCCAAAGTCCAAAATGAATGATACAAAGGGGCACTACATATAACCTTCCTTGATAGTGTACTTTTCGGATTTGGACCTTGTCTAAATAATTTCATCCAATTTATCAGAAACAAAAATTTGTATTTCAACAATTAAGCCTTGAGATACTCTTTTAAGTGTGTAGGAGCTTAAAGGAAGTTGAAGTCCCTCCATTTTACTTTGTGAAGTGGATCCCCAAGATCAAATACAAAGTAGTCTTTCATCTTGTCACCCCAAAGAGCTTTGATTAATATATTATATTACATTATAAAA
>VDFB02047230.1:162281850-162299322 GCA_007258455.2 Sequoia sempervirens
ATCAAAAGGACAATAAACAACCAAATATCTTAAGAAATCTTCAAACTATTGGCTCTCTAAAACAAGTAAGAAAATAAAAATTTCAAATCTTCTCACAAAACTAAACATTTCAATTACTACGTGACTTCAAACGAGCCACCTAAGGGGAGGAGGGGAATGTGGTGGTCTCAAACCACATGGAGCTCCAACATATACCACAAAAGAAATAGACCATGAAATTTATGCAGTTATAACATTCAACAGTTATGAGTAATCAAAGTTTAGAAAATTCCCTTTTTTCACAATGTAGCTCCCTTATCACCATTAATAGCTCACAAGGCACAATCTCCTAATAGCTTGCATAGATAAAATAATGCTCTCCGAGCAAGGCTCACAGAGATAAAATAATGGCTCACATAGAACAAGGATCACACAGAGCAAATAATGACTCACATAGAGCAAATAATGGCTCACATTGAGAAAAATTATGGCTCACACAAAGTAAACAATGGCTTGCATAGAGCAAGATAAATGGCTCACACTGAGCCAAATAAATGGCTCACACTGAGCCAAATAAATGGCTCACACTGAGCATGATGTTAACATCCCATCAAATCATTGAATCCATTAATAATCTAAAATAAACAATAAATTTTTTACCCCTTTTCTCCATATTAATATCCCTTTTACAATTTCTTTTAGCCTTTACCCTCCAATTCTTCTTGATCTTACCAAGAATCTACTTCAGAATTTTTTTACAACGGTTCCCTCTTTTCTCTAGCATGTCCCATAATTCTCTTTACAACATTGCCATTTACACAATTTTTTTCATAAACTTTGTTCTAAACAAGGTTTTTTTCAAAAGCATTAGCAATATCTAATAATACAAATCTTTTTAGAACATATTTTCTATAGCATATTATATCCTTGTAAAATATACAAATAAAATATTTTCTTGCTCAATAACAAAAAAAATAGTATACAATCATTAAACAATATTTTTATTTCACAAACCTTCTAGTAAGAAAATAAAGAAAAATATTCCCTCATGAGATTTAGGATTTGTGTAACTCCCTTGCTTATACTCCCATATCATATCAGCAAAATATCCAATAATTCATAACTTTCAAAACTCACAAAATCAATTCCCTATATGACTATCATCATTATTCACAATAGTATTACTAGAATTTATTCAAGTAACCAAAGAGACAATCATAATTCATTTCCTCAATCAAATTATTATCCATCTATACAACAGATCTTTTATTAATGATCATGTCATAATAGAAATATTCTTAAATATCATACCTTGACCATTCATGCCTGAATCAACACATTAGCCTTTTAGCCTTCCACTTTTCAAACAATCCAGTAAATTCACAACAGTAACTCCAAAAAGATTTAGTTAGAGAAAAAAAATTAACTCTTTCTTTGATGAAAAATGATTCACTTTTTTTTTCTAATAATTTTTTTTGAATTTCTTCTCATAAAACAAATAATTGAGCTTCTCTTCCTACAATATGTCTTCAATAAACATTAGTGCTTTTGAAATATCTTATGGACAAAGCTATCTTAATTATTTCATTAATCTACAAACATATTCTTTTACAAAATTCAAACTTAAATCATCAAGGCACATTCAAAAGGTAAAATTCCACTTTAGACTTGACACAAAATATTTGGTGGTCAAGAATGAAATGAAAACAAGATAGGAACAAAGGATTGCCACCTAGGATTTCAAATCTTGTAGTTAAGATCTAAATATCAATTCCACATATGTCATCCAAATGTTCCACCAAGGAAAGGGTCCTACCAAAAGCTAGTCTTCAATTGATAAATACTTTGAGGCATCAGTTCTAGGTTAGGAATGGTAACTACTAATAAACAAATATGATTTCACAATAAACAGATTTGTTATATAAAACTTAATAAACTAAGTAGAAGAAAGTTTGGATATATCTGATTTTTCACCAAATAAACTTGATGAATGTTTCAATTGATTTCCATCTACTATCCATAAAAATCCTGAGCTCATATTGACTAATATGCATAATATTTCATAATCAAATACCCAAATTAGTTTCAAGAAATACATAAAATAGAAAATTTTCAAATGAATTTCATAATTGTTAAGGAAGCCTTTACAGAAGAAGCTAAATACACATACCAAAAATGGGTAGCACTTGTTGAGAAAGGAATCTATAGAATCTAGATTAAACTCAAGGTTCACTATTTTCTAAAAGCATGCACCATAAATATTTAGCACTAGAAGAGACATCCTTGAAATATAGGGAAAATCTAATCGAGTGGATTTTAAAATTTTAGAGGAGACCTTAATGAGAACATATGATGGTGAGGGCGGTGTAGGTTTGAAATATTGGATGCATTGACATGGAGTTTAGGTTTGTAATATAGGTCAGCAATGCATTTACGCATTGCCATAAGTTCAATCCCTCAAGGTAACTCAGTCTTTCGCATCCAAAATGACTCTTTGTTTAAAAAAAAAAATTCAAGAGCAGAGTGTATGGTAGTGTCAAACCAAAATGTTGCAGTATTTATCTTGTATTTATTATGAGCATTGGGAACATATACACCAATCAAATCAATTTTTTTTGTAGAAGTTATCTTACTGTAGGCTAATCATATCGTCAACATGTATGATAATGTAGATTGAAAAAGATGGATGATGTTATTTTCTATACAGGGTTTTTATCAAATTAACACCCCACACTAGAAGCTTGAATTTCTTAGAAAATCACACAAACTAGAATGGTAGTAATCATATAGAAACAAATCAGCCAAAACCAAAATATGAAAATATAATCAAACCTAAAGTAGGTTTATCAAAACTGATGTCACACAAAATTCCAAATTCTTGTTGATGAAATAATGCAATCTTCTTAGCCCCAAAATATTTTCAGAATACAAATATTTTTGATGCAACATACGTACTTCCAAAAACAAAGAAAGATGAACTTTAATACTGCTTACCATGATGAGTCCCAAAAATGGGCTTAAATTACCAATACTTTTTCCCCAAAGCTCCCAAGTGTTGCAACGGTGCTCTAATACCTATGTAATTCCCACTCAATTTAATATTGAATTAGCCAAAAATAATAATAAACATGAGATAAATTTTTCCAAATATTTACTTATAAACTTCAAATTTGGAAAGTAGTTTTATACAAATCAATGTGTTTGCAAATATAAGATATAACATTTTTATGCAATTCTTCACATTCACAAAGAGAGTCACAAACATCTTTTCACAAGATGGAAAGTTCTTCCTTAGCTCCATAATCTCACTTGGTCTACAAACCTATTAATGCAAAACTAAATGCAGATATTAGTTCCACAAAATCCACCAAATACATATCAAATAATAATATACTAACCTAAGGCCCTAAGGGTTGACCTAAAGTCTTGGGGGCTCATCCTTGATGGCCTTGCCTATGTACACATAGCACATAGACTTTGTAGTTCCAAAAAATAGTGTTGCAACCATAAGGTTGACTTTGATTCAACAACTCATAAGAAGTCTAGTTCATTCCATAATATTTTCTAGAGTTTCACTAAAGTTCTAGAGAGTACATTCAATATTTATATCTATGAGTAATCCCTACAGGGGTAAAATAAGGAAGTTATAACAACAACAAAAACATTTGATTCATTCTCTATCTCAACACATCATACAAAATACAGAAAATAGACAATATTTTTACTCAACTTCTAAAGATACATGCGAGATTGCAAGAAGGCTACAATATATGAAATAAGACATATTTCATCTCAAGAAGTATTCACTTACTCGTCATTTATTTAAAACTTAGAGTTTGGTCCCATATAAAATGTATTGTAACCATTAAATTGACTACTAAGAACATGAAAAAACAATTATTTCAAGCAATAGAATCCCATATGAAGTACTAACTTAGTCTAAACCAGGAAATATAGCCACATTCTTCAATTTTTATGATAACAATTTAGCTATTAAATATGATTAAACTATCAGTGATAATTGTTTGGTATAAAGATAATTATTACATTTATCAAAAGACTAGAAGAGTAGAAACATGAAAGACCTAAAATCTACTCCATTAGTTTATGCCCCAAGATTAGATTTTCTATTTCTCTTCAAAAAAAATAAGGTTCCAAAAATGATTGTTTTAATCTGAACAACTATTGTTCGAATAAGAATTCAAGCATCAAAGATATGTTAGGTTTAGAGAGAAAAATTCAAGGATTTGCAAATTAAATAGCAACAACAAAGAGGGTGTAGGAATTTTTGTCACTAATTGATGCACATTTCCAAATTGACAAACTAGGTTGTGCTATTGTTTGGATATCTTTTCATAACTAAGTGGTGCACCTTATATCAAAACTTCAGAAAAACTTAGTTTGTAGAAATAAAGTTATTTATGATAAAACATACTAGGGTTTACAATCTTCAGACTAGTTATATTAGCATCCTGATAAGTGATTGGAGATTGGTTTCAAGAAGGTGATCCCTAAGGAAAAAAAGAAGAATAGAATATGCACAACATAGTTTATAAAGCGTGCATATAATATAAATCAATTGAATACTAGGAATATTACTGCTATTCAATCCTCACCAAAATTTCCCAGCTAGCATTCATTTTCTACAAGTTTTTTCTTTCTCTATTGTTTGATTTTTCCTTCAAATTCTTTCCTATTTTTTCAAGCCTTCCCATATGAATTAAACCAAAGATATCTATATCTCAAGTCTCATCAAAAGGAAGTAAAAAATAATTGTGTTTGCATATTCCTATTGTAGGCATTAAGCCTACATAGTCTTTTTTCACATTTCAAAATAGTTTTATTAATCGTAGTGACTTTGTACCAAGAGGAAGAAGAGAAATCCCTTTCATAACAATTCCATGATTTTTTTCCCTCTTCCACTTCTTTTAATTTTTAGTTTGTTAAAACTGAATCATGAATTTTCATAAACCAAGTAATGGCCACTTCTTAGCCCCAATTTAGAATTTAAAGAAAGATAAGAAAGCATACAAATTATTTTCTAAACAATATTTAATCATTTAAATATTTTTTTCAAAATAATGTATTTAAAAATAAATGGGTTTTCAAGCTTTCCTTACAAATGTAATTAGTAATATGAATATAAACTACACCAATCTATTTTCTAAAATTCATTAATTGAACTCTTTATTTTGTTTTCTCTCTATATCTCTGTGAAAAATTATTTGGTAGAAATGGATGAAAAATGTGGTAGCATCGATAATGTAGTGACCTTTTTTCCAAAATTCCTAAAAGACACGTGGTCTCATGGAATGCCATGACAAGCAAATGCAATTGGTAGCTGCTCCTAGTTATTAGATATTGGTTGAATTTGTAAAAACTATATCTTAATTGAAACTTTGTCACCTATTAGCATCTCGTTATTAGTTATGCAATGTGAAGTAATGCTTTGAGTTTGAAAGATGTGCAATGCAATGTAATTAGTGATATGAATATAAAATACACCAATCTATTTTTTGATACCAATGTAAAAACCCATCCATGAGAGATTTTTTTTTAAATACCATACAATTCACATATAAGCAACACAATATCCATAATCATTAGCAAAAAATTTAGACAAGATTACACAACTAAGATATCTAGAAACCAATTATCAAAGGAAGAATCATGATCTAGATTACCTAGCATGAGAAGATTCTGAAATGCATAATTGTCTTGGCTTTTTCTTCCTCTCGGGGTGCAACATATCCAACCATGTGAACCACAACCCATTCCACCCCAACCAAGTGGAACCAACAAGAAATTTTGGGATATACCTAAAAATGTTTGGGTTAGGGGCATGAAAGGTAACTAGCAAGGTCAAGCTTAGTTGTGAAGAGGTTTTCCTACAAGGTGAGGTCAAGGTAGGTAGGTAGTAAGAGGGAGACTCACCACTATCCCATCTAGAGCATCCCATAAAATAAATGATGGTGCATTGTGCACTACACTGGGGGTCCCAATCATTCCTTGGTTTTTTGCACTAAGTGGAGTGGCGGTATGGGTCTAGGTCATTGATCAATTGGGTAGAGGAATCAGTGCATCCCATACTATACTATGGGTCCATCCTTCATCCTAAGGGTCGTATAGAATTCCCGAGTAGTGAACTAACCAAACTTGATGGATTTTGACCTCAATCACCTATAGGCCACCGACAACGAGTCTGTCCACCCAGGAAGAAGTAGCCTCCGATAATTATCACCTGGTGACCTTGGTGATAATGTCAACTATATCTTTCACATTATCGTGTAGCATTGGCACTGGTCACTTCCGTGCACTCAGTGACTACCAATGAACCCCCTCGATACAACAGCTACCCCATATTACTGTTACCCGCATAGATGGGTCCCTACCCATGTAACCATTACCATATCATTCATTACCAAGGTAGCCCATAACAACCTTCACCTTTGTGAACCAAGTGGGTATTGGCTAGTCCCTAGCTATAGCCTAGGACTCGATCATTGGAATAGTCCAACGACTGCCTGTCACTACTCACAAACCTGAAGGATCACTCTTGGGTCTACTCTAGCTTGGTCCTATAGGTGTTTAGATAGCTCCCTTGCCTCTATATGGCACTCTAGTATAGATTTAGGTGATTAATTATTGGTAGACACATATAGGCTAGCTATAGCTACCCTATGACCCTTTAATAATGCATGACACATTTAGCTTTGGGCATCCAAGGATGAGTTTGATTACTTATAAGTCTATTTTTTCAAGCTCAATTCTTGTTTTCCCCATCCCTCATAGCTTCTTACAACTATCTTTTGGAGGCAACAGTGTTTCCATGAAATGTTAGATGTAATTGTGTCATACTTTTGACTATGGAAACTTTTTTTTGTTATTATCTTAAGTTAAGGCTTCTAGACTAGTTGAATATTTCTGCCTTCATTCTATTTTAGTAACCTTGTTAGTTCAAACATAATGTGTATTGTGAACATGCCTACACCCAATTCCATTAGCATAACAAATAAAAGTGGGCAGTAGGTTAATTTATGTAGTTGAGGTTTGGAATGAAGATATTTCATGATTGTTGATTTCATTAACATGATTTTTTCCAATTAGAGGTAAAAGGGTAATAATTAGAAATAAGATTTTGTTGTTGTTGACATGGTAATATGGCAGAGATAGTGTTGTATTAGATACACCAATGCCTCCTGATTATCCAGTTAAATGTAGTGCTTGGGTTACTCATAATACAATGATCCTCTTTTGAATTCAATTGATGTTAAGCAAGCAATATTCTCAAGGCTATGTTTTTTTTTCTACTCTACCATAAAGGGACAAATATGTAGGAATTTATGCTTAGGAATAACTAACCTCTTCTAAGGTGTTCCTATGCAGCACTCCAACCATAGTTTGGTTGCTCTCTCTCTTTTATAGTATTTATTATTATTATTATTATTATTATTATTATTATTATTATTATTATTATTATTATAGTTGGTTTAGAACTTAAATAAATTTTAAGTAACATTAAGTGAAGGTAGAATTCTTTGCAAGCAATGTTTATTCTAAACATAGACATTATGAGTAGCATAAAAAGGACGTAAAACTCTTCTAAACATAGAAATTATGAGCAGCATAAAAAGGATGCCAAATTCTTCTAAACTTAGACATTATGAACAGCATAAAAAGGATGTCAAACTCTCTAACAGAGACATTATGAGTAGCATAAAAAGGTTGCCAAACTCTTCTAGCAGGGACATTATGAGTAGCATAAAAATGTTGCCAAATTCTTCTAATAGAGACATTATGAGAAACATAAAAAGGTTGCCAAATTCTTCTAACAAAGACATTATGAGCAGCATAAAAAGGATGCCAAACTCTTCTAACAAAGACATTATGAGCGGCATAAAAAGGATGCCAAATTCTTGTGTAGCATTTAGTGTAAGCAATGAGAAAGTATTAAAGATACTACTAAAACCTTAGCCTATTAATCATCCCTTATTATTTTCTTTTGAACCCTAGGTGACTTCCAACAATAATAGAGATAAATAACCAAATAATAGGAAGATTTAGCATTTCTTCAGGAAAAAATAAAACTTGTAAGGGCGTCCTTCCCTATCTTGCCACCATGTACAGGCTCAAAAAAAAATCTTCAACCCTTTCACACCTTTGTTCCTCCTCTCATGCCCTCCTCCTTTTGTTGCTTCCTTCTTTTTTTTGAAAGAGAGGGGTTGTAGGGTTTTAAAAACAACTTGTGCCTGATTTTTTTTCTGCACACTCTTGACTTCTAGAGCCTTCCATGGCATGGTGGCCATGTTGCTTGAATTTCATGATTCTTCTCTCAAACTTGTCCCCCTCTCCTCATAAATGAGTGTTTTCTTTTGGCATGAAAATATTAGCTTCTTGTAGTCACTTCTACTCATGGGTAACTCCATTTTATTTTATTTTCTTTTTCTTTTGCTTACTCTTGGCTTTCGTAATTTTTTTTATTTTTGTAGATCATTACTTAGGTCTTACTCCACTTTTCTTTGCTACTATTTTTCCTTATTTTAAATTTATATTTTCTTTTAATTCTCTTCTTATTTTTTATTTATTATTTTATTATTTTTATTTTCAAATGGTAAGGTTTGGTGTTTGAATTGATTGACATTATTTCTTATTATATTATATTATTTTATTTTATTTTTCCTTATGACTCGACTCTAGGGTGGTCATACAGAATAAAAAGGCTAGTTAACCCACTGATAAGGAAAATAAACTTATATAGATCAAGTCTTACCATTAGTTGGTAGATAGTCACTTAGTTTGGGGTGGAGCAACTAGAGTGACTTAGATTCCCATTAATCAAGCTAAGTTACTAAGTTTAAGGTTCCTTCCTGAAATAGGTTGTCAGGTCCACATTTTGTTGCACCCCAAGCACCTATAAAACTCATCCACATTCTCACAAAATCATTATTACCTGGATAGTCCAATAAATAGGTAGATATATCCATGCCCAAAATCAAATAACATCATTAAATTCCTAAATAGAAATTATTTAATAGTTGTTTCAAAAAGGTCATTTAAAGTCTTGAAATCTATTATAATAATATTTAAGTTTCTATGATCATCAAAATAAGGAGTACAAACATAGTTATACATTCAATTTTTTGCCTTTGTCCAAATTACATTGGGGCGACAGGAGATGAACACAAATAAAGTCTAGCGTCTATGGGGGATGTGGTAGTTTGCAACTATAAAAACTAATGATAAAGGGATCAAATTTGGTGAAGTTTCCCAAGGCAACCAAATTCAATAGTACTATAAGATGAGTAATAATGATCTATGTATTTCATAAACTATTAAAGTGCAAGATTCTAAGAAATCAATATTTAAACATGTTTTCCATCAAAGCTCAACCATTATAAAGTGATTACACATTCAAATTTTAAGTTTCAAAATAGGAAAACATGTAGACAATGAACAAAATATGCGAATATTAATTTTTATATATAGAAGAGTATAGTAATTTTGTGTATCTACATATACAAATTTGGAATAAATGCCAACTCAAAACAATATTTATAAAATGTGGCATATGACATCTCATCCAGTCTATATGTATACAATGTGCATGTCAAATGGCTATGCCATGTCAACAAAATCCTAATCTTCTAGGGGATCACCAAAATGCAGCCTGTTAAAGCTACCTAATGGCTGAGAAGATGTCTGCGCAAAAACAATTTGAACCACAAATTAGATTAATTAGCTCTCAATGGTAAATAACTTAAACTACTAAAAATAAAGTTATCTATTATTTTTTATAACTTTCAAAGTCACATCTAATCACTATACTAAGTATAAATTAAATTCTAATTCAATTGTTAATTACCTCAAGCATTTTTTTCGTTGCCATTTGTTCAAAAAATGATGGTTCCTTAGGACACTTAGGAGACCTACCATAATGTCTTGTTTCTAGATCCATGGACGCGGATGGTGGCATAGTCTACAAGAAGAAAAATGAAAATGAAAAAAATATATATAATTGCTGACAAAAAAATGTAAACTAACATATGTCTACATATATATCTACAAAATTATATAGATCTACTAGATATAAAAAAAAACCATATATCTGAATAGGTGATGCAACTAAGATAGTTGATTGAGAGGAACTCGTCACGGTAAAAGGCGTGGCATTAGTCACATCGAGAGTGCACTGCAAAAGTAAAAATAAGATCAAGATATAAGTTAGTATGTATATAAGGGATCATAATTTAAAGGATACACGAGTACAATAAAAATAATTACATGTAGAAAAAAATATACCAATTTTTTTAGACCAAACTCAATGGCTGAAAGAGTGCCATGCTACATATCTCTAATCTACTCCTCCATCATTAACTGTTCAAAACCACTTAAATATACATTATTAACATGTACTATTAGTTCTAATAATTTTAAATGAAATGCACTAATAATATATTTAAGTTTTACCTATACAAAATATTGAGGTTGTTGCTCCTCATCCACATCAGGGGGGCACTGCACCTATTCCTCCCTCACACATTTCCCCTGAACCTATAGTATGCATTGGTGCATCATCTCCTCCAAGTGATGTACCATGCACCTCATACTCAGATGTGTCTAGGGGAGCCTCATCTGTATCTCCCTTAGGACCAAAACATGTATGCCAACATGTAGAAAATTGATGAGGAACACAAGTATGCCTTGATGATGATATTGTACTAGAATCAACTAGAGCACGAGGAGCACCACCCTTTGTAAGTTGAGCACGTTGTGACAACTATGTAATCAAATGGTCATTCAATGGGTGTAGGGACAAGAGACTATGCTAGGTCGCATTAGAAACAAGATATGGATGGGGTTTTGCAGGTGGGGAAGGAAGACTAGGAGGGGGAGCATAGGGACCTTCAATAATATGCATTTCCCTAGGTCTATGTTGGGTCATGCCCATACCCACTCCCTGAAAATGTCTGAAACTAAAATAGTTTACATGTCTTCCTAAAAAAAAATCACATCTAATTTGTGGAGAAAGTATAGAGGGACATCGAGGTTGTTTTTGGGTGGTTTATCAAAAACCATCCACCATCGATTCCAAAATTTTGTAACTATGCCTAGATGAGTGCACCATTTTATGAAAAATTTAGGTTTGCATATTTAGCAACATTTTATCTTGTTCTTCGATCCACAAAATGTTGGGCTAAACCAGCTTTGGATATTTCTAATCTTTTGATATCCTCATACAACAAACCATTTGTGTATTCTAACCTCTTTAGTGATGTCCCTAGCATGGGAGATTATGGCTTCCATACTTGGGGTTACTGCTTGCAAATGCTCATGGGTACTATATCTCTCAACTATGTTTTTCAATTCAGTTATATTTATTTCAGTTAAGTCTTGAATTGAAGGAGGGTTTGCTAAACCTTGTTCCATTTTAACCCTGTAGATTAGAAATTTCTAAATTAAAATTGTTTTCAAATAATTCCTAATTTAAAAAAAAAAAAAAACTAATATTTTGTTAAAAAATCATATCAAACAATCAAAATAATTAAAACTTTGAGTAAAATAATTTAAAAAATATGTTTAAACATACTAGAATGATGGGAATTCGGTTGGAGGAGGTGAAAATTCATTTAAAAGCAAATATTAGATATATCTAATATCCATTTTTTGCTCTCAGTCGCGAACAATCACTGTTAAAATGGTTGTTCATGGCCTTAAATCTATTACTTATATTTTCAAAAAATGGATATCCATTTCTAGAAAATGGATATTTGTTTTTAGAAAATGGATATCTATTTTTTAGATCTATGCAAAGCTCTTCAAAACAAATATCCCTTTTTGAGAGCTACACATAGCTCTCCAAAATAAATATCCATTTTGGAGAGCACATTAGCTTTATAAAATATGACATTTATTAATATAAATTATATTACATTTATCAATACATTATATATAAAAATTATTAATATATATATATATATATTTTAAAAGATGGCAGGCCGCTAAACATTTTATTGATATAAAAGAAAATTACATGTGAAGATCTACAATTCAGAGCAAAGGATTACATAGCAAAATTCTTGACATTCAAGATTAGAGAGACAATGGAGCGAAGAAGGCATAGTTCACCCAAAAAATTGTGACCTAAGACATATAGTAAACGATGTCACCACATATTAAATGTAATTAGCATGAGCCATGAGAAAAGGTGGTGAGCCGAAGTAGGAAAAAAACCATGAGAGACTAAAATTTCCCTTCCAACATGATAATGAATAACATCCCAAAATGTATGGCTTGAGAGAGGAAACAACATGTAACAAGACAGCTGAACAAAATGATCTCATGTACCAAAATGAAAGAGTATAGCAAAGATTCACACCTACTTTCGATCGATGACTCCAAATTAGTTGGTGATGCAAAATAGGGGGTAGAATGTGGTTCCACCAAAGCATGCCTGATGAGAAACTTCACTGCATGAAATAATTCATCCACCATATTTGAGATGGTGTTACCTAGATGCAGTCTTAGCCTATGCAAGCACCAGGGGAATTCGTAAGAACAGTTGTCCAAAAGGTCGCGAGTCATTGCACTGAGGAGATCCAAGAGAGAAGGATAAAAAATAATATGCTTCTTACAAAGAACCCCACTCACCAAGTTATTTCCATTGAGAATATCATACCCCTCAAGTGTAGGTTGAAGAACCGACAAGGGACAAACGTGTGGGAGAAGATAATTGCCGCAAGGAATTTTACCTTTTCCCCACACCATAACACGTCCATTAAGTTGGATACAAACCTTGAAGCTACCTCATTCAGAAGAGCCATAGCATGGAAGTCCAACCAGTATTTCCCGAGGACCGTGATAATGGTCTCATCAATTTGTTTACATTCCAGAATACATGATCTTCTCAATTTCTCAATAGTGAAGGGCATTGAATCCCTTTACTCATGGAAATGCACAAGAACATAAACCCTAAAAGAGGACTCCATAGAAAGCATTAGAGAACAATAAATGCATAGTATGAGGCACCAAATGTGGATAATTAATAGACAAAAATACCCATAAAACATGTGGGAAACAATTTCTCAGAAGTATTAAATAACACTACAAACCCATTGATCCAAGAAGAGGTGCGGATGCATTGAGCCTATACTAAGAATTTTTGGTGGTGTACTTTGGCCCAAACATCACGCCATGTGTCATGATAATAGATGCAATAAGGAAAAATTCACTTCAAGCATATTTAGCAATTAGTTTCATACCAATAGAAGCCATCAACAACATTCTATAAGCACCAAACAAGTCAATTAAGTCACCTATGTGTCGATAAGATGAAGAGGTTATCCAAGATTAGCAGAGAGAAATGTTACCAATTTATCCACAAAAACTGTATGCAAGAATAGTTGTCAAAGAGGTACCATATTTTGAGTACGATACCAATGTGTGCTTTTTAAGAAGTCTGTGCCCCCTTAAGGAGAGCCGCTAGAGGAAACCTCAAAGATATCAATAGAGATTGATTTGTTCAAGTAAAGAAAATGGAAAGATGTATATGCTAAATATAGCCATAACTTATAAAAAATATAGTGAACAGACATCAAGTCAACCATCTATATCAAATCTTGCAATTTCGCATTCATGCATTGTAAGAACCCATCACCACCCAACTCCCCGTCAACTATCTATGAGAACTAGATCCTCATAGGAAATAAATGTAGAGGAGGGACCATATAATAATCATAAGGTTAAACATGAAAATGGAAAATCTTCTTTATTTAATCACAAAAACAATTTGATCACCCCTAACATGTAGGGTGATGTGTAAAACGCATGTGTTCTTTAAGACTGAAAAAGGAAAAATATTTCACTGGATCTTCTTACACATTCTCATGAACATTGTACCAACAACAAAAGATATGCCATAAACCAATATGCTTTCTTGTCAAGATTGAACCATCCACCTGTTAGAAGAGAAAACATAATTCACTATTCAAAATTATGCAAATAATAAAGATGTAACGTTATGCCATGCAAACCCCAAAGGACAACACAGTTACTAACAATTATGGCATAATTTTTTTTAAAAAGTAAAACTAATATGAAATGTAAATTAACATACAACACTAATAATGGAACTATACATACACATCATCTACCTAGTCCTCTGGGGTAACATGACTGCATCACTTGCAAACATTCCTAACATGACTCAATTCCCATAACGATGAAAATCTATTGACAAGTATTCATTTTAAAACCATTATATAGAATAAATAAACAACACACATACATCCATAACATTACATAAACATCCATCAAAGAACATATAATAATACCAAATTAGAATACATCCATCACATTTATTACATGAATATACATCATTTCAATGATTACAATAGTACATTAGTGCTTCCCAACATAAAACAGGAAGGATTCAACAATTACATAATGTGATACAACTGAAATGATTACATCACATAACATCAATGCTGCCACAAGATCTAGTGCAAGATCTAGAACCACTACATAAGGTACAACTCCATGCTCACAAACATCAATTGGGAACCCAATGGAGTGCATAGCACATTCCACCCAACCATGTGGACCCTAAGGTCCACCCCTCGTGCTAGGACATGACAATAAGGACCAGCAACATAAAAATAGTTAAGCAGACAAGGCTATCAAGACTCCAACATATAAGGTACAACAAGACAAAACATTAAGAACAATTGCTTCCAAAGGTACATGAACAACAAGGGGAAAACAAATAAGGCATACAAGGTTTCTATATGGAGGAGTGTCATCGCATGGGCCTGACATGGGTTACCTTGAAATTCTAGACGTTGGATCCCATATATGGTTACCTTGACAACCTCTCACTAAACATTGGCCCCATAGGGTGACACATGTGGAACCACTTACCTTTCTTGAGCACAAGGTAGTGATCTTGCCAACCAAGCCTCCTCAACCCATCCTTAGCCTAAGAAAGCACTATAGGAATGGGCAAGGCATCTACTTATCTTGTTTAATTTGAACCTACCCAACCCACTAGTTCATTAATTAGGTTATCACTTATTAAGAAACTCTTCCTTGGGTTGTCCAGACCACCCCTTTATGTGTCAGTCCCCATGGAGAGCCACTCTCCACAATAGCACCAAGGAAATCCACATAACATCTAGGGTGTACCTACTCGCACAAAGCACCAAAATCACAAAACCATATACATACATGAGGAATGAACCTTCTCGCACAAAGACCATATGATAAAGAAAAAAAATGGTGTATAGTTACAACCCATATGAGATCAATACAAGAATTAAGATCCAAAATTTTTACAAAGAACCAAACATGAAAATCCAACATGTAGTAAATTTCCCCTTAGCCTCTAGAAGCCTAATAAGCCAACTACCCACGAACTCCCATTTGAAGGTAACTCAAAGCATCACAGGTTCCATCATAATAACATGACATGAATACAAGTAATTCATAGCCTAAAAACTTCCATTTCCACATAATTATTTCAAGGAAATAATTTTCAAGGACATATAAAATCATCAACTACACTCTATTTGTTCATCTATAATAAAATCTTATAATTTGAATTAAAGGAAAACATCATATAATCCTTAAACTAAACCCAAAACATATGCATCTGGAAACTATAACATTGCAGCCATAAATTATTCATATATATATATATATATATATATTAATTTTGGTTGTCTACTAATAGGATATTCTAAATATTATAGAGTTTAAATCCTAAGCAATAAAAACATATATCTATGTATATACACACACATATATATATTAAATTAAGGGTAAACTTCAGATTATTGACTGTTTTATTTCAATGGCCCCCACCTCCATGAAGAGGCTCGAGCCCAACCAATACAATTAGTTTAGTCTCACGAGAAAAGCTCTGGCCAAATGAAACTCCCTCTATACAGCCCTACATGAAGCCACACTTCCAATAAAAAGGAAAAAAATATTGAAAATTCAAGGTAGGCGCTACACATGGCTTGTTGTATAAATACAAGTATCATCAGCAAGGTAAAATCGCCTATCATACTCATAAATCAAAACCAGTATAAAGCTAATAGATGAGGCTACAACCAGTGCGTGCTAGAAAGGAGAATGCAAAAATACGGGTGAAGGCTGAGGCAAGGATTTAACCAAAGCAATTATACACTTAATATGTTTCTCATTAGCATTGAATAATGGGAGACGTCTAATATAAATTAGTAAGCATTTGAGTTCAAGAAGCTAATGTAGAGTCAAATCCATATGATGCTAAATGTACAAATATTAGATGGCACCAAGAAGAATAATCAAAGGTGCATAAATGCCAAAAGATAAGCTATCAGAAAAAAATAATGATGCAAAAAAAAATGAATGGATTCCTTCATAATATCAAATGACTTGCATTAAGAAGTGAATGGTTTGAAAATAGAAATCGAATGGTTTACAAATATGAATTGAATGGCTTCAATAAGAAATTGAATGACTAAGACCAAACTAAGAGCTGGATCAAGAATGGCTCAATCAACATTCAATTTGCAGCCAATACTAGTGATATATTTATATATTTTCCTTTCGATTGAATAATAAACAATCATTTTCAGCAAACAAGAGAGAGAGTGATCATTTGCAAACAATAGATAAACAAAATTAAGAGCAATATGATGCCAACCTAGAGTCGCACTCGAGGATGGAGAAGATGTGTTGAAGACCACTCTTTCACAACCACAAATCCTTTCTCCAAAACTTAAATCACTTTTAGAAATTTATCCACTTCGAAAACAATTTCAATCCAAAACTCTATTCTTTTCAAAATATTTTTGCAGAGCCAAATTTTCTTCTTCGAAAATTAAAATTGATTGATAAACAATTTTCCAAAATGAGCATATTAAAAAACAAGGAAAAAGTTCAGTTTTCCAAAATAAAAATCAAGCAATTATCATTTAAAAAGACCAATTTCTATTTTGAAACCAGTTCGGAGCTATGCATGTGTTTGAACTACTCTTTTTCCATTTATGAACTTGCTTTAACAACTTGTTCAAAAATCTCCTCCAATTAATTATTCTATTTTGAATTATATTATCTTTCCATATTTAATTTTATTTCCACACCATAATAATGGTAATAATTATCTTTATCTTTAATTATTGAAACATTTAATCTCATAATTTAATTTGATAACGAATTATCAAAAACCATATAATATCTATTCTCAATCATGATTTGTTTAATTATTATTTTAATTCCAAATTAATTTAAACTACCTTATAGTCAATTTAATTTAATTTAATTGATTAAACAAGGCTATTCATCATATTAAATTTACCACATATTTTTTATTAATAAAATATTTAATTTCAATTACAAATTAAACAACATAATAACAAACAACAATGTGACATCACAAATTAACCAAATAATGATAGACACAAAACAAGACAACTGACAAAGTGTACAAACCCAACTTATGACAAGGTG
>VDFB02047230.1:162299422-162360859 GCA_007258455.2 Sequoia sempervirens
GTAGTGGGTAGAGGGTTTAAGGGTTGAGGGTTTAAGGCTGAGGGTAGAGGATAGAGGGTATAAGGGTTAAGGGTAGAGGTGAGAGGTGAGAGAGATAGGAGTGAGTGAGTGAGAGAGAGGGAGTTGAGAGACAGAGAGGGTGTAGGGGTTGAGAGATGAGAGAGAGAGAGATAGAGGGTAGATGGTATATTGGGAGAGAGATAGAATTAGGGTCTAAGGGTTGAGGGTTAAGGGTAGAGGGGAGAGAGGAGAGAGATAGAATTAGGGTCTAAGGGTTGAGGGTTAAGGGTAAAGGGGAGAGAGGAGAGAGATAGGAGTGAATGAGTGAGAGAGAGGGAATTGAGAGAGGGAGATGGGGTAGGAGGGAGAGACTCAAGAGAGAGAGAGGGAGGGAGTGGGAGAGAGATAGAGGGTATAAAGGTTAAGGGTAGAGGGTAGATGGGGATAGAGATAGAATTAGGGTTTAAGGGTTGAGGGGAGAGAGATTCAAGGAGTGAGTGAGTGAGAGAGAGGGAGTTGAGGGAGAGGGGGTAGGGGTTGAGAGATGAGGGAGAGACTTAGAGAGATTGAGAGAGGGAAGGAGTGGGAGAGAGATAGAGGGTAGAGGATAGAGGGTTAAGGGTAGAGGGTAGATGGGGAGAGATATAGAACTAGGGCTTAAGGGTTGAGGGTACAGGGGTTTAGGGAGTGGGAGAGAGGTAGAGGGTAGATGGGGAGAGAGATAGAATTAGTGTTTAAGGGTTGAGGGTAGAGAGGAGAGAGATAAGAGTGAGTAAGAGAGAGGGAGTTGAGAGAGGGAGAGGGGGTAGGAGGGAGAGACTCAAGAGAGAGAGATGGGGAGTGGGAGAGAGATAGAGGGTATAAGGGTTAAGGGTGGAAGGTAGATGGGGAGAGAGATAGAATTAGGTTTTAAGGGTTGAGGGTTAAGAGTAGAGGGTAGAGAGGAGAGAGATAGGAGTGAGTGAGTGAGAGTGAGTTGAGAGAGGGAGAGGGGGTAGGAGGGAGAGACTCAAGAGAGAGAGAGATGGAGGAGTGGGAGAGAGATATAGGGTAGAGGATAAAGGGTATAAGAGTTAAGGAAAGAAGGTAGAGGGGAGAGAGATAGGAGTGAGTGAGTGAGAGAGAGGGAGGTGAGAGAGAGAGGGAGAGGGTATAGGGGTTGAGAGATGAGGGGGAGACTCGAGCAAGAGAGGGGGAGGGAGTGGGAGAGAGATAGAGGGTATACAGGTTAAGGGTAGAGGGTAGAGGAGAGAGAGATAGAATGAGGGTATAAGGGTAGAGGGAAGAGATATAGAATTAGGGTATATAGGGTATAGACAAAGAGATAGAGAAAATAAATCTATTAAAAAACCAACTTTCTCATAATGCGAGCATGTTTTGAAGTAGAGATATGACCATTTTATGAAGAAATAACGGGAGCGCGTTATAATGTGAGTGCATTTTGTGTTGCACTAAAATGGTAAAAAAATTCAATATACCCATGATCTCAAGGTCCACATTCTGCATATTCTCTTGGTTTTGCGCATGCTCCAACAAAAAGTATCTTTTTGATGTTGTGAAGTGTGCATGCATGTTTTTCACATTCCACCACCTTTTTCATGATCTTTCTACCACCTTTGCATGAAATAGCATATTTTTCATGTTGAAAGACATATAATATCAATTCAAGTTTGAATTCCATTGAAAACTAATATACAATTGAAGTTTGGAGGGGAACAACCTTTTGAAAAAGTCAAATTGTTGAGGAGTTTGAAGAAAGAAGAAGCTAAGGCTACATAATTGGGTTGAACTCCTCCATTTGAAACTTTTTTTTTTTAGGTATGTGAAGTCTTTACACATTCTCTTTCATTCTATTATGGCTTGCTTTCATTTTTGTTATTTTTCATTTTCCATGTTGATCATTGTTTGTTTGTGATTATAACCTTAGGTTGTCAATGCACATTTTAAATTACACAATTCTATACACTTTCCAGTTACATTTTTAAACCACATCTCTTTGAGGCATTTTGTTATTTAATAATTGACTTACCTTGTGTATGCTTCCACATTTTGTATACACATATATGACACACATTTTAAGGAAGTAAAATAAAACATCATTTCTCAATCCTTTATTATGGAAGTGCATACCACTCTTTGAAGCTTTCTGTAAAGGTACACCAACCTTACTTACTAAACATGGAAATCTCAAAGAATATTCACATTTCCAATTAAGGATATTAACACAAAATTTCATTTCTACATAAGAATAATGAAATTATATATATGTTAATAAGATTGCTCCAAGGCAATTACAATGTCGAATGTAAAAGTTTACATCAAGTAGTGTTACAACATCTATTTCAATGTTACATATATAAGTACATATCAAAGATTACATCAAGTTCACAAATTACGTTACAATTGGCTATGTAAGCCATACAAAGTATTACAAGAAATGTATACATAAATATCCATGTGATGATAAATACTTAGTGCTTGATTGCCATGACACTGCTTTGTCTTCCACAAAGCGAAGACTAAGAGTTGGTTTAGGCGCCTTTTCCGCCCAACCACGAAGTATAAATACTTCCCCGAATTTCTTCCTAGCTTGAAGAAAACTCTGACCCTGTGCAAGGAGCCTAGCAACCTGGAACAGAGAAGCAGGAGGGAACTCTTGATGCAAGCCTGATGTCTGTATGCAATCTAATCTAGAATGACATAACTCTTACATGCCGGATGTGGCAGAGACTAGTATCAATAATATCTAGGCTTTTAAAATTCCATCTATTTCAATGGTGCATAAGCTTGGCCAAGCAACAAAAATAACAAAAGTGTTAGTTTCAAAAAGGAAAATTATCATCTCTGAAAATCCACACTCGGCATCTTGTCCCAGAAGTGGTTTCATAGATAATAAATATTGCATCTCATAGATAAGTTCAAGTTTCAAGCATTCTTTAACATTGAGCTCCTTCAAAAACACAATTTTAACTCTAAAGTTCATTATTCAAGTTTGCTTGTCCAATTATTTTTTCAATACCACCAATAACTAAGTAAACCAAAGAAAAACATGTTGTTTATATCTGTCTCAGCATCTCATTCAAATCAATTTACTTATATTTCAAGTGGTAAAAGAAAATATATGTATTTATATTCCTTTCCATCTGCATGCTAAGTTTTGATAATTCGATTAGTATAAAATATTTCCAATTAAATTAGTTCTATAAAAAGAAGATTTATAATTTTTCATTCAAGTGGAGTATTCTCTAAGTCATATATATAACTGAGAATACAAAAGTCTGAGTTACATGCAGTGATTGGAGAATTCTTTGTATGTAAATCTTAGCTTATATATAAATATAATTACATACATGTGTATATAGTGAATATATATATAGTTATATGTATATAATTTAAGGAAATTATCATTATAACACATAATCAAATCTCAATACCTCAACATTCAAAAAACATACATGGCCATACCAGATTCATAGTGTATGAAGCAAAGGATAGGCTTATAGAGAATTCGATTCATATTGTGCAAGATAAAATTAATGTTGAAAGTTTGTAAGGATAACATAAGGAGAGGGGCGGCTATTTGGAGGGAGGCGACTGCTATGGAAGGGGCAACGCCCTCTCCTCATAGCCTTTGGCTGTAGTATATCACTCTCAAAATTAGTTGTTGGTTTTAAATAAAATTTCTATTAATTCCATGGATTCTCAGCTACTTCAAGCATTGCATGTATAACAGTATTTCAATATATATATATATACACACAATATTGTTGTATTCAAATTGATAAACACATTCATTTTATTGAAAATATAAGAGAAGTTTTTATAATAAAAGTGTATTTTTATGTTCAGAATACGGAAAGCAGCAATATGGAATTGATATATATATATATATGGATATAAGAAAAGAAATAAAATACGACTTGCAAAGCAATAAATTTTAATTTTCCTACATAGATAGACGATTTTAAACTTCAGAAACAAAGAAATTCAATCCTCTCATATATAATAGTTTATTCACACGTTCAAAAATCTAAAATATTGGAGAAACTTTTAAAAACCTGGAGAGAAACACTGTCCTTATTGATCTTGCACTGTTTCTATTGTTCTTTCCTTGTTCCATTCCTCTTCTTGTCCAATTTTTATCCAATTCTACTGTTCTTGTGTTGTATTCCTTTTGTTTTTAGAGAGAATAAGGAAATGAAGAAAGATAATAATTCTCCAAAATGAATCCTCTTGTTTTAAAAATAAGAGTTTTATAAACTTTTTATTACTTTTTCCTTCTTTTTCTAGTTTTATTTTGTGTTTTTTGTTTTGTTTTTCTAATTTTTAATCATCTTTGCTCATATATTTCTATTTTTATTGTTATCTATCTTATCACTTTGTTTTTGAAAATCTTTCTATATTTCATTTTATTCTAAGTTTTCCAATAAATCTGATTTTAAAATAAAGCAAGATTAGTTTTCTATGCATACATTATCCACAATTTTACAAATTAAATAACATCTTAATCTTCAAATAAGACATTAACTAAAAACATACTAAACTAATTATTTTATTTCTATGCATTTTAAATTTACCACTTAATTCAATTTAAAATAAACACTGCAAAGTAAACACAATATAAACAATTAATTAAATAACAACCTAAATGCAATTTATATGATTACTAAGTGGTGTGTACATGCGAGAGAATCCGTTCCAACTTAACCTTGCCAGGTGGCTAACCTCCTCCACCTCAACCACACTCTTGGTCTTTGACAAACCTGCATCTCATGTAAACTCAGGCATCCATTAATAGATTAGTGTCCAAAATATAAATTAAAGAAATACATATCATTCTAATACATCATAATAATCATCACATTTCATTTAATTGAAATAAAATATCATCCATTGCATTTCATCTTTCAAATAAAATAATCATTCACCTAATGCTTATACAAATCTCACAACATTTATTTTAAGACACACATTTATTCATGTTTCAGTTCCACTTAAGTAAAATAAAATAGTACCAAATTTTGAGACGTGACACTTTCATTGAGGTATTTTGTCAAACAATTATACCAAGCAGCTCATTGCCTTGTCTATGCTACCAATTTTTCCGTATATCTCTCTAAAAAATTGGAATATACTCCTCCCACATTGGTACAATTTAGAAACTATTTTGGTTTTCATCTCTATTTCTAAATTTACCTCATCACTTTTATTTGTGATATATTTTAAATGTTTCCTTGATTAGTCTACCTACAAAGGATTCTAACCTTCTCTCCATTTTTAGAAGACTCTTTATTGAAGGCTAAGTTAGCAACATGGGGAAAGGTGCAACTAGCTAGTGAGTGAGATAGCTTTCCAACACTCTATATCACCATGACATCCCATTTCTATGAGGCATACGCTTCCCCTACCTTCTCAACCCTACCGCATTGGAAAGCTAGTGAGTGAGCTATCTTTCCAACGCTCCACTAGCTTGCCAATGTGGTAGGGTTGAGAAGGTAGGGGTAGTGTATACCTCATAGAGATTCATGGAACCCCATTTCTATGAGGTATACACTACCCATACCTTCTCAATCCTACCACATTGGCAAGCTAGTGACTGAGCTAGCTTACCAACGCTCCACTAGCTTTCCAATGCGGTAGGGTTGAGAGGGTAGGGGCAACATATGTCTCATAAATATGGGGTGCCACAGTGAAGTGGAGCTAGCTTGCCAACACTCCAATAGCTTTCTAATGCGGTATGGTTGAGATGGTAGGGGTAGCATATGCCTCATAGAAATGGGGTGCCACAGTGATATACATTACCATGACACCCCATTTCTATGAGGCATATGTTGCCCCTAACTTCTCAACCCTATGACATTGGCAAGCTAGTAAGTGAGCTAGCTTGCCAAGAGGGTAGGGTTGAGAAGTTAGGGGTAGCATGATAGAAACCTAGGTGGTGAAGACCTCAACCAACTCAAAATGATCAGAGTGAAACAACAAACCAGCCCATTAAATACTATACACTCAACTTATCCCAAACACACACCTAAAGGCTTGTAGCCCTCCAGCACTGCTTTTTCTCAATATCTCTTAGAGAAGGTTTTACAAAGACCTAAAAAACATCATCTGAGACACACTTCAACTCCTAACACAACATACCAAAAGTTTTCAAGAGGTTTCTTTGCAACAATATTGAAAACCAATAGGTTGCCCTACCTTGTAGGCCACCAAATAGCCCTCTTTTACAAAGGAGGTACCTCCAAAAAACTTTGTTTTCACCAAATATTAACTAACAGTCACTAATTGTGTTAAAAAACAATAAATTCAACCATTATTTCTCAGAGTCTTGATGTCTAAAACATTGTACCACCAAACCCTCAACTTTCATGCAAATAACCTAAGGTTTATTGAAAGTCTTGACAACCAGGCTTACCAGACCTCACCAATACCAAAAACACTTCAAAAATACCTTGAACAAACTCAAACAACCATTACATGGAATTTTCCTTCAACATTTCATCAAAACCCTTCTTTAACACCCCATTTACACAAGGAAAACAATGTAATTCTTCCTATCTTATAATCATGGCATGCCCCCACAACACCTTTGTCTATGCTAGAAATAGTCTTGTACAAGATTATTGTAAGTATTTTTTATGAAGCATTGAATGACATATATATCATTTATTTGAATGGAAAAATAATTTAGGAACTAATATTCATCTCATTACCATGCTACATGTAAAATTATTCGCCATGCAAAAGAAACGAAGAAGGAATAAACTAACAAATGAAGAGTATGAAACCTTCAAAGCAAAGGAGAGAGAATGGGTGGCGAAATATTGTGAAAAGAAGAAATTGGGTACTATTAACGAAAACAAGCCAACTGAAGAGGAACCTCAACAGTAAAAAAGAGAACAGGATTTGGCAGCACAAAGGGCACAAATAAGAAAGCATTGTGCTAAGATAGATTTAGATACCGTAGTTGGAGACACACCCTCTATGGATAGTGAATACGAAGGGACACCATTAAGCACAAGTGAATATGGAGCAACACCAGCTTCTGCAAGTGAATACATGGAGGGACACCATCTATTGTAAGTGAATATGGTTGGACACCATCTAGTGCATCTCAAGTTGAGAGTACATCATCACTCGGATTTGACAAAGAAGGTATGCCATCATCCCCATGAGAAGCTCAAGGTATGTATTCTACTCCACCCTCGATCAAAGGTACGCAATCTAGCTCACCTCAATTAAATATTGATGAAATTCCTAATGTTGAGATGCATGTACCTAGAAGAACACCACCTAGAATTTTGCGTAGAAAGCCAAAGTATTTGATTAATATTGATGAGGATATTTTGCAACACATGGAAGGTAAGATTCCAACACACACTTGTAGAAGATATACTAATAAGATTTGGAAATTCTACTTTGAAAGGCTAAATGAGACCACAAGATGTCAACTATTTGTTGAAATGATGCGGGGTATAAAGCATAGAGACATCATGAAGACTCTTGGGTTGAGAACATCGAATGCATAAAATGAAAACACTATTGTGAAGAATCTAATGGATGCATATGAGAGTGTGGGTAAGACTTCATGCTCAAAGGATAGTAATGTCACACGATGTGTCATTACATCAACTTTGGTAAGCAGTCAAACAAAGAGAGCTCATCTCATTAGAAAGACAAGTGAACAAATGAGAATTAGTAGAAAATTTTTATCAAAAGTCATTCAAAGGTGGCAAAGAATTGAGGGCACCGATTCAAATGAATTATGGGCATTCTTGGGGAGACTACCACAAAAAGATTAAAAAGTTCTTGAACCATTGAGAACACTAATTGAAGAGTATTGGAAGAATAAAACAAGGCCATCTTCGAATCAAAGGGATGTGGTAAGAAGGAGAATCAATAGTCAGAACCCTGAGCCACATCCAAAGCATTTTTTGGATATGACTCAAACCCAATTTTTTTGTAAATTTCAAATGGATTATCCTCAAATTAGTATTTGTCAAAGATTTTTTGAAATTCTTAAACCTTTTTATGTCAAGATAAATCACACATGCACTACTTGTTGTTGTAGACTACATATTGAATTCTCTAACCATTATGATTTTTATTCTTCTATATGTTGTGATTTGCATACTAACAATATTTTACAAGATTGTGGCATAGAAGCCCCACCAAAATCTTGAAGAGATTTCTTATAAAAAAAATTATGTGAAATATAGGATGGCCAAATATTCTATAAGACAACATGCTTGGATGGTTCATGTGAGCATTGGAGTGGCTTGTAGCATATGCCAATATGTCAACATATGGAAAGCAAAGATGAGGAAAGGAAAAAACTAGTAGAGTTTGGGAAGTATAAAATGGTGGCATACGCTACAAAAGATGGGTCTAAAGCAAAAATGTGTGATTTGGTTATTTAAAAGATTCTAGTGTATCAGTTTATGTCTGTGTTTTGTGACAATATAGTGTATGAGTATGCAAGGCATACCTATAGAGCTTGATGGCTAGACATGCAATTCAAGCTATGCAAGGGCACCTTTCCAGTTGGTAGCATAGTATTAGTGGTTGAGTTTGCAGAGAACTACACTCTACATCTATAGCATGAGGTGTAGTCACAGTATTACCACTCCACACTGGTTTCAATATTTGTGCAAATATCATTCATTCATGCAGCTGATAGTACAAAGGACCAAAGAAAGATATTGAGGGAGTATCAATTTTATATTAGTGATGATCCCATAGATTCTCCAGAGTTCGTGCAAGGTTGCTTCTAGATGTTCTATAGTGATTTGGCTAAAAGGGGCATAGCATACGGTCATCATATAATATGGTCAGATAACTGTGCAATACAGTTCAAGAACTTACGCATGTTCTACTGGTTGAGTAGGATGCATGTCATTATAGGTGTACAACATATGTGGAACTTTTGTGAGGCCGAGCATGGAAAGGGGGAGCATGATGGTGTAGGTGCATGCATGAAAAGAGCATTAGCACGAGAAGAGTTAAAGTATAAAGACAGTGCAAAGTTGATAAATGTAAGATCAATCGTTGAGTGGTGTAATGCTTCGATGGGTCTAGGTAATGAAGGTACATCTTCAATTCATAGGTATTTTTGGTTGACGGATGATACTAACATTGCACCATATGAGGATTGTTGTACACTAATAGGATCGAGTTAGCTACACTATTTCCTTAGCTCAAATGTAGGTTTATGGAGTATCGATACACATAAGATGGCATGCTTTTGTTCTTCATGTACAATGCAATCCTGGAATGATTGTGAGTTAGGGGAGTGGGTTGAAAAATGGTTGATAAGTTATCTTAGCCCACTTCACATGTATCAACCTCTGACGGCATTGGAACTAACACAAATGGAATCATCGGTCAACTATGACCACGTATCAGATCTAGCTCAACCAAGTAATATATTTATTTGCTTATTTTTTAAAATTTTAAATTGTTATATTACTTTGTAGTGTATTCGTAATGTTGACTAATTTCAAGAGATTTGCTACACATATCAATGCAGGGAAAGTTTATGTAGTTATTGTAGATGAAGACAACAAAGAGGGAATGGACTATTACTTGTGCCATTGTGTTGAGGCCAAAAATAAATTGGAGGCCCCAGTTATAGATTGAGAAAACATCGAATACCCTATAGGCTCAGTTGTTACTGAAACATGGCTTAGAAGGTACCCACATTAGAGTGTTAAACATTGGTTGTTTCAGGACTTTGACACACATCATAAGATTCTTCATTACTCGAACCTTGTTGTGGCATCCAATGTTTCTTTGACCAAATATGGGGGTATACCTTTGAATAAGCTCTTTTGGAAGGTCTGTGAGTCTGACCACGAGGTAATACTTTACACAATAAAGAGTAGAGTAGACTCAGATGGTTCACTGGATTAATTTGTAAGTATGCATATCGGTTCTTATTAATTTATACTTGTATGCAGATTAATTTGTTTGATGGAAATGCTATCATCTTCTTTTACTTTGCCTATTTGTAAATAACCTACTACAAATTTATTGGTCCCCCCTTGTAGAAAATGAAAATTTATGAGCCATCCAAGATAATGTCAACCAGAAAAGCAATGCAACATCCTTATTTTGATGATCTTGATAAATCTCAATCATGATTTTACGCCATTACAAAACTGTGTGCAAAGCTTGGTGAGGGAATTTCAAGTTATTCATTTAAAATTAACATTATCATGAGTAGCTATGATGTAGACATTATAAGAGCATCTAAAATTTCAACTCACTTTATTCATGAGAGGTGTTGTGTGCAATAGGTATCTTGGAACTCCCACTGAAGATGTATGACAAGGAGTGACTAAGTTGAGAGACTGGCATGCCTATATGTAAGTGCCTTCCATCTATTTTCATTTTATTTCCATTTTGGATGCTCTTTCTTTATCTCTCTTACTTTGTGTATTTGTAAGTAAACTACTAAAAATTCATTGGTCTCTCCTTGAAGAAAATGTTGATTTATGAGCCATCAAAGAGAATCTCAACCAAAAAATCAATGCAACATCCTTATTTTGATGATCTTAACAAATCTCAATTTTGATTTGAAGCAATTATAAAAGAGTGTGTGAAGCTTAGCGAGGGAATCTGAAGTTACTCAATTGAATTTAACCTCATAATGAGTACCTATGATGTATTGCAATTTGGTGTTTTTCAATTTGAATATGTAAGTGGTGTAGGAGCACCTTACTCACAAAATGCCTACAAAAGGAAAAATTTCAAAAAAATGAATTTTCATATGTAAAATGTATGTAAAAGGTCATGTGAAGACCTATTTCAATGTATTTGAATGTTTATTAGGTTGCTAGGAGGTGAGACAATTGAATTTGCAAAAAAAAAAATGCTAAAAGTGCAAAAGTTGTAAAAATTGTCAAAAATGCATGAAAAGGCAAAAAAATTAGAAGTTGAAGAGTCTTTTTGTGGGAAATTAGAGTGATAGGTCATTGAAGGAAGTTGAAAAGGCAGTTAATATTTGGGAAACATCTACATAAAGCATGTAAAGTTGAGCAAAATAGAGATCTTTTGTATTCTTGAAGATTTACAATCAATAAAGTCCTTGTTTTAGTGATTTTTTGAGCTTTTCCAGTTGTTCATTAGCTTGTATGGACTGTATAGTAGTTTAAAGCCTTGAATCTTGATTTTTAAGGTAGAATAGTGAGGCATATTTCATTTTAATCTATTTAGGAGGGTATCCATTGAGTTTATCATTAGTTTGAACTTATTTTTCTCAACTCAGTCTGTAAACCCTCAAGATTGGGGTTTTGAGAGTCTAGATAACCAATAATTACTACTCCACCAAATTTGATAGTTTAGATCAGTGGAGTAGGTTATTATTAGGATTTTTTAGGTGTGTGTGTGTTTATTTGTGCAGGGGAATTCAAGAAACAAAGGTGGAGTTGCTGCTATAGGGTTTTATGATGAATTTTCAAGTGAAAAGTGTGGCTCCAAGTGGTGTTTTGAGGAAAACAAAGTGTTCAAGGATGGAAGGAGGTTGAGAATGCATATGCAGACATATCAAAATATTTTTGGAGTAGTGGCTAATATTTTGAAGGTTTGCAATTCTTTTTTCTATCAAACCCTCATTCTTTTTGCATGGTTTAAGCCTAAAATCAAGGTTTCTATTGTTGGGTGTTTAATTGGGCCTTTAATCCCCTAAATTTTGGTGAATCCTAAGTTTTGACACATGATAAAATAATTTTTGAAGTCATATGGGGTTTTTCAGTTGATTTAGTGGTAGTCCCTTTGTAAATTTGGCCTAATTTGAAGTATTTTCCAATGGGTAGGCTATTGGTTTACACATATTTTCCAAAACAAGTATATCTAATTTTTGGATATGTTAATATTGGCCAAAATGGGTTGTTAAAAAGCTATTTTCCTAGGTTTGAAAGGATCTCAATAAGAAGTTACACCCAGTTCAAGGTTTGGAAACCTACTTGCAATTTGATGCCTTGATAGCTAAAATGAGAAATTTTTTGGAAACAGTGATTTCAATGATTCTTTATGATTGAAACCTGTCTAAAAGGTGTTGGAAAACATGTCTCAATGCTTGTATAAGATCTAGGAAGCTAACTTGTTGTTTTGAGTGTTTTGAGCAAGGTTTATATGATGTGTAAAATGATGTTTTGATTGCTAAAATGTGGTAATCTGAGTAAACGGAGTTTTCAGAGTTTGAATGTGTATTGAAACTACCAAGATAATGTATTCAAATATGTATCTATGGTTTGGTAAAGGTGAAGAATTTAATCTTGAAGATTTGATGTTTTGAGTAAGGTGGATTTTTGGTGCAAAATGATTTTTTTGACTGCAAGTTAATGGTAAATTTGATGGCCAGTGGTTTGTAAGCATGTATCTGATTTATTTCAGTCAATGACATGCTATTTATAGTGTCTTGGATGCCTGGTGAATGATTAGAAGCAGACTCAATGGTTTGTAGTCTTATTCCCTCATTGAAACAAGTTGAAATGATGAGTAATTGGTTGAAAAGTGAAAGAATTGAATGGTTTAATGTTGCTAATCAGGTTATGGATTTGATACAATCAATATGATTCTGGTAAGGTTGTTTTTTAATCTAATAATGACATGAAATACTGATGAAGTTCTTGGCATGTTGGTTTCCTTATAGTTTCTAATGGGAAAAGTGGGATTTATGGATAAGTGAATTTTTCATGAAATTTGAGCAAAAGAATGATGTTTGTTTAATTTGATCTTCTCTTGTTAAGTTTGGGTCAGAAGTACCCTAATGGTTTTTGGATCTTGGTAGATGCTCTTGCATCAGTAAGCAAGGGGTTTCAATCTTCACAAAACTTCAAATGAATGAGTTTCAAACAAAGTTTCAACCAACAACTCGCTATCTCTTCAATTTTAACCGTTCACTCAGCCTTGTCTCGTAGGTTAGAAAACCCTAGTTTTAGACCTTTTTCTCACAAAATTATTAAAATGAATTCACAAAAAAATGACTAATCTAGATAGCCATTATTGAGTTACAACACATACTTCAAAATCAATAGTGATTGTCTTGGAACATGTGCATCAAAAATGACCAAAGTGCAAAAGGACAACAATTTTTGATGGGGTATTACTCAGAAACCATGGCGGTTATGAAATATTCCTCTAAGACTACAAGATCATGTTGGGCCCCTCTACAAAAACCTCTCTCGGTTTTTGCTATCTCAAAGTGGTTTTCTCGTGGTGGAAGATTTTCACTTGATGGAAAAAGTGTCAAATGCAAGCAGTGCAAAGTTGCAAAGTGGTGCAACTTTTGTTCTACAACTCGTGTGACCAAAAAAACTATTCAACATGTTTGAATATGTATTTTTACACTAGGATGGTCCTCTTTCACACCCAAACACATGGAATTTCTCTAATCTACATTCAACCGGATCGATCCCTTAAGAGTCCAAAGTGCAAAATGGCTACAAACTTCAACATAATGTTACTCAAACACCATGATGCTTAGAAAATTATCATCTAATCCTACAGGATTGTGTTGGGCCTCTCTAAAAAAACCTCTCATTTTTTTCTATCTCAGAGTGGTTTCCCGTGGCGGTGGATTTTCACTTGATGGAAAAAGTGTCAAATACAAGCAGTGCAAAGTTACAAAGTGGTGCAACTTTCATTCTGAAACTCATGTGACCAAACAAACTATTCCAATGCATATGAATAGGTATTTTTATGCTAGGCATGGTCCTCTTTCACACCCAAACACACAAAATTGCTCTGAGCTACGTTCAATTGGATCGATCCCTTAAGAGTCCAAAGTGAAAAATGGCTACAAACTTCAACATGTTGTTAATCGAATATTGTGTTATTACTTGAATACCATGATGCTTAGAAACTTTTCATCTAATCCTAAAGGATTGAACTGGGCCCCCCTACAAGAACCTCTCTCAATTTTGGCTATCTCGGAGTGGTTTTCCCATGGCGAAGGATTTTCACTTGATGGAAAAAGTGTCAAATGTAAGTAGTGCAAAGTTGTGAAGTGGTGCAACTTTCATTCTACAACTCGTGTGACAAAACAAACTATTCCAATGTGTCCAAATAGGTATTTTTATGCTAGAAATGGTCCTCTTTTGCACCCAAACATGCGGAATCACTTCGACCTACGTTCAACCGAATCGATCCCTTAAGAGTCCAAACTATAAAATGGTTGCAAACTTTAGCATGAGGTTACTCGGATACCATGAAGCTTAGAAAATTCTTGTCTAATCCTACAAGATCACGTTGGGACCCTCTATAAAAACCTCTCTTAGTTTTGGCTTAGAGTGGTTTTCTTGTGGTAGAAAATTTTCACTTGATGGAAAAAGTGGCAAATGCAAGTAGTGTAAAGTTGCAAAGTGGTGCAAGTTTCATTCTTCAACTTGTGTGACCAAACGAACTATTCCAATGCATTTGAATAGGTATTTTTATGCTCGGCATGGTCCTCTTCCGTACCCAAACATGTGGAATAGCTCTGAGCTACATTCAACTGGATCAATCCCTTAAGAGTCCAAAGTGCAAAATGGCTGCAAACTTTAGCATGTTGTTACTCGGATACCATGATGCTTAGAAACTTATTGTCTAATCCTATAGGAATTAATTTGGCCTGTCTACAAAAAATTTTCTCAGTTTTGGCTATCTCGGAGTGGTTTTCCCGTGGTAATGAATTTTCATTTGATGAAAAAAGTGTCAAATGCAAGCAATGCAAAGTTAAGAAGTGGTGCAACTTTTGTTCTGCAATTCGTATGACCAAATAGAATGTTCCAACACATATGAATAGGTATGTTTATGCTTAGAATGATCCTCTTTCACACCCAAACACGCGGAATCGCTTTGAGCTACATTCAACTAGATTGATCCCTTAAGAGTCCAAAGTGCAAAATGGCTGCAAACTTCAGCATATTGTTACTCAGATACCGTGACGCTTAGAAACTTCTCATATAATCCTACAGGATCACATTGGGCCCCTTTGCAAAAACCTCTCTCATTTTTAGCTCTCTTGGAGTGGTTTTCCCATCAGATTTTCACATGATGGAAAAAGTGTCAAATGCAAGCAGTGCAAAGTTGCAAAGTGGTACAACTTTCATTCTACAACTCGTGTGACCAAATGGACTATTCCAATGCGTCTGAATAGGTATGTTTATGCTAGGAATGGTCCTTTTTCACACCCAAACACGTGGAATCGCTATGGGCTACATTCAACCAGATTGATCCCTTAAGGGTCTAAAGTGAAAAAGGGAAGCAAAATTTGACGGGTTATTACTCAGAAACTGTAACGCTTACGAACTCTCCATCTAAGCCTACAGGATCGCGTTGGGCCCCTCTACAATAACAGCTCTCAGTTTTTCTTATCTCAGAGTCATTTGCTTGTGGTGTTTAGTTTTCACTTGATGGAAAAAGTGTCAAATGAAAGTAGTGCAAAATTGTAAAGTGGTGCAAGTTTTATTTTGCAATTCATGCAACCAAACAAACTGCTCCAACATGTCTTGATAGGTATTTTTACGCAAGGCATGGTCCTCTTTCACACCCAAACATGCAGAATCTCTTTGAGCTACATTCAACCGGTTTGATCTCTTATGATGACATGCAAAATAATGGAAAAGAGAAACATACACACGATGGTTGAGAAGTCTGAGTATTCCACACAAAAAGCGTATGATCATTGGTGCAAAGCACCTTGTTCCTTCATTTGATGAACAAGGTCTAGTTCAATGGTTTTAGTCACTATAATGTCAAATAAGGCCATAATAGGAAATTTTGTAATCTTTCTTTTAGTTTTGAGTTAGTGTGGGGTCATTTGAGTCAATTATGTAAGTACAAATAAGAAAATAGCATTGGTAAAGGCATTGGAAAAGATTATTAATGTTGTCCCTGTTCAAGATAAGAATTTAGGCCTTAAAAGAAAGGCTAGACGAGGTGAAAAGAAAAAAATGCTTGAGAATAAGTTAGAATAGGTTGGAAATAGGGTGAGTTTGTGGAGTTTGATGTGTTCAAATGGTCTGCAAGGACAAGAGAGGTCAAAAGTATGTTATGGCATGATGCCCTAATTGGGAATAGAGGGGTTTTGAATGGAAAAGAGAGGTTTGAGGGAGTAAAAGTCGGTAAAGTCAAGGGGCACCATAATTTGGTGGTCAATTAAGTTTGTGCAGGTAGAATGAAGAGTGTTGGAAGAGGTTTTGAGGTTGTATGGCTTCTGGATATGGGGTTTTCAATAAACCCTAGTGAAATTTGAGAAAAGTGAGGGTTTAGAGGATAATGGGGTTAGAGGGCCAATCATGCCCTAAAAATTATGGATTTTGTGGATTTGCAAACTGGTAAATGTTGTCCAATGGTGTTTTGCAATTGGAAGAGTGATTGAGAGCATGTTGCTTTGTTAAATAAACCTATTTAGGGGTCTAGGACAGTGTTGAGTCCATTTCTTATTTGTATTATAAATTATAGCTTTCTTTCTCTCGAGTCCATTTCGTATACAAGAAATAATATTGCAAAAAGTTGACATATAAAACTTTTGACATGTTTATATGGTGACACATCAAGAACATAACAATTCATTTTGTACTATCAGGATTATGCTATGAAAATGTTTAAAGACTATTAAAGATAAATGTTTGTATAATAAAGTGTCAAGAAGTTTACTACCTCATCTACTCTTAATATTATGTTTTGCAAGTGTTGTGAAGATTATGTATCCTTTGCTTAATTGAGTTGTTCCAATCAAAGGATTAAATATATTGGAATCTTTTTATGAATCATTTCATGGAATACTAATTGAAAACATGTTTATTGCTTTTAGATAAAGTTGTTTAGCATCAATCAGTTAATATTCAAGACAAACCATGAAGGACAACAATGTTCAATGCTAGGGCTAACAAATTAATAAGTATAGACGTGAATAATTCAAGCATGTACATGTGAATAAGGGAAGCACAAGTACTCAAAAACACATAAGCCTTGAATTATACACACGAATACATAGTATACACAAATTAATACAAAGTATATGCACAAATACAAGGTATACACATGAAAACACATAAGCCACAAAGTATACACGTAAGTTGTAAAGTATACACTTGAATACACGTAACTCATATCTATTGAACCATCAATTTAGAATGCAAATATGTACACCATCAATAAAAAATGTTTGTATTAACCAAATAGTTATGTAGGCATATATCAATATATGTCAATATAAGTATGAAATATAGGTACAAAATAACCATATAGGCTTACGAGAATGCCATATAGGTATACAATGTCAAATATATCCAATACAAAATATGTACAAAACTGTCATGTAGGCATACAAAAAAGGGCTCTACAATCAAAAATCATTGATCTCCATGCTCTGGAAATAAATTCTTTCCCTTTTCTTGTCGATCAGATGGTGATAGGTTTCTCACTTGTTTGTGTTGCACTCGAGGAGTGCTCCTGCTCCTCCTCCTAGTGTTTAGTTCATGGTGAAGTTTTAACTATTACAATAAGAAGTAAAGACATTAATATATAGAAATTACATTATAAAAAATTATATATTTAACAAAATAATCACTTAATTCCCTCTCGTGATCACTCTCCATGAGGGAAATATTCACATGCCCATGCTGAGGAGTGCTCAAGCCCTATATAAACCATCCAAATAGAAATTAAACTATGAATCAATAATGGTCTGATTTTTCGCTTACTAACATCTATAACAACGAATGTAAATTGAAATTTACTAATTTTCCTCATACCTCCCTTGCCAGACCCATCGATGATTGTATAGCAGATGAAAAACCAATCTCCATTTCCCTTGACACATTCAGAGGTGTTTTAGCTTGCAACATTTGAAAATAAAACAACAAATTATTCAATCACAAAAACTACAATAGCGATCGACGTCATGACTTATAATGTATGAGATAATGAACAAAATTTTGAGTATTTATTAAACTATATATTTCTTATTATCATTCTTACTATTTTCCCTATCTATATCTTGTTCAAAAGGACATGTTTTTAGGCTTTTACCCATAGCAGCAATCCAGTGAAATGTTTGATCAAATGATTTTGTACACATGTATGATAATTGTGGTGGCATAGAGAAGGTAGTGAACTGTTTGAAAAAATTCCTCAAAGAAATGGAATTCCATTACAAACAAATGCACATCATGGCATTCCATCACCATAAGACTGCATTTCTTTCAGGCATTTTTTTAGAAAGTTAATTTCCTTCTCTATGGTATTACTACTTACTATTATGCTTTGATATATTTTTTCCAAGCATCCATAGTTTGTCATGCAGGTGCACCTTTGCAAGCACATGCCTCCATGACAAGCAAAAAGTAAAAAGTGGTCTCATGGAATGCCATGACAAGAAAATGCTATTGGAAGCTACTCCTAGACTTATTACTTATGCTATGTGAAGTAATTGCATCACTGCTTATGTTGACTTTCTAAACAACTATATTGTAGTTGAAATTTTGTCATCTATCAACATCTAGTTATTAGTTATGGAATGTGAAGTAATGCTTTGAGTTTGAATGATATACAATGCAACGTAATCAATGATATGAATATAAACTACACAAATTTATTAAGTACAATTCATTAGTTAAACTCTTTATTCTATTACCTGCATGTAGGTTTGAGTAAATCCACTGGCACTAGGAGGTGTTCCCTAGAAACCTTCAATACTAGCTTGTTCAACATCCAAAATCACATATTAAAATATCATTCATAAAAAAATGCTATTAATATGTAATAAATTTATAATTGTTTACTAGTTACATACCCCACTGATAGGTGTACTATAGAAATAAGTAGGTGTAGGGCCAGTGTATCCAGCCTCAACACTGTGACCCTACAATTTTATTAAAATCATAAAACTAAATTAGTTAATCTTGCATTTCAAAATCAAAATTTAATAAATTAAATTCAATAACATGCTAACTTTTACTTGATTATCAATGCCATACACCTCATGCAAATGTCAGTTTCCCTCTCCATATCTATAGTTGTATATGGATCCTATGTAGTAGCCTCTTGAGTGTCAGTGAAGTCATATAAACAAGTTGCCCCACAAGATTGACACACATGGGTTCAAAGGCCACCACTCAAAGACTCCCCTGGATGGCATTGTAGAATAGGGATAGTATGATGGATGGCACTCTAGGTCAACTTGTTGATCACCTGCAATGTCTCTATGTTGGCACTCTCCTTCACGATGGAAGGCATAACAATATAATCATGAGGAAGCCTAGTGAGAGCTCATCTCCTTTGCCACGTAGGATCCGATTGTGCACTGGGTCTATCCTAAGCTGAACCCCCACCTCTTCCCTAGAAGTCCCTCATATCAAAATAAATTGGGATTTTGTTCAATATGAACTCACTGTATAGTTTCCTAAGAAAATACTGCAGGACTTCACAATTGTTGCATGGTGGGTAATCAAAGACCATGTACAACCTATCATAAAAATAGTTCCTAATCTGTTGGTGGTGGCACTAATGAATAGGAAACCTCTTCGCATTGAGGGTAAGATTTTGATTTTTGTGTGGGCCAGTAAATAATGAGAACAAATCACCTTTTGTAATTTTTAAATCCTTTACATCTATATATGATAGTTTATCCGTGTAATAAGCTCTAGCCGCCTACCTCCTATTTTTCCATCCAATTATTTGTTTGCTAATTGAATCTACATTTTTTAACATATCTTTCAATGAACTTGCTAGTGTCATTCTTTCTGTAGTTGAACCATTTGAATCACTCAACCTACTAATTAAATCCTCAATTTTTATTTTTTTTTTTCTCAATTTCACTCATTAAAGTTTTTGTTGAGTGTCAGGAGGGTGTTGAGTGATTGGTGGAGGAGGTTGTTGTTGAGGTTGATTTTGTTGTTGAGAATTTTATTCTTGAGGATTTGGTTGCTCTTCTTGTTGAGGATTTTGAGGGTTTGTAGGTTGATTTGCATCTCCTAAAAATTCAAAAAATATATATATCAAATACAACCTAAAACTAACAAATTCAAAAAAAAAAAAACAATCCTTACCTCTTACACCTCCTTGTTGTCATGGTGCCATCCTTGCGAAGAAATAGCAACCATTGGTGAATACTTTTGCACAATACCTCCTCCTAGAATGCGAGCATGAAAAAATGGGGGTTTTGGTCATGGGAACAACAAAAACATAGTCGAAATGAAGAATGAATGAGTTTCACTTTTTTTTCTTTTAACATGTTATAACATGAGCGTGTTATAATGCGCTCATGTTATGGGCTTGTTATAGCTAAGCCTCAGGTTCGACACACTAAGCCATAATGCGAGTGTGTTATAATACGCTCGCATTATGACTTTTCAAAACTTTTTTTGAAAGTGGCCACAAATTGGCTACCCATCTCCATGTACCCACCCCCTAGGCCAATGAAAAAGTTGAGGTGACCAATAGAGAAATTGAAGCTATTCTAACCAAAAAAATAGCTATCCACAAAAAGGATTAGGCAAACAGGTTACCAAAAGTTGTTTGGGCCTACAAAACTACTTGGAAAACAACTATAGGCTTCACTCCATTTGAGTTGTTGTATGGAAAAACAACCATGATGCCCATTGAATTTGAACATAAGACTCTTAGGACTGCAGTAGATTTTGGGATGGATATCTTTGAGGAACAACAAGAAAGAATCATGCATCTAAATGCTTTGGATGAGATGAGGAGAGAAACCTTGCATCACACAGAGGTAGTGTAGAATCAAAGAATCAAGAGGCATGAAAAACTCATCAAGGACAAGAAATTCCAGCTAGGTGACTGGGTATTGCTCTATGACTCAAGGTATTAGGAAAATGCTAGAAAATTGTAGAAAAGGTGGCTAGGACCATATGAGGTTGCTAAAGTATTCCCTAATGGTGTTGTTAAGCTCACTACTATTGACCCATTCAGATTCAAGTTGCTTGTCAATGGTCATTTCCCTAGATTGTATCACAAGTAAACTTCCAAGGATGAGTTCCTACAGATATTCACTCGGCATGCTACACCTAAGCTTCTTGTAGCCAAAGGAAGTGGACCTAGTGTCCCTCATTTTGGCTAATTAAGGTATATACTTGTCATAATAAAGACTTCCAATTTTGTGGGAGTTCACTTCTTCACCCATCTGTGCATCCATCTCCACCTTTCTCTCTCTTACATCACTTCACTTCATTCCACTTCATTTTTCATTAATTGCTCAATTTATTTCCTAAAAAGTTGAATGATACTTTCTCCACAATCTTTGCAATGAATCCTCCACACATTCAGGTATGTGCGCATTAATTGTTATATCTTAATTGTCTTTAGTGCACTCATTTAATTGTTGTGCATTAATATGGATGTTCACCATAGCATGCCATTATTCCCTACCCCTATCAAATCATCATCCCGCATGTGAGGACACATGCCCAAATTTAGGTTGGGGGAGGAGGCAAAAGATGTGAATAATTTTCCCATGTGTTAGTCCATGCTAGTCTACATCAACAAAATTTAAATTGAGTTGATTTGAAATCTAAGTGAGAGGATGGATCACATGTGTGAGGTGGCACCAACTGCCACTACCATTTCTCTCCATCATAGCTTTTATTTATTAATCCTTCCTTTCCATTATTGACCCTATCACAATCTCAAGCTACAAACAAAAGGTAAAAAGGGAAAATGCAATCGACATTGGCATTGGAAATTTGGCAAGTATTGCAGGAAGGTGGATTTGGTTTTCAAATGAGAATTGCAAGAAGGAAACCACACAGTGATTGTTTGATTATAGACAATGGGAGGTAGGTTAATTTGAAATGAACCCATGGTGCATGATGTATTACTACAAGATGTAACATGCCTGGCCAAATTTAGAAACCGTGGATGGTTAGCCTACTTCCTGAAGCTAGATGGTTTTGATGAAGACATTGCACTAGAATTCACCACCCAGACATTTTCTGAAGGGAAGGCCATGGTAAAAGGGTTGGAGGTCATGGCGACTAAAGAAAGGATTGCAGAAGTTACAGGGTTACCTATCAATGATGAAAATTACCCTTCCTCCAAAGATGCCATGTTAGCTAGGGCCAAATATACAGAATCGAGCAACCCTCCATTGAGCATAGATAAAAAAGGTGTGAAGAGAACCTCTCTGTGCAAGCTATGGAAGTAGATAGTTGTTTATGTCATAAGACATGTCACATGTGAAGGTTGCCTATTGAATATGCATTCCGTGCACTTCAAAATTTTGAATCACATGAGGCATAGGAGGAGGATGAATGTGCCAAACATGTTATACAATCTCCTTTCAATCATGGAGGATGAGAATAAAAAAGGTAGGGATAATTATGTTTCCCACCTTGTCTGATTAAATTTTTAGTTGATAATTCTATGCATGATATATCTAGAATGACTTGAGAAGAATTCATAAAAAAAGATCAAATTAGACTAAAGCACTTGTGACCTAGGTTTTTACCTCAACCTCATAGGTATAGCAAGAGACTGAGCATGGCTAAAGCCACTCTTGGTGCTTCAACCTCTGGTACAAGGTAGTGTAAACCCTCTTGCAGTAGAAGAAACCAAAGAAATTAGCTCTTCTAGGACAAAGCACTCAGAAAAAGAAAGTTCATCCCCACATTATGATGATGGTGTTCCACTTGGAATCCTAATGAAAACTAGGGCACAGAAGAGAGGAAAAAATGAGAAAAGGAAAATCTAAGCAGAAAAAAGAAGTACCAAACTCTAAGAAGAAGAAGGTTGACACTGTTCATCCTATAGCCAATGAAAAACATAAGAGCCCTCCTATAAAATCAAGAACAACCAACCCAACCTTTGGTATGCCTCCCTAGGAAATCCCTAAGTCTATAGAAATATCACAGGGGGACACAGAAGCTCTAATGGGGTAGGTGGATGTCGAGGAAGAGGATATATTTAAGACGACAACAAACATAACATTGGAAGATCTTGTTGATATTGCAGAACAAGTGGAGAATCAAGGGTATGAGGAAAATCAATATTTCCTGTAGCAAGGGATCCTACAACATGAGCGAGGGAAAGAACAAGAACAATTAGTGCCCCTGCAGCCAGAATTAACAGGACAACCTGAATCCTTGCAGTTAGTACTATATGGAGAGAAAGCATCAGTGCCAAGGAAAATGTTGGTAGGAATGCATAACCTCCCTGATTTTTCAATGCACATGGTAGCTATGCATTTATGGAAAGATTTGCAAAGAATGGAAGAAGAATGGAAGAAGGAGAAACATAGATTGAAGAAGGAAATTCAAAAGAAAGATGAGGAGATTGAAGACAAGGATGTAGAAATTGCCACCTTGAAGAAGAAGGTGGATGATATAGCAGCCTCGGTACCACAAATTTTAGAGTGTAGGACCTCTCCAAGGGTCTATGCTCTGCATTTGAAGGAGAAATATCTCTCTTTTAAGCTGGCAAGGATTGCCTTAGGTTTGAACCCTTCCATTGAGACTCTTGTTGAATTTTTCAATGCTTATCAAATTGCTTCCCCTAAAATGAAGAATTTTTTGAGTGAGTTTTATTTGCATAATTATGATGTGACTCAAGACCATAATTGGAATTCATTGTTGTATGTTGGGGATGTCCAATTAAGGGAATTTATGTCTTGGGTACAAAATGAGATCAGTTGGGGACAATAATATGGGGCTTATAAGCAAATGGAATCCAACATCCCTCTAGCCATCAGAGTTGAATCAAGGAATCCAAGGGACATTTACAGGGAATGACACATAATGAATTTTAGACCTAGCTATGGTAATAGGATTATTCCTTGGATAGAAGTAGTCTAGAGTAAGTATGAGGTGAAGGAAAAAGAAAAAGAGGAAACTATGAAGAGATACCTCTCACAAAGATGGAATAGCCTAACTAGTGAGCTAAAACAGGTTGAGCCTCATTACATCTAGAACTATGCTGCAACACTCAAAAGAATTGATAGATATATATACAGTTTGGAAGAAAAAGGGGACAATTTTGGCTTCCCCTGATTTTTCAGCCACCCATTTTGATGTGGCCCATACCAAACTTCAGGTTTTACCACTATGATATTGTTGTAGAGAGATAGAGATGGATCAGATTAGACAAATTGGGAGGATTCTATTGGGACCTTGATTCATGCACAAAAAAAATTGATGTAGGATAGTTGTTAGTTGCAAATTTCAAAGCATTGACCAAGCAGAAGAACAACCCTTCCCCTATTTGAGGACCAGCAAAACCTTAGGTTGGGGGGAGTGACGAGTCTAGTTTATGGTCTAATTTTGGGTAGAATTTATGATTTATTTGTTGAAGTTGTCATGGACCATGATGTTAAGTGTTGATATTCTTTTATGATATTTCCTCAAAACTATAGACATTGGGCCTAATCTTATTTTTGCAAATATTTAATGACATTGGCATGTTACATGGACTATCTATATTAATTTTTCATGTGGTTAATGAATGTTATTTAAGTGGTTATAGTTATGCAATTATTGTGCATGCTAACATTGCCATGCAGATATAGTTTGAGGATGCTAAATTGAGAAAGACACCGCTAGTTGGGCATGCACCATAACATCCAGCAAGGGAATCATTCAAATGTCAAAGGAGGTTAATGACAGGATATTTCTCATGAAAATAAAATGTAACCACCTTGTAAATGATCTTTATTGATGTTGAGAGAGAATAGGAATTACTACTATGCTAAATCTATGTTGAGGTAGGCACATCTAACCAGATACCATGTGCATGTAACTGCCTCTCCACTTTCTCTGCTTTCCCTAAAATGGCATCCTCCCAATTCGTGGAGTTGATTGCCTTGCTTAGTTGGTAGTATAAATAAGGATCAAGTGCTCCTTCTCGGGAGGTTGTGCAATCTGATGATGTACTTGCATTCCTAGGTTTTCAAAAATATAGTTATCTACTCTTTTGTACTCATGATTCCAATGAATAAAATGAAGTTCTACATTTGAGTATCTATGTTTACATTAGTATTAGAGGATACTCATCCAAGGGAGACCACTTGGTGAATAATCCATCCTTTATTCTAGTTTAGCCTAGTTATTACTTTCTGTTTAGTAATTAGTTAAGAATCTAGCGCTGACTATTCCTGCAACCACTAGAATCCCATTATGTGACTATTCCTATACCCAAAGGAGAAGAGTAGTTTCCTATTTGTTTGCTCAAATTTTGTTTCTGTCAAGCATTTCAACTTAGTAAAGTTGTTGGTTGATGTTCAATATTTATGTTATTCCTTTCCAATCAATTTACTTTCAACATTATGTCTTTCTTAGCTGTAGAATGAAAATGGCTACTTTGGGTTCCTAGTGCATATATTGTACTGACCCATTTCAAGTTCACGTCCTTGGGTTGACAATTTAAATGCACCTTCATGATGATTGAAATAGCTATTTAGGTTAGATGGAAAATCTCTGAATCATGGTTGTAAAGGCCTAGTCGTTAAATCATTGTAGGAGGCCAACAGGCACCAAAAATTATAATTTGAAATTCAAAAATTTAGTCCTAATTCAAAAATTGGCAATTTTCCAAAAATTGACCAACTTCTGGAAGCGATAACTTTTGATGACCTGGAACTCTATTTTTTGAACTATTGAACTGTTGGAAAGGTCTCATAGTGTATAATGTGTTAAGAACTTGCTCTACTGATTATGACAATTTATGGGCCCGCACGAGACTATTTAGTGCCTCAAAATAGACTAGGGGGATTTTTTTAGGGAAAAAAGTAGAAACTGAAACTTGAATAACTTTCAAACCGGGAATGATCTTGACCTAATTATTTCTCCAAAGTGCTTATTTTTTTGTCTTGAAGCTTCCCTTAAATTTTTTCCTCCTCACACTTTCAAATTCACACCTACTAAAAATAATAGTTGAGTAAAAAAAATAGAAAAGCAATTCTGAAAGTTGGGAATTCTTATTCGACGAAAATGGTATCTAGAAATGCAAAAACATCTACAAGAAGCTAACATAAAGTAAAGATATTTTTGGGTGATGCATGATTTCCCTTACACCACTAGATGCTCTTGCATCAGACACCTAGGATAATTTGAGAAGTGACCCTGTCATGTCTCAAATGGTTGAGGAAAACCTAAACAGTCAACCTCTATCTTAGACAGCCAGGATGAATCTTCCACATGCCTTCCTCTCCACTTTACCAGATATTCTTCATATTGCCTATTTCTGGTACTCCTTCCCACATGACTATCTAGGATTTCTTCAATATCCTCCTTCTCTGAAGTAGGTATTGGAATTCCACACTATTCCATTGCTGGCACTTCCTGTCCACCACCTTCATGATACTCTGTCAAATCTAAAATGTTGAATAAAAGGGAAATGTTGAATCCATCCAAAATTTCTACCTCATATCCATTCCATAAATCATGCCTCTTCAAAATCTTATAAGGACTGAAGTTCTTCATTTTCAATTTTTTATAGGTTCCCACTGGAAACCTTTCTTTTCTCAACTAGACCATCACTTCATCACCAATTTGAAACTCCTTATTCCTCCTCTTATGATTTTCCTTAGCCTTATACTGGATATTCATCTTGTTAATATGTTCTCTTACCTTCTCATGTATATTCTTGGTGTGTTCTGCAAAGTCTTCAGCTTCAACACTTGTCTTCTCTTGGTCCATCTTTCTCAGTTTTGGAGTAGTCCTAGGACTGCCTCCATACACAATCTGGAATGGTGATCTACTAGTGATTATGTTGACATAATTGTTGTAAGAAAATTCTACCTAGGGTAATATCAAGCCCATCCCTTAGATTTATCTCCTACCAAGCATCTCAACAAGTTACCCAAACTTCTGTTCACAACCTCAATCTACCCATGAGTCTGTGGATGGTGTGCAGAACTGAACTTCAACTCTGTATTCAACTTCTTCCACAAGGTCCTCCAAAAGTATCTAAAAAATTTGGCGTCACGATCTGAGACTATACTCTTTGGTAGACCATGTAGCCTCACCACCTCTTTGAAGAACAAAGAAGTGTTGGTGTAATTAAATGTGTTGTACCTTGTCCTAGGTCATAATTACACCTTAGTTAAGTTTACTTAGGGACCACATAAGAGGTTGTTGGAGAATTTCCACTTTTGGTGGACTTGACATGTCATTACCTCATCACTTCCACCTTTTGTGGACACATCATGTGATTATCTCTCCACCTTTTGTGGAGTGATAGGTTTTCCTATTTGTCTCATGTCATAAGATTAAGACACTTGTCATAATCTTATGCCCTTCTATGTTCTCACCTTGGCTATATAACCAAGGGGTCTCTATCATTGTAAACAATCATAATCATCTCATATCAATGACATTGAATATAGTCTATTCTTATCATATTATTTTCTCTATTTTTTGTGCTTTCCATTTGGTCCATAGATCTTGGCATCCATAGCCAATTCTAACATGGTATCAGAGCAGGTTGGGTGCCATTGGAGAGTCTTATTCTAAAGAGAGATTCCAGATCTGAGGAAGTTCCGTTTGTGGCTCTTTGTTGTAGGTTCATATCCGAGCTTGATAGTGCAAATCTGAGCTCACCATTGCGTCCGGAAGGTTTGAGAAAGTTGATTTTTCCTTTTGTTTCTTCCAAATCAGACATATGAGGCCAAATCTATGAGGGTTTGAAGCTGAAGTGTGGTTGCCAGATCCAGAAGGTAGCTGGAATTTTGGAGCATTTTGGGTCAAATCCGACCCTGCCATCGCGTCCAGAAGGGCCAAAAACCCTAAGATCGACTATCAATTCGTCCATTTTGGAGCAAGTCATCCGGTGAGGCAAATTTTTTTTGCCCAGAGAGCCATATGGCCCCCCCAAATCGTCATAATTACCCGACGGTACAATTTTCTGAAAAAAAAATATATTATAATATTTTTCTGTGAAATTTTTTTTTTTCAAATATTGTGTAAAATTCTCAGTATTTTATATTTTCATTTTTTGAAAATTTTATTAAAAATCAAAAAGTAAAAAAAAAAATACAAGTCTGCAGACTTGTTCGCAAACCTGTACAAGGTACCTTTGTACCTGTCGCAGTGTCCAGGTACTGTGGCCTTTCATTGTCTGCCACGTGGCCGACCTCCTACGCTCCTTCGATGGGCCCCTATACACTCCGATCGGCGGGCGCTGTCATCATCCGGCAGAATACCAGCGGTCTGTTCAGAAATCCGTCGAGGTCAAAAGAAAATCCGGCGGACTATCAATGGCATCAGGAAAGAATATTTTGACAAAATCAGCGTTGACTATGACGGCCATATAATTGTCAAAATTAAGCTCTTGCTTTTGGCATATTCCGCCAGGGAGAGAATATTTTGTTTTGATGGGCACCCGGACGTCGAATTTAACATAGTGGATTACTGATGTCAGCAATACATCAGCATTTTCAAAAAAAATTCCCCCTTCTCCGTTGGCAGTTTTGATTTTGCAATCCATTTTCAAACGCTGATATCTTGCTCATTCTGACTCCTTTTTCAGTGCAATTTTTTTTTTATTTGGGCTAATTTTTCATTCTCTACACACTAGTGCAATAATTTTTTGGTTTTGGTGCCTGGGTTTTACAGAAATTGCAGATTCTCATAGGTGTTGCCGCTTTGTCCTCATTTTGGGAACTTTGGGAGCTCATATCTTGCTCCTACGGTAACATTTTTTGGTGCAATTTTTTTTTAAAATGCATAATTTTTTGTGTACTTCTCAATGGTAGGATCATATTGATCTCATTTTTTTACCAAAAATTGTACTTGATATTGTGGCCTATTTTGGCATTTGTAAGCAACAAGATCAAAGACCACTTTGCTATTTTTGGCAAGTGGCAATTGTAAACGCACTACTGATAAATTGCCAAATCAGATATTGGTTGGGGGGTTCTTTGATTGAGTGAATTTTGGGGGGATTCTTCTTGTGGTTGTGGTTGCATTCCTCTTGATTTGTGTTCTTCTTTCATCATGGAGCCATCTACAATTCCACTTCTAACACCTTACAACTATCCTAAATGGAAATCTGAAATGAGCAAATTGCTAAGAGTAAAGAGATTATATAGGATAGTTCATGGGCTTGATGGTGAACCAAAAAATGATGAAGTTAAAAAGAATAAGTGGTTGAATAGTTGTGAAGAAGACGTTGGCTATTTGTGCTTGTATGTCTCTCCTGAGTTGTTGTTTCACATTGAGTAGTTGGATACACCTATGGCTATGTGGACTACATTGTCAGAATTATTTGGGAAAATAGATGAAATTCAAGGACATTTGTTGGAGAATGAATTAATCAATCTCAATCCATGTAATTTTGACAACATACAAGAGTTCATTACGAAATTCAAGTCACTAAGAACACAATTGAAGAATTGTAAAATTGAGAAATCAGATACACAATTGATCTTAAGTGTTCTTTCAAAGCTAGGACCTGAATATTCAGTGTTTGTGTCTACTTTCTATGCTACAAATAATGCCTTTGGGAGTGAGTTTAAGATGCCTTCCTTTGAAGATTTTGCTATGCAACTCACTAGGGAGCAAGATAAGCTTATTCAAATGGGTACTTTGAAGTCTTCAAAATCACATGCCTTGGTTGCAAAGGATGAGAAGTCTTCAAGTGGCAAAGAAAAGAAAAATAACAAGCCTAAGAAGAACACACAAGCCACATCAAATTCCATAGAAGAACATAAAGATTCATCTTCAAAGAGAAATCCCATCTAAGAAGGAGAGACCTTTTGCATGTGCAAGAAGGGATGGACATAGAAGAACATTTATTGTTATAAGAAGGATATTGATGAGTTGAAAAATCTTCTCAAAAAGAATCACATTGATTTTCCTTCTAGAATGTCTAAATCTTCTTCTCCTTCTACTTCAAAATAGTCTAAAAAGGACAAAAGTCAAACATATATATCAGGATATAAAGGACAAGCTCTTTGTGCTCATTCAAGTCCAAGATCAGGGAGATGGCTTCTAGATTCAGAAGCATCTCATCATATGGCATCTTCACAGACTATCTTCTCTTCATTTTAGCTTTGTTCTATGTCTCCTATCTTGATAGGAAACAATACATACATGAGTGTAACAGGGAAGGGATCTATTAGCATTGGGGATAACACTTTTTAGGATGTCTTGTGTGTTCCTCATTTGATGAACAATCTACTTTCCATATATTAGATTACACATGGTGGAGATGGGAGAACTGTGGAGTTCACACCTGATGCTGTCATCATTTGAGATTTGAAGAGTCAAGAGATCATTGCTACTGGGGTGGTTGATCATTCATCTCGGTTGTATTCCTTTGCATAGTTTACTTCTGATGATGATGATGTTCCTTTGACTATTGATCACAACTATGATTCTGAGGAGATATTTGGCTTTTTGAACTTGGGCATACTCACATCAGATCCAGTCCTTGAGCCATGCACTCTATCTCCTCCATCTACTATTGCAGTTGATGATAATGTGTTGCTACAGTTTTGGCTCCTAGTGATTTAGTGCAACAGGATATACATAGTCTTCTAGATGTGGCTACTTTGGATAACTTCTTGATAGGTATTTCAGACTTGTTCTTGGATTCTCATCTTGTAGATTTGGAGGACACCATTGATAGCATTCATCTTCTCTTTGATGAAGATGCACCTTCTTCAGTTGTTGTGAGGGAACACCTTGACTCTCTTGTTCATTCTCTACATGATCATTCTTCACAGATTGGTGTGTGGATTCTTTTGGATAGCATTTGGAGGAGGCTTCTTTGTCTTCCGAGGGGATATCATTGTCTTTGGATAGTGCTCTAAATTCTTCTCTACTAGATGTTGGATTGTACTCTTCAGCAGTGTGGCCTAGAATTCCTGATTGGAGTGGTTTAGCTTTCTGCATCGACATGGAGACACTTGAGCATGCTTCAGAGACATCATCCATCATCCATGATATCCTGCATACATCCTTGGTTTTGTTTCTTCCTAAGGGGAGGAATGTTGTTCAACGAGATTGGATCATCTTTAGCATTCAATGTCGAGCTTCTACCATCATTGCAGGAGACTCAACATTGAGGGGGGGCTACCTTGTCTCTCTTCTACTTCTCTCTTATGGTGGGGTCTTACCTTCTCATTATTCATTAAGAGCATTGATATTTTGTATTTCATCTCTCTCTTTGAGGGGGAGTTTTTCCCATGAGGTTTTATCCCTTTCCTCGCTTGTGAGAGATCGCATTGTGTGTGTACATGGGTACCTAACATGGCCTAGTAGCTGGGACCCATCCTTGCATCTTTGTGTCATTTGCATAATAATCCGCTACTCCCTAAGTTGCACTTAAGGGGGGGTGTTAGTGTAATTAAATGTGTTGTACCTTTTCCTAGGTCATAATTACACCTTAGTTAAGTTTACTTAGGGACCACATAAAAGGTTGTTGGAGAATTTCCACTTTTGGAGGACTTGACATGTCATTACCTCATCACTTCCACCTTTTGTGGACACATCATGTGATTATCTCTCCACCTTTTGTGGAGTGATAAGTTTTCCTAGTTGTCTCATGTCATAAGATTACGACACTTGTCATAATCTTATGCCCTTCTATGTTCTCACCTTGGATATATAACCAAGGGGTCTCTATCATTGTAAACAATCATAATCATCTCATATCAATGACATTGAATATAGTCTATTCTTGTCATATTCTTTTCTCTCTCTTTTTTGTGCTTTCCATTTGGTCCATAGATCTTGGCATCCATAGCCAATTCTAACAAGAAGTAATGTGGACTACATCATGGGTCGTATCACATAGGATGAAATGTGCCATCTTTGAAAACCTATCAACCACCAAAAATATTGAATCATTCCCTCTATGTGTCCTTGGAAAACCAAGAACAAAGTCCATACTTATATCCTCCCACAGCCTCTTTGGTACAAGTAAGGGATGATACAACCTTGTATTTTGGCTCACTCCTTTAGCCATTTGACATACCCTATAGCTTTGCACAAACTTCTTCACAACCTGTGATAACTGAGGCCAATAATAATGCTCACTAATAATGGCAATGGTCTTATCTTGACCAAAATGTCCTGCCATTCCTCCACTGTGCTTCTCCTTCATTAGGTTCTCCCTCATGGAACTCCTTGTAATACACAACTAAACAACATGCCATCCTATATTATGAAATCTAGCCACTTCATCTTGTCACCTGTAACAAGCTCCTTGCAAGATTTCCAAGCCTCTGCAAAATTAGGATCTTCAATATACAATGTCTTGAGTTCATTGAACCCAACCAATTCAATCTATATCTTTGTCAAGAATGTCTATGTCCTACTTAAGGAATATGCAACCCTATTTGACCTCCCACTCCTATGCTTTAAAACAAAGGTATAACTCTACAAAAATTCTACCCATTTCATATGCCTCTAATTTAATTTTCCCTGACAATTCAGGTACTGTAATGCTTGATGTTCAGTATACACAACAAATTCCTTCGAGAACATATAATGCCTCCATTTCTTTAATGCTTGAACTATTGGATAAAATTATTGATCATATATAGAGTACTTTCTCTTTGCATCATTTAACTTTTCACTGAAATAGGCAACGGGCTTACCTTCTTGGCTTAACACTGCTCCAATGGCACAACCACTGGCATCACAATCCACCTAAAACACCTTATTGAAATCCAAGAGGGCTAAAATGGGTTGGTTTTTCACCTTCTACTTCAATAGGTCAAAACTCTTTGTTGCTCCATGCTCCATTTGAACTCTTTTCTATCCCCTCTCATTGTTTTAGTTAGGGGTGCACAAATACTATTGAAGTTCTTAATGAACTTTCTGTAAAAACTGACCAAACCATAGAATGAACTCACCTTAGTGGTAGTTCTTGGGGTAGACCATTCTATACTAGCCTTTACCTTCTTCGGGTCCATTTTCAAACCCTCTTTTGAGACAAAAATACTCCAAGTACACTAACTCCTTTTTAAAATAACTACACTTTTTCAAATTTATCAACAATTTCTCCTCTCTCAACTTCTTAAAAACTCTATGAATATGCATTAAATGCTCATCTTAGGTCTTACTAAAAATCAAAATATCATCTAAATACACATTAAAAAAACTTCCCATAAACTCTTTTAGTACCTTGTTCATGAGTAGCATGAATGTGCTCGGTGCATTGGTTAGCCCAAAAGGAATGAATAACCACTCGTACAGACCCTCTTTGGTCTTGAAGGAGGTCTTCCATTCATCTCCCTACAAATTAAAATCTGGTGATATCCACTCTTCAGATTTATCTTTGTGAAGTATTGAGCTCCACTCAAACAGTCCATCAAGTCATCCATCCTTGGCAAGGGAAATCTGTACTTGATTGTTATCTTGTTTATGGATCAGGAATCTATACACATCCTCCACTCCCCATCCTTCTTCAATGCTAGTATTGTAGGTACTACACATGGAATCATAATCTCTCAAATCAAACCCTTTCTCAACAACTCTTGAACTTGTCTGTTCAACTCCTCATTTTATTTAGGAGGCATTCGGTGAGTTGCCTTATTTGGAAAATTGGCTCCAGGGATCAAATCGATCTAATGACTTATCTTCCTCACTAGTGGTAAACTCTTAGGTACATTATCAAAAACAATATCTTGAAACTCATTCAATAGTCCAGAAACTTCTACTAGCACCTTCTCACTATCTTCCTTATCCATTCTAGGAATCAATGCATAACACATATGCTCATGCTTCATACCTTCTAAAAATTTCCTTCTATCAACGAAAAAAATTCTAGCACTACTGCATACCTTTTCTTCGGCCTCCTTCAGGGGTTTCAACTTATGGCAGACTCCATCTTTCATCAAGGAATAAGTGTTTGCATGGACATCATGTATAGCTCACCTGTAGAACTACCATGGCCTCACCAACAACATGTGACATGTGTCCATGGGGATGATATCATAGAGTACCTTGTCATGATAACTTCCAATCTTGAACTTTACCAAGCATTGCTCATTGACCAGAACTTTATGGTCTTTTTACAACCAAGATATCCGATACGGATGTGGATGTATTTCCCTCTTCAACTTCAACTTCGTAACCATTGATGAGTCTAGTTTATGGTTTAATTTTGGTAGAATTTATGATCTATTTGTTGAAGTTGTCATGGACCTTGATGTTTGAATGTCAATATTTTCTTGAAACCTTAGACATTGGGCATAATCTTATTTTTGAAAATATTTAATGACATTGACATGTTATATGGACTATGCTAATTCTACATGTAGGTTAATGAATTCTCTTAAAGATAGTTACAGATATGCAATTATTGTGCGTACTAATATTTCCATGCAAATATGATTAGAGGCCACTAAATTGAGAAGATTTCACTAGCTGGTCATTCACCATAATGTCAACAAGGGAATCATTCAAAGCTCAATAGAGGTCGACGGTGAGAGATTCCTCATGCAAATCAAGTTGTAACCACCTTGTAAATGGTCTTTAATTCTCTTGAGAAAATGCAAGCATTACTGTTGTGCTAAATCCGCGTTAAGACAAATATGTCTAACCAAATTCCATGCATGTGTAACTACCTATCCACTTTCTTTGCTTTCCCTAAAATGGCATCCTCCCAATTCATGGAGTTGACTCCATTGCTTAGTTAGTAGTATAAATAAGAGTCAGATGCCCCTTCCTAGGAGGTTGTGTGATCTGATGATGTACTTGCATTCTTAGTTTTCAGTAATACAATTACACTTCTCTATTGTACTCATGTTTTCCAATGAATAAAATGAAGTTATAAGTCTGTGCATCTGAGTTTACATTAGTTTTAGAGGATACTCATTCAAGGGGGCCGACTTGGTGAGCATTTCATCATTTAGTTTAGTTTAGTTTAGTTATTACTTTCTGTTTGATAATTAGTTAAGAATCTAATACTGACTGTTCTTGTAGCCACTAGAATTCCATTATGTGACTGTTCCTATAGCCAAAGTAGACAGAGTAGTCTCCTATTTGTTTGCTCGTATTTTCATTTGTTTCATGCATTTCAGCTTAGTATAGTTGTTGGTTGATGTTCAACATTTATGTTATTCCTTTCCAAGCAATTTACTTTCAGCAATGTGTCTTTATTAGTTGTAGAATGAAAATAGCTAATTTGGATTTCTAGTGCACATACTGTGTTGACCTATTTCAAGTTTATATCCCTGGGTTGAAAAGTTAAATGCACCTTTATGATGATTGAAATGGCTATTAAGTTTAGTTGTCTAATCTTTGAATCACAACTATAAGGGCTTAGTTGTTAAATCATTGTTTGAGGCCAACAACCATCTCTTCTAACACTAGATTATCAGTGCTCCCACTGTCAATAATGACATCACATCACTTGTCTTCACACTTGCACCTTGTACAGAACAAATTCTTCCTCTGTTCTAGATCCTTCTCTTTAGTCACTAGGGCTCTTCTAACCACTAGGGCTTCTCCCCTTTCAACATCATCTGAATGCTCGTATTTAGCCTCCTCTTCTACATGTGCAACCCTTGCATAACCTTACGACCTTCTGTCTATCCTTCCTTGGTGTTGTGGACATTCATAGGCTCAATTCCCTTCTTCACCACACTGGAAACAAGTTCCTCTGAAACCACCTCTTTTGAGTCCTTTTCCAGATCTTCCTCATCCTCTACCTCTTTGATCACCACTGTTTTGATCATGAGGGTGGTAGAAGTTATCATTCTTATGGATTTGGCTAGTACCCATATCTTCATTTTTCTTCTCATCCTCATTTCAGCTTCCAGAAAATCTTCCACTATGCCTTCTACTTTGACCTCCTCGTCCTTTTTGCTTGTTGTAAAATCTTTTGTTTAGCTTCTCTTTAACTCTCAAAGAAAACTGGTACGCATCCTCAATGGTGGTCATTCTAACTAGGGTTAGCTCATCTTGAATGCTTGTCCATAACCCATTAAGATAACAAGCTACCTTCTTCTTGTTGGCATCTACATGGCCTATTTTGATGACCATCTTGTGAAAATATTCTATGTATTCCTTCACAAATATATTTCCTTGCTTCAACCCTTGAAATTTCTTCAGTAGATCTAACCTGTAGTCCACTGGTATGAACTGCTTCTTCGGTTTCTCCACCATGCGATCCCATCTGAAGATCTTTTCTTTTCCTCTTTGATTTCTCTCCAACTAGACCTCTTTCCACCAAATATTTGTGTGGCCCTCAGCTTCGTTTTTGCAAACTTAACTTGATCTAGGTCCTCTATTTCTTCACACTCAAAATAATCTTCCAGCTTGTTGATCCAATTGATCAACTCTTCTGAGTTCAAACTTCCAGAATAACTAGGAACTTCTACTCAAGGTCTTTTTTTGATCTTCGAAATGGCCCTTATCAACTACATTTGATATTGGTTAATCAATTCTTCTTCCTCTTGTACATCTATATCTTCCACCTCTTCTTCATCATCACCGTCTTCTCTTCTTCTCAGGTTTAACCCTCTTCTCATCTCTTCTTGCAATGCATCAATTTGTCTTTGGAGGACTCTGAAACCCTCAGTCGCTAATGGATCTCTTCCAATAGTATTTCTAGCACTTTTGGCAACACCACACCTACCATGCATCACTCTTGGAGGCATCTTGAATATCTCAAACCCACAACCATGGTCCTAGTGTGAACTGCCTCACGGTCAACGATTTATCCACACGCTCAAGAAAACCTACTCTAATACCAGTTGATGAGGGTGCTAACCCGAGACATAGATTATCACACATAAAAACCAAAAAATATTATTTTATTTAGAATAATGAAATTCTTACATGCAAAGGATCCCAAATCCTCGAGTTTTGCAATACAAGCCCTTACAGAAAATTATAGAAGTTTCCTTTTCTCAATATGCGCTCTTTTCCAAAAAAGCTACCCAAAAATTAGAAACTAGCCCATAAATAGCCTCTTTTTTGGTTTAGAACCAAAAAAAATATTTGAATTATGAGTTTTGGTGATTTGGTACCAAAAATTACAATTTGAAATTAAAAAATTTAGTCCTAATTCAAAAATTGGCAATTTCCCAAAAATTGACCAACTTCTGGAAGCCATAACTTTTGATCTGAAACTCTGTTTTTCAAACTGGTTGAACTGTTGGAAAGGCCTTGGAGTGTAGAAAATGTTGAAAAACCACTCTGCTAGTTTTGACAATTTTTGGGCCCATACAGGACTGTTTAGTGCCTCAAATTGGACTTAGAATATTTTTCACGAAAAAAAGCAGAAATTGAAACTTGAATAACTTTCAAACCAGGAATGATCTTGACCTGATTCTTTTGCCAAAGTGCTTATTTTTCTATCATAAAGCTTCGCTTGAATTTCTTCCTCCTCATGCCTTCAAATTCACACATGCTACAATAGCAATTGAGCAGAAAAAAAGTAGAAAAGCAGTTCTGAAAAGTTGGGAATTCTTATTCGACGAAAAGGGTATCCAAAAATGCAAAAACATCTACAAAAAGCTAAAAAAACGTTAAATATTTTTTTGGGTGATACAAAATTTCCCTTACACCACTAGATACTCCTACATCAGTATTATAGAGCCCGAATGGGTAGTAGAGTTGGCTTGGGCAGTGGGTTTTCTCCTCATTGGTCTCGTGTTCAACTCCACTCCCAGGTTTAAGAGGTGGGACTTCTTGCAGGCGAGGGATCTCACCTACAAGGGACTAGCCTTTCCCTAGCTCACCTCAGGTACCCAAGGTAAGGGTTGTTGGGGTACTAGGCTAGGTCGCAAGGACACCCCTATAGTATATATATATATATATATATATAAATATATAAAATATACTAATATAAATTTATATAATATATTAATATACATCATATATATATGAATATTATATATATTACATATATCATATATTTTATATTAATATTAATATATATTTTTATATAAAAATATTAATATGACAAATTGATATTATATTATTTAAAATATAACCAATAACGGATATCTGATATTGATATCGAATATCTGTTTCAAGACAATATGACTTTTCTTGACATTGGATATCTATTATTATCAAATATTTGGTTTTTTAAAAGCAGATATCGATCAATAACGTGTATCCATTTTTCTTTGGTTTTACCATAGAAAAATGTACCTTTTACCAATGCAACAAAAAATTCAAATGTGATTTTCGTGTTTTTCACTTCCTCATGTCACTTCTTTTTTGCATCACCACTGTTTGGCCCCTCATGATCCTACATAGACCCATACTTTGGATAAAACATCTACCCACATACATTCCATGAAAATGAAAACTTTATTCCTCCCTACCAAAAATACCAAGTTGGAAATAATGTGAGCTTTATCTCAAATAGCCTTGTAAGAGCAAGTTATTAGCTCTTTCCTAGTGCTTGCCTCCCAACCAACCTTAAAATTAGACTTCTTGTTAACCTATACATGTTTATCATTAGTCTCAATAGTCCTACCTTGCCTATCCTCCAATTCAATCCCAACATGTCAGAAAATTAGATAATGTTAGCATCAAAGATATAGTGATGAATTTCCAAGAGCAATTGAGAGCCATGGAGAAGGAAAAGAAATATAATAAAAAACAAGAGGAGTTTTACTATCAATTTCATCTTCATCAAGGGTAGCTACAAGAATTTGTGTCCACAAAATGTTTAAAAATTTGAAGTGTTTTCTTGATTTTCAAGATTTGTCACAGTTGGACTAAAAAATTGAAGCACTTACACATAGAATCTTTAAAAAGTCTAGTAATATGAAATGTTTATTTACATCATATTTCTGGATTTGATTGTGTGAGAGTTTTTGTATCATTATGGATTGTGGAAACTTGATATCTCTAATATGAAATGGATTTATTTTGAGTCTAGTTTTTAAATATATAATTTATTCTAATACCCAAATGATACAAATTAATTTTTAATGGGCATGCATAAAAACCACTTTTAAAAGTCACTATTTTAGGACTATACCATGCACATGTACAACCACCATAATTTCACCTAAATAAAGTATTTTTCTAGTTCCTTTTAGTGAAATATGCTTATTATACTAAGGATTGATGAGGATATTTTTCTACAATTTTTTTCCAAATATTTTTTTGTTAATTTTTATTGGTTGTAATTGCTATTTTTGAAAACCACTCATGTATGAACACCATAATTTGAGCTAAACTTGTCATTTTGTGATTTTTTTTCATTGTGTAATGAATTATGTGTAGATTTATGTCAAATGATTTTTTTACAAGAAACTTAAAAGATTAAAATTTATTAAAAAATATGAAAACCTAACATTTTAAGTTTATGGTGGGAAACCAAACCAATCACTATGCGCAAGCTGAAGCTGCATTCATCAGCATCAAGTTTTTGTTGAACAACGGATACTCTAAGCTTTGGGTTGAGGGATATTCCCTGAATATTTTTAATTGTTTGCTTGGCATTTAGAAGCCAGGTTGGACAATCGAATAACTGATCCTAGATTCTATGATGATGCTAAGATCTTTTGAAGAAATCTATGTCACACATATCTATAGGGAAGGTAACTCCCTAGCCGATTTCTTTGAAAATGAGGCTGTCAGACTTCATAATTTTAAGGTATGGGAGGAGTACTCTCTCCTTCCTAAGGAAGCCAAGATTTTATTACAAAATGATAGCTAATGTTGAGCTTGTGATTTGGGATGATCAAGTTGTTATTGTCTAACTTATTATTGCACACTTTTCTGGTTGTGCTTCACCTATTTTTTATTTGGCGTTTGTATCTCATATGGGGTATCAGTTAATGGAGACAATAGATATGGGGGGTGATAGGAGCAAGATCGAACCTTTTCATGTAATAAATGGAGGAATAAGCACAAAATATAGAGAATTTTAAAGCATGGGAATTTTAAGCTCTATCTAAAAAGGCTCCATGGCCATTACCCCAATGCCTCTACGAATTTTGTCTACTATTGGAATGATAGAAGCTTATAGGTTAGGGGTATGGATTTTGTGATTAATGAGGACTTTATTGCCTCCATTATTGGGCTGTCAATAGATGGCCATAAATTTTTCAAGGAAAGAAAGAGCAATGATGACGCCATGGACCAATTTTACAAAGACAATGAATGAAAGAAGTTGATAAAGATGCCCTCATGGGGGTACAAACGGACTTCTCTAAAGCGTATTTGGGCTGATGTGGTGGAGGTCATTATGTGGTATGTTACCCTAGATGGTCGATATACTATTTTTTTAGGGCACCATTTTACCCTGCTCAATCATTTTAGACATGGGTTGCATTTTTCATTTCCTTTCTTTCTTTTGTCCTCTTTGGAAGTGTCAGTCTATGCACATTTGAAGAATAGAAGGGCTTATGTTCTTCATGAGGGCCTCATACTACTCATTATGGAGCATGTGAGAGCCTATACTCTTGCCAAGTCGATTAAAGGAAAGGAGAAGGCCATAAGTGAGGAGTCTTTTTCAACTTGCTTGGGGACTAGTGTTGATGGTGAATCTGAATGGAATGAGGAGGAGGAGGGTGGTTTTTTGTCTCTTGTAGTGGCCCCTTCTAAAAAAATAAAGAAGGGGAATTTAAAAAGGAAGGGTTTCGCCAAGAAGCTCATTTTGCAAGATTCAAATTCTTGTGGGTCCCCTTCTACTGGAAATGACACTGATTGTTCGTAAGGAAAAGGTCGTTCCTAATGAAGCAAGGGATAAGGAGGCATAGGAGATTCTATGAAGGGCCTCCAGAAGGATTACAAAGTTGAAAAGGTAGGTTGTGAAAGGTGGTTTGAAGGGTAACAAGGCTCTAGATCAAGAGAAGGGTGTGGAGGAAAATGTTGTTGAAATTAATGATTCCCCTTGTTTGGCAGTCATCCAATGTGGAGGTGTCAGTTGAGAGGTTGGTGCATGAGGAAGAGGGGGTGAATTTGAACCTTGGAAAGCCTGAGCCGCTTAAGGTTAATCCTCTCTCTAAGGATTTTTCATATTTAAATGATGAAAATAATACCATGTGTTGAGATTCTGGATATGGCTCATTTGGGGGCCACATACACTTTTAAGCTTTCCAAGTGGGTGTTGCAGGAATTTAATAAGGTAAATATTAAGAATAGGGTTCTAAAAGAGAATATGTTAAACTAGCCAAAGGGTTCTTCTTTGGAAATTTGGATTGAGAGGCTGGTTGATTTAGAGTGCTCCTTCACTGACTTTAAGACCCTATGTGAGAATTGCCTCAGTGAAATGGAGGGAAATATTAATGAAACAAATGAAGACATCAATAAATTATTGTTGGTTAGTCACATCTCAGTCAATAATAGTGCATAGTCCCTGAAGGTCTTATTTGGTAAGATTAGTTATACTTCATAGAGATGATGGAGAAGGACCATTCTTTTAAGGGTAAGGGGAAGAAGATCGAATAAAATGAGGCAAAAGGACCATGTACCAAAACTAGGGGAAACCTTAAGAAGACCTTTGAGGAGGAAAAGAAAGAATTGATGGACATGGTCAATTTGCACTACAACGAGGAAATTGAGGTGACTACCACCGTGAAGAATATGAAATAGTGTATTTTTTTGTATTGTTTCTTGTTTTTGTTTCTTTGTTGTTGGGTCACTAGTTTTTGGTTGTTGGTTTACTTTTGACTGTTGCTTATGCTTCAATGTATATCCCCTTTAGCAACTTTTTCTCTTTTGTGATGTAAATGGTTTCGGGTCCCTTCAAAACCTATTTTTCCAATATAATAAAAAAATTTCAAGTTTATGGACTAGTTTCCTTAGAAACTAATTAAAAATTTTAAAAAATACAATCATAAAAAAATTACATATTTTAAAAGTAGACATTGTCATCTATAATGGGTTTTAATTTCATAAAAAAGTATTGAAAATGAAGTTGTCAACCATGTTGCCAAAGTCAGTTTTTTCTCTTGGCATTAACATGACCTTGTACTTCTAGGTCCAAGGCTAAGGGTCAGGTTTACCATGCCTTTCTCAAGCATAAAACCAAATCAAAAGTTGGGTTGGTATTTTAAAAAAAAATAGGTATCCACTTTAAAACAAGTACCCATTCTAAAAATGGAACATATACTCATTTTAAAAGGAGTACCCATTCTAAAATAGAATGTGTACTCACTTTAAAATAAGTACCCATTGTATTTTAAAATGAGAAATAATGAATAAATTAGGAACGGGTGTCTATTTCGAAATGGGTGCCCACTTAAGCTAAGATCCTAAACCATAATGGATACTTGTTCTATTGTAAGGCACAGGTACTCAATACCAAATAGGTACACATTCCCATCAAGATTTTTTCTTCGCCCAAAACTTCCCCCATATGTGGACCCAACTTCTTGCTTTCATCCTCAACAAAAAATGGAAACACAGAAAAAATCATGTGGTAGAACAAATCAAACGGTTGGAAACTAGGGAGAAACAAATAATATAAGAAACTAAAGTAGCTTCCCAGGTTCCTCACTTCAAAATCCCAAGTTTTTGGAGCCTTTGTCCTTTGTAGGAACATGTTCCTATGTAGCCTTAGTCTATTGTTCTACAAAATCGACCTTTACATGAGCATTTTCTCCCTCAAGAAACCCAATAAACCTTTGTGGATCCCCTACTACATTTGTATACTTGTCCTCACACCATGTCACTCTTCAAGGGAGGGCCTATTGTTTGGTGAGATGATTGGCCTGTTGTGCAAGAGAGAAAATTTTAAGGAGTTATCTTTTATTTTGTGATCCCTTATGTGATAGGAACAATGAAAGTTTAGATTTGCGACAAGAGAATGATAAGCATCACTTGTTGGAGCAGTAGATAATTGAATGGATTGATGATGGTAGGGAGGAGTTGGAACTATTTTTTTATGAGATCCCTAGTTTTATTTAAATGAGAATGTAGAGATCATATCTATGCTCACACCAACAAAATTGGAGCAATAAATAATTATTGAAGATTTTGATGAGTAGTTATTCCGTGAAAACCAACATGATGATGTGGACTTGACCCAGGAGGAAGAGCTCAAGGAAATTCTTGTCTTGGGATTTAGAGAGCTTAAGGTTCATGAGGTTTTTCATTAGCTTGAGTTTGATATGAATAGAAGGATCATACTTTTGGAAGATTATCTTGATGTTGTTATAGATCTTCCAAACAACTATTGTGTGATCATTATCAATCCTCACATGGAAGAAAGAAAGGAGGAACTTGATAAAGCCTTTTTGGGATGAACTAGAGGGTTTTTTGTTCAAATTTGGCCATGAATCCTTCACCTCATGAGTCATGGAGTCTTGAGTAGCATGAAGATGAAGATAATATTTTCATACCTTCAAACAATTCATCAAAGCTAGCCCCTACCGACCGACAAGAGATCAAAGAGGTAGAGCCTAAACATCCCTTTAGTGGTTTTTTTGGACATAGTACCTTGAAGAGGATTCCCCCATAAAACATCTAGCTCAATTGGAGACTAGAAAGTCATCCTAGATCATGCTTGTTCCTAAGCATGAGGATGAGAACCAATGAGAGTAGGAGAATCTTTCCCATCCACTTTAGGAGAATTGTATTGATAGTCATTTTGGGTTGGTAAATTATTTTGTTCTAAAATTTTGGAGTGAACTACAATATCCTATTCAATTCCTATCAAATTTTAGTTTCTAGATGGTTATCCATGAACATGTAAAGCCCCTCAATCTGACTAAGAAAGGAATCTATTTTGATAAGCTAGTTAATGAATTTGTTTAATTTTTTTTCCCCTATTAGCTAGTTTTTTGTTAGATTAGGTTTGTTTATTTTTTGTCTTCAATAAGGGCTTGGACAAATTAAATAATTGAAACAATTATTTAATTTAGAAGGGAAAAATGAATAATTAAATAATTAAAAATAAGTATTTAATTATAGAAGAAAAGAGAGAAATGAAATAATTAAATAATTGAAAACAACTATTTAATAATAGATGGAAAGAGGTGGTAAATAATTAAATAATTAGAAACAACTATTTAATTAGAGAAGAAAGGAAATAATAAATAATTAAATAATTAAAAATTTATTTAATTATAGAAGGAAAAAGATAATGAATAATTAAAAATTAACAATAATTATTTAATTATAGAAGAAGGAAAATGAAAATGAAAAATTAAATAAAAATTAATTTATTTAATTATAGAAGAAAGTGGGGGGAATTATGACATAATTAAATAAATTAATCAAAAGAAGAATAAAGATAAAATTTATTAATTAAATAATTCAAAATTATTGCATTAATAGAAGAATATGTTATTATTCCAAATAATTAATTAAAAATTATTTAATTAGATGAGAGAAGATGCAAATTAGTGTGAAAATGTTACTTGCGGGCTCGAGACATTTTTTAGTGTCTACAATACTATAGTAGATTAATCCATTCTTGACATTAAGTGTCCATTTTCAAAATTATATATCGATTGCTCTTTCTAATTTAGAATATTATTGAGTATGATACAAAAATGTAAATATTGGTAGAGTAACAAAATTTACTATATATATAGATGCTAGGTATGGGGAGCTCTTCAGGTGGTGGCGATTTTCCAAATTCTGAAAAGGTGGGAGATTAGAATGCTGCTTGAGGAAATAATGGAAGACGGTATGTTGATGACAAGGTGATGTTAGGCGAGGCCCTTGCTACAAGTAAGTTGAGTGGGTCCCCTTTTGTGGCTAATGTTTTTTTTAATGGAAAAGGGGCTTTGAAGAATGTGTGTCTAACACATTTCCTGATGCCTGGCTCTGAATATGTGGTACATGGCTCAGAAAAGTTAGGGAATTCCCTGACCTCGAATGGGTGTGATGTGACTCCTTTTTTGGAGGGTCTTGGGCTTGATAAAGCTAGGAATGCTCTCTTGTCGAGATCTTCTATCGATTGGTCAAATTTGTTTGGGATAAAGCTTAGAGAAAAAAGTACTTCACCTCTGGTGCCTTTTGTTGCTAATAAAAAGACTAGGGAGTACTCTCTTACTATCTCGGATTACATTGTCGACAAAAGAGTGACTAATATGGACATGGTTCTACTAGGTAAATTTGTTGGTCCTCAACCTCATATTGAGCTGGTGCATAAGATTACTTTGACTCGTTGGAAACCTAAAGGACAAATAGATGTGGCTGCTATGGCCAAAGGGTTCTTCTCTTTTTTCTTTACTTACGAAGATGATATGGTGATGGCATTGACGGGGGGCCCGTGGTTCCTTGGATTGTCACTTTTTTGAATCTTTGGGTGATTAGAGGTGTGGAGGTTTTCAATGATAGTAATCATGTGGCTACTTCTTTCTTCCACCTTCATGATAAGTTTTCCTAGACTCTGTCTAATATTTATGCTCCTAATTGGAAAAGTCCTAGAAAAAGGTTTTGGGTGAATCTTGCCTCTTTTAAATTTTTTCATAATATTGATAACTGCTTGGTTATTGGTGAATTTAATACTCCTTTGCATGATGTTGATAAGATGGGTGGATCGCAAAATGTGGATGATAGTAGATCTGACCTTATGCAGTTTATAAATGATTCAGCTCTTCTTGATCTTGATCTGAAAGGAGCTTCCTTTACCTGGTTGAATAGGCATGTGGGTGATTCCCTTATCTAGGTCAAGCTAGATCATGCCATTTTAAACCCTAAGTGGTTAGTCCACTATTCTTGCTCTCTTTCAACTTTGACATGATTGGGTTCAAATCACTTTCCTTTGGCTCTATATGTGGATTTTTTGGGTGGTAAGAAGAATTTTCCTTTTCAGTTTGAGAAAATGTGGATGTGCCATCCTAATTTGGGTAGTTTGGTGAAGGATTGGTGGAGTATCGATGTGGATGGTTCAGCTATGTATAGAGTTGTGAAAAAGTTGGGAAATGTTAAGCTTAATATTTGTAAATGGAATTGTACTTCTTTTGGTCATATTTTTTAGGAGAAAGATGGGGTGTCTAAGGAGATTCAAACGGTTCAACAAGTTATTCAATTATCTGGGTATAATCAGGATTTGATTCTAAAGGAAAAATTTTTGCTTTCCAAATTGCATAATATTATAGCGAAGGAGGAGGAATTTTGGAAGTAGCGTTTGAGGATTATGTGGCTAAAGAGTGGTGATAGAAACTCTAATTTTTTTCATATTTCTACATTGAAACATAGAGCTTCAAACCAAATTAATTTGATTAACTATAATAATCAACCTCTGGAAAAGGATATTGATCTCCAGATTGTTGTGGCTTCCTACTTCTCTTAGTTTCTTTCTGTGGAGGATGTGCTTGATGTGGCTTGTCAAGAGGATATTCTAAGGGATATCCCCTAGCTGGTGGATGGTGAAATCAATAGGCAGTTAGTTTGTATTCCTTCGGCTAAGGAAGTTTGGGGTGTTGTGTTCTCCTTTGAAGGTAATAAGGCTCTAGGCTCTGATGGCTTCCCTATGTTCTTTTTTTAGACATTTTTGGAAATTATTGTGAAAGATGTGGTTGTGGCTAATAAGGAGTTTTTTAGAGGGTTCCCTTTTAAAGGAAATGAAATCTTTTATTGTTTTGATTCCCAAAAATCCTGGTGCTACTTCTTCTGAGGAATTTTGGCCTATCAGTTTGTGCAACTCTATCTATAAGATTCTTTATAAGGTTCTGGTGTTGAGGTTGCAAAATATTTTTCCTCTTATCATATCCCCTCAACAAAATAGTTTTGTGGCTAGTAGGAAAATTTTGGATTCCATTCTCTCTGTGCATGAGAATATTCATTCTCTTTTTGTTAATAAGCAGGCTAGTTTTATCCTTAAACTTACCTTACTCAAAGCTTATGATAGGGTGGATTGGGGTTTTTTTTCTAAGATCCTTCTCTCCTTTGGTTTTGGGGAGAAGTTGGTGGCTTTGGTGTTTCAACTTATTTTGACCCCACGGTTCTCTATGCTCATCAATGGGTCTCCTTCTCCTCTTTTTTATTGCTCCAGGGGTTTGCGGCAAGGGGACCCTATTTTTCCTTTCTTGTTTATCATAATGGTGGAGTCTTTAGGTCGTCTTATCCAAATATTTGTTAATTCTGGCCTTATGTCTGGGTTAGCCCCCTCTTCTGCTAATCTTGTTTTCCCTCATCAAAAATTTGTGGATGATTCTCTTTTGCTTGGGCAGGCATCTATTAAGGAAGCTAAGGCTATTAAATGGATTATATATATATATATGAGGTTGTGTTTGGGCAGAAAGTTAGCTTACAAAAGAGTGTTATTTTCTTCTTCAACACTCTGATTCAAAGACAAATCAGGATCGCTAAAATCCTACAGTGCCAAATTGGTGAATTTCCTGCTTCTTACCTAGGATTCCCGTTATGTTCGAAGGCTCCTAATTCTTTGTGGAGGGGGCTGATCAAAAAATTTAATTCCAAGTTGGTTGGGTGGAAGGGGGCCTTATTGAGCCAAGTGGGTAAAGTTCAACTGATTAAAGCTACCTTACAAAATATTCTAGTATATGCTCTTAGTCTGTTTCATATGTCAAGGAAATTTGTGGATATCTTGGAAGGAATTTAGAAAAAATTCTTATAGACAGGGGTTGAAGATAAAAAAAAAGAACTCATTTGGTTGCTTGGGATGATGTCTGTCGGCCGAAAAAGGCTGGGGGGCTGGGTATTCGCAAAATCAGACCGTTTAACATTTCCCTCTTGGGGAAACAACTATGGAATCTTATGTTAGAAAAAAGTGAGTGGGCAAAAATCTCTTGGAGTAAATATTTACATGGTGTTGATGGGATCAGAGATGTGATTTCTGATGAGTTTAATCCTCTGAATGGTTCTATGTTGTGGAATTTTATGCTAAAGGCTCATAGGCTTGTTGCTAAGGGTCTCTCCTGGCAGTTAGGGAATGGGAGGATTATTTTATTCTGGAATGATAATTGGATCAGTAATGGACCTCTAAAGGATCAGCCTTGGGCTCATCCCTTTATGGACCTTGGTTTGCATCTGGTTGGAAAATTTTCTATTGATTATATTGATGGAGGTTGTTGGAGGAAATTGTATGAGTTGGACCTTGGTCATGAAATTATTTATAAGGCTATATCAAGCATTCACATTCTAGTTAGTCCTTCTCCTGATAGGTTTGTTTGGAACTGTCTTTTGAGGTTAACTTTTCTGTTGCTTCAGCTTTTTCTTTGAATGATTCCTTTATGGGTCCACCTTCTTTTTGGGCTTCTGTTTGGTCCTCTAGACTGATTCCTAAGATCAATATTTTTTTCTGGCTATTTTGTTAGAATAAAATTCTTACTACTAATAATCTGATGAAAAAAGGTTTTGTTATGCCCAATAGATGCTTTCTTTGTGAAGAGGAAGTGGAAAATACTTGTCATTTGTTGTTTGGATTCAGATATGTTGGTGTGATCTAGAATCATGCTCTTTCACTTTGGAATCTAGGATGGGTGTTTCCTAGCTCTGTTAAAGACTTATGGTTCCAATGGGTGTGCCCCTCAACCAATCCAGCCTTGCAGATTTTGTGGTCCCTTTCTTTGCCTCATTTGACTTGGGGGGTGTGGTTGGAGCGTAACAACAAAATTTTCAGAAACTTTTCTCTTCCTGCTTTATCCATGGCCCATAATATTTGTACTAGTATTAAGGAGAATTTTCTTTCTAGGATCTCCTTCCATGTTGTTCAAAAGATTAATCTCTACTCCTATAATATTTCAATTACTCAAAAGTGGAAGTTTCCCTATGATATATCTCGCTCGGTCTCTAAAGGGAAATCTTCAAGAGATAGTGTTGCTTGGAAGGTGCCACCAGATGGTTGGGATAAGATCAACTTTGATGGTGTTGGTAAATGTAATCTAGGACCTACTGGATGTGGGGGAGTGATTAGAAATTCTAATTGTAGGCTCGTCTCTGCTGTGGCACTCCCTTTGGGAACCTAGACAAACCACAACACAAACCACTTTGTGGAGGCGACAGCTACCTATCATAGTCTTGTTTTGGCTTAGAGAAGAGGGTATAGGAAGATTTGGTTGGAGGGTGATTCTATGAACATTATTAATAATTTGAAGAATGTATCTCCTCTGTCTTGGACAATTGAGGCTTTGATCAAGGATTCCATTGAAATTATTAAATCTTTTGATAATGTTTATATTTCCCATATTTTGAGAGAGGGAAATAAGTTAGCTAATTTCTTCACTAACTTTGGTGTTAGAGATAGTAAGGTCTAGGATTTAAATGACCCCATCCCTTATGAAGCCACAACTATTGTTATAAATGAAAGTTAAATTATTCTTTAAGGTGTGCACGTCCTTGCCCACATGGTGGAATATCATTAGTAAGGATGGTATGGTTATGATTTTGAGGAAAGGTTGTCATATGGTGTGGAGTTTGAATTCATTATGGTATGTATGTCCTATGGTTTCCTTCGCATGGATTGTGCGCATTAGCCGAATTAGCTTCCAGAGTATTTTTTTTGATAATTCAGCTCTAAGTGGTGTTTGTTGCTTCCTTCTAAGTTTCTTGTTGAGTGCTTGGTCTTTGTTTTCCATCGTCATGGGTGGGGATAGAAATCATGTCGATCCCAAATCATGTGATACTGATAAGCAAAGAAAGGAAGTGTGGGCGATTTTAGAAAAGGGTGGTCTAACTCCCTTCATGGAGAAAATGCATGGTAATAATACTCGAGTGACTGAATTGGTTGAGAAAGGGTGGAAAGAGAGAACCCTGGACTTGGGTGGTAGGGAAATTTCAGTGGATGAGGAATTCATAGCCTAGATTACTAGCCTTGCAATTAAGGGTATTAAGGTGTATAGGGATAAGAAAGAATCGTTGGCCGTGATGTCCCTTTTATTTAAGAAGAATGATAGTGATGACTTGAAGCCTGTGAAGAGTGGTGGGTATTTTAGGAATTCCTTGAAGGCTCTCTAGCAGGATGTTGTCGAAGAAATCATGAGGTATGTAACCCTAGAAGGAAGGTACACGACCATTAACAATTACCATTTTTTGTTTCTTAACCATTTTAGGAACAAGAAATGGGTGCCATTTCCCTATTATTTGCTAGTGTCAATGGACTGTGGGATTAAAGAGCATAGGAAGAATCCCAAACACCCTGTCTTGCATTCGGGGTTGATTCTTTTGATTTATGAACATGTTAAACCTCTTGATATCCAAAAAACTCTAGTTACTCCGAAGGATATTTTTGCTAAAGCTAGGGAGGGTTATGAAACTGAGTTGGGTGAGGAAAGGGCTTGAAAGAAATTGAGGAAGAGGAGGCTTATGTTAGATAAGGATTCTGAGTCAAATAGGGATGATGATGTTGACTATGTCCCAGACTCGTATGCCTCTTTGGGGGAGGGCGCCATATCCCCTGCTCAGGGTAAATCTGGGAAAAGTAAATTGGATGAGGAAGTGGGCTATATGACTTGCAGTGATGATGTGGAGGTGATTGTTCCTTCTAAGGGGAGCAAAGACAAAACTGATCTTTATGGGGAAGCTTCTTCTCCTCCCCCTACATCTTGACTTGTGCAGGATCTTGAGGAGGGAAGTTGGAAGGGAAGGGTTTTGAAACCCAGTCAACACCTAGAGAAGAATATCCCTCTCTGTGGTTGGTGGTTTCCATGGTGAGGATGTTTCGAGCACAATCATTGGGTTGCCAAAGTAGGAGAAGGTTAGAGCTGTGGATGTTGAACATGCTGCAGGAGCTAAGAAAATGGATGTGGAGAGGATTCAGAAGAGGATGGCTGCTGCAAAGAAAATTGCCAATTCCATTCATAGGATGAAGTCTCCTATCACTGCTGGTAAAGGTAAGGATGCTTTTGATGATAAGGTCCATGAGAGTTCTTTTGAAGAGGATGTTGCTGTGGGAAATTGAATTGAAATTTTTGATAGGGAGGATCATTCTGATGTGTTGGGTTCGGCTTGTGACAGTTCCAATGTGCTTTTTTAAAATTTTAAATGGTTTCTAGTACTGTGGTGGAGGAAATTGTCAACTTGAAACAGAGTATGGAGGGAAGAATGTTATCCCTTGAGGAGAAAATTGAATAAATTTGGAATGTGGTTATGAAGAGTGGAGAAGCTCCTAAAGTATTGACTAGGTTGGACTCTGCGATGGCTTTCTCCCCTAACAAGAGAAAGGAATTTTTTTGTTGTTGATGTTATGGCTGCTGAGGGTAAGCTAATAGGGGAGGATTATGTTGTTGTTAAGGGTGTTGCTAAAGGTTTTGTTTTGAGTTGTGAGGTAAAAACTAGTGGGCCTAGGGTTAGGACTAAAAATAGACTAAAAAATCAGTCGGGTATTAAGGTTTCTGATACTGGGGTTAAGGGACAGAAGCTTGTTGCTAGTGAGATGGAAGTTGTTGAAATTTTGAACAATATGTAGTGGTGTTTTCCTATTTATGGCTATTTTTTGGCTGGTGGTTTGTTGACTTTGGGAAAATGGTTGTTTAATGTTGTTCCCTTTTTGATTCAGCTGTCCCTTTTTGTAAAGGGTTCTAGGCCCCTTCAAAACCTATTTTTTTACCTCTAATCAAAACAAAATTTACTATATATGAAAAATCTTAAATATATTTAAAAATATTGACCAGTATTACATTAAATGTCAACCATTAAATAACACCATTTTCAATACTTTTCCTAAATCATATATATAACTAGCAATTGCGTGTAGTGACATGCAATAATGAGTAGAGGGGAACACCAAATGGAAGGGGCGTGTACACAGTGAGGATGAATCAAGAATAGAACATCAATGTCACCATTGAGTGCAGTAATTAACAATGCCATGTGTAGAGTTGGATATGTCATAGCAGATGCAACCAACATTGTTACATACTAACACATTGTTGTAATGATAAGCCATATTTTGAGTGTTAAATGTAATGTTGATGCCACCATTGTTCACAGTGGTCGACAATGTTTATCCCCTATGTGCAGATATGTATGTATGTCATAGTAGATAGAAACACGATTGATGCATAGCGATTTGTGCTTGTTGTATGGAACATTGATGCAACCATTGATTGAGATGGGGAGACCCACATAACAGAAAATTCACAATAACAAACCCATGCAAAACCATTTCCACAAAATGCAAACCATAAATGTAGCAGTATTGGTTTTAACAAACAATATAGTATTATGTGAACAACACCTTATAAAAGATTGAAAAAAATACAACCCTTTTAACAACACGTTATCAAAAATGAAACAATATAGCCTAAGGTAGAGAACAACAATCAACAACATGCCTTATGGAAAGAAACATAAATTGTATAACAATGACTATTTTATTGCATTGCAAGCTTAACCAGAAAACGAAAGCCATAAATCAAAGAATATTGGTTTCAACAATGACCTAGATGAAAAAACCCACAAAACAACAAAATTCACAGTAACAAACCTATGGAAAAATATAGACTATTCAATAGTACCAAATTGAAAATGCAACAATATATTAACATAAAATGTATAACATTAACTATTTTACTGCATTGCAACCACAACCACAAAACAAAAGCCATAAATCAAACAATATTGGTTTCAATAGCGAGTGAGATGGAAAAACCCACAAAAGACAAAATTTCACAACAACAAAGCCATGTGAAAATTGTATTTTAAGTGTTGTATGGAACATTGATACCACAATTAATTGTAGGAATGGACAATACATTATCTCAAAAAGGTAATACAATTATATGAAAGATTAGAATATAATTGAAATGTCAAATAAGTGTATTTACATAAGTCATGCAGAACCTTAAGAATAAAGAGATAATTGCATCCATACAATTCTATTGAAGATTCATACAAAAATTTGAAGCTGTATATTTTTATTTTATTTCTAATAATTTTGACTAATTTTACAATAAATTATTATTCTCAAAGGTCATTTACAAAACATTACTTCCTGAAAATTCCCATTATGCAATTTGAAAACTCAACAATTTTAGTATCATAACAGAAAGCCAAACCATTATCAATGCTAGGATTGTTGAAAACCAAAACTAAGAATAGTTGATAGAGCCTTGATGAGAACTCTATGGCGAGGATGACCTCATAGAAGATCTAATGATATGTAAAGATCCACAGTATTGATGAATATAACCTGAGATAAAATATCATTCACTAAGACATTACTATCTTATGTCAAACAGGATTTGTTTGTCTCAAGTATGTTCTGGAAAAATCGAAAGGAAATGTGAAGTTTAGTGCAATGAATATGTGTCATTGGTAGAAAATACGTAAAGTAGGGGAAAAAAAGAGTTCTCTAAGTTATAAAAAATAATATGCAATGCATGTGCAATAAAAGGAGTTAAATAAATAAGATATATGCATACCTTGTGGGTACAATGGGATGTAGCATGAACATAAGAAAAGAATATTTTCTTTCCACCCTACCAAATTGGGTCATGCAGCCTCATGGGCTATCACCAAACCCTCGAGCAAGAACTTACATTTCCCACCACTATGATCAATGGTGAAACCAATGTTTCAGAACCTAAGAATTTTTGTTTAATATATGTTGTTTCTAGATATTTGATTGTGTTTGAGTTTTCCATCTACAAACAAAAACATAATCAAATAACTAGTAACAACAAATCTTAAGCATTATGGATTGTGGAAATATCATAGTATTAACCTAAAAAATTTATTTAGTTGGAATTAGTGTTTTACATTTTTTAAAGTATATATAGTTGTATTGTTTATGAAAAACAATTTGACATGTAGTTCTGAAATAAGAGATGGAATGAAGGACATATAGTCTTACCTTCTATATAAATAGAATGTAGTCGCAACTTGTACACCATGCCAAACATGTAATTCTAAAGCTATTTAGTATTGTGGAGATGTGTATTTACAATTCAAAACGTTTGCAATCTAAATGGCTTCAATCAAATATAGTTAGACACAAGGAAAATTTGAAGTTCAGTGCAGCGAACATGTGTCATTGGTAGACAATATCTAAATCAAGAAATATAAACAATTCTATAGTTTATAAAAAATAATATCTAATGTATCTACAATAGAAGAGATCACATAAACAAGATGCATACATACCTTATGCAGAGAGCAAGAGACAATATGTCTACAATTATAACTCCCATATAATTCTCTTCTGGCACCTGACAATTTTGTTCAGCTGAAATCAGTGTTATCCATTTTCAAAAATATATATAGTTGTAGCAATTGTGACAAATAATTTCAGATGTAGTTGTGAAATAATAGATGGAATAAAGGAGATATAGCCTTACCTTGTATATAAATGGAATGTAGTTGAAACTTGGAAAGCATGGAAAACTTGTGATCACAAAGCTAATAAGGATTGTCAAGATCTGCAATTATAGCTGAAAATGTTTACAATTTAAATTTGTTAGAATTTGATATAGTTAGACACAAATGGTTCAAAGGCGATAGCACTGGCAGTGAAATCATTGATGAAAGGAGAGGAAGGTATTAAGAGAAAAATAAAATATAAATAATATTTGGTCAACCAAGGAATAAGAAGGAATCTAGGTTTGTTGTTGGAGGCGAGGAGAAACATAGGGAAAGAATTGAATAGAAACTTCTCTTAGCAATCACCATAAAATTAAAACTCTAGCTATCTTGGCAGCAGTGATTGCAACTGCACTATGGAGGGAACGAGAAGGAAGGAAAATTAGGAATGGTGGGAATTCTAAATGCATTGAAATGAAAAGGAAAAGGAGAAGTGGTATAGTTACTGTAAAGAATACAAACATTTCATCATAATGGGAATGCACACAATTGTTGGAGGCGATCCTCTTCTTTGATTTGAAGTGCATTGTATTTGTTGGAATGTATCCTAGAGTATCTATCAAAAGAGAAAGGTCAATCTATACATATTCATGTTAGTGATTTTACAAGAGAGAGAGCTATGAACATTAGTCCTTGCCTTTCTTTAGTTTCAATATCTATTGTAGCTCTCTCTAGTTTCAAGCCTTGAGATTTATGTATTGTTATCGCCCAAGCCATTGTCAAGGGGAGCTCCCTTTAGCTTCCCTGTGTGATAAAGGGAATGGGGATGAATCTTGAATTGTCCTGATCCCATGTTGGTCCAATGTAGTTTGGGAAGTGGAAAACAACATATTCAGGCAGTTAAGGTGATTTAGTACCCCTATCATATACAATAGCCTTCACTAAACCCAATGATCCATTAACTAGGCCAACTGCCACCCAAATGGTTGTCAACATACTTGCTGGACAATTGCAAGTAAGAGCTCTTCTTGAAGTTGTTCATCATTGCCCGTAATCAAGTGTGTTTTGATAAGGAGTTTTAGTAGGACTAATTACAATAGGAATAAGTAAGTGTTGAAGCATTTTTCTATTGTGCAAAGAAACCAACCTATTTGTTGGGAATAAGTGAACAACTCTATCAAAATCTTGGTTTTGCTTAGATACAAGCATGGAATTTGTTCAATTCATAAGAGTTTTCCAGTCAGACTGGGATGCCTAACAATTTCTAATATTCATAAGGAGTGTACGAAACTATTGTTGTGTGTTGGATTGTCCATGCTAGCAGATGATAGTGTCAAGCATGACAACAATATTAAAAGTGTGCCAAAGATCCAAGGCTATGGGGCGAGAAGCGTACATAGGCCTATCCAAAATAGGTGGAAACTATGCCAAGTCACCCACGAGTATAACAAAGACACCACCAAATGGTTGCATATGTCTAGGAGGAAATGCTTCCCACAATCAACTATCTATTTTAAGCAACAACTTGGGCCTCGAGAAGCTCATTTCATCAATTAATATGTACTTAATGTTGGAAATAGGATGCCATTTAATTGCAAATCCTAAACATTAATTATTTCATGTATCTCCTAGAATCTTGGAATGTGTTCAACAACACTAAGATTAGGATGAGATTAATATTTAGATGAAATAAATCATGAAATTGACATTTGTATTTATTCCTAAATAATAGGAGCATGTGGGTGCACCATGGTAAGGTGAAACTCACCTTGTGTCTAGTTAACTATACAGAGTAACAATTAACACTTCTGAATGCATGTAAAGATCCTAGGAGTTAGGATTTGATGTTTGCATGCTTGAAGTTCAGTTAAGATCAATTAAGTTCAATTCAGATTAGTTTAGTTTAGTTCAGTTCAGTTCAGAATCAATTTAGTTTAGTTTAGTTTAGTTCAGTTCAGTTTAGTTCAGTTCAGTTCGATTCAGTTCAGTTTAGTTATCTTCAGTTGCATGCAAGTGCATGTTGCATGCATGTTATTTATTTTGAGTTTCATGTAGTTAGCTTCAGTTAACTTGGAATGCATGGCTAATAACATTGAGTTGTATGACAGATAACAGGGACTACCTCCAGTTAACAAGGGATGACCATTCTTTGGGAATGGTGTTGAGTAAATTTTTCAGTTAACAATAAAGCACTTGAAGCCAACTTGGGTGCCCAAGATGCTTTATTGGAATTAACTCCAATGCATGATAAGATATTTCTGAAGGCTCAGTTAAGTAGCTTTAATTGTGGGTGCCATCTTTGAGGAATAGCTTTCGAATTATCACCAAAGTGAAGGAGAAGTTGTAGCTTCAGTTTGGGACACCCAAATGCATGATGCACATGTTGTAAGCTTTAGTCTTCACTAAATAACTCTACTTGAAGGAATATGGTGTACCTTTTCAAGGGCTTGAGCTTATGCATTTTAATTATCACCATTTGATTATTACAAGGTTGCATATTGTCTCTATATCTCATTCAAGTTGAATAGAGTTTTTAGATTGGTTATTGCAGGTGTGAAGAAGATTGGTAAAGACAGAAGAAGCATTCTAAAGCAAGAATTGGAGCTATTGTAATTCAGAGTTTGAATAATAGAATAATTCCTGGTGGAGTTTTTTCTCGAAAGGGTTTCTCCATGGTATATCTTGTGTGAAACTTCTATTATCCTGTCTAGTTCTTCTAAATAATTCTCTCTACATTCTACAACAGTAAAATGGATTAATCAAGATAATCATCCACAAAGAATTTATGTAACAAAGAAAAGACTTACTTAGAATAGCAATTTTGAAGTTTTACAGAGTATTAAGCTAAGAAAACACCTCATTGTTCAACACTTAATATGTTTGAACTCCTCTTGAAATATGTTCAATGGTTGTCCTTTTAATGGATTTATATCTCTAATTAGTATCCAAAGAGTTGTATGCACTATGGAGGCACAAATATTGTAAGCAACCACTCCCATTGGTGCCAAAACAAGCAAAGGATTCACTCTATGTTTTGGTGATGTATTTAGTGTTCTTTGGATCTTTTCTATAAGAAATTATTTACCTGTGCCAACAATTCCTTGAATGATCATATGCAACGGTGATGATGTAGATGGGCCAAGATGGTGTTATTCAATGATATTTAGAGCAAGCTTTTGTTTAGGAGATAGTTGGTGACAAAGTGTAGGTGCTACCAGTGGGAAAAGAGTGTCTTCAGCTGTATGAAATTTACTTGTTGAAATGAAATGGTTAGCAATGCTATGCAGATTCTTTGGAACATGGTATGCATCCCACTTGTGATGCAGATCAAAGTCCCGTCTACCCAATATTTGCATCTGGTCAAAGAAAACATTGTTTGTAGTAGCAAGTCGAGAAAGAAACTCCCATTCATATTCATCTATGGGAGGTAGAGACTGGGCACTATCGATATCACTGTCGCCTTCCTCTTCATTAGCAGGGGGAGCAATAACTCTATTGGCATGCCAAGGGTGATAGCTAACAACATGAAATATCCTCTAGTTTTGTGTTATGCTTTCTCTTGTGAGGCCTATGTCTGCTTCAAAATTTCAAAAAGGCTTGTATAGTAGTAATTTTGACCAAAAAAATGTTTCAAAGGTATCACTATGCTCTGAGGGGGAAAACTTGAATAGCAAGTAAAAAATGATGATAACAGGCTATGGTCGGGAATGTCAACCCCCACCTTTGCAATTTTTTCAATATGTATACAGTTGCACAAATTGAATAAGGGATATAGTCTCCATTTCAGATGGTCTTTTCATGTAACAATGAATATAACCACTTCCAAGCTCGTCACCATTATCAACTATTTTCAAATGGTGGAATGTCTGCCTATTGACATTCATAAACAAGAAATGTTGACTTCAGATGACAAGGGGAAACTTTTGTAGCATATGGCATGTTTCTTGTGCACCAATGTCACAATCTGCAACCAAGTTCATCATGAATTTTTGATAGGCAATCAATGCTTTATCCCTAGATGAATTTGTATTTGCAAGCCTCTGCAAGATATCAATATAGCTTTTAGATTTTTTTTAGACTTCGATGCATATTTGGAAATGTAGTTTAGCACAATTTTTCTTGACAAGATTGGTTGGCAATCAATGTTTGCTCACCATATTGCAAGCATCTCAGGGTTGTGGATATTAACACGCTCATCATTTCTTGTTGGCTTATAGGATTTGTTCAATTCACTACCAATTACCAATGTCAATGATGGTTGTGTATTCCACAGAGCTTTGTAGTGACATTGTAATTGGTGGCCTTTTTTCCTAAGACAGGTGTATTGAGTACACTTGGTATACCTTTGTACCATGTTCAACAGATATTCATAATCCACCATTGGATCCATGCAAGAAATTTGTGGACTGCTAAGAAAGCATAGGTTCTCCAAAGATGAGTAGTGGACTCTTGATATTAGTTGTTCTGGGGAACGAGGGTTCCATGCTGAAACATAGAGATCAAAGAATTTATTTTCCTATTGAAGCTCATGTGGGTTGGACCAATCAAACATGTCCATATTCAGGGCACCTGGAAGCCACAAGAAACTATGGACATGTGTTGATCCACAATGTTGCCACTCATACCTATACTAGTAGCCCTTTGTGTGGAAAAGTCTCTTAATAACCTCTTCATAGAAAATGGTGAATGAAAAGTGCATGTACAAGGTTGTTATGTGTGGGTTTTGTACAACATTGTTTTTGAATCATCTTCAGGAATATGGCATATGTAGTTGGGCATGAGGATTAATTACCTTGTGCAAATTAGGCCATTTTTTTCTGCATAGTTCAAAGTGAAGAAGAGAGTCGGTGTGCCAAGCTGGTGGATCATTGTTGCAAGCTCTTATCACCACTTGCCCCAATATGAGTGTTTCCTTCGCAAAGATGCACCAAAGTGAACAAGCAGGTTTTCTATCTAGGTGTCTGGTGCATCTCGAAGGAATTGTCACAAAGCAACAATAGACTTTGGGATCCTTTCCTCCAAGTTTGTTTTCATAAAAATAGAAGTCAACTGTTGGATTTGATGTCTCATTATCAAATTATAAAGGTAATATCTAAATCTGACATGCCTCCCAAATCTATTATCATAGTATCTCATCAAGTGCAATGCATATTCATGTAATTGAATTTGTATGCTTCTCGATTGTAGGGGAATTTCTATTGCAGTGGGGAATAAGATTAGAAAATTCATGCTTAATAACCCTTTTGTATTATATTCATTGATAGGGTTATAATTTATCTCAGGCCAAGGAAAATTATCTTGACTAATGTCTTCAATTTGCAAGGCATCTCTAATTTCCTGCAATTCCTAGGGAAGGTTGGGCATCAATGGAAGAAATGATGACGAGTTCTCAAGCTTAGCTTCCTCATCAACAAAACTTTCTGGAGTTACCATTGGTTCAGCTGTGTTATGTGTTGGTTCTTTCATTGTGTGCAGAAGATCAGAGATGTCAGTACTTATAGCAGGAAAAAAAATTAAAGCCTCACAATCTATTGCAACATCACTATAGTATGGATCATTCTCAATTTTGTATATTAATGCAGCCATGACATTATGTTTGTCAACTTAGCGATCATAGTTCATCCCCTAAATGTCAGTTCTTTTCACAATCACCACTTCAAGATCATGTAGGTGACGTGGTAACAAAGTTGTAATGGTCATAATGTCTTAAGGGAAGCTTATAGTATGGCCATGATATTTGTATTGGCCTCCTCTAGCATGGGTCACTTGCAAAACTGGAGAAACTCTAGCTATAAGCATTTCTTCAACTTGAGTAAGCTTTGCAAGGATGGGAGGTTGTGGGCCTAGATCCATCTTGTTCACTAAACTGAATCTATGGAAACCCTTTTTAGAAGCACAATGCAAACATATGGCACCTGTGTTGGATGCTCGCAATCTCATGTTGACATAGCTTTCCTTTCAAACAATACAAACTTTCAAACCAGACAAAGCATCAATGCACCGACAGAAGGATTGCATTGTAGTGTGAAAAGAATCACCAAACATGTTGCTAGAGTAGTGGGCGAATGGTGATGTGGATGGAAATCCATGCTTCTCAAGAGTTTATTGAGGTCTACAGCCACCTATTGGTGAGGCGCCTTCACTAGGACAGTTGTGTGGAAGCTAGCAAGGGATGGGAGGTGCGGTGCTACAAAAGTCAGCAAGTTCTTCCAATGAGCCTGGATGCAATTGTGGTGCACCTGCTTGCTCAGGTGGGGTCAAGTTACAATGATCTTTAGTGGCTCTTTAATGAAAGTATTTGGTTCAACTACCTGCACAAATCTGGTCTCTATGGCGCACATAATAAAGTTGGTTTCTTTTGCATTTTGTTGCCTTTTTATGGTCCACGCTTGATGCAGGGTTGGAACTTGAACAAGGTTGAGGACCCTACAATCATAATATGAGGAAAATAATAAAATTCTTGTAGACACAAACTTAAAGGGCAATGGCATAAGTAAAGAGGTCAAGCTTATTGAATATGGAACAAAATAGCCAAAGGTAGATAGCAACACTCAACAATGCCTTATGGAAAACAACATTAACTATTTCACTATGTTGCAACCATTGACGCAAAACAAAAGCCATAAATGAAACAATATTGGTTTCAACTATGACCCAGATGGGAAACTCACAAAATAGAAGAATCCATAGTAACAAAGCCATGCACACAAAAAAGAAAACCCACCTGCATTAATAGTCTTTTTTTCAAAATTCGCTTATGGAGAATAACCAAAAGCATACATATATGCATATGTATATGTAAATGTGTCTATCCATATGCAATGCATTTTCAATGGAGAGTGTAAGGAAGGGAAGGTACGATGCATTTTTTGAAGGATAATGTAATTATGCAGCTACTTATGCTTATGCATCATTCCTTCCTTGCACCCTCCATCTAAAAGAACTTCACTTCATTGTATATGCCTGTACACATATACATATACATATGCATACAGTACAATGAAGACGATAAAGTTCTTACAAACTCCAACTTAAAGAGGAACAATGGAGCCAATGAAAAGATAGGTAATATAAAAGGAAACAAAACAAAGGAAGGCCTACTCTCCACCCTACCATATTAGTTCATGGAGCCCCATGGGAAATCACCAAAACCCCGAGCAAGAATATACATTATCCACCATTATGATCAATGGTGAAACCAATGTTGCTTATTACACCCAATATAGAACCTTTCATTCTAATATAAATTTTTTGAGCCTAGAAGGAATAATATCCAAGACGTCACAATTGACATCATCCATTGGATGCATATGTAGGTATTTTCTGCTTGGAAATATAAAACCATGCACCAAAAAAAAAATTAAAAATAAAAAGCCCACACGTACATGAGTAATTTTTCCAATAG
>VDFB02047230.1:162360959-162508390 GCA_007258455.2 Sequoia sempervirens
TTAGCTTTACATTATATGGGTGCCTCCATTTCTATTACAACATAGCCACATTAAACTTGGGTCACACATGAATGCATCATGTATTTGTTATAGCACAATTGTGCCACATGACCAATAGAGTTATGGATCACATAATTACAGTCACAAGAATCTGTTCCTCGGATTTGTGATCTTATGGTGATTCCACACAACAAAATCTGGACATGAAATTCTCAAAACCCTTAACCTCTACAAATAAAATCTGATGAGATATTGCTTTAAAATATGATTTTCAAACCTGGAACTACAAATCTGACTTCACAACTGAATTCTGCAAAAAGACAATGACTATCCTCAACCTGGTGATATCTTCTTGAATTTTTTCTGATTTTTCCCAGGAAAATCTTCCGTAGTTCTCCACAAACTGTCTCAAGTAGAGCAAAACACTGTCGCAATACATCAGGCGCGAACTCACTTTTCTTTATGTCGGCCACAATTTGATTTTTTTAATTTTTCATGTTTGTCGAACATTCGACGAAAATAATAGCGACATTTCGACGAACACCAGGTTCGTCGATATTTCGACGGACGTCGGGGATAAACTTTCGAAACAATTGGAAATTACACATCAAATTTTACAAGCACCCGACGAACATCGAATTTTACATATTTTGTCGGACAGTTTCGTCGTATTTTGCAGTCAAATGCATTAGTGATGCGTAACCCCTTGTTTCTCCTCTTGGTCCTGTCATTCCCGCACCTATGCATCAACATGCGGTGGTATTGACATTAGGATTCCTTAGTATGCTAGCAAGAGACCTTGTGTAATACCCCCATGTTTCTGATACTATTTACTACTATTGTATGCTTTATATGTTAGTGTGATAGTGAATTGTGATGGTGACTGATTCATCATTTTGGTGTGTGTGGTTGTGTAGTTTAATTGATTGCTACAATTGATATTTTATTATGATTTATGATACTCTATATGTAGGGTTTGGATTATTTTATTAGGTAATGCTTTCTCTCTAATGTTTTAGATGTCGACGTGATAATCGTATGGTGATCATGTGATTTGAATTCTGTGTTATTTTATAATGCAATGGTTAGTAATTAGTTATGATGCAGTAGTTAATTAGAATATTATCTTATGATCAATTTGTTAGAAATGCTAGTTGTTATGGATATTGTAATTGTTAGAATAGATTAGGTGAGAGGACAGTGTAGCATCACTCGTTCATGAGTGCCCTGCTACACTGCAATTCCTTCTCACGGTAGGATGTTGATTATATATTTATATATACATGTGCTACTTGACGTTTATTTGGATGCAGGAATAAGTCTCGATTCCACCTGCTTCGGCAGGACAGGGCGAGCAATCAATTAGCCCAACGGGTAAAAATGTTGAAAAAGGGAGTAGGTTTGGAAGCGTCCTCGTCCCAAGTCCGTCGTCTGTTGTGAGTCATGTTATGACTGTGGTTTTCGTTCTCGTTGTTTGTGTAGTTTGTTTTGTTGAGGTATTCAGTTGATTTATAGTTCATGTTTATTTAATTAACCTTATTTTTATAGGATAATGGATTAAAGTTGTTTAGTTGTTTGATTTAATTGTGTGTTAGTCGAATATTAAATTTAAATATATTATAAATTTAAAAGCGATTCAATTTATTTAAAAGAGTAAATAATTATTTTTAATTAATAATGTTGACAATAATTAAATTAAATAAATATTGTTAAAAATAATTAAATAATATCTTTTTACTAATATTAAATTAGCAAAATCTCTCATAGATAATAGCTTGTTTAAATAAATTATTTTAATTACAAACTGTAGATAAATTTGTGCTTTTAAAAGCTGAAAAGGACCAATAGGAAGGGGACTTTTTGTGAAAAGAAAGCAGATGTGCTTTATGGAATTTTATTTCTGATTTATTATTTTGTTTCAAGAGAAGATTATGCACACACACAGAACCATTACTCTGTGGTTTTTGGATCTGGGAAAAAGAAAGATAAAAATAAAAGAAAAGAATTTTGTTTGTGAAAAACTTGGGGAGAAAATAACTGTTTTGAAGATAGATAGATTCGAGGAGGAGCTGCAGGAGGAATTCGAAAGGAGCTTTCAGAAGGGATACTTCTTCAGACAAAGGACTCCAGGTATTCTCCTTTTAAGTTATTAATATTTCATTGTTCTGTAACAATTTTGGTTGCTAGGTTTTCGAAATTTGATCGAATAAAGTTTTATGATTCGAAAACTTGCTCAGGTTAAAACCCTTGTATCTTCTGTTGAAAACATTAGTGAATCTTTTTGATATCTCTTCAATATAATTTAGTTGTGAAACTTAGTGGTTGAAAAATAAATCATTTAGGTTGAGGTTGAATTTATTTGTCAGAGCTATATTGATTTTTATTGAAAATCTGTGATCTTATGGTTGTTTGAATATCTGGGTAAATATATATTGATATACACATTGTATATATTATATATATATATAAAAAAAGAGGGATTAAATATATACACAAATTATTATTTTATCTGAATCATCAGAATGGATATATGTATGAATTTTATGTATTTGTGTAAATTTGTTTATATAAATATTAGATAATACATATTTAATTGATGTTATGTTTTGTTAATGTTTCTCTGTACTTTCGTACGAAATTGGGATTTAATATTAAATAAATAAATAAATTATTTTATTTTAAATGTGTAGGAGCGAAATTTAGTTTAATTAAAATTCGTATTCTTTGGTAAAATATGAAAATTTATAGTTATGAAGAAAATATTATAAAAAAAAATATTTATAAATCTAAATTTTTTGGGGGTGGGGGTCGGCCGAGGCCGTACCACCCACGGCCCCTCTGTGGCACTGCGGCCACCACAGGGTGGTACGCACTGCGTACCACTGCCTGCGGGGGCCGTAGCCACCACATACTGTGGTACGTGGTACCACAGCTCTGTGGCGGCCGCGGCCACCACAGTGTGGTACCATGGTACATATTGAATGGACTTCGAATTTATTTTATTTTATTTTATGTTATTTTTATTTATTTATTATAAACTTAAATTTATTTCGTTTCTTTATTTCGATTTTGATATATATAAATATATATATATATATATATATATATATATATAAAATTTATAATTTATAATTTATTTTTTAAAAAAATAAAAATAAAAATAAAAAGGTATTTATTTAATGTTTTTATAAAATGATTATTTTAATGTAGGTATATTTATTTATGTGAATTTGTAAAAGTATTGTGTAATATTAGGGCAAATTCTTCTATTATATGTTTGATGGATGCAATTTTGAAATAAACGGTATATATATATATATATATATTGTTATAAATATGCATTTAAAGAATTTAAGGTGTTGATATTCTGAATTAATGATATAATATTTATTGTCATGCAATGATATAGTCTAATTGAGAAAATTAGAAGTAAACGATGTGTTTGATTTAGTTACTTATTTTGAGATGTGGATTTATTTATTTGATGGAATTTGTTGTTCATGGTTAACTGTATTATGGCGTTGTTTATCCTTTGGTTACTCTCAAGATTATTCATTTGATTTGTTTGTGGTTTTCTTTGATTTGGGTTTAGGTCATGTGGAAACCCTAGAGTTGACTTTTCCAGTTATAGGAACCTAAGTAGTGATAGAACTTCCAGAGGCAGGGATACTATGAGTTGTATTTGAGATTGTAATTGATGGTGGATTTTATGTTTTGGCTTGGGTTAATATACACAGGGATTGTACAATTTTGTGATTGTTATGCACTTGATTTTGGGCGAGAGAGTTATGCCTCGCAGTTGATCCTTTGTTGGTTTAGTTTTCCTTGTTGATACAATCCTGTTCAGCTAGATAATCTTGTATTTGAGTGTCTAGAGAGAGTGGCTCTAGTGGGGGCCGGCACACAAAGGGACTGTCAGGGTAACCCACGTAGAGTTAGTTTAATCAGTGATAACTTAAGTAATAAACCATGGGTGGGGATTAAACACTAATAAGATAATTGTGAAGCCTCATCCGCCTGTTAGTGCTATCATAGACTAAAGGGGATTGAGAAGGCCGTGGTTGGCAAGGTCATTACCTTGTCCTCACGAAAGGTCAATGACTCTGCATGAGTGACCCTATGGAGCGGCGCCTTGAGATAGGCCGTCTGGAGAACCATAGATGGAAGCGGCACCTTAACTGGGTTGTCTGGAGAATCCATGTAGAGATGGAGGCGGCACCTTGTAATAGGTTGTCTAGAGAATCCATGTGAAACCATGCGATGACACTCTGCTCTAACATTCTGTTTGTGTTGATTTACTGAAGTCCTCTAGAAGTGATTTATTGTTTTGTCTTTGGTCATTGTTGGAAGTAGTACTTGATATTTTGTCTTGTGTTCCAGTGATGTTGTGAGTGTGACTTGTTGTAATGTTCAGAAGTGAATTGTTGTTGTCTTTGGATTTGTCATTGTTGAGTTTCTAAGTGATCTTGATGTTATGATGTCTGTCTGGAGTTAGTCTTGTGTTATTGTTAGACGTGCTTGGTCGGGGACCCTTCCTTATCTACTCTCAGCACAGGGGTGTTTGGGTGGAACGTGCTTCGCACCCCGTTGGGTTTCCCCTTCTATTGCAGGTGTCTCTTTATTGCAGGGCTTTTGGAAGATGTTGATGATCCAGTTATTCTTTGTACCAGATAGTTGTTTATTCTTCAGTTGTAATGTATTTGATGTAACCATGAGATGTATCTTCAGTTAATTGTATTTTATTGTCACTTGGGATGTGATGTATATTTAGGCCTTGTATGTATTCAAGATTTGTCATCTGTAATAGTTGGTTATGTTATGTTGTATCTATCGAAATATGTAACACTTTATATCCTTTTAATTACATGTATTTTCACATGTGCATATGGTATTAATATGGTTATTGTTTAATAGATATTTCAAATGATGAAATGAGAATGAATGGATTTATGTAACTATTTAATTATCGTTATCTTATTAACGTGTTATGGGTTAGTGTAGTCATGTCACTTCGTGTACCCCATTGGAACTAGTTGTGCCTCGTAATACATTGTTATGTTATAATGCTTAAGTATGTTATTATATTCTTTTAAAAAAAAAAAATTGTTCCGTTGTTAATAGTTCCTTTGGGGTTCGCACGGCGGGGCGTGACACCTTGATCAACTTGCTTCTGCGATAGTGGGTAGGGAGAATAGAGATGATGATGATGGACAATTGTTTTATGGGTTTGGTTCGAGTATCCCTCCAGGAGTGTCGAGATCACATGTATGCACTAGTTGCCATTAGTTATGCTATGGAATTGATCAGGCCACACCTAGTTCAAGTGGATGTGGAGATTTTGGTGGTTCATCGGGTCGCCTAAGTTCATTTGTAGAATTTATTACAAAAAACCATCACCCTAAGGACACTGCAACAAAGGTATAAATATGCATCTACATGTTGAATTTATAAGAATTTTAATGAATGTATATATCAAAGAAAAGTTTGCAATACAAATTTTAACAATCAAACTGTTTGGTGTACAAATGACACTAATGATGGGGAAATTATCAGCTCCACGAGTACATACATCGACACCAGTCCTAGTCGGCAACCTTTATGGAGTATTTTGATTTCAGTTTTTTAAATTATATATGAAATAATTTTTAACTTGAGTTTTAAATTTATAATTGAATCATGAACATATGTTTTAAATATTTATGTTGGTTCAGGGGATTCAATTGACTTCCACGTTGATTCCACTTGAGGGGTTATTGAGCACTCTTGTAATACCCCTTGTGTTACTATTGAGACTTATTATTTTATATGCTTGGTTTGATACTTTGATACTGTGATAGGACTATTATTGTTTGGTGGTTTGGTTAGTAGAATATTTGGTGATTATGCTTATACATTTGAGGACATGGATATTTCTTATGATATTGTGGTTTGGTGATAATAGTTTGATTTCAGTAACATTGCGATGCATTGATTTAGAAAATTATGTTATGATATGATCTGTTAGTTTAGAAATGCTATTTCATCATTAATATTATAATTGTTAGAATAGATGTGATGAAAGGACAGTGTAGCATCACTTGTTCGCGAGTGCCCTGCTACATTGCAATTCCTTCTCACAATGTAATGCTTTGATTTTATATATATATGTACATGTACACGACCTTGTTTGGATGCAGGCATTGCAGGTACAGAGTCTCGATTCTACCTGCTTCGGCAAGACAGGGTGAGCACCAATAACCCAACGACATAATGTTGAAACATAGATGACAAGGAAGTCACCCCGTCCCATGTTGTCAAACCATCCTAATTGAATGGTATTGTACGTCCTTGTGGTTGTCGTTTCAATAATTTATTATTGTGGTTTGTGTGAGTGCCTCGTTTGTATTTATTTCATTTTGGTATTTTATACATTGTGTTTATTTAATTAAATGGTGGTAATAAATGTTCATTACAGGGTTAGATTAATTTGTATTAAAATATTTAAAAGTTTTATTTTTAAAAGTCATGTGTTTTAGTTAAATGTTAATTAAATATTAAATTTTTGTTTTGTTAATTTAATTAAATTACCTTGTTGAAGATAATTATAAAATAAATAAATTAAATTATGTTCATTGCAAGTAAAGCTTGCAAAAGTAGATTTAAAACAAAAAAATATTGATAAAAGGAAAAATAAAAAATAAAAGAAGAGAAAAGATAAAAGGACAAATGAGAATTAAGTGTTGGGGAAAAGCTAGATTTAAAATAGAAAGTTTCTTTTAAGTGGGATTTTTAGAGCTTTTAAAAAAAAAGAGTAATATCTTTTATTTTATGGCAATTTGGTGAGACTTTCGATGGACAAGAAGATTGGGACAGAAGTTACAAAATAATAAGGTTTTCTGAATTATTAATCTTCTAAAGTTTTTGGGAAGTGTTTTGGGGGGAAATTTTTGAAGGAAGGAACAAAAGTAATTTGAAGAGCTATCTGGATCAAGGGAAGCCGCATCGAAAATTTCAATAGCACAGGACTCTAGGTTCCACTTGTTTTCTCCTTTAGTTTTCTAATTCAAAAGATATAAATAAATAAGTGAATAAATATGTTTGATCAATAGAAGAAAAGAAGACCTTTGTTAGAAATTTAATGGTTATTAAATAGCAAACCCACTTGAGAAAATTTCTGCGATTTGTGAAAATAATCTGTAGTTTCTTTTATAATTTGGTTATACATAATATTGTTTCTTTTAATAAATAGATTTAATTTGAATATATATATATACACATTTTTGAGAGGTATATATATATTTTTATTTAAATATATTATTGGTTGAACAGTAATTTAGTACAGAGAAAATTATATTCTGTTGTCTACCACAGAGAAAACTATGTTTGGTTGGAGTTATTAAAAGTGTATATACATATTAATATATATATACATACCATATATATAAACATATTCATTTCTTTTTTATATACCTGTTATGTGATTAAATCAAAATTTTGCTCCGGCCGAATCTATGGTTGTACCTGTGCACACCATAGTATTTGTGGTTATAAATTAAAGTTAGAATAAAAATATAAAAAATAAACAAATATAATTGCGAAATAAAATTTCGCATTCGAAATTATCAAAAAAAAATATATATATATAATAAAGTTTTTGTTTTTTGGTAGAGTATGGAGGGATGGCGTTGGGCCGTACCCCCATACCCTACACAGTCTGATGAACTGCGCACAACAGTCAATATGACTGCAATGCATAGTACATGTACCGGTCGAAAGGCCTTTTTAGCATTCGCTGTTTATTTTATTTATTTTGTATTATATATATATATATATATATATTTATATATAGTTATTTATTGTGTTTTTTTTTAAATTATGGAAATTAATATATATATATATATCTTTGGGAATTTTGAAACTCATATATTTATATATATATACATTGGTTTAATTTTAGTATGAAAACTATAATGGTGAATTATTGTGTAAAAAAAAAAAAAAGGGAAAATTTTTAATAGGAATTGGAATTTTCTTATTAAAATTTATTGTTGAATTATTTAAAGGAAAATAGAGGAATTGGAATGTAATTTATAAGAATTATTTTAACTTTGTGTGAATGTTCTTACGTTTTCTATTTATAAATCTGTTTGATTTTCTTTGTCGCCTTGAATTATCGTTTGACTTTTGTGATGTGTGAACCTTGTTGTATTTGCAAACCTAATGATGGTTGTTGAAAACCCTAGTTTCCAGAGGCATGATTTATATCCTTGGATGTTTACCCTTGTATTATTGTGCCCGAAATGTTGCATGAATTTAGCATTATTATTTTGGAAGGGTTGTACGAGATAGTTGAGATTTTGTTTTTGAGTTATTGAGTGAGGGGCAATGCCTCACATGTCTGTGTTTTGAGATATATGCTTTATTCGTTATAGTACAACCATTGCCTTATTTTGGTTTATGTTAGGGGTCTTAGGGAGAGTGGCTCTTCGTGGGGGTTGGCTCCTCGAAAGGAGGAAGAGCTCAAGATAACCCACGTAAGAGTAGCGTAACAAGTGAAAATCTAATAATAGTACTTAGGGGGATGGGTAGTAAAACACATAAGATAATAATATTGGATACCTCATCTATCCATTAGGGCTATCACAGACTAATGATAGATTGAGAAGGCCATTGTTAGCAAAGTCGTAACCTCATCCTCATGAGGGGTTATCGACTCCGCATGAGCTACCCTATGGTGCCGGCACCTCAAGTAGGAGGAAGGGCCAGGATATCCATAGATGGGGGTCAGCGCCTCAAGTTGGAGGAAGGGACAAGATAACCCATGAGAGCTATGTGATGACACTCTCCACTAGACACCCTTGTGCCTTGTTTCTTGTTACCTCTGGAATTGTATCCTGTTTATTATTTCAGTTTCATTTGGAAATGTTTCATGATTATCCTTTGGTTACTTGTTTAATGGTTATTTCTTTGGTTAATTGTGATGAGTTTCATGGCTTTATGTTATTATAATGTCTCTTAGATGTTGTTGTTGATGTCATTGTAATCCTTGATGTTGTATTTGGGTTATTGTACTATGTTGTTCTATTGGAGTCAGTTTTGGCCTTTATGGTCGTGATTTCTTCCTTGTCACCTCTGAGCATAGGGGGTGGGTTATTTATAACCCATGTGGTTGGGTGGAACATGCTCTGTACCTATTGGGTTCCCCATCAATTATCGTTGTCTTAGCATTCTTCAGTTGGAATTTTTACCAGTAGATCACTTTGTACTTCATTAATTAATTGTACTTTTATAAATGGTTGTTTTTATGTTATTGGATAAGTTGTTTAGTATTATCTTTTACTTTTGTTATAGTTGTTTTGTGATGTAACCTCGCGTGCCCCAGAGGATTTAAGGTTAAGATGTTTATGTGCGATGTAAATGTGTTTTAATGTTTAATTGCATGTTTACTTTGTATTATTAAAAAAAAAAAAAATGGTTGCAATGTTTGTTCTCTGGGGTTTGCACGATGGGTGTTACAACTCCTCCACTGTCGAGCGTCACAAATTAGGGGTAGGTACATTTATATTGTAAATTGTTTAACTTACATTAGTCTTTCTTTAAAATTATGAATTTTGAATTCACTATATATCAAATGTGCATGTACACTTGTAAATATTATAAGAGTTAAATGTCTACATGTATGTCTAGGTTGATACAACAATGAGAATGGGCATTGAACATACATTGGATGTTGTGGGTACTCGTGAGGACTTTGAATTCCAGGTTGTTTAAAAAAAATTCTACACAAAATGTGCAAACTTGAATATATATATATATATATAAACCTAATTTAAGTATACATGCTTTAAATTTGATCTTGTAGGACTTTGTTAGTGCAACTTTCTTTCATGACTCAGTCTTAGTTACACCTCTAGGAGTACATGCAGAGCAAGCTCCAAATATCATGGTAATTCAAAATATTTATTATATTTAAAGTCAATTACAAATTATATATTCTAAATAACTTTAATTTTAAATTTTAAATTGAATATATATATAATATGAGCTAACACATGTTTTAAATTCTTTTTCTTTTATAGCATGAGACATATCTTGTAGTCAAGCATGTACAAAAAGGTCCTAGAGTAGAGGGTGTACAACCTCACAATACGGTACAATTTAAATATGATGAATTATAAATTAAATTGAATTAAATCATTTTTAATTGTAGACTTACTTCTAATTTCAACTTTCTTTGTCTTGTTTATGTAGATTGATTCAAAGAATTTAGAGGTTGGTTTAGGTACACTAGATCATCCAAACCCATATATGATGATAACTTAATTTTATGATGAATTATAAATTCAATTGTCATTAAATAATTTTTCATCGTCTTACATCTGATTTCATCTTTCTCTTGTACAGAGTGTTTTAGGTCATCCACATACTCTACATGGTGTGAAGAGGCCTCTTGATTATAGAGACGATACATGACCAAAACATGATTTTATGGGTTATATTTGATTATTTCATGGACTACATATTTGGTTTCTCATGTACTTTGTTGGACTTTAGTTCATGGGTTGTACTTTGATGGACTTTATTTCATGCCATTAATATATTGGTTTCATGCACTTAATATGTTGTAAATTATGGACTCTATTATTGTTCAATTTTAATTTACACATGTACATTTACACATTTTATGTTCATAGTCAAGAAATTAATATAGGAAATGAATGTGAAATTAAATTATTATTGTTCAATTTTAATTTACACATGTACATTTATGCATTCAATTCACACCAATCAATAATTAGTCAATAAATCATAATTTACAAACAAAAGCAATCCGTTTATATACCACAAAGGATGAAATTTTAAGAAATAAACAATACCATACAAGATTAGAGAACAAAAACATTAATAAATTCTATAAATAATAGCATCCAACACTAGTTTATAGGTTGTCTTAAGGGGATGTCTTAAGGGGTCCTAATATGACATCTTAAAGGGATCAAAGGAGAGTATATTTAAGTATAAATAGTAAGTGATATAAAAAAGTATTATACTTTAGGGTGAGTCATCATAACAAATGATATAATTAAGTATAATATTTAGGATATGTGCTAATACGACATGTCTTAAGGGGATGTCTTAAGGGGTGCTAATACAATGTATTAAGGGGATCAAAGAAGAGTATAATTAAGTATAAATATTAAGTGATATAAACAAGTATTATAAGTTTTTGGGTGAGTCATCATAACAAATGATATAATTAACTATAATATTTAGGATATGTGTTAATACGACACGTCTTAGGGGGATGTCTTAAGGGGTCTTAATACAGCATCTTAGGGATATAATTGATTTAACAATAATTTGTGCATAATATTTAGTGATTATACAATCAAATATAAAGTTTCAAAGTAGGAAAACATGTGCATTGAACAAACAAAATATATAGAATATTGATTTTGATACATAAAATTACATAGAGTACATAATTGTGTATGCACATGTATTTGTTATTTGTACAAAATGTTTAATTGTGTATGTATGTACATATATATCATCTCAAAAAAATGTTTACAAAATTTGGCTATGCCATCTCAAGAACATCTCAAACTCGTACGCGGAATGTAGTAGGTCTTCACGCCACTTGATATCAAAAAGGTACAAGCACTATCAATGAAATAATCAAAACATACATATTTTAATTTATATAAAACTATCTATACATCTATACACAACTCAAGTACCTGCATTTAAAAGTATTCCACACATATGTGTAGGCTGAATCTAGGCATCCTCTCCTTTTTGTTTCAAAGTATGAGATCAATGCAATGATGGCTTAAGGATACAAAAAAGGATAATAAATCAATTTTAACTATTAATGTACAAGCAATATAAATATATAATCAAAACATGTATTTAAATATAACTTAACTAATAATTACCTATTTTTACCAAGTATTCCATGTTGTCTAGGATGAATTTGTATGGACTAGATCCTTTTTGTGATTATGGCTTAAGGATCTATAAACAGACAATTTAAATCAATTTCAACTAATAACACACTTGACCAATATCAATACATGTATTTAATCTATTTAAAAGGACAATATAAAACTAAAACTATATTTACCTGTATTTACTTATTCCATTGTACCATCTACATCCTCTCTTTTTTGCAATGCATCTATGATTGTCTCATGCTCTTCCATAGAAATTGTCCATATCACTTTATTTGTAGGTCTTCCACAATACCGATCTAGTTTTATATTTGTTGCCACCACAAAATGTGAATAGTGTATAATATTTTTATGTGTTTCATAATATTCGAATGTAGGTAGACCATTCTTCCTTGTCAGGTATTTTCATAGCCAAGTGCCAACAACCATCACTAATCCTATTGGAAAACATGAAAACCATCATCAAATAAGTTCTCAAAATTTTCTTAAGGGGATCAAATACTTGTTCTAAAAATTTGCTTAAGGGGATCAAAAATTTGTTATGAAAATTTGCTTAAGGGGATGTCTTAAGAGGATCACCGTACCTGTTGGATAATGATAGCCATCATCATCTTCTCGAGGTGCTATCAACTTATGTTTAGTCTCCACAGAATGAGCCAACCAATATTTTGTTTCCTCTTCATTCCCCTCAAGTGCAACAACAACATACATATGTCCTACAAACAAAATTTGATTTAATAACTTGCGCATATCCATATAAATAATTTAGTATTACAAAATAACTTAATAAAGTGAAATAAAATTAAATAAATTGAATTAAATTGTCTTCTTGTACAAGGTCTGAAACACAGTCATAGTCTTTAGATGCAAACACTTGATCATTTTCTTCAATAGTTATTTCATATTGATCATGTGCTTGTGCAAGTGTCAACAATCTTTGCTCCCACTGTTCAACCTATTATGTATTTTCACATGCTTCCCAATCTCCTAAGATACAAAACTAAAAAAAAATGAAAGCTCTCTTGTCTAGATAGTCCATATGCTTGTTGTCGAACACCTAAATGAATGCCACTAAGTAGATCCACTGATTATCTCACAGTCAACTTTGGGTACAATGTTCTCTTCTTCAACCAACCAAAAGAATCAATGAACTGTAGATTACTCACTCGAACCAGGTGCAGATAATCTTGTATTGCACCAATCGACAATCTCGCATGCATATTTAAATTTTATTGCATCCTCAAATTTTAATTGTTCTCTAGTGAGAATTATTTTGACACATGCACCAACTCCATCATGTTCTCCTTTACCATGCCCAGCTTCAGAAAAACTCCATATATGCTGGACATTAAGTTCCTTGTGAACCATACTTAACCAATAGAACATTCAAGCATTCTTGAACTTTCCCATATAATTATCTAACCATATGAGGTGTTATGGCATCTAGATTCCTCTTTCTCTTAAATTTCTATAAAATATATTGAAACAGTATTGAACAAACTCTGACGAGTGTAACCGATTGTCAGTTAAATAAAAATGATACTCCCTCAAAAAATTTCTATCATCCTTAGTGCTATCATCTGCATGTCTATAAACAATATGGACATTCATAGCGACTTGCACTGAATTATAATATGGTGATTGAATTTCCTCTTGCGGAGCTAGAGTATAATTTTCTGCAAAATCAACCACATAAAGTATAGTATTAATTGGAAATGTGTTTCTACATGCGCGGAATTGGACATCTAGCCATTAAGCATGTTGAGAGTGCATGAAATATTTAGGTACAATATTATTCTTAAATTTACTCATGAATGCATGTACACTAACTTTTTTTGTAACTAAATTACAACGCTTTCCTATTTTTCCATCTTTTAAAGAATAGTCAACATTCTTAAATATTTTAACATCTACTAATTGTTGTCCAAAATCATTATCAACACTTTCATGCATACAAATTCTTAAGAATGAAATATTTCCATAGCTAATGCATTGTTCAGAAATACAAAAACTTAAATAAAACAATTTACCATTAGATCTTTCACAAAAAAAACTTGATATAAAATCCCTTATTACTTCAGGTGGCATATTAATACCACATTCCTATATAATCATGTTAGTATGCAAGGTATAACATATATACTGAAAAAAATCATAAAAATAATGAAATTGAACATGCATTTTACAACAACAAGATATTTGTTGCGTATTAATTTTTACATACCAGTGTTTACATTTTTCAAAATAACTTTGACTTATTTTAATATTACTAGGTAACACTAAATCACCACAAATTTTTTTATAAAATTTAGTTTGTTTTGTATCTAATAGGTTTTTTGGGTGAGGATCATGAACTTTAGACCCCACCCTTAATATTAAAACATCTCTAGTAGTAGATGATACCCTAGTATTATCATGCCAATATTTTTCAATCAAGGATTTAATTTCATATAAGACCTCGGGAGTCGACCACTAAAAATCCAACATTGGTTGATAGGATCATTTTCTATACTTTCTCTTCTTTTTTCCACTCTTAGCAATGTTTTAGGATGTGTTTTTAAAACTTCACTAATATTCCTTACCATTCTTTTATTCAAAATTTCTTTATTAACTATAGTAGTTGTTATAGCTCTTCTTGCTGCATTTTTATTTTTAGATCAACTATTTTTCCCAATAGATTGAATGGCACTAACAATAGTAGACATAGCATGTTTTAATGATTGATATTTTCATTTGGTTTACCGAAAAAGCCTAACTTTTTTCATTATTTTCCTCATTTTTTGCATTCTCATCAATTGCATCATTAGTTGACATTGAAATGCAAGTTTTTTATGATAAAATAAATTTTGTATATTCTATTCGCATGTGTTTTTATTTGCCTCCAAGAAATCTTACCAGGAAGATTATCCAAAACATCACTTTCATTTTTTTTTTTAAATATGTTCATTAAATTCAACATAACATTCTATATTTTCATTTTCAACTTCAACTTCAAAATGATTTACATTTTCATCTTCATTTTCATCAAAAAAACAATTTTCATTTTCATTTTCATCAACAAAACGGTTTTTCGTTTTCATTTTCAATAAAAGGATCATCCTCATTTTCATTTTCAACAAAAGATTTTTCATTTTCATTTTCAACAAAATATTTTTCATTCTCATTTCCAACAAATTCTATAAAAATTTCATCTCTGAATATTAAATGTCAACATCATTAAGTCCAACATCTTGTAAAACTTCTACATATGAATTTTCCATTTCACTAAAATGTGGATTTGAAGACGTACCCGGATTTGTGCCTATTGAAACATTCTCCATAGCATTGAAAGACAAATTTGAAGACATACTAGGACTTGTTTGTATAATCATATTATTTTCCAAATTGACTTCTTGCAAATTAGCTTTGTCTACAACCATGGTATCCTCAATGTTTTCATCTTCAATAGTTGTGGAATTGGATGCTCCACCATCATTCATTGATTTAATTCTCATTCTTCTTTGTCTTTGTCTTTGTCTTTGTTTCTCCTTCTCTCTCTTTTCTTGAATTTCTTCTGGAGTCAATGTCTTCCTATCTTTCCTCTTATTACAAGCTTTTGAACCCATGATTATAGAATTCTCAAGCACAAATGAATTTCAATAGTGAAATTCTTCAAAAAATTCAATCCAAATTGCAAGTTGAAGACCTATTAAGGACAAAATTATTCCTCTTGTGTTCCTCAAAACAAGTAGAAAACTAGCACAAATCCACTTAAAAAATTGTTTACTTGATGCCTCCTTTCAAAAATTCAATCCATATTGCAAGCTGAAGACCTATAAAAACAAAAGTCTTTCTCTTTTATTCCTCCAAACGAGTAGAAAACTAAAAAATTCCACTTCAAAAATTCTTTACATGATGCCCCCTTTGAAAAATTCAATCCAAAATGCAAGTTGAACACCTGCAAAGATAAAAGTTGATAGAAAATAGCCCAATATGTTGCACTCGACTGTACATGTGAAGTTATAGACTTCACAGTAAAACTGTGCCAGTAAATTTAAAAAAATGGTAAAAAAGAAATAGGATCTCGTTTATAAAACGGGATCCTGTTTATTAAAAACAAGATCCTGTTTCATAATCAGGATCCCATTCGCTAATGTTTAATGTGGGAATCATTGACATGGAAATATGATCCTGTTTATAGAAAGGGATCCTGTTTCTATGTCAACAAGATCCCGTTTATAGAATAGGATCCTATTTCTATGTCAACTATCTCCACATTTAATATTAGTGAATGGGTTCCCGATTTACAAAACAAGATCTCATTTCTAAAAATTTGAAATTTTCTTTGCTTTCTAGTCAGGTTTTTGGCTTGTATTCTGGTTTAGGAAAAACATTGGGAATCTGAACCTAGCCCTTCAACCTTGTTTGACCTGCAAGTTGAAGGTCCTAAAAATGTTAGATAAAAATAGTGAGTTTGGACATATGGCTGACAACTTTTTTTGCATAATTTTTTTGATGAAATTAAAACCCATTATAGATGAGACAGTGTAGATGCCAAATATGTAAAAAAATTTACAATTGGCTTTTTTTTCTATTTTTCAATTAATTTCTGATGAAAGTGGTCCATAAACTTTAAATATCTGGTTTTTTACTATTTTAATAACTTTTTATCAACATAACATTTTCACAAACAGATTGTACAAGAACGTACTTTAGACAATTCTTTTCAATTTAAAAAAAAATAAAAAAATGATAAGTTTAGGTCATCTTATGTGTGATGTACATGATGATTTTTCAAAATGACAAATATGGCTAATAAAAATTTAACAAAAATAATAATTCAATAAAAAATTACAAAAAAGTATCGAAAGCGTGCTTCAGTGAGTTACAAATCTTTTCCCAAAAGTATTTAGAAAAATATGATAATTTAGGTCAAAATATTGATGACGTACATGTGCATGGTATGGTAAGAAAAAGTGACTTTTAAACAGTGATTTTTAGAAACACCTATTGAAACTCAATTTTTACCATATGGGTATTGAAATAAATTACATATTTGGAAACTAGACTCTGAGTACTATATTTTACGATTAGTGACTTTTTTGAAGATCTCTAGGTGCTTCAAATTTTAAGGTCAAATGTGGAAAATTCTGAAAATCAAGGAAACACTTCCACTTTTTGGCCAAAAAGTGGACTCAACTTCTTGCCAGCACCCCAAAAGATGTTTGTATTCTTTGAGAATGAAGGATGGTGATTCTATTGTAGAAAATTTAAATGCTTTTAGTATGATTATAATTCATCTTGCATCTGTAGAAGTTAAGTTAGAAGAAGATAAATGTTTTTTGTTGCTTTACTCTTTACCCAAGTCTTGAGAAAATCTAATTGTTGCCATAAGTGGTGGTGGTACAAAACCGAAGATGGATAGTCTCATTTCTATACTTCTTTCAAAAGAGATGAGGAGAAAGTCCATGAATGTGGGCTCCCAAGATGTCTTGCATGTGTGAGGAAGGTCCAAAGGAAAAGGAGGGCCTAAAGGGGAGAAGAGATAATTCTAAAGGACATTCTAAAACCCTCAGGAAGGATAGAGTAAAGTGTTGGAATTGTGGCAAGAGAGAGCATGTGAAGGAGTGTAGGAACAAGAAAAAGAGTTTGGATGCTTCCATAGAAAAGTCCTTAGAAGATGGTGATTCTGATGCTTTGTTTATTTTTGCTAACACTATTAGTGATGATGCTTGGCTTATTGATTCAAGTTGCTCCTACCATATGACTCATCATAAGGAGTGGTTTAATTCATATTAAGCTTATGATGGTGGAGATGTCATATATTGAATTCATTTTTGCATTATAAAAATTTGAGGAAATTGAAATATTTGGAAAAATAGAATTTAGCATTTTATTTATGTAATTTGATAGTGTGACAATGAAAATTGAAAATGAATATGCAATTTCATGATTTAAGAAATTATTTTATGAGATTATCGGTTGAAGGTTATTGATAAGTGGACAAGTGTAAGAATATGTGTAGGAAACAGATTGAAGGACGAGAAATTGATTGAGGTAGGCACACTTAACCGAATGACCATGATAAGCAAGGATGGAGTTTGGAATATCACACACCATAATAGAATGTGATATATGCATATGTTGAAAAGTTGACAAATTGCATTCATACTTGATGTGCGAACTAAAGCTAGTGGAAATAACAAAATTGTTTATTCTTGTCTCATTTTGTTTGTTTTGAAATTTATAACAAAAATAAATAAGAAATTCATTGCTTACTCTTTTGGATGGATTTGAAATACGATTTGAGTAAACAAATATATAAGTGATTTCATATGTATGTTATTTATAGGACAAAAATGTGAATATATATATGCATATGTATATATATATGATAGATGTATATATATATATATACAATATATGTATATATATATATGATATATGTATATATATATATATATACATATACACACAAAAGTGTATGAAATGATTTTCTTCGAATTTAAATTCCACTCTCAAGAAAAGTATAGTGAAATCGTGGAAAATTTTAAATGTTTGTAACTCCCACTAAGAATGAGAGAGAGAGGTTGATTCCCTCTATGAAAAAAAAACCTCAGTCAATGATTGAGAAAATAGAGGAGTGGGTGGCCAAATAACATCATTGAGACATCAAAATTAAGACCCATATCTCCCCAAGAATAGCGAGGGATTGTTCCAGCCAAAAAAATAAAAAATGAATCGAGTAAAGAGTAGAAAAGCCAAGGAGAAAGGCAGAGAAGAGAGAAAAACGACTTGGGGTGAAATTGTAGCTTTACCAAAAAGGAAACATCTTGAGGTATTTCAATATTGTTCATTTTATTTCCTCATTTGAATGAGTTTCCAATATTGATAAGCGAAGAGTAATTCTTTGTATTGTATTTTCTTATTTGCATTCATATGTATTAAACTAGCCACCCACAGATAAACAACATGGGCCAAATATAATATAACGTTGTTTGAAGAGTTATATATAATGTGTCATCCACAACAGGCCTTCATGGATGCAGTAATGTAAATACTGTGGTATTGTATGAATATATATATATAGATATAGATATATATATATATATGTATATATGTATATATATATACATATATATATACATATATACATATATATATATGTATATATGTATATATGTATATTTATTTTTATATGTATATTTATTTTTATATATATAAGCATCAAATATCAATGTATGTATCTATAAACATCACTGTATTCTTGTACATAGATCTGAATTGAGCATCAACTTTGCCTTGAGCATGCATAAGAAAATTGAAGTACTATTTACTTTGATGGGTTTTGAACCCGTGGTTTGATAGTTATCGATTACCATTGATAAACCCCCATGGGGTATTGATGACATGTTTCCAATGGTGGATAGCATGTCTATCAACCACTCTTGAGGGATGGATTAGTAGGTAGAATATGATTTTGATTACAAGTACTCAAAAAAAAAATGGATACTATGATCGAAGAAGAACAATTAAGGTTATGTGGATTTGTAATAGAATGAACGTAAAATATTTATGTTTTTCATTGACTTGTGCTTTCAAGTTCTTGTGAAAATATATGACTATGAAATAGATGTTATTGAAATTTGAAATAAGAATAGATGTTAAAATAGCTTATAAGAATATCTGATTGATTTGAAGCTATTTCTCTTTTGTTATGAATATGAAAGTATACTATTTTAAAAGGATTTATTTACATTTTTCAGAATGTATATGCATACTCTCTTATTATTATTCATTACTAGGAATATATGTGAACATGCATAAAGATCCCTTTATGCATGCTCACATACATGCACTATAACTCCTTATTCATCTTGATTTACTTTAGTGATTGAGTGAGTTATAGATGTTTTGCAAATGGCAACAAATGGTAAATCTGGTACAAAATTGAGTTCCAAATACATATGATACTAGATGAATAGATATACCAAGTGGGAATGAATATTGTTTAACTTAGCTAATTGGAATGATACAAGAATTCTTGGTAGACTATAGAATGCTAGAATGTTTATAATGGATGGTCTAAAGGGAGGGATAACCCTTGATATGATAAGCTTTATTTCTAGGAATGGGTGCTAGAGAGAGTATAGTTGCTTTTCCAAATCTAACTAGAGTTGTATTTCATATGACATGAGCTTGGCCAAGCTTTGCAGTCATTTATATATGTATATGTATACATAATAGATTGTATTATTTACCCTCTCTCTATGGTATTGAATTTACCTAACATGGAACTTGCATATTCTAACAAAGTAGATAGAAATGCATGTACTTAGGCACACACAAATTCCACCTTGCAAACTATATCTCTTGCTAAGTATTCCATGTAGGGTCAAGTATTCTTCAACTGATTGAAGAATTTTGAGGAAGCATTGCTTTGTGGTTGGGTGGAAAAGCACCTCAATCATGTTCTCGTCCACCAATGGAGGCAAGTTGTCATGAAGGAACCATATCGAAATTCTATTATGTATTGTATCAATGATGTAAAGGAACAAATGATGTATTTGTAAGAAAACTATGTAATTTGAATTGACTTTGAGGCATTGAATGCCCAGTCAAACATGTATGTAACTCTTGACATATGGAAGTGAATATATTTTTATATTTCAGATTTATTTGTGATTTATGACATAAAATTGCTAAATGGAATTAGCTATGAAATTTTTGTCAATAAATTGATATTCACAATGTCAATATTTATTTATTTATTTATTCTTGATATTAAATCTATTTGGGTTGTTACATTTGGTATTAGGTATGAAGTTTCAGCTCTAGGCCTATGAGCCTATGAAGGTTGAACTAGGGAATAGTGGACCCATAACTAGATTTAAGTTACCTAGAAAATGACCAATTTGATTTTGTTGCAAGAAATGGGAAGGTCCAAGTTGGGAAGAAAGAAAGGGAAAACCAATAGGGATATGAAAACAAAATTTTTTATTGAGGAGAGTCCCAAACCCAAAGACCAACCCAAGATTCCTGATGAAGAAAATCTAGCACACACCCTCACCCATCTCAAGTTGGAGAGAGGCAAAAAGATAGAGGAGGCTATGCGAATACCTAAGATCAAGAAACCATCTACTTTTAGAGATTGGCCAATACAATGTGGACCTAATGCACCACTAATGAAAAAGGAGGAGGAGTTCCTGCATGCACTATTGGAAACACAAGGGTGGAAAACTAAGAGGGGGGTGAATTAGTTGTCCTAGAAATTTCAACTTATTAACCTTATTCTCAGATCTGATGAATAACCATGAAAGAATAAATCAACACATCAGAGACACACATAACACCAAGATTTTTATGTGGAAACCCTATTAGGGGAAATACCATGGTGGAGGTTAGTCCACAAGATTATACCCTATTAAAAGTATAAAGAATGAAATGGGGAATGCACATGTATTTAGGTGTACTACCTAGAGCTCACTACTCAATTACAAAAGAAAGATTCACTATCTTATAGAAATATTTGGATTACATCCACAAGATTTGAACTGAGAAAAATATCATCTACAAATGCCTAATTACAGTTCTAGTTAAGCACATGGACACTTCTTCACACTCTACTTCTGCCTTGAAATGATTTTAGCATTATTCGCACACAGGAATCACACACTTCACATACTCATTCCTTCAAATGATAAAACAATCGCTTATATATATTTGCAACAAGAAATTACATTGCTACATGTGGACCTCAATAAAATAATAAAATGAATACAAACTGTCGGTCCAAAACAATAAAGATTATTAATGAAAATCAACCAAGGTCGGCTAGAACTTATTGAAGACTGAAAATAAAATCCTCAAACATGGAAACACTTCAAATAATTATTCCTCAAAGATCCACAGCATGCTTCAACACCCTATCGGCCAAGAACATGAAAAACATGAACACACAAGAGAAAATCTACAATCACGAGCACTACAATCAACGTGGACATGCAACATAGATAGAGCATGATCTAGAAACATCCACAAGCATCATGAATCACTAGAGAAGCATCCACAACAACTGAACTTGCTAGAATCACACTATCTTCAATCATGAACACTAATTGAAGTAGCATAATGACTGTCAAAATACAACTGCTCATAATTCGATCGAATCTTCACATAGATCTCTAAAACTTAAAATGGATAAACTAGATATACTCTAAAATAAACCCTTTAATCCACAACCACTGATCATCAACATACTAGGAAAATTGGAAAACTTCACTTCACTTCACCACTAACAACCTACAACACACTTTATTACAATTTTCTCAATATCCTTGACATATACAGCTTCTAAGACATTAATGCCAATAGTGTTGACATCATTAACAACCACATATTAGCAAAACGACCACAATATCCAACAATCTCCCCCTCTAGAATTGATGGCAACACATGATGTGAAAGAAAAAACACCATCAATACAACTATCTTCAACACTTACTCCCCCTTAGGTTCTGACTCTTTTCTCCTCAACTCTTTCACACAACTTTTCTCCCCACATGACTCTTCTCCTTAGATAATTCACAGTTTTTCACATGAATTTTCTCCCCCTTTGAAATCAATTTCAAAGATACACACAAGCTCTAAACCACATATCTGAACATCTGACTACTCCCCCTAAGTAGCAACCACCACAACATCAATCCAGATCAGGATATGACTGTGAAATGCATAGACTGATCCAAGAAAATGCATCTTAGTTTTGATTAGGAGGGGTAATCACCCCTAGCTTCCCTATAAGATACTCAAAAGTATCCTTAGGAATTGACTTTGTAAAAATGTCTGAAATCTATTCTTTAGTAGGCACATACTCCAATCTGACTTCCTTTTCACTCACCTTCTCTCTCAAAAAGTGAAACTTGATAGATATATGCTTGTTTTTTTAATGCAACACCAGATTCTTAGAAATATTAATTGCACTTGAATTATCACAGAATATAGCAATAGGCTCATCATATACAACTCTGATATCTTTCAACATCTACTTCATCCACAATACTTGAGTACAATTGATAGCAATAGTAATGTATTCTACCTCTATAGGAGATAAAGAAATGACATTTTGCTTCTTACTTAACAAAAATGCACCACCACTAGTACTTTTTATGTCATTCACATCTCCTACCCAATTGACATCAGTAAAAGCACTCAAAGTAAGATCATCATCTTTAGCATACCATAGGCCAAAATCAACTGTCCACTTCAAGTATTTGAAAATCCTCTTCACAGTAGTTACATGAGATTCCTTAGGATTGGCTTGAAATCTTGCAACAATGCATACAACATTCATGATATCTGGTCTAGTTTGATTCAAGTAAAGTAATCCACCAATCATCGATATGTATTTATATTGATTTTCTTTCGAAAAATCATCATCTTGTGTCAACTTGCATCCGGTCACTATAGGTGTACCAACTGGATTTGAATCTTCAATACCAAACTTCTTTAGCAATTCTTTCACATACTTGGACTGAGATATGCAGATCCCTTTATCTAACTAAGTAATTTTCAATCCAAAAAATAATTTCATCTCACCAATCATATCCATCTCAAACTCATTCTGCATCTCATCAACAAACTTTAGGCACAAACTATCATCTCCTCCAAAAATGATATCATCAACAAAGACTTCAACAATCAAATATTTTTCATGTGTATAAGCGTAAAATTGCACCCCTTGCAATTTCACATACATTCTTTCATCTGCTTGAGTGTCCACTCCCTTAGCATCTTAAGTAGGCTCATTTTAGCCCTTGCATCAGCCTTTTCCCTCTTAGGATGCTCCAACTCCCCTTTTTAGCAACCACCCTTGTGTGTTAGCTTTTCGTTGAACTTTGCACTTTTCTTGTTCACGTTGTTTTGTAGTGTGATGTGTCCATACACTAGCTCACCACACACACATCCGCGCACTGTGCTAGCATCCTGCGATGTGTCAACACTCAAACAACTGTTTCCAAGCATGTTTTCCACTTGTCAACTAAGTTTGTTAGTGGAAACAGCTCGAGATTCTCTGTAATTGCCCGTGAAGCTTCTTTTATTCCTTTTTAACCCATTCTTTCCATCCATTTTCAACTTCTAACTTCTTCCAACTCTTATTGGCACTTCTCTTGCATCATTCTAGCCTTTAACCTCACTCCATCACTTGTTTGCACAACTTAATATAGCTTGTGGTAGTATCTTTAAGCTCTCTCAAGCTCTCTTAGCTCCACTCTTGCAACTTCATCTCCTTCATTTCATGCTTGTGAGCATCCTAGGATTCCATATCCCCTACTATTCACATACTTACTTTGTGATACAGGTTCTCCTCCTCGAGTGGGGTTTGCTTTTATCACCTCTTTTGTGATATGGGTTCTCCTCCTCGAGCAGGGTTTTCTTTTATCACACGCTTATTTGTAGTGTGGGTTCTACTCCTAAGTGGGTTTCGCTTTCACCACACGCTTTGTACATTTCTCTCTTTCTCTCTATCTTCTTGGCTGTTCATAGAGGTGGGAACACCAAACGGGGGTTTGACTAAGGAAAACCCCTATACAACCCCAACAATTTCTCCAGATATCAAGTGTGCAATTTTTGAAGACATTCGTTTGGTGGAGGCTTCATCACTTGCATGGTTGTAATTATTTCTTTCCTCTCTTCTGCTTATCTCTAGCATTTCTATTTCACTTTATTTCAGTTCTATTGCATTTTACTACTTTATTGTAGTATATATATTCTTAGCAATTAGATAGCTAGCAGTCATTTAGGTATTTTTTGTGATAAACTCATTCTCCAGTCCATATGAGATGCCAACATACCTCTGGGATTCTAGCGCGCCATGCTATCATTCATATTTTGTGTTGATGTCCTTTGGTCAAGAGTTTGTCAGTTTATCCAAAAAATCTTTGTGACCTACTCTTTCAATTTCTAAAAACTTCATTGTTGTTCATGAGGTAGATTAGGGAAGTTCACCCCATGAGGATCTCAGAATGAAGAGAACTCATGAGTAGTGAATCCCCATCTTATACATCATGATCAAGCTTGAAGTACAAATTACTATCAGCAGTACCTTTTTCAAATCCAAGCTTCAACAAATACTTGTACAATCTAGCATACCATGCTCTAGGGGATTGCTTGAGTCCATACAATGCTTTCTTCAACTGACAAACCATATATCCCTAATCATTCAATTGAAATCCATCAGGCTACTCAATATACACCTCTTCTTCTAGTTTGCCATTTAAAAATGTTGACTTGACATCCATCTGATAAACCTTGATTTTTTTGTAAGAAACATAAGCAAGAAATAAGCTCATAGCTTGAATCCTAGCAACAGGGGAAAAAATTTCTTCAAAGTCAATTCCTACCATCTAAGAATATCCTTTACACACCAGTCTTGCTTTGTTTCTAACAACTTCACCTTGATCATTCAGTTTGTTTCTAAAGACCCATTTAGTTCCAATTACATTTTTGTCCTTAGGTCTAGGAACAAGAATCCATGTATTATTCTTCTCAATTTGATGTAGTTCTTCTTTCATTTCTTCCACCCAATATTCATATTTGCATGCTTCATTGACATTAATAGGCCTAGTCTTTGAAATCAAATAATATTCTTCTACAATTCTTCTCCTAGCCTGAACACTTGTGTTCTTATCACCTATAATCTGATCTTCTAAATGATTTAGTCTTACATACCTTGGAGTCTTAGGATGTTATTGAACTTCATACTCCTGTGATCTCTATTTTTCACTTTCACTAGTTTCTCCTTCTTGATTTTGTTGATTCATAGGAATGATCTAAACTTGATTTTGAGTTTTAACTGTATTGACATTTTGATCATCTAAATCATATCCACCAGTTCTGGATAGTCTAGCTATGTCTTCATCATCCTTGACATTTTCACTTTCAACCATTTTCCTCAATCTCTTATTGTAGCACTGGTAGGCCTTGCTCTTAGTAGAATAACTAAGAAAGATTCCTTCATCACTCCTAGCATCAAACTTTCCTATATCTTCATCTCTTTTGATATATCATTTACTCCCAAAGATTTTGAAATATCTAATAGTAGGCTTATGAATAGACCATAGCTCAAAAGGGGTCTTATCGGTATCACCTTTGATTTGTACCCAGTTGACAATGTAAATAGCAATACTCATAACTTCTCTCCAATAGATATGAGGGACATTTCCTTCCAACATCATAGTCCTTGCAACATCTTGAATTTTGATGTTCCTCCTTTCCACAACTCCATTTTGTTGAGGGGTCCGCAAGGAAGATAATTGTCTCTTTATTCCATGTACTTCATAGAAAGAATTAAACTCATGGGAAGTGAATTCACCACCTCTATCTTATCTTAAAAATTTAATCTTTAGATCTGTCTCTATCTCAACCATAGCCTTAAAAATCTTGAACATCTCCAGAGCTTCAAATTTTTCCTTTAAGAAAGCAACCCACATCAATCTTGAGTAATCATCAATATGTAACATGAAGTACCTGTCTCCTTATAAAATTATTATTCTAGAAGGACCACACAAGTCAGTATGCATAAGCTCCAACAATTCTTTTGAACAATATTATTTGCTTCGAAATGAAACTCTAGTTTTCTTCCCTAACTGAAATTCTTTGCATATGGCATTAGTAGGATTTACCAACTTAGGAAGATCTCTCACAACATCTGTAAAACTTATCTTGATAATATTGTCAAATTTAACATGATACATTCTCCTATGCCGCAACCAACTTTCATCAACTTGAGCAATCAGACAAATTTTACTAGTAGCATTTAGGTGAAAGATGTTACCTTTTGTTTTTCTACTTGAAGCAATCACATTTTCGGAACTTCCTAGTATTCTACACTTTCCATCCTTGAATTGAAGATTGTATCCCTAGTCAACCATATATCCAACACTTAAAATATTATGCTTTAGACCTTTCACATATAGGACATCATCAATATTATTCTTACCATCAAAACAAATGCATCCTCTGCCATAGATTACACCAACTTTGTCATCACCAAATCTTACAACACCACCATCATACTTTTCCAAGCTCATAAACTTACTTTTATCACCTATGATTTGATGAGAGCATCCACTATCAATCACCCATTCATCTTTCTCTTCAACTCAAGCAGCTAGGGATTTCTCCACATTTGTACAATTGGCAGATTCAGTAGACACATGATTAATTTCCTTAATAGCAATAAATACCCATTCCTCCTCACTTGCATTCCCTTTATTAGATTCATCATTTGTCACACCTTCATCAATGACATAATAACACTTCCTTTGAAATCTAGGCTTGTTGTGTCTTGACTTAGGAAATCTTTCCAGACACCTTGATGCAAAATGACCTATCTTATTGCAAGAGAAACATTAAATAGGAAAATTTCCATTATACTTACCTTCTCCTCTGGCTTCTATTTTGATAATAAGTTCTTCAAGCTCATTCAATTATCTTTCTTCTTCTTCAATCTGTCTCATTTCTTCCTCATACTTGAATACCTTTCTAGAAGAACTTTCTCCTAGATCATATCTTTGTTTATCTCTACCAGAATTAGTAGCTTTGAATGTAGATTCTATCTTAGGAAGAGCTTCACCAAACTCACTTAACTCAAAATTTGTAAGCTTTCCAACCAACATGTCTCTAGTTACATTTGTCATAGTCTGTATCTATTCAATAGCAGTATCTTTGGCTTTGTATGCAACAAGAAATGATCTTAGCACTTTAGCAACAATTTTTGATTCATCCAATGTTCCACCAGCACATCTAATACTACACACAAGTTCATTCACTCTTTGCATGAAGGAAGTAATGTTATCATCATCACCCATTCTCAATATTTCATATTTCCCTTTCAGAATTTGCAACTTAGAAACCTTCACATGTGCATCACCTTCATAAAAAGTTTCCAAATTTTTCCAAATCTCATAAGCAGTCATCAGATCCATAACATTTTTCATCTCAGAATCAGTCAAAGCACTCAACAATGCTTCCTTAGCCTTGATATTGTACTCGACTTCCTTAATCTCATATGGAGTAAAAGGACCATTCTATGGAATAACATACCTATTCTTTATAATTTTCTAGTAGGGTTCACCAATGCATCTCATATGACACTCCATTCGAGATTTCCATAGAGAATAATTTATTCCATAAAATCTTGAACTATCCTTCTTATATTTTTCCATCCTGCATCACCTCAAGTTGTCAAATTTCTTCCAAGGAACCTACTCTGATGCCAATTGTTGGCAACACAAGGGAAGACAACTAAGAGGGGGGGTGAATCAGTTGTCCTAGAAATTTAAAATTTTTAACCTTATTAACCTTATTCTCAGATCTGATCAATAACCATGAAAGCATAAATCAACAACACATCAGAGACACACATAACACCAATATTTTTATGTGGAAACCCTGTTAGGGGAAAAACCATGGTGGAGGTTAGTCCACAAGATTATACCCTATTAAAAGTATAAAGAATGAAATGGGGAATGCACATGCATTTAGGTGCACTGCCTAGAGCTCATTGTTCAATTACAAAAGGAAGAATCACTGTCTTACATAAATATTTGGATTACATCCACAAGATTTGAACTGAGAAAAATAGCATCTGCAAATGCGTAATTACAATTCCGATTAAGCACATGAACACTTCTTCACACTCTGATCATTCTTCTTCACACTTTGCTTCTACCTTCGAATGATCTAAAAATTATTCACACACAAGACTCACACACTTCACATACTTATTCCTTCAAATGATAAAACAATTGCTCATATATATCGACGACAAGAAATTACATTGTTATATGTTAGCCTCAATAAAATGATAAAATGAATACAAACTATCAGCCCAAAACAATAAATATTATTAATGTGAATCAACCAAGGTGAGACACAACTTAGTGAAGACTGAAAATAAAATCCTCAAACACAAAAACACTTCAAATAATTATTCCTCGAAGATCCACAACACGCTTCAACACCCTATTAGCCAAGAACATGAAAAACATGAACACATAAGAGAAAATATCCAATCACAAGCACCATGATCAACACATATGTGCAACACATTTAGAGCATGATGGAGAAACAACCACAAGAATCATGAATCGCCAGAGAAGCATCTGCAACAATTGAACTTGCTAGAATCACACCATCTTCAATCAAGAAAACCAACTGAAGCAACAAAATAACTGTCAAAATACAACTGCTCATAACTCGATCAAATCTTCACATGGTTCTCTGAAACTTAATGTGGATAAACTAGATATACTAAAAAATAAACCTTTTAATCCACAACCACTTATCATCAATGTACTAGGAAAAATGATAGACTAAACTTCACTTCACCACTGACAACCTACAACTTGTGACTTTATTACAATTTTCTCAATATCCTCGACATATACAACTTCTAAGACATTAATGCCAATAGTGTTGAAATCAATGACAACCACATATCAAAAACACAACCACAACATCCAACACACACATGCTGCCTCACACAAGAGGGAAGATGTAGAATTAGATGAGCATCCTAAGGAATGTCCTCTATCTTATAATGAGGGAACTACTTAGAGCAAAAAAAAATTTATAAATAGGGATCAACGTAAATCCAACTTAATATAAATAAAATAAAATAAAATTGTTGAGCAAAGGCATGAAGTTTGGAAGTTTTTCTTTTGTGATAACATGTATCGTTTCTTTTTTTCTCTTCCTTCTTAGCTTGCTTGTTATGTGGATTCTATGCAATAGCTTAAGTGTAAAACCTTGTTCTTGAATGTTAAACATGACTATGATGTAGGTCAAGTGTGAGTCACCATGGTGACCACCAAACAAGATGTGGGTAGTAGCAGACAAGACAATTGGCCAAGCAAGAGGCTCGACCAAATCTTGGAACTCTTGAATCAGCAGGAAACATGAATAGACCATTTGGAATAGGAGGTTTGAGGGATGCAAGAATATTGAAATATTAGGAATGAGTACTCAACCAAGGAGAAGGGGACCACAATTGAGGTTAGATTGAGGAAGAATTTGGGAAGGATCTTAAGAAGGTGGCACCACTAAAGTTTGATGGAAAGACTATCGAATATGGGGCTAAGGCCTAGATCATAGAGATGGAAAAATACTTTGGTCTTTATAACCTATCGAATCAAACCAAGGCTGCCTGGGTTGCATACCAATTGTTAGGAAAAGTAGCTACTTGGTGGGATAAAGAGAAGGCCGAAGGAAGACTTCCTCAAGAAGGGATAACTTGGGATTTTTTCCTCAAATATTTTAGAAAGAGGTGGCTACCACAACTTTTCTTTGACAAGAAAATGACTGAATTTCATAATTTGACCTAGGGAGGCTTGACAGTAGTGCAGTATTGGGAGAATTTTATAAAATTTCTTAAGTATGTGACTTAGTATCAATTCAATGAATGTTTCTGGATCTAAAATTTTATATTGGTACTGATACCCCACATAGGAGCTGAAGTGGATCTCTACAATCCTCCTACTATGGAAGAATCTTTTGAAAAGGCCATAAAGCAAGAGTAGAAGTTGTAGCAGTTGTCTAATCTTCATAAAGGATCAAAATCTAAGCCCCAGTTAAAAAAAAAAGATTTCAAAAGGGTGATGGATAGAAAGGAAGCAAGTCCCATTAGATAAGATGCCTAAAAAGGGAAGGTGAACCTCGAGAAAAGGAAGAAGGAAACCAAGGAAAAAGGAATAAAAGGGATAACAAGGGAAATGACACCTAGAATAGCACCCAGGGACACTTAAAAGAAGATAAGTCTAGAAATCAAAGAGGACCATGTGAAAGATGTTACACTTTCAGGGGAGATCATTATGCCTCTAACTACCCTTAGAAGCTGAGGTCATGGAAGGAAGGAAACCAACAACAGACCTTGCAACACAAGATGCATGCAACAGTTGATAATAGGAAAGCAGAGTACCAGGCTTCTCCAACATGGTTAATGTGTAAGCTCTATGGCCGAACTGTTAGTGTAGGTTTTTTATTTTCCTTATGTTTGGGGTATTTATTTTTTCCTACACATATTATTTAAGCTTGCTTAGGTTTATTAGGTGTGGTTAATATGAGGACACGTGGCGAAATACATCAGCTACATGTGTCACTCTCTCCCCACACATGGGTAGTTGAGTTACACATCCTTTTTTGGCTTGTTGTGCCACCTCTCATAACCACTATTTTGTTTTTACCTAAGTAGTTCATGGGGTAGTTGGGTTTCTCACCCTCTTTTGGATTTATGTGCCACCTCTCTCCTGTCTTCACTTGAGGAGGTTATGCCACATGTCTTGTCATTTACCAAGTAGGTGATAACCTCCCACCTTTTATGGGTAGTAGGAGTTAATGCACCTCTTGGATGTATTTGCTCTTATTCTTCTATATATTGAGCACTCTCCTCTCACCTTCACAAACTCCATGAACTTGAACTTTAGTTCAGCTAGTTCAGTGATTGTTTCATGGGAGTATTGAGAGTATTCTACAATTTCTCTTGCCTTGTCTCTATTTTTTCTCTCATTTCAGATTTCTCTTCATTCTGCTATTTTGATCTTCGATCATCTGTTGAGTGAAGTTGCATGTGATCTACGACCAACATCAGATCCTGGCTCAGTTCTTGCTTCTCGCAGAATCCAACATGGTATCAGAGCAGATTTGTCTGGTATAGCTCATTGTTTTTTCTGAATTTGTTTTGAGAGATTTGAGACTAATTTATTGCTGAAGTTTTCCTCAAAACTAAGTATGCTCTTCTCCTGCATCCACAAATGACCTGGAGAATCAAAACAGTTTAAAGGAAAATCAACAACTGTTTAATCTGGTTTATATATACATGTGTTCCTGTGAGATCTGGGTGATTGCAGCTTTTTGGTAATATTGGAGGCTTTTTCAGCATTTCCAGAGTGTCAAGAAGGCTTTAGAAAGTCAAGATTGACTTTTACTTCACCAAAATCAGAGATTGGAGGACACAGTAAAAATCAGAATAATTTTTTTTCTAAATTTTTTTGGAGCCATTTTCATTTTGGCTTCAAAATTCCAGCTTTCACTCATTTTCAAATAAAACAATTTCTGGGTTTTATTCCCAGGGTCGAAAAACCATCTGGGTAGTTGTTATATTTTGCAGAAAGTTGATAAATTGTGCAGAAATCAAGTCAGAAAAAGGCGTGAGTCGTTTTCACGGGCAAATTTTGCACTGTTCTTCAAAGTTGCATAACTTTTGCCCCGGATGTCAGTTTTTTGCAAACGAATATTCGACGGAAAGCTAAAAAGGAGCACTTTCCATCCATGAAGGTTTGAGTAAAAATTTCTGCCTTCTTCAGTCAGATATTACAGGTTGAATCTGCTGCATTTTTTTTACCTTCAGTAAATCATATCTTTCACTTTTGTAATCTATTTTTCAAAAGAAATAGGTGTAAGAAAGATATTGAAGAGTAAATCACAGCTACAAGGGTTTCTTTTTCAGATTTGATTTCAAAATTAATTTGTATCAAATATTGTAATTTTGGCTATTAAGAGCCTTTAAAACTTTGTAATCTGGAAAATCCTTGTAAATGCACTAATCATAAAGTGCCAACATTGTAATATTTGGGGGGGGGGTAATTTTTGATACTAGTGGAAAGGGGAAGTGTCTCTTGATGTTTCTATTGTGCATTCATTTAAAGTGAATTTTTTTGTATCAATCTTGGGGGGATTATACAAACAATTGTAATCATGAACTGAGATAAAGTTCCACTATTGGGGTTTAATCATGGATATTAGTAATGAATTTCACAAATTTTTGTAAGGCTAAATTCAGAGAACTATTTTTCTTGGAAGAAAGGGATAAAGAATCAATGCCTTGAGCAGGATCTACTACCCTATCTCCTAGGACTCATTCCTGAGCCAAGCGACTATGATAAGAAGAATGCATGGTTTAACAACAATGACATGGTCTATGGACTAATATGTCTTACTATATCTGAGGATATTTTGCATCATATTGAGCATACTGAGTGCCCTTTCACTGCGTGGACCATCATCCAACAGTTGTATGGAGATATTGAATCTTCATCTGAAAGTGATGCTTCCTTGGATGACCAAGCAACTACTGAGATTCATGGTGCCTCTTCTCAAGTGGAAATCTCGTCATTGGATGATCAATTCATTAATACCCATTCACTATCTACTGTTGCTACTTCAGATTCCAGAGATGCTTCTTCAAGAGCTTCTAGTGATTCTTTGCAGCAGGACATTCATTGTCTTTCAGATTCAGCTTGGGATGATCTCTTGACAGGTATTTCAAACTTGTTTATGGAGACACATATTGCAGATTTGGGAGACACTATTGATGATATTCATCTTCTCTTTGATGAAGTTGAATTTTCTTCAGATGTTGTGAGGGATAACTTTGACCCTCTTCTTCATTCTCTACATGATCATTCTTTACAGTTTGACACTTTGGATCATCATTTGGAGGAGACTTCTTCAGAGGAGATATTTGAGTCTTTGGATTATTCTCTACATCATTCTCTAGGAGATTTTGATTTGTCATCTTCAACAGTGTGGCCTAGAACGCCTGATTTGATTGTGGCAGCCTTCAGCATCAAAATGGGGATACTTGAGTCAACTTCAGAGACTTCATTCATCTTGCACATTCTTCCTACATATTCCTTTCAGGAGTGGGGAGATAGCTCGCATACACCTTTGGTTTTGTTTCTTCCTAAGGGGAGGAACATTGTTCGACGATCGTGCACCACCTTCTACATCCAGTTTCGAGCATCTACCATTGGATCTCTTTGGGGGGGATTCTTTGTCCTTCCACTTTACTTTCTACTTTCTCTTTTTTGGAGGGGTATTTTCTCTCTCTATTTAGGGGGGGCTATTCCTTTGATGGGGGGGGCTTCTTCTTTTGGGGGGGATCTCTATGTACATGGGTACGTAACATGGCCTCATTTGCCGGGACCCATCTTTTCACCCACCTAAGCTACACTTAAGGGGGGGTGTTAGTGTAGGTTTTTTATTTTCCTTATGTTTGGGGTATTTATTTTTTCCTACACATATTATTTAAGCTTGCTTAGGTTTATTAGGTGTGGTTAATATGAGGACACGTGGCGAAATACATCAGCTACATGTGTCACTCTCTCCCCACACATGGGTAGTTGAGTTACACATCCTTTTTTGGCTTGTTGTGCCACCTCTCATAACCACTATTTTGTTTTTACCTAAGTAGTTCATGGGGTAGTTGGGTTTCTCACCCTCTTTTGGATTTATGTGCCACCTCTCTCCTGTCTTCACTTGAGGAGGTTATGCCACATGTCTTGTCATTTACCAAGTAGGTGATAACCTCCCACCTTTTATGGGTAGTAAGAGTTAATGCACCTCTTGGATGTATTTGCTCTTATTCTTCTATATATTGAGCACTCTCCTCTCACCTTCACGAACTCCATGAACTTGAACTTTAGTTAAGCTAGTTCGGTGATTGTTTCATGGGAGTATTGAGAGTATTCTACAATTTCTCTTGCCTTGTCTCTATTTTTTCTCTCATTTCAGATTTCTCTTCATTCTGCTATTTTGATCTTCGATCATCTGTTGAGTGAATTTGCATGTGATCTACGACCAACATCAGATCCTGGCTCAGTTCTTGCTTCTCGCAGAATCCAACACAAGATGCATGCAACAGTTGATAATAGGAAAGCAGAGTACCAGGCTTCTCCAACATGGTTAATGTGTAAGCTCTATGGCCGAACCATTTCCATTTTGATAGATACTAGAGCTACTAAGTTTTTCATAGACCCTAAAGTGATTTCAAAGCTACCCATTCAACGTAGTTATATGAAGAATTATCGATCTATCCAATATGGTAATCGAGCAAAGTGAGTAGTAGATTCTTGTCTCTTTTGTAGTGAGTTGGAAATTCCTACCTTCATGACCCAAGTTAACCTTTATGTTGCACCATTAAGATACCATGATTTAATCTTAGGAATCAACTAGTTGACTAAGCATAAGGCTATTCTAAATTATGAGAATAAGATGGTGAGATGTATAGATGACTATTATACATGGGGTATAACAACCCTGGAGCTTAGAAAAATCTCAACTATGCAACTTAAGAGAGCTCAAAGGAAAGGTTGTGTCATATATTTTTTGCATGTTAGTGAACCTAAAAATGAGAAACCATACCTTGATGATTATCCAATCCTTAGATAATTTTGTGATGTGTTTCCTGAAGATCTCACCAAGATGCCTCTAAAGCAAGAATTCAATTTCTCCATCAACTTAGTGTGAAGATTTGAGCCATAGTCTAAGGCCTCGTACAGGATGACCACCACAAAGCTTTATGAATTGAAATCCTAGTTATAGGAGTTGTTACGTAAAGGTCTTCTTAGACCTATATGTCACCTTGGGGAGTACCAATGATCTTTGTGAAAAAGAAAGATGGAACCATACATCTATGTATAGATTATCAGATGTTGAACAAGGTGACCATAAAGAATCGTTACCCTATTATGAGGATCAAAAAATTATTTGATCAAATGAAGGGAGCGACAATATTCTCAAAAAAGATCTTAGGTCTAGTTACCATCAGTTGAGAATAAAGGAGGATATTCCAAAAACAACTTTTCAAACTCGGTATGGGCATTATGAGTTCACTATGGTACCCTTTGGGTTGACCAACGCTCCTACAACTTTCATGATGAACCTTATGAATAGTTTATTCTGAGATTATTTAGATGATTTCATCCTAATTTTCATTGATGAAATTTTTGATTATTCCAAGACCATTGAGGAGCACGATCGACACTTGAGGATAGTCTTGCAACATCTAAGGGAAAAGAAGCTTTTTGGAAATTTATCCAAATGCTCATTCTACCAAGATAGGGTGTATTACCTAGGCCACATCATATCAATAGAAGGAGTTTCCATGGATCTTGAAAAGATAAAAGCAACAATGGAATGGGAAAAACCTCAAATTGTGTTAGAAGTGCAAAGTTTTATGGACCTTGCAAGATATTATATGAAATTTATTCAAGGGTGTTCTAAAATAGCAGCCTTAATAACATCTATTTAAAAGAAAGGAAAGAGGTTTGAGTGGAACGAGAAGTGTGATCAAGCTTTCCACCTCCTTAAGGAGAAGCTCATTGTAGCTCTAACACTTATTATTCCAGATCCCAATCGTAAATTTCAGTGATCACAGATGCCTCAGGGGTCAAAGTAGGAGCAATGTTAATGCCAGAAGGGCAAGTGGTGGTGTATGAGTCTAGCAAGCTGAAACAACATGAAGTAAACTATGTGCCACATGACTTGGAATTAGCAGTTATAATGCACACCCTACAAATGTGGAGACATTATATTTTGGGGAAGCCATTTGAGCTCAAAATAGATCACCTAGGATTGAGATACATTTTTACTCAACCTAACCTTAATGCATGTCAGAGGATATGGCTAGAATTTCTTAGCGAGTATGACTTTGGAATTGAGTACATAAAAGGAAAAGAAAATTGAGTGGAAAATGCTCTTAGTTGACGAAGACATCTGGCAGCTATGACCTCTATGAGATTCAACCTAAAACAACATGTGATGCAACACTTGCAAGGAGATGGACATTATGAGAGGGTGAAAAAGGCTCCAGAAGAGAATCCAGTAGACCATCGATTTGATGGGTACAAGCTTGAACCAAGTGGTATCTTACAATAACAAAGGTGGATGAATATCCCAAACTTTGGAGAACTTAGGAAGTTGGTCCTAGATGAGGTCCACAATGCACCATATTCAAGACACCTCAAAGTTACCAAGATGATCATAGAATTGAAATTCTTGTAATTTTGGCTAAAACTTAGGAAGGACATAGCAAAATATGTATCTAGATGTTTGGAGTGTTAGTGAGTTAAGGTTGAGCACATGCATCCACTAGGGATCCTTTATCCCCATGATATACCTGAGTATAAATGGCAAGTGATCAGTATGTACTTTTGTACAGGGGTTACCTCTAAGAAAGAACAAACATAAGTTAACTAAGGTGGCAGATTTTTTTCCAGGGAACCTTACGAATGGATCGCTTGGCCAAGAAATTTTTCCAGGAGATCTTCCATTTACACAGAGTGCCAGAAACCATTATATCTGACCAAGATACATGAATGAAATCCAAGTTTTGGATGAACTTGAATGCAACATTGGGGGCTAAGTTAAACTTCAATTTAACCTATCATCCTCAGACCAATTGTCAAACTAAGAGAGTAAATCAAGTTGTAGAATACCTCCTTCTGATGTATTGTATGGATCAACAATATAGATGGGAAGAGTATCTACCACAGGTAGAATTTTCTGATAACAAATCCTATCATGCATCCCTAGGAATGACACCTTTTGAGGCTCCATATATATGGAAGTGTCATACTCCCATCAATTGGACAAATTGGAAGAAAAGATCATAGTGGGTCTTTAGATGCTAAGAGAAATGGAAGAGCATATGAGGCTTATCAAGAGCAGACTGAAGGAAGCAACAAATAGGAAAAAGAGCTATGCCAACAAAAATAGAACCTTTAGACACTTTACAGATGGAGACAAGGTCTTTCTAAGAGTCAATCTAAATAAAAGCTCTATTACCTTTAGGAAGTCATCCAAGCTGGCCCTGCGATACGTGGGTCCATTTGATGTGTTGGAAGTGATCAACCCTGTTGCATGAAAACTTGCTCTACCCCTTGCTCTAGCTTGTCTTCATAATTTTTTTCATGTTTCTTTATTAAAAACATACTACCCAGATGCATATCATACACTTGATTGGTGTTCTTTATAGGTGGAGGATCCAAAAGTGGTGCTAGTGGAGCTCAATAGAATTTTGGATAGACACAACGTTAAGTTGTGAAATAGGGACATTGTTTAGTATAAGGTCCAATGGGACTAGTATCATGAGGAAAATGCTAAATGGGAGGATGAAGAATAAATAGAACACTCCTTCCCTCATTTTCTTTCTTAGATAGTTCATATTGATGATCATCTTGGTATTGATGCCTAAAATTTTAGATTATTATGCAAAGATGTTTTGGCTTGGAAACAATATGAATTATGATTATCTATTTATTGATGCTTGATATTTTGGAATTGGTATGTTATGATGTTTGACTTGAAATGAGGTGAAATGAAAAACATATGTTACCCAAATTTTTTTTATCATACATCAAGATAATGTCTGTTTTAAGTGAGGAGGGATATCATATCTCGATTTCATTTCTGCATTTTAAAAATTTGAGGAAATTGAAATGTTTGGAAAAATAAAATTTAGCATTTTATTTATGGAATTTGATAGAATGCGATAATGAAAATTGAAAATGAATAATATGAAATTTCCTTATTTAAGAAATTATTTTATGAGATTATTGGTTAAAGGTTACTGATAAGTGGACAAGTGTAAGAATATGTGCAAGAAACAGATTGAAGGACGAGAACTTGATTGAGGTAGGCACGCTTAGTGGGATGACCACGATAAGCAAGGATGTAATTTGGAATATAACACACCACAATAGAATGTGACATCTGCATATGTTGAAAAGTTGAAAATTTGCATTCATACTTGATGTGAGAACTAAAGCTAGTGGAAAGAACAAAATTGTGCATTTTTGTCTTATTTTGTCTATTTCGAAATTTATAACAAAACTGAATAAGAAATTCAATTTATCTTGTATGAAAACAAAAAAGTGATTTCATTGCTTACTCTTTTGGATGGATTTGAAATATGATTTGAGTAAACAAATATACAAGTGATTTCATATGTATGTAATTTCTAGGACAAAAATGTGAATATATATATATATATATACAATAGATACATATACATATAGAATAGATATATATATATATATATATATATACATATACATATACACACAAAAGTCTGTGAAATTGTTTTCTTCGAATTTAAATTCCACTCTCAAGAAAATTATAATGAAATCATGGAAATTTTTTATTGTTTGTAATGTTGAAAATCTAGAATACTAAGAGGGGGGTGAATTAGTATTCTACTAAACCATTTAATTTCTAACCATTCAATAATTAAAAAACATCTAGCTATAACTATCATCAAAAAGATGAAAGGAATCATAACATCACATAGCACATAAACACTAGGATTTTTACATGGAAAACCTAGGATGAGAAAAACCATAGTGAGGATTAGCTCACAATATATTATAACTAGTCATAAGATATTACATGGCACACTTCTAGGATGCACTATCCTTGAAAGGCTCATAGCCTTAAATGATTACAAAAGTGTATTGCTCACTTTCAAAAGATGAACTGATGAAATACACCTTCTGTGTGTAGAGTTTAGTTCCAATTAAGCTCTAGAAAACAAAATCCTGTAGTAGTTTATAGGTACACAACAACTTCCAACAACTTCACACAATATCACACTGTCACATATCATGCATAAATCTTCTTTTATTTCACACTCTCTATTATTACAAAAAAAATTATACATATATACCAACTTACATCAACACACATCAATTAGGTTAGCCTAATTAGATGTAAACATACTCGATTCAAAATAGCATGTTGGCTCAAAACAAAAATTTCTCTGGCACTCAAAACAAAATGTGAAAGACATAAATTAAGTTGGCTTGAACCGAATAAAGAACTCTTTAATCACCCACGAAGCGAACACCACTTAACCATGTCGGCCAAAAGAAACAATTCCTATATGCCAATCTTTTGTCATTTAAATCTCTCAGCTTTTTCAACCAAAATTCTTGATAACTATAGATTCAATTAATAGTCTTGACCAACATATTAAAAACACATAGATAGATCTTCTAAAATCAAAAATTCCAAACCAAATTACCAAATTAGAGTAGAAAAACCATGGTTTACTAGATGAACAAAACTATCACACACCAATGTTGGCATCAATGAAAACACATTGGAGGGCTTCTTCATTTTTCCAACAATCTCCCCCTTTGTCATTGATGGCAACATGTTCCAAAAATGAAGCTTACAAAATAAACATCTTCACACTCCAAAACCAAAATTGTGCAAACTCAACTCCCCCTTTTAGATATACACAAAACACATAAAAACAAAAAATTTCACAACCTTGGTTTTTCCTTACATAGATCCTTCTCCACACAAATCCTTCTCCCCCTTTGACTTCAAGGACAAAGGGTAAAAAAAGAAAAATTTAACAAGAACTAGGGGCACCTTGTAATTCCTTGAGAATAGCTTCCCAAGCAGGGTTTCCATCATCCCAGATCCCCTTCACTCTAACAAGTGTCTGATGCAATGATTCCAATTCAACTAGGCATGCTTTTCCTTCTTCCAGAGTAGATGATTAAAATTCACCTTGTCTAGTTTCTCTAAATCCACTAAGGCACTTGATATAGGAATGTTTCTAGACTTTACCAAATCTCCAAGTTGTCCAAATCATCTCATAGCATCTTCCTTTTGCGTTTGTAAGATGAAAAAATTGCTCTGCAAGTCTGCAGTAAAAGTCTAGTATAATTTCTATCTTCTGCCACTACTGAATTTGACTCCATTTTTTGACAAACGTTTGTCAGTCTTTTGAAAAACATTTTTTAGACAACCTACAAACTAACAAAATAATTTTCACTGCCAATTTTTCATCGTAATTCTGACGAAGAATTAAACATCAAAATAACTGCCCAAATTTGTCAATCGTCAACATCATAAAATGGCTCTGTTGTTCGTTGGAATATCAAAAAAAACTTTGTGAATCCACCGATGAATTATAACCAAAACGAAATTGCAATGCCTCTTCCAAAGCATTGAAACAACACTAGAAGTTCATTGCCATTTCAATGAAATCGGCAAGTAGTTACGACAAAGCCTTCGTCGCAGCTATAGCAACTTTTTTGGACCTTTTCGGTGATTCGTCGGTTGACTTCATTGAAATTGTGATGAAACAATGCAATTTTTTTTAAAAAAATATTCATTGAAATGTACCATCATGGAGACTCTTGGCGATGACCATTGAAGCCAACCCATTAGTGAGAGATCAATCATTGACACAGGATAGAAAATTCACTCTGATAGTCCATGTTCTGCCAATGAATTTCGTCAAGACAAATCCAATGTCACATCGATCTAACCTCTTCAGGAGTTTTAAATAGACCTACACCATGTCTTTGCGGAGACTCTTGGTGATGACCAATGAAGCCAACCCATCGGTGAGAGATCAATCATCGACACAACATATAAAAATCACTCTGATAGTCCATTTCTTGTTGATGACTTCCGTCGGAAAGATAGATCCAATGTCACATCGATCTGACCTCTTCAGGAGTTTTAAATAGACCTACATGATGTCATCACGAAGAATCTTGGCAATGACCCCCAAAGCCAACCCATTGGTGAGAGATCAATCATCGACACAGGATAGAAAACTCACTCTGATAGTCCATGTCTTGCTGATGACTTCCGTTAGCAAGACAAATCCAATGTCACACTGATCTGACCTCTTTAGGAGTTTTAAATAGACCTACACCATGTCATTGCGGATACTCTTGGTAATGACCACCGAAGCCAACCCATCGGTGAGAGATCAATCATTGGCACATGATAGAAAACTCACTCCGATAGTCCATGTCTTGTCGATGAACTCCGTCAGCAAGACAAATCCAATGTCACACCGATTTGACCTCTTCAGGAGTTTTAAATAGACCTACACCATGTAATTGTGGAGACTCTCGGCAATGACCACTGAAGCCAACCCATCGGTGAGGGATCAGTCATCAGCACAAGATAGAAAACTCACTCTGATAGTCTGTGTCTTGCCAATGACTTCCATCAGAAAGACAGATCTAATGTCACATCGATTTGACCTCTTGAAGAGTTTTGAACATTGTTGGTTATTAGCAAGAAATTATGAGGGTCTCGCCAATTAAACAAGTGTCTAAGAGCAAGTAAACATATGGAACCTATTAATTTTATTATTTTGGGGTTCTTTAAATCATAGAATAGATACCATCTTCTTGTGTAATGTACTTATATTCAAATTTGAATTCGAGACCAATTGTCATTGCACATTCCATTTTACTTGCATAGAGTATTCTATAAGCAATATATTGATAATGCCAAATAATTTATGGTTTTGTACAACTCTACCTATCATCACAGTTCTATTGTTCCCCCCTAGAGAATCCTGCAAAGACAAGTTTACAATACCAAGTCAAATAATATGAAAAAGACTTATGTCCATACAAATTAAATGATTATTCTCACAATGAAAATTGTATAATCACAACAACAATTCCATGAAAGGTTATCCATGCTTCATAAGAGATGATTGATCATACATATAGACTACAAGATGCATAGAAAAATCATTACACTTGAGAACAACCAAGGGCTAACAAGGGAAGGAGTTAAGAAATATCTAGATTGAAGAGAAAATGTGTAGGGAAAATGCTGAGCAGTTTCAAGAGAATAGAGCTTATAGAGCATATTCTTGACCTAATCAAGCTCTTGAACAACTTAAACAAAATTAAAATACTAACACATACATGAGACATGTAATGAACTTCCAATATCTGCTATATTTTTCATTAATGGAGAGGTAGGTAAAGGAGAAATAATTATAATTGTAACACTATTCATAGTCCAGTAAATTATGTTTGTAATTTGTGTTCAATGGACCTCATTTTTATCATTATACTGCCCATCTAATACCATATTTTAATCCAGGGTTCCACTATCTCAAATCTAAAGAAGCACCTTCAATTAACCATTTAAAGTACTATAAAATAAGGTAATACTTTTACTTGAGAAAGAGTGGGTACACTTGTAGGATTAAATTTCTTGCAATCATCAAGATTTATTGGAACACAGACACAACCTACAACATATGAAGTAATGGATGACTGCAAGTTAGTGAAATGGTCCTTAATATGTGACTGGTTTGCAAATTTATTGGTAGAAAATAAGGTTACAAATAGATCTACATAAAAAATTAAGAGGACAAACTACTGTAATCATCAAAATAGATGAAAAGTGCAAAGGAAAGTGTCGAGCTACATCTCTAGATCCTAAAAAAAAAAGAACAAAATGGTTTTTGGATGAATACAAAATGGTGCCTTCAGGAAGTGATTCATATTCTTTCACACCTGATAGGACATTAAGAAGATTTTAGTCTTCCTCTGTGAAATTAACTACTTACAGAAAAAACCCAAAAACCAATATTATATACCTCCATGTCTAGTTGAGGGTAGGTATAAGAGAAAAAAAATTCCTCAGTGCAATGCCAAAAAATATCAATATGTGTGTAGGTTTGTATTACTCAAAATATCATTTTACTACCTAAGGAAAAATACCAAAGTGATGTTTTAAATTTCAATCTTCACATAGGCTCTAAACTGTTTATCTATCTCAATCGAGCCTCTAAACCCTTCAAAGCTTTCAATTTTTCCACTAACCTGTTATGCACAAAAGTCAAATTTTAGAGTTATGTCACCACTAAAAATAGAAGAAATAGAGCTTTGAAACCAAATCCACACACAACACAATGTGATATTCATACAAAGCCATACAAAAAAACTAAACTCAGAACATTGGAATGGAAACAACTTCAAATTATGATGCAGAGCATGGATTTAGGGTATAAAGAATCATTTTTTTTCCACCATAGTGAAAAGTTAGCACTTTCTTTCATCTTTGCATATTGGTTTGATGCTTCAAACGATGCATTTCTTATATTGAAAAGTGTATTACCTTATTGACCTTCTCTTTGTTTCTATGGTGTGATAAAACCAAAATTGTTTGCAATTTATTATTTGGATGCAATATTTCATTTATTGATACGTACAATTCATGTGGCTAATTTCATATAACCACCAGAGCCAAGTTTGTGTTGCCTGTGTTTTTCTAGTCTTGCATTTGTTACCTTCGATGTGTTGGACAACCTATGAAAAGTTTGAAATACGTTAGATTATGTAAAAAGAAAGAGTAATCAACATATAATTACATTGTTGATAGTATCGCATACCTTCCTTCGCCCAGTGGTGTCTTTCATTTTTTCTTTTCAGCCTTCTCCTTTCCATCCGACACCAGGTCCTTCCACTCCCTCTCCAGAATCATGGGGGGATGCTCGTACTTTTTTTTCTTCTCTAAATGTGACCTATATTGGTCCCTCACATATTTTAGATAGGTACTAGCTTTCTTAAGGACCTTGGTTCAATTGAATGTTTTATCACCAAATAGCACAACTAAATAGTTAATGAGCTCATCTTTTAAATCTTGATTTTGGGCATTCCACCGTGTACATATGGTGGGCCCGAAGAGCTCCAATGTAATATCACTTAGATGTTTATAAAAAACATCATTTCCTGCAAAATGATCATGGGATCAATAGTCTAAAAAGAGTAATCAATAAGTAAATTTCAATTGGATTATATATAATAATAATTAAAACATTTCAAAGTACCTGGGACCTTCTCTATCTTTATGGGAACGAAAACCTCGGTCACCACAAATGTGACCAGCAATGTTCTCGTACTAGTAATATGGGAAGATCTAGGAAATGCTGCTAAAACATCACCAATACTAGTGGCCTCTGCATCCCCAGGTACATGTTGTCATGCATGTTCTGGCATGTGTTCACTGCCAGAGGGTGCAACAATGGATGCCTGCATGGTATGTGTTGCCGACATTTCAGATGACAATATAAGCATGAATTATGGGGTCAGATGATGTGATGTATGCGCAGGAAGATCAAGATGGACACTTGTACCAACCCCTACTCCTTGGGCAACACTTGTAGTACCCTGATAATGGCTAGGAGCATCATAAGGATGCCAAAAATCTTGTAAAAACAACACATATATTTGTTCATGAAATAAAAGAGTACAAAATATATAACCATGAATGAACTTATGTTATAATTAAAGGCCTCATGAAAACTTACAATTTTTGTGCTCTCTCAGTCAATATTTTAACCCTCTCTCTTATCTCATCTATTTGAGGCACTATGAATAACAACTTAAGGATTTATTGATTGCATTTTTTTTGGGTCTTCCTTATCATATCAAGAGGGTTTGTTGAAAAAGCGATTTCATCATCACATAATATTGACTGCACCTCCCTATGGATGCTCTCATCTACTGCTTGTGCCTTTCCCTGATCAATTGATTGCAACAAGAATATTAAAATCATTATCGAAATTAACCCAATAAACTTATGAAAAAAACATAATAATAAAACATTTTGCTCGTATCTAATTTTTACAATTACAACGAGGTAAACCTATCATGTAGAGGCGCCTAAAGATACATCACGATTTGTGCTTTGGGCCAGAGACTTCCTCGTACGATCAATGTCCCACTGTGACAAAAATTAAATATAAAAAAATATTACCGAAATGAAACCAATAGACTTACAAAAAAAAACATAAGAATAAAATGGTATATTGGAGTCATTAATTAGAGGTTGGGTAAAATGGTTCATAGTATGTACCACCCCCATAGTAACTATGTTTGTAACTAAGCGATTCAAATTGTAATCGATTAGCAACTCTTCCCCTGCAGTTATTGATTTTATTGCACACATGAATACACAATTTCCCTCATGTGCCTCGAATATGCAATTGGGTTGCTTATTTGTTGACCCAGGTCATGTACTGTTTATAAACCCTGCAATATTCCTTGATGCTTTTGGCCTTCTGTCAGTGTACATAGCCACTCCTTTATTTTGATCCTTATCTTTTAGGTATATATAATTTTCTTATAGTGCATACCTACACATCCAATCTTTGTAACTGTAATAGGTTCTAACATACTCCATCAATTTAGTAAGTTTTTTGTGACAGACCTTTATGTTGTCCATGCAAAATAGGCCCAAACCATGTAATGACAATGGTGTTATGCGATATATCCTCTCATTGACACAAAAATCAATGTTTATTGGAGGAAGTTCCTTGGGTACCCATTGTTTCCATAGTTGTTTGTACCTCAAGGGAACCTCGGCGTTGCATATGCTCTCATCATCATAAGAACATAACCCCCCTTCAGCAAGAAAAAATTCCATGCATTTACAAAATTTCTTCTAATCTTTTGACCTCTAGTTGATCTCCCTCTTTTAGTCCTACTACATGTCTCACTTTCCTCTTCTCTTCCAGAATTTCCCTCACTTGAGGAAGACAAATATGACAAATACCTATTTGGTGGTACCTAAACTCATAAGGATGTTGGATGCAGTTATTTCATGGTGATGTGATCCCAAGGTGAAATTATGATTAATCTATCATTTCATCGCTAGAATTTCACAGGTTATAAAGTAATCAAGTCTTGATAGATTGCAAGTTATTGTTACTACCGTCTGAATGTGTCCATCACAAATCAAATCTACTTAACGTTTTAACTCCCAAACTTTGTAACAAGTGTTAAATGTGACTATGGTCCACCAGTTACACAACTAAGGCCTCAAATGTATTCTCTAATTGTAATAAAAGGACTTTTTCTCTTCATTCAAGTAAATAAACTTGAAGGAAAACACCGCCAAGTGGTTTATTGGACACCTACATGACTAAAAATAGCAGAAAATTTACATTTAATTTCCATATGTCTAAGTGGTTAACGGGGAGGGAGTGTGTACTAGGCTTGGTTAAGTCATCATAAGTTTATGCTTTGGAAATAATGTTTTTTAAGCCATCTTAAATCTTCCTGTGTCTAATTGCTAGGATACTTTTGGTATGTTTTAAGGTAGGATGAGTGGTTTTGTCAATGTTCTAGTTCTCTATGACAAGGTTTCAACATCTTCCAATAGTGAAAGTTAGTGCTCATAGTCATTTGAAACAAAAAAAAAATTATTATGTCTGATGGTAGGATTTGATAACTTAAAATATCTCTACTTTGAAACAAAAATATCTCTAAAAAATCTAAGAGCTATAATGGGATGGCCACCATCCTAGGAAAGATTGTTCATTCTCACTTTTAGGTGTTAAAATATAACAACACCTTGATTGATGAAAGAGCCAAAAGAGCCTTTCTCCGTGATATCCAAGTACACATAGCAGCGGTCTTCTCTTAGACGGTTGTACATGATTTAAAGAACTTAGCTAGGAATTATTCATTTAACCTAATGTTTTCTCATAATGCCATCATTGGAAAAGTATGATCAAATTCTTCTATTATGAAGAATTGGTCTATGTTCCTCTAGTAATCACTATAAATTTTGGTAAGGATAAAATGACTAATTGCATCAAGTAGGAGAGAATCAACTTTGAGTTCTAAGATTATATTCCTCTATTCATAATTTTTAAGGGTTGTGTGTGGAGGAGGTTATCACTACCAAGATGGGAGGAGACCTTTCCTTGCATATGTTTGTGGTGGGGTATTAAAGAATAATTGTATGCCTCTATTTCCTTTCATTAGATCTAGCTTAGCCTAGCATATACTTGGGCTAAGTCTACAATTGCTTCAGACTCGTGATGAAGGCTATGTGTGATGAAATTCTAGACCTCAACCAAGATGTGGGTAGATTATGGGAGTTTTTCCAAGACCCGAGGTTGGTCGATAAAAATGTGAAAGACTAAGCTATTTTTTTTTTGTCTTATCTTATACCATTTTACGAGAATGGGGGTGCCAATGTACGAGAAGATCTTTGGAAACTAGGCATGAAAATTGCAGGTTAAAAAGAATGGGGGTGCCAAACTTATAGTACTCATTGTCCCTTGGTCGTCAATTTTCCCTGAGTGCCCTCAACCTCGTCCTCGGTGCTAATATTGACCTTTTTTTCACTCCTCCAAACTCTTCCTTGGTGGTGATATTGACCTTGTTTTCATTCCTCCAAACTCTTCGTTAGTTTTGGTATTGACCTTGTTTTAACTCCAAACTCTTCCTCAACATTGGAATTGACCTTGTTTTCACTACTCCAAACTCTTCCTCAGTGTTGGTATTGACCTTTCACTTCTCCAATTTGACGAGCTACAACCTAGTTTCGTTAGGTTTTAGAGTATGTTAATTAAATTGAAAATTATGGTGCCATTTAGCTAGGTTTTAATATTCTACAATATAGTTAAGTATATATTAGCTATATTTTACATAATAAATAATATAATTATTCAACTTATTGTAATTAGATATTATATTATTTAACAAAATTATTAAATACGTTATTATAATTAATAATTAATAATAAGTATATTTTTATATAATACAGAATATAATTAATATAATATATATTTAATATAATAGTAATATATATTAATATAATATTAATATGAGAGAGAGAAACTAAATTTTGATTAGTTGTTCAATGTCAACAATCCAAGGATGGCATGTGTCCTCGGGGATTTATGCTCAAGGTAGCATGCCATTTGATTAAAGATATGATATTTCTCCTTTAAGACCTCTTCAATGTACCCATTGCACACTTAAGGAGACAAAGATAAATATAGGGAAGAAAATATAGAGAGAAAGGGAGATAATGAAAAAAATACAAATAGAAAGGGAGACAAGGAGATATAGATAGGTAGAGAGATAAAGAGATAAGGATGAATAGATAGAGATATAGGGAGGGTGATTGATATATCTCTCCCTGTCACTCTCTATCTCTCTATATCTCCCACTATCTATGTCACTCCCTCTTCCCCCCTCTATCTATTGAGCTATCTCTCCCTCCATCTCTCCTATTCTATATCTGTATCTCTATTTCTCTTTTTATATCCCTCTCACTCCTCTCTCTATCTCTTTCTATCCATATGTTTCTATACCTCTATCATGATCTCTCTATCTCTTTCACCATCCCCCTCTATCTCTCTATATCACCCCCTTTCCATGTCTCTCCCTCTCCTTCTATATATATTGAGATATCTCTCCCTCTCCCCCTATCTTCTTCTCTCTCTCCCTTTCTACATATCACTCTCCTTCCTCTCTTCTTTCTCTCCCTTTTCTACCTATCTATCTCCCTCTCTTCTCTTTTCCTCTTCAACCTATCTCTCCCTCTATCCCCCTCTTCTCTATCTCTCCTCCTCTACCTATCTATATCCATTTCTCTTCCTCCCCTCTCTATCTCTCACCATCTCTCCCTCCCTATCCCCCTATCCATCAACTCTCTATCTCCACCTCTTTTCCTTTCTCTTCCCATATATCTCCACCTCTCTTTCTCTTCCCATATATCTCTATCTCTCTCTCTTTCTCTCCCCATATATTAACTAAGAATCCATGCAAGCATAAAATAGTATATGTTGGTAAAACTATAATAGTGTTTTATTAAACTATAAGTAACACTTATCTTTCTAATGTCAAGCCTTCTTATAAAAATAGTGTTTTATTAAACTATAAGTAGATTATTGTCACCACTCTTCATTCCACATGAAATGCCAAATGTAGCAATTTTTTTGTTGCTTTTTTCAAGTTTCATTAACCAAGCTATTTATTGGTTTGAATAAATTTTTGTTATGACCCTCCATCTCTTTAAAATAATGAGACAATATTAGCAAGATCAGGAAGGGGAGAAAACTAAACTCCTTCAAAATAGGGGTAGTTGTAGGTTTGTTGGTTTTCTTTGTATACTATATACTTAGTTCCTCTAGGATAAAGAAGTCACTTTAGATCATTTTCTTATTTTTGTATCCTAACTAATATAGAGTAAGCTTTTTCATTTTAATTTACTACTACATAATAGTATATGTGTTGAAAGAATTGTTTCCATTCTTTGTAGTTTTCACATTGGAATACAAATCATATTTAATTTCATGCCAATATACTTCTTTCATAAAGATATTTGTTTGAAATAAGTGCTTCATAACCCATCTAATCAAATCATAACCTATCAAAAATGAAATAGGAATTTTCTAAAGAAAAGAACACTTGACCCAATCATAAGTGTATGGCCTTTGCAAAAAGGAGTGATCCGCCTTAGCAATAACAACTACCTAATTTAGACCTAGTAGGTTAAACTCAGCCAACCTATCAACATGCCTTTAACAGGCTTACAACAAATTTAGAATGATCAATTTAAAAAATCCAAACAACTCTCAAAGCCTGAGAAAGAACATAAGTCAGATTTCACACTTTGACTCCTTGAATCCTTGTAACAGTGCAAACCTAGTTTTTGCCCAATAACTTAATTTTTTTCCAGAACACCAGAGAAACCCTTTATGGTTTTAGACACCCATTTTGGAGTTATTAAACATTCTTCAAGGGAAAGTACAAGTGATTTTGAAAATTTTATAGTGATTTTACACTCGTTGATTCCCTAAAGAAAACCTTATCTTGAGTATAATCCATCATAGTCACATATGATCACATCATTCTTGACCATTTGATATCATGAAAAACCTCCAAAATCTAGTATTCAAATAACCCATATCGGCAAGAATTTGTGCAGGTCTCTCTAATTCATAAATCATTATATTCTCATTTTCAACATATTGGTGAAAGAACAAAAATGTCACATTGATCAAATTACATAAGAAGATACACATCGAAATGACACATTCCATGGTCTCACTGATAAAGAGATTCGTCTGCAAGACAAGTTCCATCAGGGTGAAATGAAAAGGTCATATCGAGCATATAGGTCTCACCGATGAAGTTCCATTGGCAAGAAATCTCTCTTGTCTCACTGATCAAAGCACAAGGAGTTGTATCGGAAGGAGTCTTGGCGACATGAGATCGAAGGAATAATCATCGAGGAGACTTATAACACCAGGTAAATTACTGAATGTCTTAGCGATACACCATGTCTTTTCGATGAAGACACAAACAGATCAAGATAGTCATTAGGGTGACTCTTGGTGACATTTATATGAATTAGATGGATAAATTATGTGATATTGATATAATGTTTCCCTGACCAAAATAATGTTTGATGAACGTTAGTCAAGCTTGAATAAAATGATCGCCCAAATTTTGAATTGTCTTTCAGATAGAAAATTTTATGTGACAGTGGGTAAATTCAAAGATCACCTATGCTTGTGTTCAAAGCTAGGATTACTAAAGAAGAAATATCAAGGAAATTGGCTTATGGTCTCATCGATGAAGGGAATCTATCGAAAAGACAAGTTATCTCGGTATGAAAAATATGTGCTAGCCCGAATGTTTAAGTCTCACTGATGAAGTTTCATCAGTGAGACCATCATTTCTTTCACCAACAAGAGCACTGGGAATATATGGGCGAGACATGTGACATCGGTGTAAATCCTGAATGTTCACCCAACCCGCTAAGTTACACCGACAAGAGGATATTGGCAGGAGTTCTAGCGACATATTCAAGACCAAAAAAAAAGTTATCGGCAAGACTTAAAACATTGGAGGAACCACTAAATGTGTTAGCGATACTAAAATTTAGGCTGATGAAGAAACAAATGAACCAAAATGATTGTTGGGGTGACTCTTGGCAATGTATACAAGACAAATGTTAACATCAATAAGATGTGTAGAGTGTTACCTCGTTCAAAAGAGTATTCATTGAACGTTGGTTGGGGCCTAATGTATAGATTGCCCAAATTTTGAAGGTGTCTTGCCGACCAATTCATTTGATGTGACATTAAGGAATTCAAAAATATATTACATTAATGGCACCATAGACTACAGGTAATTTCATAAATTGAAAGGAAATCATTGAAAAATGAACATTATTGTGAATTGGTAGTGAAGGAAATGAGGAGACAAACAAAGTTCTAGAGAATTGTTTCAGTTAAAAGACCTCAATCAAAACCAGTAAGTCCTCTCCATTTTAACTTTTTCATTTCTGCAATTTTAAGTGAGTAATATGGAAGCCACCAGCTCGGGGAAGTTGAAAGGTAGAAAACAGAGTGAGAGAAGTCACCCTAAAAGTAAGAAGCTGAAAGTTGAGTTTGGAATTGAGCTAGAGGATGCTAAATGAAAGTTGAATTAGGATTTAATTGACCAATTTCCTAGCTCTGGTTCCAAAGTTAGGTGCTCCGTGCAACTGAGGGCAGAAGTGGATAAATTGGAAAACAAGTGTAAGCACATAAGAGATATTTGGACCCCAATAAGAGGCTATGAATTGTTTAGATTCCACTTTCAATGAAGAGATCGTTTTGAGCCAGTTTGTAATTTGTGGCGTCTAAATTTGGGAAAAATGGTTTTCCCTAATGTCTTTTTCAATATAGAGTTGGTAAAATTGTTGGCCACCCACTATGACTCAAAACTTAAGGCCATATGCAGACCATCTGGGAAACTATTCATATACATATCAGAGGCTTGAATAAGTGAGGTTTTTAAGTTGGAAGGGTCGTGTAATGAGAAAATTGAGAATGAAGAGTTGGAAAAGGAGTTTTGGAGAATGGACACCCCTTATAAGGGTTGGAGGTTTCCCTTACATAGAATTAAACAAGATGGTAAAACTGTCCCACTTGATGATGGCGATGGGCCTCCATTCCATGTGGACTTATTCGAGCCCTATACGAGATATACCTATTTCTCGGTAGGAAAAATGTTGGGTATGGAAGTCTTGAGTATATGTCCATTGTTCCCATGGTAATTGTAGCTGACATTCAATGTCATAATTATAGGTTATTTGAATATCCTTCATTTGTCTCCAAGTCACTTTACTTAGTATTAGTGGCAATCAAGAATAAATCCCTTGTTTTTCACCTTAGGCATTATTCTCTTTTAATGCATCTAGTATTGTACTTCAGACAAGATTTAGGGATTTGGCCAAAATTTTTGAAGGTTTCACAGTTTGATAAAGAGGGAAAATTGTTACCCATTCAATTGTGGACTGCCATTTGGGATAGTAGGTTTTCTAATTCCAGTTTCCTGTATTTTGAAGAATATTTTGTAAAGCCAGTATATGAATTCTACAGTCATCCTTGTGCGCACTCATTGTCTGATGAAATAAAATGCTTCCTCAGACCTAAGGACTTTAATGGATCAATTGATCACAATTGGGGAGACTGGTATTGCTTGGAAGATGCTACTATGGTAAGGGTGTTTGGTTTTGAGGATTCTCCATTCATTTAGCCTAAAATAGTCCAAGATAGGATTGCATATTTGGTAATTGTAAGACAAATGGATTTTTCTAGTTTCATGAATTTTGGTTCATTCAGAAAACAAGCATTTATGCCTAGTACTTTGTGCTTTGGTGATTTTAGTATGCTTGCAAAGGAAGGATATGATTTTATCCTTGAAAAATTAATGCAATATAATATGAATAAGGGTCCACCAAGAGAAGGTTTTGATCTAGAGGGATATATCAATTCTGCCAAACAAAGGATAAACTTTGGACGATATGATCATGTGCCTTATCAGTTTGATGGCATGATTAGAAATTTGGAGGTAGAGGAATACAACCAAGGGTTTCCAGATACAAGGTTCCCTTTTTCTGGAGATGAGGAAACTGGAGAAGATATGCCACGAGACCTACCTAGTAGGATTTCCAGATTAAAAACTCAAGATTACAACTACCCTCCTAGAGAAATAAGTGTTGAAGAGAGCCAAGATATAGACACCAGAAATATGGCATATAAGTCATTTGTAGCAGACAATGAATTTGTGAATTCTTCAAAATTCAGATCTTTCTTGTATAAGAAAAAGGGTAAGGAGATAAAGGAAACAATTGATAATATTACACCAAGCAATGAGGAGCAGCTACTAAATAAAATATGACCCTAGACAAAGGAAGGAAAATGTTAGAGGATGTTGGAGTTATGATCTTTCTAGGGTTGGATTTGAATTCTGCATTGGTGTTTGATAGCTTCTTAAAGGATAATAGTGTGACACACAAGCTTAGTCTGGAGGGGGTGATAGAAATATATTTTGGATCCAAATATAACTCGAATGAAGGATCACTCATGATATGGGCCTTGTATCCACCTCATAGAAAGCCAGTGGTGATTGATATTGAGAAAGGATTTGGACATGTCATGAATCTAAAGGTTGGAGAGGTAGATCCTATGGCGACTGTGGACATTGGGATTAATGTGGAAAAATTGAATAAATCCCAAATATAAATGTTGATAAAAGAAAAGGAAATGCACAAAATGAATAATGAAAGGATCATGAGAGAAAATGATCATTTGAAGGACATGCTAGGAGTCATAATGGGACCTCCTAAATTAATAACACATGGTGAAATCTCATAATTAAAATATCATTGGGAGGAGTCAACTGCATATTCACAAGGTAAATATGATACAATCGCCACAATAATCAGAAAAAGGAAGGCCAAGTTAACGATTTGGTTGAATAAGCTATGGGGAGCATATTCAAAGAACCATGTTATAGGGCAGGAACACAAGATAATTGATGGAAGGATTCAAGAATTTTTTTGAGAATTAAATGAAAGAGATGTTCATGACAGTGTGGCCATTGGTATAGGTAACCAAATTATAAAGAAACACAAGGACTATTATGAGGAATTGTGAGAATATGCAAAGGGGTTGGTTGATGTTACAAATATGGGACTGGCTACACTATTTGAAGATGGAGAAAATTTGAAAGTGAAATCCAAGTGGATCAAAGAATGTGAATTGATGTTGCAGGGAATTCTGGAAAATGCTACAGGGAAGGATTCAACATTGGACGTGAGTTGCGAGCACAACAAAAGGATGATAAAGGTGGAAATATCGGCTAGGAACGCATTAGGAGATGTCGGTACTCATGAATGGTAGGATTATCTAAATCATTTATCAAACGTTCATATATGGCTAAAGAGAGCCTAATCTCTTGTTTTAATTAGTTAAGTAAAATAAAACATTTGTGAAGGGACGTGTCCCTTCCAAGTTTTGATGTATTTATATATGTTCCATAGTAATGCAACAGATATAGGTGTTAGGATATATTTAGTAGATAGATTTCTAGCAAAATGATTTCATATAAAGAGACTCAGATGCATATATTTTGATGGAGTAAATGAAGATATCTAAGTTGTGTATTAAGATTTTTGTATTAGCTATTTTTTAAATTTATGCAGTTATTTGATTGTCTCCATTCTGATGCTTCTCTATTGTTTAAATTGATATAACAAGTTTATACTTAGTCTATCATTGTACATTTTCTATATATGTGTGATCTAGTTATTTGGTTCTCTTAAGTAGGGATTAAATTTTTTTAATCAATCACATCAATTGAGAAGTTTTGGTTGGATTAATAAGAAGAATCACATAACTAGAATTGCCATTCTATCTCAAGAAGAGTTTTCCAATCATTCACTTGCATATTTACACAAGTTGTGAACAATTTTTGTGCCTGACAGTTTGAATTATTGCCATTATTGAAATCCACATTTGCAGATATTCATTAGACTCCATATACCCAATAAGGCACTGTTCTCCCCTTGTATTCTTTTATAATTTTCATTAATTTATTTTACACTTACATTTACAAATACACATACATATGCATTTACTGTTTTCATTTATTTCTCATGTATTTTAATAGTTTGATCGATTTCATATTATATGTGTTGAAGACTTTAGAATTTCAATTACATTAATTTATGGATATGTTGTATCTATAACACTACAAAACCATATGCTCTTTGCATTTACACTTGCATTTAGAAATACACATTTATATACATAGATATAGATTTCTTTAATGATATGTTGCATTTATTTTTCTAGGATAGCATCCAGTAATTTTATTTACATTTACATTTAAAAATACATATACATACATACATACATACATACATACATACACACACACACACATACATACATACATATAAATATATCTGTGTGTGTGTCTATCATTTATATTCAGTGTTTAGAAACAACCTATTAGGTTCATGCATCCTACAATTACAAAAATATCCATGGGGCCTCTTACACAAGCTATAGTAATCAGAAAAAGTGTAAGAGCCCCTTTATATCATGTTTGGACTACAAAACCCTCAAAAATAGGGTAACCGGGCTGTATGCAAAGAAATGGAGCTTTCTAACTCAAATCAACAACTTAAGCCCTCAAATTAGATTCAAATCAAAGCTAACACATATCTTCACGACATGGAATTTATTTCACATCAAAATATGGCTGCATGTAACCGTATAGTGCAGTATAATAGGAAAAATACAATTTTTTTGAAGAAAAACACAGATTTTTGAATGTCAAGAGCTTGTATTTTAAATCCTCAACCATCAACAACCATTACAAAGATCACTTTATGCCTTTTAAAGGCCTTTACATCTAAACCACTGAACAACCACCTCTACAATTGACTTTTTAATATTTTATGATCACATGAAACATAAAACACACTAATTTCAAGGTTGTTAACATCACTATTGAAATGTTTTAATTTTTTTACCTTTCAAACATTAAAAATTACATCGTTAAATTAATTATATAATGGCATAAAAATTAAAAACATCATGAATTAATTATGTAACCACATGAGTCAAATATAATTCTATAAATAAATTAATATCAAATAGATAATATAATCGCATAACTCATACATTTCAATGTCATTGATCTTCTTCATCCAACTCTTTTTCTATATCATCCGATCCAGATTCGACATTGTAAGGATTGGTCATATCATCATCATCTTCATTGGTATCAGCTTCGATAATGTCATCATCCACACAAATATCATCTTCGTGAACATTAACTCCTACATCATCATGATCTAGTTCCTCCTCTTTGACATCTTCATCAGGGACATCATCAACTAACTGTTGATCCTGATCATCATCTACATCATCTTCTAGTTCTTCGATACCTTCTTCTTCCACCACATTATACTTTACCAGTCTTCCTCTAGGATCATGTCTAACAACAAATGACCAACCCAGTTTACCTGGAATCTCTGAGTAAAATACCTGCTCACATTGGCTTGGAAGAACATAGGGCTCATTTCTAGCTCGCTCAATCAACCTTGCATTAACCATGGTAAATCCATTATCATGTTCAATAAAAATTCTCTCAAGATCATTTTCATTCAACATAGCTTGTACCATAGGACAACAACAAAAATAATCTGAAGGACTTAAAGTCACATTCAAGTATATCATCCAAAATCCCATAGTATTAATTTTTTGAGACTTATGGATGTATGTCGCTTCTAGATGAAACATTAGTCACCTAAAAGACTGTAGTTATACTAGAATCACAAGTTTTCTTTGTGTCATCCAACTTTTTGATTCAAAATTTATGACCATTGCACCACATAGCCTTGTGGTGTTTCACTTGCAATATGTCAAACATGTAAAAAATATTGCAATATCGGGTGTTGATAAACATATTTATTCTTGGTCGAATGTATGCAAATAAAACAATCTCAACATATATATACATCAATATAATTGAAAATAATTAAATAATATGGGTGATTAATATATTTATACATACCTGTTTATCTCTTAAACCATATGCTAAATCAATTTCCCTTTGTGTAACATTGGAATCTCCATTACGATGAGCTTCCTTAACCAATGAAGCCACACCTTCCCATGTTAATGCACGGCCAAATTGTTGACATTGTTCAATCCATATTGTCATCTAATCAAGATTTTTTGTAACGTATAAATGTAGTGCATCCCACTCGCGACCAACTATATCAAAAAAACTTGAAATTCACAAACGACGTATAATTAGTTAAATACCACAGTATATGACCTTCATTTATAATTGATGTATATTGAAGATTAATAATTAAATAAATACAATATACATAAAAACCATATGTAAAATGTATTTCAATTAATCTCCATGACCATCTTATAATTACCTCTCACTTTCCTCAATCTACCTTTCCCCATCAGGTACTCCCCTTCGAATTTGTTAATGGAGTTGGGATCCCAAATGAGATCTACATGGATCTTTACTGCAAACTTAGGAAGATATTCACTAATATACACCATGGTCTGGTATACCATATATCCCTCCACCATAGAACCCTCAAAATGTGCTCTTTGTCTAACCAAAGCCTTCAAAAATTTCAAGTGCCTCTCAACCATCCACATTGACCTTGTGTGTACAGGTCCACACAATTCAATCTCCTCAGCTTGCTGTATGAGGTAGTGTTCTTGTGCATTGAAAAATGTCGAAAGTAGACACTTTTTCATTTCACATATTAGACAAGGAATTTTTCTCTTCCAATAATTTATATCTTCTTTATGGATTTCTTTAGATGATAGTCATCTACAAGTGATTCAAGGCACAAATATATTAATGAGATTTAACAAAAATATACAGTATATTACATAACAAGTAAAACAAATGGAAATTATAAGATCTATACAATGAATTGAACAAATATCGCTACTTACCTCATGTATTTTCCAAGATCATATATAAATTGCTTGACATTGTTGGCGAAGTTGTTTTGGAGAGATAGAGGTAGAACATATTGCAACAATTATAAAATAATTTTTTCATTATTTTTCCAAAAGTAGTAAACATAATACACTAAAAAGTACATGCATTATACAAGTGTATATAATATACCAGAATAATTACCTTAATGAAGGTATGCCAATCATGTTTTTTCATCTCTGACCCATATTCACCTTTCTTTGTTATTATATTGTTTATGTTTGCAGCAAATCCTGTGGGAAATTGAATTTTTCGTATGAATTCTTTTATAGCATTACTTTGCTACCCTGTTAATAACCAAGTAAGGACACTTATATTAATTTGGTCTCCATCGCTATTTAATTGAATGACATTTTTCATTGCATGATTGGCTTCCTGAATGTCACTACAAATTTTGACATTTTTTCTTTGTCATTCCTTCCATCCAATATTTTCCATAACATTTATGTTATATTCTTTATGATATGCATTGTATCAAACAAATGCACAATTTGTAGCTGCTCGTAGTAGGGAAACCTACTAAATTGTCTGGGATAACTTTTCAGTCCCTGTGGAAGCTGACCATTAATGCCTTGACACCTCATGAAGCATATAAGTTAAACAAATTAACAACAACAATCATTGTCAATTACAACATGAGTAAACACAACACAATATAAAAATATAAATTCAAAACATATCATATATGATAGATAAACAATTTGATGCAATGTATAACCTTGATGATTAATTCTATTATATTCCAACTTCCATAGGCAAGGTGTCATTCTTCGTGGTTTTGATGTAATCTCTTCTTTCCCATTGAAAAGATGTTTTTCAGTAGTTCGATGCTTATGATTTTTGTGGAGGAAGTTCCTAGACTCATAAAACACCTTCTTTCCTAAACTTGTTGAATGACGAGATTTCATCTTTTGACCACAATTTGGACATGCAAATTTTCCCTTTGTTTGAAGACCTACAAGAACATATATAATTGGATTAAATATGTCAATTTTTATAATTATATATAATGAATAGATTATTTAAAAAACATGCATGATATCTAATTCATAAAATGAAATATTGTTAAAGTATAGTCGAACATTATAACATACCACAAAAATGTGTTAGCCCTTGGGCATCATGAATTGTCCATACAAGCATTGCATGGAATTGAAATTGTCTTTGTCCTATTGGTCTAGAGACGTCATACATAGTGATGCCATTCCATAACTTTAGTAACTCGTCGATAAGAGGCTCGATATATACATTCATAACTTTAACTTGGTACTTACCTAGTTGAATGAACATAAACATTACATAATTATTATAACCATTTTACTGCAATATATATAAATTAATGTGCATGACTATTGAATGAAAAAAATATGTCATTATGCAACAAATAAGACAAATGAGATGCTACTACGTTAAAGAAAATTGATGTAAGATAATACTTAGAACAATCATTGACAACATTATGTGCTCCCTCTTTATTGACACCCATGGAGGAATGTTATTGTTGATAACAAAAACAAGCCATACCAAGTAAATAGATCTCAACTCTCCAAATGGATTGACACGGTCTACTGCCAATGAAAACCTGAGATTACGAGGTTCTTCTTTAAAGTGTGGCCATTTTTCCTCCATGTCCCTAAATGCAGAACCATCCACAGGCATTTGAAGAATTCCATCTCCACTTTTATGACGTGCATGGTAATCCATAAATTACGCTAAGCTTTCACACCTAAATAATCTTGCATACATATAATAATGGGAATATAATGAAGAACCTTCTGAGACACCTTTTTTGTTAGTTGATCTATTCAATATCTACTGATATGACATTCTGGGAATTTTGTTGCAAATTCATGTTGTTTATGATATATAATATGATCATTGGGACATGCATCTATTGCTTGATACTTCATTCTGATATCTTTCATAATTCCAGATAAATCTTGGTATGAGCGAGGTAAAATATTTGATGGTGGTAACAAAAATTCACCAATCAATCTAGAACAAAAATAATTTGTTAATATAAAGAATACTAATGGTACATATTTCATCCTTTATTTACTAGTGATGAACTAACAAGAATTAAAATAGATGAAAAAAGATGACATATATGACATACCTTAACATTCGTGAGATTTCTATGTTTGATAAACCATTCATAACCTTCCAGTTCAACAACAACAATATAGTTGAGAGAAGATTTGTTTGGGAGCCTTTATAAAGGGGCTTATATGCCTTCTCAAGTATAGGTAAATCATGAACATCATCAAAGTCATATTGATCATTATGATTATCTCTACCATTAAATGTGTCATGGATCAATGTATTTGTACCATTATCTTCAACTATGTTTTCTGGCACATGATCATCTTCTTCCATAGGATCATTAACTTCATCTTCAATATTCACAATGCCATGTTCATCCACTTGAAAAACCACATTCTCCAGGCTGTGATAATCCATATCATTTGCCCTAGGACACCCCACCTTTATAATAATGATTGACACAGATAAACCATGATCATGATCAAGTGATTTTATATATATATATAATGTTAAAACGATATAAACATTTAAAAATTCAATCAATATAAACACATATAATGAACAACTTACCAATGGATGATAATCATGCCCCCATTGAACGTGACCATGCTACCTACAATGTTTCTTAGTTGTTGTGATTAAAATTTGTCTCGTCTTTAAGCCCTTGCAATTATTGCAAGGACAATAACATTTCCCATCACCCTTTCTTTTCAATCTAGCCCACACTCTATCAAGTGTCTCTTCATTTTTTTCTAGACTAATATTATCTAACATGATTTTTCTTACCAAGCTTGAATATTTAGATCTTCAAAAAATATCAAACTCACACTCCAATAATTTTTATTCATAGACAGGTAACAAAATCTAATAATTCCAATATTTTACACCAAAAAAAGTCGGCATGCAACCACCCCTACAAAAGAGAAGATAGTCTGAAGTTGATGACCCCAAAAAAAACTTTAAATGCTAATTCCAAAACTTATTAAATTCTGATTTTACTATGATTTCTAAACGTTAGACTCCTAAAATCAAAATATTGAACTTGCACAACAAAATCTAAAAATGAAATCTAATGAGATGTTGCTTTAAAATATGATTTTCAAACCTGGATGTAAAAATATGACTTCACAAATGAATTATGGGAAAGGAAAATGACTATCCTCAACCTGGTAATAACTTCTTGATTTTTTTTTAATTTTTCCCAAGAAAATTGTCCTTGTCTCCACAAACTGTCGTAAGTATAACAAATTTGCAAGCAGTGAAAATTCATAAGAAAATGTTGTCGCAATAAATAGTTGAGCTCACTTTTTATTTATGTCGGCCTCAATTTTGACTTCACATGTTCATCAAAATTTTGACAAAAACTCTTTGTCACAATTTCGACGAAAAAATAGGTTCGTTGAACGTCGGGGATAAAATGAATTTTTTTTGAAAATTACACATTAAATATCACTAGTACTCAACAATACATCTAATTATCCATCTTTCATCAGAAATTTTCGTTGGATTTTGTAGTCAAATGAGTTAGTGTGCAATTTTATAGGTTCTAGAGGCATTGGCAAGTTGAGACTCTATTGAGTCTATTAAGTCTTTAAAGGCTCAAGTGGCAACATGCTATCACATGCAATATACACACAGTATTTGGGTTTCCTTTTTACAATTATTTACCTCTTTTAGACTTTGCATCACTCTATTGTGTGCAACTACACACTTGTCCTATAGCAGTAGCAACCTTTTCACTAAAATCCTAGACTCTACTTCTTTCTTAGTCTATACCTTCTTGTTGGAGGTATATTCTTTGAAAAAATCAACCAAGAACTTTAGGTTTTCAATAGGTGCTAAAGAATCATCAATTTTGGCACTGAGGGTTGTCTCCTACAAAGCCTTAATAGCTTCCGTTACCAATTCAGTCCCTCTTTGATAGGTATGTTCAATTTCCTATGTTCCAGAGTTAAGAAAAGTACCACAAATCTTTATCCTTTCTATAGGTGACATCTTACTTAGATCCACATAGCCTAGATGTGATAGAAGTTATATCAACTGAGGTGGTAGCATAGGTTGAATCCTTGTTTCCCTTATCAGTATACCCTTAAGACTACTTTCAAATGATTCTCTGAATGGCTTTGATGGCTCAGTGTTCTTGGGGAATTCTTCTTCACTTCTTCCAATCACTATTTCTTCCTTGTTTTCTTCTTTCTTTTCCTCTTTTTCTTTTTTTTCCTCTTCTTCTTCTTCTCCAAAGGGTTTTTCTAATGGTTTGTCTTTCTTTTCTTCCTCCTTTTCTTCATCATCTTTATCATCATTTTTATTTTCACTTTTGTTTCCTTCATCTTCATTCTTATCTTCATTGTTTCTAGTATTTTCATGGTGATCTTCTAGATTGTTTCCAGTATCATTCTTATGTTGATCTTTAGTGTGTTTATTAGTTATTTCCTCTGTATCATTCAAAGGAATAGATGTATCCAAAGCAACATGTGTTTCACCAACATTTTCCACAATAGGATGATTGTCTACTTCTGTAGCATTGACAAGATCATGTGCTTAAGCTATATGAGATGAAGAACTAGTTCTCATCCCATAATTATTTTCCATTTTCCTTATTGTATCATGAGTTTCTTTCCTTAACCTTTTGGTATTGTCTTTCTCTCTAGTAATTAGAAGAGTGACTCTTTGTTTCAGTTTGAACAACTAGGAACATTCTTTTAGTATGGTAGTAGCATCTTCCTCAGAAAAGGATGATCCATATGTGTTTATGGCATTAGATTTGATTTTTTCCTCAATAGTTATAGCTTCATTCCTTCTATGTACTAATGCTTCCCATACATTGTTAGTCACCTTCTTCCTTATAGATTCCACATTCTCATTAAAAATAACCATGCATTCAATGAAAGCATCTACAATTGTTTCCTTATCCTTTTTATCAACTTCATCAAATAACCTAGCAGTAGTTTGCACATCCTTTGATTCTATCATATTATTTACTAAAGATTCCATATTTAGAGGTGGATGATCACTTACCAAAGGAGAGTTGGCATGTCCTACATAGGTTTTGATGTACCTTATTTTTAATTCTTCTCATGTGCACATGAATTTTGAAAGCTTCCATTTCATTTTATGTCTCTTCAAATGAGATATCAATATTTTCTTAGGTTTTTGCTTCTTCATTGCTAGTGGAGGTACTTCTTCTTCAATTCTATTTCAATTGTTTCTCTTCTTGCAAACCAAGATCAATTTATTCATGTATAGCATCATTTATGTTTTTTTTTCAATTTTCCTTTTGCTTTATTCTTCTTCTAGGAGTGGCAGATGGTGCAACAGGGGGTACATTTCTCTTTATAGAAGCTTTGGTGCTAGGTCAAGAGGAAGTGGTTATATTAATTACAACTAGGGTACTATGCTCTACCTTCTTTCCTTTTACAACTATTGTTGTACCAGGTGTTGTTGGTACTACAAAGGAAGAAGAGGAAGTTGCTTTTCCTAATCTCCTAGGTTTAGAGGGAACTTCAATTGATCTAGTCCTTTTCTCTTCTACAAGTTCCCTTAACCTTTCAACGTAATCCTTATATAGTGAATTCATTTGAAATAATTCCTCAAAATTTTTATTTACTCTTTTAGCCCTTTCAGGTGTTGAAGTTTCCAAATGCACTTGAGTAGACTTCTCTTCATATGTGTCGTGACAGGGCAGAGTGGGAACCTTAGGAATGCACAATAGCATTTTAATGAAATTCTCAGCTATTTGTTCATCAATATCATATCCTAAAGGCTCTATCCATATATTTATAGGTTCTACTACCTCTATGATGCACTCATTAGTGGACATGAGAAAAGCTATCTCCTTTGCATATTTCTTTACTAAGCTCCTTGGAACTCTATCTCTTCCAGACATGTTCTAGAAAACTATGAAGAATACAGTTAGAGCATCATTCTATGCTTTGAAATCTCCAAGGATATGTAATTTTTCAAATATTTGATGTGCCACCAATCTGTTATGATCCCATATAATGTTCTTCTTTCTAGGTAGCTCCCTCAAAAAGTAAAATAGTAAATAGAATACTAAAGTACTAAAATTGAATGGATAATTATTTGTCTTAGTTTGGTTTAGGTTATCCATAAGTTGTTTTCAAAGCAACTCACACAAATCATAGTCCCTTCCATTAACCACCATGCCTTGTGCAACATAAATTGCAGTTGTTGACACCAAATTTCCTTTCTTGGTAAAGTAGATTTTCTAAGCAATCAAGACTAGAGCATATCTCATAGTAGGGTTTGTAATGGACTTGGTTGTCAGTGATCTTCCATAATATGTAGCACTAGTTAGTTTCATGACCACATCATTCTTTACAACTTTTAACAATGGTACAGGTCCAGTGTCACAGAGACCAGTTACAACTTTAATCACTTCCTTGGTAATTACTCCAGCTACAATTTTCCACACAATTTTTTCATGTACTCTACTAAGTTCCATCCTTAAAAACTTTGCAAACATCTCACCAAAAAATTATGAGAACCAATTCCATACATCTAGAGCTTCTTCTATACAAGGTTTCCGTATTCTAGTTTCACAGAGTAATTATTTCCACTTAGTTCCTCTAGCCATTGATCCCTAAGCACCTGATGGTCAAAATCTTCCAATTTTGTGTGAATGTAAGCTCTTGTATCCTCAGTGGGTAAGACACTATTTGGAATTCATGAAAACACACCCATGAGATCCATTTCATAAACCTTCCATGAAAATCCTTTCAATTTTGGTCGGGGTCTCTTAGAAGTCTCAACCACAATGGGAGTGGCCATTTTTACCTCAATTCTATTATATATGATTATGGAAATTACTTCTAATTAAATCCCACAAAGTACAAATAGCTGTAAATACCTCTTTCAAGCTTTGACTGAAACTAGGGTTTGATGCCAAATACTTTGAATCACCTTCAACTCACTTTAGCTCACTCTACTTTCTTTCGAATGTGTAAAATTGATTTAAATTGACTTCAATTTCTACTTTATATTTTACCAATTTTCCCTAATTTCAAATTTAATGTATTCCACCTTCAAAAAGTTGATAAACACCTCATGAATACACTGTAAACCCTAAAATGCTCTACAATTCTCAAAAATTGCATATTTTCTATTAGAATTTTTTCAACACCTTCAAAATGATATCTCACATCACATATCTTCATGCCATTTCTTGATACCTCTTATATAAGGGGGTTTATAAGATTTCTCTGTAAAAGCTCCCTCTAAATCTAGCACTGGGTTTAGTTTTTAGAAGTATCTACACCATATGCAGGTATAGATGCATTTGATTCATCCCTATTCTCAGGTTCTTCCTTTTTCTTCCAAATCTTCTCCATTTCCTTTTTGACTTTAGCATTATCCACTTTATTCATAGGTTTATTCCTTTGTTCTAGATTAGAATTCTTCCCATTTTTAACTTTTGTAGAATTTTGAAATATGTCTTGGATTGTTGCAGGTGTAGCATACAATATCTTTCTAACCAAACTGATTTGTATTCAACCTTGATCTACACTAGTTAGCTTTATGTCTGAAACTAATAATATCCTTGAAAAGATTGAATCATTCTACCAATATTGAATATATTCATCATCATTTTATGACTTATGGACTCAGTTGCTCTATGTCCAAATTTATTGCAAGAAAAATATTTTCCAACAAAGAATCCAACATTTTGATTCATTCTACTTATACATTCTATTGCTCTATGACCAAATTTATTGCATGAAAAAAAATACCATTGAAATATGGGTACCTTTGAGCATTCAGTTGTCTAATATGAATCCTTCTGGTATTGCTTCTTTGGTTCTTGATTTTTCTACCATTGCCTGAGTCTTCCTTTTATTTTCAACCTTGTTAGGAGTCTGATTTTCCTTTGAGAATTGTCCTTCTTCAAGTCCCAAACCACCTTTATCCTTAGAGTGTTTCTTAAATGAAATCAACTCATCAAGCATTGTAGAACTTGTTTTGAATTTTTCCTCATAAGCTCTTAATTCATCCAAGTCATATATTAGAGTTACCACTTCTTGTTCAAGATTTATACATTCATCAATCTTGCTCTAGATTTCCGCTTTTTTGAAATTCTTCAATTCTTTTCTTTTCTTCCACTTGTACCTTTAGTCCGGTGATGTCCTCATTTTATTTCTTCAACTGATCACTTACTTCTCTATTCCTTTCTTTAAATTTCTGGATTTTTTCTCTTAGTTTCTCGATGCACTCATTTGATTGTTTTAAGTTTTCCGTTAGAGTTTCTTTCTCATTTTCATTTTTTCCCAGATCATCAAGAGCAACATGGAGTTCTTCAGTTGCAGAGATCTATTCTAGAGGGACATGATACTTTTTATCAGCCATGTGTTTAAACTTCAAGATCTTCCTCAAGTTGTTAAACTTTTCCAAAGGAACCAAGCTCTGATACCAATTGTTGAACACCCAAAATACTGAGAGGGGGGTTGAATTAGTATTATTTTTAACCATTCAATAATTAAAACATATCTAGTTGTAACTATTAAAAAAAACATGAAAGGAATCATAACATCACATAACACATGAACACTAGGATTTTTATGTGGAAAACCCAGAATGGGAAAAACTACGGTGAGGGTTAGCTCAGAATATATTATAACCAGTCATAAGAAATTATTGGGCACACTTCCAGGACACACTATCCTTGAAAGTCTCACATTTTGATGATTAAAAAAGAGTATGGCTCACTCTCAAAAGATGAACTGATGAAATACACCTTTTGTGTGCAAAGTTCAGTTCCAATTAAGCTCTAGAAAATAAAATCCTGCACTAATTTGTAGGAACACAACAACTTCCAACGAATTTACACAATATCACATTATCACATATCATGCATACATCTTATTTTATTTCACACGCTCTTATTATAAAAAATGTTACATACATATATATACCAACTTACATCAACATACATCAATTAGGTCGACCTAATTAGATGTAAAGATACTCGATTCAAAATAGCTTGTCAACTCAAAACAAAAACTTCTTTGGAAATCAAAACAAAACATGCAAGACATAAATTAGGTCATCCCAAACCTAATAAAGAAATCTTTAATCACCCATGAAGTGAAGACCACTTGAACATGTCGGACAGAAGAAACAATTCCTATATTATGATCTTTTGACATTTAAATATCTCAGCCTATTCAACCAAAATTGTTGAAAACTAGTCAACAACTGAAATTAATAGTCCTAACCTATTGGATGACGTGGTTGTGTTGTTGATATGTGGTTTTCATTAATGTCAACACTATTAGCATTTATGTATTGAAGGTTGTATATGTTGAGGATATTGGGGAAATTGTTAAAAGAAAGAATTGTAGGTTGCCAGTGGAACAATGAAGGTCATGAAGGTGTCTTGCTCAGTATGTTGATGGTCAATCATTGTGGACTAAAGGGTTTATTTTTAAGGGTGTCTAGTTTATCCACCAGAAGTTTCAGAGGTCCATGTGAATTTTTTATTGTGTTATGAACAATTGTGTTCTGACATTTTTTTTTGTGGTCTCAGTTAGTATTCCTGAGTGAAGTTTATGTGATTCTAATAATTTTTGTTGTTACGGATGTTTCTCTTATGGTATTTGATGCTTGTAGAATTTTCTATATCATTCTCTATCTTTTTTGCATGTCCACATTGATCGATGTGCTCGTGGTCAAACATTTGTCTCACGTGTATTCAGATTTTCATGTTCTTAGCCAACATGGTGGTTGTAACATGTTGTGGATCCTTGGAGATTAAAATTTGAATGTTTAGCACACTCGAGGATGTTTTTTTGGGTCATAGCATAATAGTGGCTGAAAGTGTTTGATTCACATTGAAAATTTACTTGTAAATTTGGGCCGACATTGAAAATATGTTTTATATTTTGTTTTGGCCAATGAAGTTGTTGATGTAATTCATGTTGCAGATATATAAGAGTGATTGTTTTATCATTTGGAAGTGTGCAAGTGTGAAGTGTGTGAGTCTTGTGTGTAATATTGTTTAGATCATTTGAAGGCAGAAGCAGAGTGTGAAGAAGAGTGAAGAAGATTGAAGAAGTGTTTATGTGCTTAACAAGAATTGTAACCAGGCATTAGTAGATGCTATTTTCTTAGTTCACAATCTAGATGGTTTTAATCTGAATCTTTCTTGGGCAGTGAGCCCTCTTGTATTTGAGCAGTGAGCTCTAGGTAGTGTTCCTGAATGCATGTGCATTCTCATTATTCTTTATACTTTTAATAGGGTATAATCTTGTGGACTAACATCCACCGTGGTTTTTCCCCTAGCAAGGTTTCCACAAAAAAATATTGGTGTTCTCTGTGTTTCTGATGTGCTGAATGTTTATGGTTTATTGTTTATTGATCAGATTTGAGATTAAAGTTAAATTAATTTTGAAAAGTTAAATATTCTAAGACAACTAATTCACCCCCCTCTTAGTTGTCTATCCTTGTTTTTCCAGCAATTGGTATCAAAGCAAGTTCCTTTGAAGAAGTTTTAAAGCTTGAGGTGATTTGAGATGACATCATAAAAGAAGGAAAGTCCTATATTCAATGGAATAAACTACTCACTATGGAAAGCCAGAATGGAATGTCATTTGAGGTGTTTAGGTGAACCCTTCTGGAATATTACAAAGAACAAATATACTATTCCTCAGAATGGTCCTTCCACTCCTGATGAGATTAAAGAAGTTGAGAATAATATCAAGGCTATGGAAGCTTTGTTGAGTGCTCTGACAGATTTAGAAATGACAAATGTGATAGGTCTAAAGATAGCTCATGAGATGTGGATGAAGTTGGAGACTTTTTACATGAATGAGATGTACATGTGAAGGTCACTAAGCTAAAAATTTTGAAAGGCAAGTATAAAAATTTGAAGATGGGTGAAGATGAAAATATTTCTTCTTTTATGCAAATAGAATGAAATTGTGATGGGTATTAGATGTGTTGATAGAATTCTGGATGAAGAAGAAATTGTAGCTAAAGTGATTAGATCATTTCCTCCCTCCTACAAGTCAAAGGCTCATGCTATTGAAGAGTTCAAATCAATAACAAATGTGACAAGAGATATGCTGATTGGTAAACTTGTTGCTTTTGAGTTGAGTGAATTTGGGGATTATGTCCCCAAGCATAAATATGCATTTAAGGCTTCTATATCTGGAAGAAACAAGAAAAGGTATGATTGAAGAGAGAGCTCTAGAAAGATATTCAATTATGAGGAAGAGATGAAACAACTTGAATAAGAAGAAAGAAGGTAGAAGATATGGAAGCATTGATTGTGAAGAAAGAAGGTAGAGGAAAGGGTAAGTATAAAGGAAAGTTGCCTATTAAATGTTTCTCTTGTAGTAAAAGAGGTCATTTTTCTTCAAGGTGTCCTGAAAGATTTCCTAGGTCTAAGCCTTACAAACCTAGATTTTAAAAGAAGTGTTATTTTGTTGAAGAAGGTGTGACTAATGAAGAATCTGATAAATAAAATGGAAATGAAGATGAATGGGTTTTCATTGCTATCAAGGAAAATGGTTCAATGGCTACTAAATATTCTAAAGATGAGAAAGCTCTTGTAGCCTGAATTGAAGAAAAGGATGAATGGGTTATTATTAGAAGATGCTCACATCATATGACTGGTGACAAAATAAAATTTTTAATTCTAGAGAAATATGATGGTGGGGTTGTAAGATTCAGAGATAACAATGTTGGTGTGATTCATGGAAGAGGATCTATTTGTATTGGTGGTAAACATAACATTGATGATGTCCTTTATGTTGAAGGATTAAATCATAACTTGTTGAGTGTTGGACAGATGGTGGAAAAAGGTTATGATCTTCAGTTCAAAGATGGAAGATTCAGGATACTTGGAAGTTCTGGAAATATGATTGCTTCAGGTGCAAAGACCAGAGGCAATATTTTTCACCTGAGTGATAGTAATGTAAGTTGTTTAATTCATCAAGTAGATGAAATTTGGTTGTGGCATAGAAGGTTGTGTCATGTGAATTTTAATAACATTGTCAAGGTAAGTTCCATTCAAGCAGTAAGAGATCTACCTAATCTAGTGAAGCCTGCTAATACAATATGCAAGGAATGTCATATGGGTAAATAGACTAGAGTTTCTTTTTGAAGTAAAAAGCATCATTCTAATGGAATACTCGAGTTGGTGCATATTGATCTATGTGGTCCCTCTAGAATCAAAATTCTACAAGGAGAAAGGTATTTTATGCTACTTATTGATGATTACTCTAGGATGATATGGATTTCTTTCTTAAGAGAAAAATGTGAAGCATTAGAGAAGTTCAAAATTTTCAAAGCTATGGAAGAGAATAAGACAGGTTTGAAAATAAAATTCCTAAGGTAAGATAGAGGTGGTGAGTTCACTTCCTGGGAGTTCAATTCTTTCTATGAAGAGCATGGAATCAAAAGATAGTTATCTGATCCCCGAACCCCTCAATAGAATGGACTTGTAGAGAGAAAAAACATAACAATTCTGGATGCTTCCAGAACAATGATGATTGAGGGAAATGTGCCTCACATCTATTGGAGAGAAGATGTAAACACTATCGTGCACACTTTAAATCAGGTAAATGTCAATGGTATTTCTGGTAAGACCCCTTTTGAGCTATGGTTTGGTTATAAGCCTACTATTAAATATTTCAAGATTTTTGGAAGCAAGTGTTACATTAAGAGAGATGAGGACATAGGAAAGCTTGATGCAAGGAGTGATGAAGGAATATTTTTAGGTTACTCTACCAAGAGCAAGGCTTACCAGTGCTATAATAGAAGATTGAGAAAAATGGTTGAAAGTGCAAATGTGAGAGTTGATGAGGCCTCTGCTAGATCATCTAGATAATATGGATATGATTCAGATGACCAAAAAGATAGTTTAGACAAAGGGAAGAATTCTTAGACACAGAATCAAGTTCAAATTGTTTCGGTAAATCAAGAAATTCAAGAAGGAGAGACAAGTGGAAGTGCAAAAGAAAGAAGAAAAGAACTAGAAGTACGAGTGAATCCCAAAACTCTAAGGTATGTGAGATTAAATCATTCTAAAAATAAAATTATAGGAGAAAATAATAAAGGTGTGTAGACTAAAAGAAGGATTATAGAAGAGTATTGTCATATTTCCAAAATTGAGCCTAAAAAAGTCAATGAAGCCTACAACAATGAACACTAGGTGGAAGGTATGAAGTAAGAATTGATGCAGATTGAAAAGAATGATACATGGATTCTTGTTCCCACACCTAAAGATAAAAATGTGATTGGTACTAAATGGTTCTTTTGGAATAAGTTGAATGAACAAGGTGAAGTGGTCTAAAATAAAACAAGACTGGTATGTAAAGGGTATTCACAAATGGAAGGTATTGATTTTGAAGAAACCTTTGTGCTTGTTGCCATAATTAAAGTTGTAAGATTATTTCTTGCTTATGCTGCATATAAGAATTATAAGGTCTATCAAATGGATGTGAAGTCATCTTTTCTCAATGGTGAGTTAGAAGAAGAAGTATATGTTGAACAACCAGATGGATTTCAACTGGCTAACAAGGAAGACATGGTTTTCCAATTGAAAAAAGCTCTATATGGACTCAAGCAGCCCCCCAGAGCTTGGTATGCTAGACTAGATAAATAATTAATAAAGCTTGGATTCAATAAAGGTGATGCTGACAACAACTTATATTTTAAGTTGGATCATGATAAAGAGTTGATTATTGAATTCTTTGTTGATGACATTATTTTTTGAGGAGATGATGATTTATGTATGAAGTTTGCTGATGAAATAAAAAGTGAATTTGAATGAGTATGATTGGAGAGATGAATTCCTTTATGGGATTACAAGTCACTCAATTAGACAATGGGATTTTCATATCTCAGTCCAAATATGTGAGAGAGTTGCTGAAGAATTTTGGCATTGAAGATTCCAAGCCTGTTGGTACACCCATGATAAATAGATGCAAATTAACATAGAATGATGATTCTCCTAAGGAAAATCAAACAAGATATAGGTCAATGATTGGTGGATTGCTCTACTTAACTCAGACCAAACTAGATATCATGAATGTTGTATGTATGGTTGCTAGATTTCAAGCTGATCCAAAATAATCTCATGTGACTGTTGTAAAGAGAACCTTCAAATATCTGAAAGGAATAGTTAATTTTGGACTTTGGTATCCTAAAGGTGATGATCTTACATTGAGTGCATATACTGATGCGGATTGGGTAGGAGATGTAGATGAAAGGAAAAGTACTAGTGGTGGTGATTTCTTCCTAGGGAAGAATTTGGTATCTCGGTTTAGCAAAAAGTAGAATTCCATTTCCCTATCTACTATTGAGGCAGAGTATATTGATGCTAAAAATAATTGTACTCAAGTGATGTGGATGAAATAGATGCTGAAAGATATCAGAGTAGTATATGATGAACCTATTGCCATATACTGTGAAAACTCAAGTGCAATAAACATATTGAAGAATCTGGTGCTACACTCTAAGACCAAGCATATATAAATCAAGTTTCACTTTTTGAGGGAGAAAATGAATGAGAAAGAAGTCAGATTGGAGTATGTACCTGCCAAAGAATAGGTTGCAAAAATTTTCACCAAGTCATTTCCAAAGGATACTTTTGAGTATCTCAGAGGGATGCTAGGGGTGATTACCCCTCCTAATATGAACTAGAGATGCATTTACTTGCATCAATACGTATGCTTCAAAGCTATATTCTAATATGGATTGATGTTTTCGTGGCTGCTACTCGGGGGAGTAGTCAGATGTGCAGATGTGTGGTTCAAATCTTGTATGTGGGAAGATAATATTTATCTTTGCCATTGATGTCAAAGGGGGAGAAGAGCAATGTGAAAAATTGTGAATTATCTGGGGAAAAGAGCCTTGTGGGGTGAAGATCTTGTAGAAGAAGTTGAGGAAGAAGAGTTAGAATCTAAGGGGGAGTAAGTGCTAATTGAGAGTTGCATTGATGGTGTTTTTCACATCATGTCTTTCCATCAATTCCAAATGGGGAGATTGTTGGATGTTGTGGTTGTGTTGCTGATATTTGGTTTTCATTGATGTCAACACTATTAGCATTGATGTATTGAAGGCTATATATGTTGAGGATATTGGGAAAATTGTTAAAAGAAAGAATTACAGGTTTCTAGTGGAACAGTGAAGGTCATGAAGGTGTCTTGCTCAGTACGTTGATGATCAATTGTTGTGGACTAAAGGGTTTATTGTTAAGGGCATCTATTTTATCCATCATAAGTTTTAGAGGTCCGTGTGAAGTTTTGATCGTGTTATGAACAATTGTGTTCTAACAGTTTTTTTATGGTCTCAGTTAGTATTCCTAAGTGAAGTTGATTTGATTCTAGTAATTTCTATTTTTTTTATGTTTCTCTAATGGTCCTTGATGCTCATGGATGTTTCTAGATCATTCTTGATCTTTGTTGCAAGTCCACATTGATCGGTGTGCTTGTGGTTGAATATTTTCCTCATGTGTATTCGAGTTTTCATGTTCTTAGCTGACATGGTGGTTGTAATGTGTTGTGGATCCTTGGAGATTAAAATTTGAATGTTTGGTACACTCGAGGATGTTGTTTTGGGTCACAACATAATATTGGCTGATGGTGCTTGATTTGCATTGAAAATTTACTTGTAAATTTGGGTCGACATTGAAAATATGTTTTATATTTTGTTTTTCCTGACGAAGTTGTTGATGTAATTCATGTTGCGGATATACAAGAGTGACTGTTTTATCATTTAGAAATTTGCAAGTGTGAAGTGTGTGAGTCTTGTGTGCAAATATTGTTCAGATCATTCAAAGGTAGAAGCAGAGTGTGAAGAAGAGTGAAGAAGAGTGAAGAGGTGCTTATGTGCTTAACCGAAACTATAACCAGGCATTAGTAGATGCTATTTTCTCAGTACACAATATGGATGGTTTTAATCTGAATATTTCTTGGGCAGTGATCCCTCTTGTATTTGAGTAGTGAGCTCTAGGCAGTGTGCCTGAATGCATGTGCATTCTCATTATTCTTTATACTTTTAATAGTGTATAATCTTGTGGACTAACATCCACCATGGTTTTTCCCCTAACAGGGTTTCCATGTAAAAACTCTTGGTGTTCTTTGTGTTTCTGATGTGCTGACTATTTATGGTTTATTGTTCATTCATTAGATCTGAGATTAAAGTTAAATTAAGTTTGAAAAGTTAAATATTTTGTGACAACTGATTCACCCCCCCTCTCAGTTGTTTATCCTTTTTTTTCCAACATAACGAACATATTAAAACCACATAGATAGATCTTCTAACACAAAAAATTTTGGACCAAATTATTTGATCAGTGTAGCAGAACCATAGTTTATCAGATGAAAAAAATTGTCACAAACCATTGTTGGCATCAATGAAAAAAAACCAAAGGGCTTCTTCTCCATTCTTCCAACATGTAACTCCCACTAAGAACGAGAAAGAGAGGTCGAGTCCCTCTATTGAAAAAACCCTCAGTCAATGATTGATAAAATAGAGGAGTGGGCGGCCAAATAACATCATGGAGATGAAAAAATTAACACCCATATCTCCCCAAGAATAGCAAGGGATTGTTGAAGCCAAAAAAATCATAAAAGGAATCGAGTAAAAAGTAGAAAATCCGAGGAAGACAAAGAAGAGGAGAGAAAAATGACTTGGGGTGAAGAGTACTTCTCTGTATTGGATTTCCTTATCATGCATGTTAATGTCTAGGGTTATTGTTATTTTGATGATTGACTAATTCAATTCAATGTGAAGCCCATGAGGGTCGAGCCTCTTGAAGGCTCTATGTTTCTTTTTAAAAACTTTCATTTTATAAATGTCACTTTCACATAAAATGGTTGGCTATCATACCCGCCACAGTATTTTCAGTGCCCGTTTATAATCTTTCTCCATGTTCATGGCCATTCGGATGAAAAAATATAGCTTGCTCGCATGTCCATGCCCTATGAGCAACAAACAATTTAAACCTTCTATTTGTATTCATTTGGGTATGATGTAACATTGTTTGTATTTCCTTTGAAATATGAGGGTGGCGATGGTCCCCATATATTGTATGGCCGAGCAGTGATAATCTGCTTTCATATATATTAAACTCAGTACCCACAAATAAACAACATAGGCTGAATTAAACATTATGTCATTTGAAGAGTTATATATAACGTGTCATTTGCAATAGGCCTTCATGGTCATGACAATGTAAACACTGTGGTATTGTATGAATATATATATATATAAGCACCGAATTTTGGTGTATGTATTTGTGAAAATCATTGTATTCTTGTACATAAATCTGAGTCGAGCATCGACTTTTCCCTGAACATGCATAAGCAAATTGAAGTGTTATTTACTTTATGGGTTTCAAACCCATGGTTTGATAGTTAACAACCACCATTGATAAACCCCCATAGGGTATCGATGACATGTTACCAATAGTGGATAGTATGTGTATTGACCCCTATTAAGGGATAGATTAATGGGCAGAATATGAATTTGATTACAAGTACTAAAAAAAAATATGGATACTCTAATCGAAGAAGAACAAATAAGGTTATGCAGATTTATAACAAAATGAACGTAAAATCATTTTGTTTTGCATTGACCTATACTTTCAAGTTCTTATGAAAATATATGATTTTGAAATAGATGTTATTGAAATTTTAATTGAGAATAGATGTTAAAATAGCTTATAAGAATATCTTATTTATTTGAAGCCATTTCTCTTTTGTTTTGAATATGAAAGTATATACTCTTTTAAAAGGAGTTATTTATATTTTTTAGAATGTATATGCATACTCTCTGATTATTCATTACTAGGAATAAATGTGAACATGCATAAAGATCCCTTTATGCATGCTCACATACATGTGGTATACCTTCTGATTCATCTTGATTTACTTTACCAATTGAGTGAGTTATTGATGTTTTGCAAATAGAATCAAACTGCAAATCTAGTACAAAATTGAGTTGCAAATACATATGATATTAGATGAATAGATATACCAAGTGTGAATGAATATTGTTTTACTCAGTTGATGTGCAATGCAATGTAATAAGTTATATGACTATAAACTACAACAATCTATTTTCTACAATTCATTACTTGAACTCTTAATTTTGTTTTCTCTATATATATCTATGAAAAATGTTTTGGTAAACATGTACGAAAAATGTGGTAGCATAGACAATGCAGTGATTTTTTTTCCAAAATACCTCAAAGACATGTGGTCTCATGGAATTCCATTACAAGCAAATGCAATTGGAAACTTCCACTAGTTATTAGATATGGGTTGACTTTGTAAAAACTATATCTTAATTTAAATTTTGGCATCTATTAGCATCTAGTTATTAGTTATGCAATGTGAAGTAATTCTTTGAGTTTGAAAGATGTGTAATGAAATTCAATCAATGATATGAATATAAACTACAATAATATATTTTCTACAATTCATTACTTGAACTCCTTATTTGTTTGCTCTCTATATCTCTATGAAAAATGCTTTAGTAGACATGTATGAAAAATTTGGTAGCATAGACAATGCAGTGAATTTTTTACCAAAATACCTCAAAGACATGTGGTCTCATGGAATGACATGACAAGAAAATCCAATTGGCAGCTTCTCCTAGTTATTAGATATGGGTTGACTTTGTAAAAACTATATCTTAATTGAATTTTTTCATCTATTAGCATCTAGTTATTAGTTATTAAATGTGAAGTAATGATTTTAGTTTGAAAGAAACACAATGCAACGTTGTAATTCCCACTCAATTTAATATTGAAAATTTAGCCAAAAATAATGAAAAATGATAATAAACAAGAGGGAAATTTTTCCAAATATTTACTTATAAACTTCAAATTTGGAAAGTAGTCTTATACAAATCAATGCATCTACAAATATAAGATATAAAATTTTTATGCAATTCTTCACATTCACAAAGAGATTCATAAACATTTTTTCACAAGATGGCAAGTTCTTCCTTAGCTCCATAATCTCGCTTAGTCTACAAACCTGTTTCTGCAAAACTAAATGTAAATATTAGTTCCACAAAATCCATCAAATACATATTAAATAATAATATACTAGACTAAGGCCCTAAGGGATGACCTAAAGTCTCAAGGGCTCATCCTTGATGGCCTTTCCTATGTATGCGTAGCACAAAGACTTCATAGTTCAAAAAACTAGTCTTGCAACCATAAGGTTGACTTAGATTCAATAACTCATAAGGAGTCTAGTTCATTCCATAATATTTTCTAGAGTATCATTAAATTTCTAGAGAGTACATGCAATATTTATATTTATAACTAATTCCTAGAGGGGTAAACTAAGGAAGTTATTGTAAGGAAAGTAGAGGTGCGGAAACACTTTCCTAATGTCAAATCCACAGGGAAGAATGCAATGCATGGATTTTAATTTTTAAATTACAATCTAATTAAGACACACATGAAAGATTTTCAGAAATAGAACAAATACACAAAGACAACTAAACAACAGATTTACGTGGGAAAACGCTATTGGGAAAAACCCACCACACGAAGCTGAAACTCTTTGTATTACAGTAATAACAGATTACATACAAATCAGAGATACAACTCTCTGGTGTTAGTCATAGTAGGTTTACTCACTATTCATTAGTTATAGACAATGCTCTCATCACATCTGATTCAACTCACACTATATTCTCAAATCAAAATTGTTCTTCTTTTATTTTTTATCACATTCTGATTTTGTCTTCTGTGCATCCTTATCCACCATTTCCAATCATAGACATTTTCCTTTCGAGCAATTGATTTTTCCTTGCATGCAGTTCAGCTCTAGCATAACACTGTTGCAAAAAATCAACTACCAATCATTCAAGTTTTGCTTCCTCTAATTGGTCCACGAGATGCCACATAGGATGGTCACATGGTCAAAGGCGTTCAAACTTTGTTGGCATATCGGTGAGACACTAACAGTGTCTCCTCGATGCCACAAAGTATTCACTATCGATATCGGCTTAAGTCCCCAACAGTCGGCAAGAGGTTTCAACGAACACCATGAGTCATACCGAGTCCATCGATAACTATTTCATTCCTATCGGCAAGATATTTCTCATCGGCAAGACTCATACCAAATGCCACAAGTCATATCGATCTCTGTTTTTCCATCGGCAATACTTCTGCAAATCACCAAGACCTCATGCTAAAGTCTTCAAGTCATGCCAGCATGAGTTTTTCCATTTGGTGAGACTATCACTCTTCGGTGAGACCACATATTGACATCCAAAGTCACATCGAAGAGTTATACTATTGGCAAGACACTTCATTCTCACCAAGACCTTCCACTGATCACTTCATGTTACATCGATGAACATTTTCTATCGGCAAGACACTTCGTTCTTCACTGAGACCTTACATCGAGCATCACCAAGTAGATCTTGAAGACTATCATCATGATTTATCCAACTTGCCAAGACTTCATAACAAAGTCTTTTTTCACCGTGAAAGTGCTAGGTTTTATCTCTGTTGGCAAGACCGCTCTTCATCGTTGAGACGTTTCATCAAGCATCACCAAGTCTTACCGAGTCGGCAAGACTTATGCCTTTCACTAAGACCTTTCATCGAGCAAGGATGTCATAATGAAATCAACCACTATCGGTGAGACATCACGTAGTCGCTGAGAGATTTCCCTGACACCCTTGAGTTAGCCCGATAAGATCAAACTGTCACCTAGAGGTCTCCATTCGACAAAAGGTCACGTCGAACACAAAAAGTCACAGACATTGTTGGCAAGACATCAACTCTATCTTGGTGACATGATCATTTCAAACGAATTTAGAACAGTTAGTCGGCTAGACATAAATAATGTCTCAATGACTTTTCCCTTTCGGAGTTCCATGTCAGTAAGAATTGAGGCACATATTCCAACAAGCTCCCACTTGACGAAGATCTTACTGACACTTCCAAAGCATAGTAAAACTATTGAAATTCATGGGCCAAAAGGCCCATCGAGCTGGAACACCACCTGAACTTGGTTGTGCTCACAAGCTTTGTCAATGCATCTGCAACACTCTCCAGAGTATCCACTTTCTCCAAAGAGACCTTCCCATCCTCCACCATATCTCGTACAAAGTGATACTGTACATCTATATGTTTCGTCATGTCATGGAAAGAAGGATTCTTTGCCAAACATTTAGCACTTTGACTATCATAGTAGATGGTAATCTTTCCTACATCAGAACCAATGTTAGAACACAAACGTTTTAACCAGATTGCTTCTTTACAGGCATGTGTTGCTGCCATGTATTCTACCTCTATAGTGGACAAAGCGACTATAGCTTGCCGCTTGCTCATCCAACTCACTACACCACCATTCATCATGAAAACATATCCACTGGTGGATCTTCTACTGTCAATGTCCCTTGCCCAATCAGAGTCCACATAACCTCAAATACTAAGAGTCCTCTGTGATTCAACTAAGTTCCCATGGTAACATAGAGCATAGTCTGAAGTGCCCTTCAGATATCTAAACACTCTCTTCACAACATCCCAATGTGTCCTTCCAAGATTTTCCATAAACTGACTAAGAACTCCCACTGCTTGGGCAATGTCTAGCCTTGTATAGACCATTGCATAAATAAGGATGCCAACCACACTAGCATAAGGTACACTAGTCATGTTGGTGCAGGAACACCCAGGACCTTTAGGGAACACTCCAAGAGTCAGGAGAGAGCAGGGGTCAGGAGGATCTTCCAAGCATGTCAAAGCATTAATTATAATGTGTTGAAGCCTATAATGGAATTTAAATTGAATGAGTGTGCTAAAGGTGTCAAAGGTTTCAAGATTCCTGATAAGGAATCCAGTCAAAAATGCAATGTAAGGGGAAAAGTATGTTTTAAGGGATTTGATTAAATGTTCTTAGGCTTTAGATAGGTTAAATAAGCTTGGATATTAAATATCCAATGGTCTTTAGTTGATTCCTATTAATATTTTTCAAGATTGTTATTTCAAAATTTCAAAATTTGTTTGGGCGGGAAAGTAAGTTTAGGGGTTTAATTGGCTTTAATGAGGTGTAAACCGATTTTTGTTAGTTGGGACAGTTTTGTAGTTGATCTATAACCCCAGGGAATTCAATTGTACGGGATTTGATAGAGGATTGAAGGACATTGTACGAACTGTTTCCAAGAAAGGGCAGAAAATCACTGTTTTTTGCATTTTTCTCTTGTGTTTTTGCAGTCTATTGAATTCTCTTTGAAGTTTCATTAAATGTGAAGGCCTAAGCATCATAAATTTCATGTTTTTAAATTGTTGAATGCTCTGAAAGTTCATAAAAATCAATCCTAGCACGTGTTCTTGCTGACTGTCTACAGGAAAAGGCTGAAATAGACTGTTTTGAGGGTCTTTCAATGAAATAATGATCCATTTCAAGGAATGTATTACTGGAACCCTATGAAATGGATCTAATATAACTTGTACAAATTGAAACTAACCAAAAAATATGCAGGAAAAGGTGAAGAACTGACTGTGCACAGTGAATTGGCAAAGGAAGAGGGAAGAAAGTTGACCCTAGGGTATAGCAGTGAGCAAACTGCCTTAATAAGAGGCATGTTTCTGAGTTCTAGTAGTTGTGAAATGATGAAAGGATGGTGAGAAGTCAAAAACCAAGACCTGGAAGTGATAGGAAACCCTAAAAACCAAAAGCCCTAGTTTTAAGCCAAATTAGTAAGGGTTTTGTAGTTGGGCATGTTGTGAGTATTCTTGTAGACTAAAAGTGTGAAAATCTTTGATTTGGGAGTATTTTAGGAGACTGTTGAGAGTTTCAAGGCCAGGGGACAAATCTAGAGGTGGGTTGCTTTGTTAAATAGGGCTAATTAGGCCTCATTTCAAGGAAACAGCAGGGTTAGAAACAAGAAGGTCTAAAACAAGTGGTGCAAGTAAGTTGATATGTTGCTAGGCATCACAAAACACACTTGATACAATCTTTAAGTTGGAGGTTAAAGTGCAAAGTTTGAGAGAAAAGACAGTATTCCATCGCCAAAGGCCTAATAGGGCTAGTAGGACTGGTTGAGCAGCAGAAAGGAGTTTTGTTCAAAATTTTGGTTAGGGTTTGAAACCCATTTGAATCAAGTTTATTTAAGGTCTGGTGAATTCATTTCAGTGATTGAAAGTCACAAGGGGAGGCAGAACATCCTTAGTTGCAAGGTGAAGACCCTATTTCCAAGTTGGAGACTAGTTGAGAAATTTAAGAGCAAAGCTTTGTTAATTTTTAATTCTTTGTGAAATTTTTGAGATCCCTGACCCTCTGCATCACATGTCCTCCATCTCGGTAGGAGATTTTGGAAAATCCTCAACAAATAGCTTCATTCCCTGCATAACTGAAACAACTAGCTGCTTGCAATCAGTCATACAAAATCTCTCTAGAACAGTCATGATATACTTACTCTAAATGAGCTAAAGTTTTCTATTCTTTCTGTCCCTGATTATTTCCATTCCCAGAATATACCTTGCTGCACCAAGATCTTTCATTTTGAACTTTACAGACAACTAAGACTTAAGATCAGAAATCATTAGCTTACTATTTCCTATGAACAACATATCATCAACATAGAGAGCAATAATAATAACTTGATCACTTTCAGCTTTGTAATATACACAATGATCACATTTTGATCTTACAAATCCCAATGACAAAACAAAAGTGTCAAATTTCTGGTACCACATTCTAGGAGACTATTTTAAACCATACAGAGATTTCTTCAACTTGCAAACTAGTCTTTCTTTACCTTTTTCCACGAAGTGCTCCGGCTGGGACATATAAATCTCTTCTTCAAGATCACCATGAAGAAATGTTGTCTTCACATCCATCTATTCAATTTCTAAGTCATACACTGCTGCAAGTGACAAAAGAAATCTAATAGATGTCAGCTTAGCTATAGGAGAAAAGATTTCTCCATAATCAATTCCCTCTACCTAGGAATAACCTTTCGCAACCAGCCTTGCTTTATATTTTTCCACGGTGCCATCCTGACCTATTTTCTTTTTAAATACCCATTTGCATCCCACAACTTTTCTGCCTTTAGGCAATGGCACCAAACTCTGGGTATCATTCTTTTCTAATGATTGCATTTCTTCGTTCATGGCTTCCAACCAAGAGTTTGAATCAGACATTTTAAATGCCTCTTTCATAGTCTTAGGTTCATCAGTGCTAGAAATTAAAGCATAGGCACAAGTAGACTCAATAAAAAAACCCATACCTATCAAGTTGCTTTCTTTCATGAGTTGACCTCCTCATAGGCTGAGGCTGAGGTGGTTCTTCATCTTCATCAGAACTTTCAGAACTACTTGAGCTCTCCTTAGTATTAGGTACATTTTGATTTTTCAATTCCTCTTTATCTAGTGTCAGAGGAATTTTTGCTACATCCTTTTCATTTTCTGATTTCTTCTCTGATTGCAGATCCAATGTAGAAGGCTTCAGCTCACGAAAGATAACGCTTCTGCTATACAAAACCTTCTCAATCTCAGGATTCCAAAGCTTGTATCCTTTTATGCCAGCACTATAGCCAATAAAAATACACTTTACAGCTTTATTTTCCAACTTGGATCTTTTTTCAAATGGAACATATGCATATGCCTCATAACCAAAGACACGAATATGTTTCAGAGAGGGCTTCTTTCCAGACCATGCTTCCAAAGGCGTCTTCTCAAAAAGAGAAGAGTTAGGAGAACAATTTACCAAGTAACATGCTGTAGAGACTGCTTCATCCCAAAACTTCTCCTCCAAGCTAGCACTGTTCAGCATACTTTGTGCTCTTTCCATTACTGTCTTGTTGAATCTTTTAGCAACTCCATTTTGCTGTGGAGTGTAAGGTGTAGTCTTATGTCTTTTAATCCCATGGTCCTTACAATACCTTTCAAATTCATCTGAACAAAACTCACCACCATTGTTAGTCCTTACACATTTTATTTTTCTACTAGTCTAATTTTCTACAAGGTTTTTAAATTCCTTGAACCGACTAAACACTTTTGATTTACTTTTTAGAAAATGTACAAATGCTCTTCTTGAATAATCATCAATAAACGACACATAGTATCTTGATTTAGACACAGAAGGAACATTTACTGGACCAAACACATCATAATGTATATAATCAAGCAAACTAGAAGATTTGTGAGGACTAGAATAAAATGAAACACAGTGCTGCTTTCCATATATGTAGTGTTCACAAAATTTGAACTCAAGGTTACAATCTTCAAGCCCTTCTACCAGGTTTTTATTTTTCAAGGTTTTTAAACCTTTCTCACCAATCTGGCCTAGCCTATGATGCCAGAGCATAGTCTTCTCTGTTGGAAGTTTAACCTCCATGGAGTTTACACCATCAGGAACATTTTCCTTCTTTTCTCCATGAGCAGCCTTAAGTGACTTTGCAGAGACATTATTGCATTGGACAGCCAGTGCATCCAGCTTGTACAAGGTACCAATTCGAGCACCCCTAGCCAGCACCATAGAGCCTCTAGTCATCTTGCAGCCATTTCCAAAGAATGTGAGCTGCACTCCAATATCATTTAGCTTACAGAAAGTAGATTTCAAGCCAGACCTGGTATATGCATCACATCATTGATTCCCTTCACTCTTCCATCAGGGAATTGAATTCTGACTCTTCCATGGACAACAATTTCCAAAGATGAATCACTTGCCAAGTATACCTTCCCACCATTGTATTCTTCATACTTCATGAACCAGTCTCTATGAGATGTTATGTGGAAAGATGCTCCATAATAAATCAACCAAACATCATCTGATGCCCATGTAGCCAAAGCTGCAATGAAGGCATCTGCATCACTATGAGAAGAATCATTTCCAGAAGAGTTCTTCTTCTTCTTTTTCTCCTCCTTGCAATCCTTTCAGACATGACCAGGTTGCCCACAATTCCAGCACTTCACCTTGGACTTCTTGCCAGGAGACTTTGATCTTCCTTCCGATTTTGATCTAGACTTCTTGTCCTTCCTCTTGCCTTTCTCCTTTGGTCTACCTCTAACAGCTAGAGCCTCCTTTTCCATCTTAGAAGATTTTCTCATTTCTTCTAATAACAGAGAAGCAACAACATCTTCCATTTTGAATGTGGATGTTGTACTCCCTATAGCCATCACCAAATGATCCCAGAATCAGGTAGAGAACATAGCAGCATGCAATGATCTTCATCTTCAATCTTCACACCAACAGATGTCAATTGAGCAATCAGCATGTTGAAAGCATTCAAGTGATCAGCAACAGACCCTCCTTCCTGCATTCTCAAAGAGTACAGTTTCTTCCTCAAGAACAATTTGTTCACCAAGGACTTGCCCTGATAAATGGATGCCAGTCTTTTCCACAAGGAAGATGTAGTCTTTTCTTCATGAACGTTTAGAAGAACAGAGTTTGCTAAACAGAGCCTTATCAGCCCTTTTGATTTTTGATCTGCCAGGTCCCAATCTTCTTGCTTCATGCCTTGAGGCATAGTTCTAAACACAACAAGCCACAGATCACGATCCACTAACAGATCTTCCATCTTGAGTTTCCACAACTCAAAATTGCTACCATTGAATTTCTCTATCTCCATCTTTCTGGATGTGCTTGCCATCTTAATCTGTAATTAAATTATCAGACCTCTACCAAACTCCCATTGGAAAAGGATTGACACAAAAAACCCAACCCACTCACAAGGACAACACAACTGGCCAGGCTCTGATACCACTTGTAAGGAAAGCAGAGGTGTGGAAAAACTTTCCTAATGTCAAATCCACAGGGAAGAATGCAATGCAGGGCTTTTAATTTTCAAATTACAATCTAATTAAGACACACATGAAAGATTTTCAGAAATAGAACAAATACACAAAGACAACTGAACAACATATTTACGTGGGAAAACCCTATCGGGAAAAAACCCACCACACCAAGCTGAAAATCTTTGTATTATAGTAACAACATATTACATACAAATCAGAGATACAATTCTCTAGTGTTAGTCATAGTGGCTTTACTCACTGTTCATTAGTTACAGACAATGCTCTCATCACATCCGATTCAACTCACACTATATTCTCAAATCAGAATTGTTCTTCTTTTATTTTTTATCACATTCTGATTTTGTCTTATGTGCATCCTTATCCACCATTGCCAATCATAGACATTTTCCTTTAGAGCAATTGATTTTTCCTTGCATGCAGTTCAACTCCAGCGTAGCATTGTTGCAAAAAATCAATTGCCAATCATTCAAGTTTTGCTTCCTTTGATTGGTCCACGAGATGCCACATAGGATGGTCACACGGTCAAAGGTGTTGAAACTTTGTTGGAATATCGGTGAGACACTAACAGTGTCTCCCCGATGCCACAAAGTATTCACTATCGATATCAGCTTAAGTCCCCAACAGTCAGCAAGAGGTTTCAACGAACACCATGAGTCATACTGAGTCCATCGATAACTATTTCATTCCTATCGGCAAGATATTTCTCATCGGCAAGACTCATACCAAATGCCACAAGTCATATCGATCTCTACTTTGCCATCGACAAGACTTCTACATATTGCCAAGACCTCATGCCGAAGTCTTCAAGTCATGCCGGCGTGAGTTTTTTCATTCGGTGAGACTATCGCTCTTCGGTGAGACCACATATCGACATCCAAAGTCACATCAAAGAGTTATACTATTGGAAAGACACTTCGTTCTTGCCAAGACCTTCCACTGATCACTTCATGTTACATCGATGAACATTTGCTATCGGCAAGACACTTCGTTCTTCACTGAGACCTTACATCAAGCAGCACCAAGTAGATCCCGAAGACTATCGGTGTGACTTATCCAACTTTCCAAGACTTCATAACGAAGTCTTTTGTCACTGTGAAAGCACTAGGTTTTATCTCTATCGGTGAGACCGCTCTTCATCGCTGAGACCTTTCATCGAGCATCACCAAGTCTTACCGTGTTGGCAAGATTTATGCCTTTCACTAAGACCTTTCACCGAGCAAGGATGTCATAACAAAATCAACCACCGTCAGCAAGACATCACGTAGTCACTGAGAGATTTCCCCGAGACCCTTGAGTTAGCCCGATAAGATCAAACTATCGCCCAGAGGTCTCCATTCAACAAAAGGTCACGCTGAACACAAAAAGTCATAGCGATAGACATTGTCGGCAAGACATCAACTCTGTCTTGGTGACATGATCATTTCAAACGAATTTAGAACAATTAGTCAGCTAGACATAAATAATGTCTCAGTGACTTTTCCCTTCAAGAGTTCCATGTCAGTAAGAATTGAGGCACATATTCCAACAGTTATAACAAAAACATTCTATTCATTCTCTATCTCAACACATCATACAAAATGTAGAAAATAGACAATATTTTTACTTAACTTCTAGAGATACATGCGAGATTGCAATAAGGCTACAATAAGTGAAATAAGACATATTTCATCTTGAGAATTATTCAATCACTCATCATTTATTTACAAAAACTTGTACTTTTATCCCATATAAAATGTATTGCAAGCATGAAATTGACTACCAAGAACATGACAAACCAATCATTTCAAACAATAGAATCCCCAATGAAGTACTAACTTAGTCTAAACCAAGCAACATAGCCACATTCTTCAATTTTTACAATAACAATTTAGCTATTCAATATGATTAAACTATTAGTGATAATTTTTTGGTATAAAGATAATTATTACATTTATCAAAAGAATAGAAGAGTAGAAACATGAAAGACCTAAAATCTGCTCCATTAGTTTATTCCCAAAGATTAGATTTTCTATTTCTCTTCAAAAAAAATAAGGTTCTAAAAATTAATGTTTTAACTTGAACAACTATTGTCCTAAGAAGAATTCAAGAATTAGATATATGTTAGGTTTAGAGAGAAAAATTCAAGGATTTGTAGATTAAATAGCAAAAACAAAGAGGGTGTAGGAATGGCCATTACTAATTGATACACATCTCCAAATTGACAAATTGGATTGTGCTAATTTTTGGATATGTTTTTCATAACGAAGTGGCACACCTTATATCAAAATTTCAAAAAAATCTAGTTTTTAGAAATAAAGTTATTGTCAATGCAATAGAATAGGGTTTAGAATCTCCAAACTAGTTATATTAACATCCTGATAAGTGATTGGAGATTGTTTTCAAGAAAGTGATCCCTAAGGAAAAAAAAGAACAAAATATGCAGAAGAGAATTCATAAAGCTTGCATATAAAAGAAATCAATTGCATACCCAAAATATTAATTATATTCAATCCTCACCAAAATTTCCCAGCTAGCATCCATTTTCCCCAAGCCTTTTCTTTCTCTGTTGTCTAATTTTTCCTTCAAATTCTTCCCTATTTTCTCAAGCTTTCCCATACGAATTAAACCAAATATTTCTATATCTCAAGTCTCATCAAAAGGAAGTAAAAAATAATTGTGTTTGTGAATTCCTATTGTAAGCGTTGATCCTACATAGCATTTTTTCACATTTCAAAACCTTTTTATTAATTGTAGCGACTCTATCCCAAGAGGAAGAAGAGAAATCCATTTCATAATGATTCCATGATTTTGTCCTCTTCCACTTCTTTTAATTCTTAATCTTTTAAAACTGAATCATGAATTTTCATAAACCAAGTAACGACCACTTCCTAGCCCCAATTTAGAATTTAAATAAATATAAGAAAGCACACAAATTATTTTCTAAAAAATATTTAATCATTTAAATATTTTTTTCAAAATAATGTATTTAAAAATAAATGTGTTTTCAAGCTTGTCTTACATTCTCCCCCCCTAAGATTGGACTTCCTCTTGGAAGTCATAAGGAGAAATGAATATTTTTTAACTTCAACACATTCAACCAGAGTTAGCTCACATGATCTACAACCACAAAATCAGTAACAATTCTCAATTTTCTCATCACCCAACCATAGGATTGATTTAATCAAATCCACCCTTTGAGCAAATAAAGATTAAACAGATAATCAATTTCATTTCAAGATTCTAAATCATAAATTTCATCTCACTTTATTTTATAATAAAATCAATATCTCTAGTAATTCTTTCCATCACAACACCACCACCAACTATATTAATATTCATATAAAAATTCATTAATCTTACCAAATCAAATATACAATAATATCAGAACATATTTCTTTCCAAAATTTACTTGTATACATTCATCTCAATCATGAAGTCATATAAAATAGAAATACAATTGATTTTCTTACCTTCTTTCTTCAACAACTCATAGTCATACATTTATTCCAAAAAAAAAAAAGTTATCCCATACCACAATAGTTTCCAATAAACCTAATAATAGCTCACATAGAGCAACCAACCAACATAACAATGCCTATACAAGAATTTCTTTGTTACTTATAATAGAAGTATAAATTATTGATAATCAAATTCATTGCAATATATATTCTCTTACAATTTAAACATCACAAGTATTAGTTTCATTCATCATATATAATTTTAATCAGATTGAAATGATTAGTGCCAAATATAACTATAATTCCATAAATTAGACCTTACACAATTTCACAATATGCATTCCCCAAGGCATATCTCCCCTATACAACCTGCTAGGACAATCTACACAATTCACATAACTACACTCAAGCCAGCAACAATAAAGCCTCAAAATATAGAAGTACCAATGAGTAAAGATTTGAAATAAAAATTAAAAATCAATAAATAAAACATATAAAAAAATTAATTAACAAAAAAGCAATAGTTTAAATCAAAACCAAAATCCTTAATATAATAGTCCTTGAGGAAAAAAGACAATAAAAAACCAAATATATTAAGAAATATTGAAACTATTGGCTCTCTAAAACAAGTAAGAAAATAAAAATTTCAAATCTTCTCACAAAACTAAACATTTCAATTACTACGTGACTTCAAACGAGCCACCTAAGGGGAGGAGGGGAATGTGGTGGCCTCAAACCACATGGAGCTCCAACATATACCACAAAAGAATTAGACCATGAAATTTATGCAGTTATAACATTCAACAATTATGAGTAATCAAAGTTTAGAAAACTATTTTTTTTCACAATGTAGCTCCCTTATCACCATTCAATAGCTCACATAGAGCACAAAATCTCCTAATAGCTTGCATGCATAGATAAAATAATAGCTCTCACAGAGCAAGGCTCACAGAGAGAAAATAATGGATCACATAGAACAAGGATCACATGGAGCAAATAATGACTCACATAGAGAAAATAATGGCTCACACAGAGTAAATAATGGCTCACATAGAGCAATATAAATGACTCACACTGAGAAAAATAATGGATCACACAAAGTAAACAATGGCTTGCACAGAGCAATATAAATGGCTCACACTGAGCCAAATAAATGGCTCACACTGAGCCAAATAAATGGCTCACACTGAGCATGATGTTAACATCCCATCAAATCATTGAATCCATTAATAATCTAAAATAAACAATAAATTTTTTACCCCTTTTCTCCATATTAATATCCCTTTTACAATTTCTTTTAGCCTTTACCCTCCAATTCTTCTTGATCTTACCAAGAATCTACTTCAGAATTTTTTTACAACGGTTCCCTCTTTTCTCTAGCATGTCCCATAATTCTCTTTACAACATTGCCATTTACACAATTTTTTTCATAAACTTTGTTCTAAACAAGGTTTTTTTCAAAAGCATTAGCAATATCTAATAATACAAATCTTTTTAGAACATATTTTCTATAGCATATTATATCCTTGTAAAATATACAAATAAAATATTTTCTTGCTCAATAACAAAAAAAATAGTATACAATCATTAAACAATATTTTTATTTCACAAACCTTCTAGTAAGAAAATAAAGAAAAATATTCCCTCATGAGATTTAGGATTTGTGTAACTCCCTTGCTTATACTCCCATATCATATCAGCAAAATATCCAATAATTCATAACTTTCAAAACTCACAAAATCAATTCCCTATATGACTATCATCATTATTCACAATAGTATTACTAGAATTTATTCAAGTAACCAAAGAGACAATCATAATTCATTTCCTCAATCAAATTATTATCCATCTATACAACAGATCTTTTATTAATGATCATGTCATAATAGAAATATTCTTAAATATCATACCTTGACCATTCATGCCTGAATCAACACATTAGCCTTTTAGCCTTCCACTTTTCAAACAATCCAGTAAATTCACAACAGTAACTCCAAAAAGATTTAGTTAGAGAAAAAAAATTAACTCTTTCTTTGATGAAAAATGATTCACTTTTTTTTTCTAATAATTTTTTTTGAATTTCTTCTCATAAAACAAATAATTGAGCTTCTCTTCCTACAATATGTCTTCAATAAACATTAGTGCTTTTGAAATATCTTATGGACAAAGCTATCTTAATTATTTCATTAATCTACAAACATATTCTTTTACAAAATTCAAACTTAAATCATCAAGGCACATTCAAAAGGTAAAATTCCACTTTAGACTTGACACAAAATATTTGGTGGTCAAGAATGAAATGAAAACAAGATAGGAACAAAGGATTGCCACCTAGGATTTCAAATCTTGTAGTTAAGATCTAAATATCAATTCCACATATGTCATCCAAATGTTCCACCAAGGAAAGGGTCCTACCAAAAGCTAGTCTTCAATTGATAAATACTTTGAGGCATCAGTTCTAGGTTAGGAATGGTAACTACTAATAAACAAATATGATTTCACAATAAACAGATTTGTTATATAAAACTTAATAAACTAAGTAGAAGAAAGTTTGGATATATCTGATTTTTCACCAAATAAACTTGATGAATGTTTCAATTGATTTCCATCTACTATCCATAAAAATCCTGAGCTCATATTGACTAATATGCATAATATTTCATAATCAAATACCCAAATTAGTTTCAAGAAATACATAAAATAGAAAATTTTCAAATGAATTTCATAATTGTTAAGGAAGCCTTTACAGAAGAAGCTAAATACACATACCAAAAATGGGTAGCACTTGTTGAGAAAGGAATCTATAGAATCTAGATTAAACTCAAGGTTCACTATTTTCTAAAAGCATGCACCATAAATATTTAGCACTAGAAGAGACATCCTTGAAATATAGGGAAAATCTAATCGAGTGGATTTTAAAATTTTAGAGGAGACCTTAATGAGAACATATGATGGTGAGGGCGGTGTAGGTTTGAAATATTGGATGCATTGACATGGAGTTTAGGTTTGTAATATAGGTCAGCAATGCATTTACGCATTGCCATAAGTTCAATCCCTCAAGGTAACTCAGTCTTTCGCATCCAAAATGACTCTTTGTTTAAAAAAAAAAATTCAAGAGCAGAGTGTATGGTAGTGTCAAACCAAAATGTTGCAGTATTTATCTTGTATTTATTATGAGCATTGGGAACATATACACCAATCAAATCAATTTTTTTTGTAGAAGTTATCTTACTGTAGGCTAATCATATCGTCAACATGTATGATAATGTAGATTGAAAAAGATGGATGATGTTATTTTCTATACAGGGTTTTTATCAAATTAACACCCCACACTAGAAGCTTGAATTTCTTAGAAAATCACACAAACTAGAATGGTAGTAATCATATAGAAACAAATCAGCCAAAACCAAAATATGAAAATATAATCAAACCTAAAGTAGGTTTATCAAAACTGATGTCACACAAAATTCCAAATTCTTGTTGATGAAATAATGCAATCTTCTTAGCCCCAAAATATTTTCAGAATACAAATATTTTTGATGCAACATACGTACTTCCAAAAACAAAGAAAGATGAACTTTAATACTGCTTACCATGATGAGTCCCAAAAATGGGCTTAAATTACCAATACTTTTTCCCCAAAGCTCCCAAGTGTTGCAACGGTGCTCTAATACCTATGTAATTCCCACTCAATTTAATATTGAATTAGCCAAAAATAATAATAAACATGAGATAAATTTTTCCAAATATTTACTTATAAACTTCAAATTTGGAAAGTAGTTTTATACAAATCAATGTGTTTGCAAATATAAGATATAACATTTTTATGCAATTCTTCACATTCACAAAGAGAGTCACAAACATCTTTTCACAAGATGGAAAGTTCTTCCTTAGCTCCATAATCTCACTTGGTCTACAAACCTATTAATGCAAAACTAAATGCAGATATTAGTTCCACAAAATCCACCAAATACATATCAAATAATAATATACTAACCTAAGGCCCTAAGGGTTGACCTAAAGTCTTGGGGGCTCATCCTTGATGGCCTTGCCTATGTACACATAGCACATAGACTTTGTAGTTCCAAAAAATAGTGTTGCAACCATAAGGTTGACTTTGATTCAACAACTCATAAGAAGTCTAGTTCATTCCATAATATTTTCTAGAGTTTCACTAAAGTTCTAGAGAGTACATTCAATATTTATATCTATGAGTAATCCCTACAGGGGTAAAATAAGGAAGTTATAACAACAACAAAAACATTTGATTCATTCTCTATCTCAACACATCATACAAAATACAGAAAATAGACAATATTTTTACTCAACTTCTAAAGATACATGCGAGATTGCAAGAAGGCTACAATATATGAAATAAGACATATTTCATCTCAAGAAGTATTCACTTACTCGTCATTTATTTAAAACTTAGAGTTTGGTCCCATATAAAATGTATTGTAACCATTAAATTGACTACTAAGAACATGAAAAAACAATTATTTCAAGCAATAGAATCCCATATGAAGTACTAACTTAGTCTAAACCAGGAAATATAGCCACATTCTTCAATTTTTATGATAACAATTTAGCTATTAAATATGATTAAACTATCAGTGATAATTGTTTGGTATAAAGATAATTATTACATTTATCAAAAGACTAGAAGAGTAGAAACATGAAAGACCTAAAATCTACTCCATTAGTTTATGCCCCAAGATTAGATTTTCTATTTCTCTTCAAAAAAAATAAGGTTCCAAAAATGATTGTTTTAATCTGAACAACTATTGTTCGAATAAGAATTCAAGCATCAAAGATATGTTAGGTTTAGAGAGAAAAATTCAAGGATTTGCAAATTAAATAGCAACAACAAAGAGGGTGTAGGAATTTTTGTCACTAATTGATGCACATTTCCAAATTGACAAACTAGGTTGTGCTATTGTTTGGATATCTTTTCATAACTAAGTGGTGCACCTTATATCAAAACTTCAGAAAAACTTAGTTTGTAGAAATAAAGTTATTTATGATAAAACATACTAGGGTTTACAATCTTCAGACTAGTTATATTAGCATCCTGATAAGTGATTGGAGATTGGTTTCAAGAAGGTGATCCCTAAGGAAAAAAAGAAGAATAGAATATGCACAACATAGTTTATAAAGCGTGCATATAATATAAATCAATTGAATACTAGGAATATTACTGCTATTCAATCCTCACCAAAATTTCCCAGCTAGCATTCATTTTCTACAAGTTTTTTCTTTCTCTATTGTTTGATTTTTCCTTCAAATTCTTTCCTATTTTTTCAAGCCTTCCCATATGAATTAAACCAAAGATATCTATATCTCAAGTCTCATCAAAAGGAAGTAAAAAATAATTGTGTTTGCATATTCCTATTGTAGGCATTAAGCCTACATAGTCTTTTTTCACATTTCAAAATAGTTTTATTAATCGTAGTGACTTTGTACCAAGAGGAAGAAGAGAAATCCCTTTCATAACAATTCCATGATTTTTTTCCCTCTTCCACTTCTTTTAATTTTTAGTTTGTTAAAACTGAATCATGAATTTTCATAAACCAAGTAATGGCCACTTCTTAGCCCCAATTTAGAATTTAAAGAAAGATAAGAAAGCATACAAATTATTTTCTAAACAATATTTAATCATTTAAATATTTTTTTCAAAATAATGTATTTAAAAATAAATGGGTTTTCAAGCTTTCCTTACAAATGTAATTAGTAATATGAATATAAACTACACCAATCTATTTTCTAAAATTCATTAATTGAACTCTTTATTTTGTTTTCTCTCTATATCTCTGTGAAAAATTATTTGGTAGAAATGGATGAAAAATGTGGTAGCATCGATAATGTAGTGACCTTTTTTCCAAAATTCCTAAAAGACACGTGGTCTCATGGAATGCCATGACAAGCAAATGCAATTGGTAGCTGCTCCTAGTTATTAGATATTGGTTGAATTTGTAAAAACTATATCTTAATTGAAACTTTGTCACCTATTAGCATCTCGTTATTAGTTATGCAATGTGAAGTAATGCTTTGAGTTTGAAAGATGTGCAATGCAATGTAATTAGTGATATGAATATAAAATACACCAAACTATTTTTTGATACCAATGTAAAAACCCATCCATGAGAGATTTTTTTTTAAATACCATACAATTCACATATAAGCAACACAATATCCATAATCATTAGCAAAAAATTTAGACAAGATTACACAACTAAGATATCTAGAAACCAATTATCAAAGGAAGAATCATGATCTAGATTACCTAGCATGAGAAGATTCTGAAATGCATAATTGTCTTGGCTTTTTCTTCCTCTCGGGGTGCAACATATCCAACCATGTGAACCACAACCCATTCCACCCCAACCAAGTGGAACCAACAAGAAATTTTGGGATATACCTAAAAATGTTTGGGTTAGGGGCATGAAAGGTAACTAGCAAGGTCAAGCTTAGTTGTGAAGAGGTTTTCCTACAAGGTGAGGTCAAGGTAGGTAGGTAGTAAGAGGGAGACTCACCACTATCCCATCTAGAGCATCCCATAAAATAAATGATGGTGCATTGTGCACTACACTGGGGGTCCCAATCATTCCTTGGTTTTTTGCACTAAGTGGAGTGGCGGTATGGGTCTAGGTCATTGATCAATTGGGTAGAGGAATCAGTGCATCCCATACTATACTATGGGTCCATCCTTCATCCTAAGGGTCGTATAGAATTCCCGAGTAGTGAACTAACCAAACTTGATGGATTTTGACCTCAATCACCTATAGGCCACCGACAACGAGTCTGTCCACCCAGGAAGAAGTAGCCTCCGATAATTATCACCTGGTGACCTTGGTGATAATGTCAACTATATCTTTCACATTATCGTGTAGCATTGGCACTGGTCACTTCCGTGCACTCAGTGACTACCAATGAACCCCCTCGATACAACAGCTACCCCATATTACTGTTACCCGCATAGATGGGTCCCTACCCATGTAACCATTACCATATCATTCATTACCAAGGTAGCCCATAACAACCTTCACCTTTGTGAACCAAGTGGGTATTGGCTAGTCCCTAGCTATAGCCTAGGACTCGATCATTGGAATAGTCCAACGACTGCCTGTCACTACTCACAAACCTGAAGGATCACTCTTGGGTCTACTCTAGCTTGGTCCTATAGGTGTTTAGATAGCTCCCTTGCCTCTATATGGCACTCTAGTATAGATTTAGGTGATTAATTATTGGTAGACACATATAGGCTAGCTATAGCTACCCTATGACCCTTTAATAATGCATGACACATTTAGCTTTGGGCATCCAAGGATGAGTTTGATTACTTATAAGTCTATTTTTTCAAGATAAAATCTTGTTTTCCCCACCCCTCATAGCTTCTTACAACTATCTTTTGGAGGCAACAGTGTTTCCATGAAATGTTAGATGTAATTGTGTCATACTTTTGACTATGGAAACTTTTTTTTGTTATTATCTTAAGTTAAGGCTTCTAGACTAGTTGAATATTTCTGCCTTCATTCTATTTTAGTAACCTTGTTAGTTCAAACATAATGTGTATTGTGAACATGCCTACACCCAATTCCATTAGCATAACAAATAAAAGTGGGCAGTAGGTTAATTTATGTAGTTGAGGTTTGGAATGAAGATATTTCATGATTGTTGATTTCATTAACATGATTTTTTCCAATTAGAGGTAAAAGGGTAATAATTAGAAATAAGATTTTGTTGTTGTTGACATGGTAATATGGCAGAGATAGTGTTGTATTAGATACACCAATGCCTCCTGATTATCCAGTTAAATGTAGTGCTTGGGTTACTCATAATACAATGATCCTCTTTTGAATTCAATTGATGTTAAGCAAGCAATATTCTCAAGGCTATGTTTTTTTTTCTACTCTACCATAAAGGGACAAATATGTAGGAATTTATGCTTAGGAATAACTAACCTCTTCTAAGGTGTTCCTATGCAGCACTCCAACCATAGTTTGGTTGCTCTCTCTCTTTTATAGTATTTATTATTATTATTATTATTATTATTATTATTATTATTATTATTATTATAGTTGGTTTAGAACTTAAATAAATTTTAAGTAACATTAAGTGAAGGTAGAATTCTTTGCAAGCAATGTTTATTCTAAACATAGACATTATGAGTAGCATAAAAAGGACGTAAAACTCTTCTAAACATAGAAATTATGAGCAGCATAAAAAGGATGCCAAATTCTTCTAAACTTAGACATTATGAACAGCATAAAAAGGATGTCAAACTCTCTAACAGAGACATTATGAGTAGCATAAAAAGGTTGCCAAACTCTTCTAGCAGGGACATTATGAGTAGCATAAAAATGTTGCCAAATTCTTCTAATAGAGACATTATGAGAAACATAAAAAGGTTGCCAAATTCTTCTAACAAAGACATTATGAGCAGCATAAAAAGGATGCCAAACTCTTCTAACAAAGACATTATGAGCGGCATAAAAAGGATGCCAAATTCTTGTGTAGCATTTAGTGTAAGCAATGAGAAAGTATTAAAGATACTACTAAAACCTTAGCCTATTAATCATCCCTTATTATTTTCTTTTGAACCCTAGGTGACTTCCAACAATAATAGAGATAAATAACCAAATAATAGGAAGATTTAGCATTTCTTCAGGAAAAAATAAAACTTGTAAGGGCGTCCTTCCCTATCTTGCCACCATGTACAGGCTCAAAAAAAAATCTTCAACCCTTTCACACCTTTGTTCCTCCTCTCATGCCCTCCTCCTTTTGTTACTTCCTTCTTCTTTTTGAAAGAGAGGGGTTGTAGGGTTTTAAAAACTTGTGCCTGATTTTTTTTCTACACACTCTTGACTTCTAGAGCCTTCCATGGCATGGTGGCCATGTTGCTTTAATGTCACGATTCTTCTCTCAAACTTGTCCCCCTCTCCTCATAAATGATGGTTGTCTTTTGGCATGAAAATATTAGCTTCATGTAGTCGCTTCTACTCATGGGTAACTCCATTTTATTTTATTTTCTTTTTCTTTTGCTTACTCTTGGCTTTCGTAATTTTTTTTATTTTTGTAGATCATTACTTAGGTCTTACTCCACTTTTCTTTGCTACTATTTTTCCTTATTTTAAATTTATATTTTCTTTTAATTCTCTTCTTATTTTTTATTTATTATTTTATTGGATTTTCATTTTCAAATGTTAAGGTTTGGTGTTTGAATTGTTTTACATTATTTCTTATTATATTATATTATTTTTCATTGTGACTCAACTCTAGGGTGGTCATACAGAATAAAAAGGCTAGTTAACCCACTAATAAGGAAAAGAAACTTATATAGATCAAGTCTTACCATTAGTTGGTAGATAGTCACTTAGTTTGGGGTGGAGCAACCAGAGTGACTCGGATTCCCATTGTGAGAACCACAATCCTAGTACCTACAAAACACAATGAATAAACACATTAAGTTAGATATTGAGAGAATGAACAAGGATTCCCTATGAAATCCATTTACAAACTTCAAATTAGGAAAGAAAACAATGAAGAACACAATGAACCAAGAAAATATAGATTCAATCCTAATTAAAATAGCAAACACATGATCCCATGGGGGAATTGGTGCCAATTTGATGTGAAAACTGGCCCTTTCCCAATTCCTAAGATGTAAGCTTGATATGTTGATGATGATTGATCCACTTTGTTGATGAAGGATGAGAGCTCCAAGCCATAAATATGCAAAAACCTAGCTAAGAACTCAATGGTGATGGATGGAAATGGCTAAATATTTTTGCATAATTTGTGGATAATCAAATGAGGATATGAGCTCTTTATTTATAGAATTACAAGATGGATGAATGTCCAAATTTGAGCAATGTGGGACTAACATTCATCCAATGGAATGATGCCACTTGTCAATCTATGAGTGGATGGAGGATGTGCAAGTTTTGAGGATTGTGCCAATAAATGATTATTTTTTAATTTTAAATTTGTTGAAATGACTTGTAAGAGGGAAGGGAAAATGCAATAAATGCCACTTGGATCAAGGAAAAGGACATGTAAGATGAATTTATTGCCTGGTTGGATGTACATGTTAACAAGGAATTTTTGAATTCAAATTTGGAGAATATTCCAAAAGATGCCTTGTGAGGAAAATAGAGATTTAATAAATGAATTAAATCTATTTTCATGTGCGACTTGAAAAATCCAGAGGATGATACATGACAAGAGATTAAATTAATCAAGGGTTAATTAATTTAATGAAAGATCATATGATGTGACCTATTTGACTCAAATTTATGGATTTATTTAAATCAAATAAGAGAGGAATATGATAAGAGAATAATTAAATAAGGATTTTGGTTTATTTAATTAAAATAGATGGTGTTAGATCAAATTAAATAATTTTTTAATTTATTTAATTTAATGGATAGACTTTAGAGATTTAATCAAATAAAATTAATTATTTAATTAAATAGGGATAATTAGATCAGATGGATTGATTTAACTAAGAGAGTGACTTAATTAGATAAAATGATTTATTTAATTAAGGGAAGGAAATTGATGAATTTAATCAGATAAGGAGATTTGATTAAATGGTTAAACCAAGGGATGATTCAGGATGAAATGATGTTAGTGGTTGGGATCAGGTGCATAATGTCAATCAATATATTTCACGTGTCTACATTTTGCCCCTCTTTGAAGCAATGCACTTGTTGCGTTGGTTCAAAGAATAAATGATCTCGATCGAAGCCAAAATTTTTTGCTATTTAAAAATCTTGCCCCACTGTTGCCTGGCGAGAGAAAACATGCCATTATATTGCCCCCTCGGGAGATTGGACAAAAATTTCAATTTTTGGGTAATCTCACGAAAAAAGAGGACAAAGTGCTTGACAGGTCCAAAAAGGCTCCAGGAGGCCAAAAATGTGTCTCAACACAATAAAATGATGTAAAACAAGCCTCAACTAGACAAAAATAGGTTCGAAGGTCCAGATACCTAGCAGGACAACCAATCAGGGTTAAAAAACCCTAATTTTTAAGCTTAAAAGGGGCCCAAGGGGTCACTTTCAAGACATTTTCATACACTTCCATTTGCAACCTCAAGACTTGAGCTCTGACCTCCTGATGATATGGCACAATGACAACTTCCCCTACACATTTCTGATTGAGTTCAGACATACCAGGGGCCACCTGGCATCGGGGCACTGGTAAGTGACCCTTACCTGAGCTTCGTTTTTCATTTATTGCTTTCATTTAATGATTTCAAAGGTCGGTCTATCTATAGTGGCACTATATAGCACTGCTTGGAAATCAAATTGCGTCGCTCGGTGATAAATAGTGCCACGGTGGTGCAGTTTGGAGTTTGAAAACTCTGACGTTGAGCTCGGGGCTGGCGGGGTAGTTTGCAAAGTGTGAAGTGACGGCCCTGATTTTGCTCAAAGTGCACCGCTGGAATTGAAAGTGCACCGTGGCGATGCTATTTTTCTATTTTAAGCTCTAGCGTTGAATTTTGATTAGAAATCAAACTGCGATGCCTTCACGAGTTGCACCGCTAGAGAATTTTTTTGAATGCCCAATGAAGATTTTTTTCAAAATTTTTAACATGGTGACCCTCCTTGATGTAGGACACGATGAGGGAGCTCTACTCCCAAGAGCACAGGTCACAAGATTTTTCTGGCTATTTGCGGGACTTGAGCGACAGGGATCAGGATCGGCTCTGAATTACGGGGTTATGGTACATTGCCTATGCAACACCCATTCACACCCACCTAGGGATGTTTTCAGTGTTGGTCGAGAGATTGCACAATGAGACCTCTTCCTTTCATCTTCCCACTAGCGAGGCCACTGTCTCCTTAAAGGAAATTTGGCATATTTTGAGATTGTCGATTCATGGCTAATGGGTAATTTTTGATATGGGTGAGGGTGCGATGCCTACCATAGAGTCCTTTCCATAGAGGACATCATCTTTTGCGAGGGGCAGATTGAGCTCTAGCGGCACAGTATCCTTGCACCTCCTTATCGTTGGGTTATTGCATCTATTATTTTGGGTCTTGTTGCCCCTAATAGATGAGGGCAATATTTTAGTCCCAGCTGGGGATATTGCTGGGAGCAGATGGTTCGAGATAGGCTAGTTCATTTTGCATGGGGGCCAGTGCTTCTAGCTTTTTTATACAGGGACCTGTACGAGTACGTGTACATGGATGATAGAGCACTCAGAGTAGGGGTGACACTTCTTCACATCTGGGCACAGGAGCACATTGTTGTGCTACAACTGTATGTTATTTCAGTTATGATGCTACCTGATGATCCCCTCGTGTGGCATTACAAGGGCAGTGTGTCCTTCACACACACCGGTAGCACAGGATCCCCTACTGGAGGAGGGTTCTAGACGAGATGCAGGTTTTTACTTGGTGACCATACCTTGGTCGTCCTAGATGGGCCAACGATGCTAATCAGTTGTTCTTTCCCCGCCAGGACTAGTTCATGCAGGGGCAAGAGCACATGATGATTGAGAGGTACTTTCCCGAGCATGTACATCATCAGTTTGGTGAGCCCAAGGATTGCCCTGATGATGATTACATAGCCGTCTTCACCTTCACCATGACGCAGGTTTCATATGGGTGATATATTCCTACTTTAGAGGTCGTGGACAGCTTGACTGTGGGCTTACGATCAGGGGCTCACAGATCAGTCATGACTCAGGCCTATAGGGATTGGTTTTGGCCTCTGCTTTGATTGACCGTTCCAGGTGTAGTCCTAGATCAGTGGAGAGTTAGAGGCAAAGGGGGAGGATGAGGATGGAGGGGTGATGATTGACAGGAGCAGCCAGTTGTGCCTCTAGTTCAACTAGGGCAGGGCAATGTACCGATGCTAGACCAATAGCAGGTGCCACCAAGTGTACCACCATGAGGTGAGGATCATCCTTAGGTGCAGCCACAAGTATAGCCTCAGGTACAGCTAGCAAGACTGGTGGATCCTCAGGATGCGTTGATTGTGTAGTTATAGGCTCAGGTCCAGGCCGTGATAGCTAAGAGAGATCAAACGAGGGTCGAGAGAGAGAAACTTAGGGCCGAGAGGGATCAGGCCATTCAGCAGAGACAAGCTGCAGAGCTACAAGAAAACACAAAGTTAGGCCGGAGACATTAGCTAGAGAGCATGGCAACCTCCTCCTCCTAGGGTACAGTGTCTGTGCGGTCTTATAGGGATGCCATCTGAGAGGCTGTGTACTATCAGAGGTATTATCATGAGGCCGTACCCAGAGTAAGATGTAATGCCATGTCTCGTAACGTAAATAATGTTGCATTGACTACGAAAGTGTAATAATTTTTTTTTTTAAAAGTGTAAACATGAACTTTACTAATGCAAACATTCCCTAAGAAATGCAACGACACACTACATGTAAATCCCATAGATGAAAAAAGTAATTAACATAGCATGTGTTTAATTTTCATAAACTTAAGAGCATACATTTAATAACAAATAAATTATATCAATGAAGGTATAATGTACAAAATGATTCTTTCTTTACATTGCAATTATAATAACATTTACAATACTTATTTCAAAATGAGGTAGGTCATATAAAAGTGTACTATTACATATTACAAAATTTCTCCCTGATTACAATTGAGGAGTAATACATGAATAGGGTTTCATACAAATGATAAATATGAGAAAGTACATTTTTTCACATGAGCTCTCCATCCAAGAAGTTCGTCGCCACGAACAAGAACTGGGGACCCAACGGTGTAAGGTGCACATTCCACCCAACCAAGTGTTACTCGTAGGCCCACCCCCCGTGCTAGGAGATAGTAAAAAGGTTCCCTAGACATAACCTACAAACCCTAGACATAAGCAAAAATCAAAGACAAAACTATACTGATACCAACTTAACTTAATGGTTACATTGTTTCCTGGACTGAATGATCAAATACACTAAGTTCACAAGGATATTGTTATTATAGGTGGAGTGTCATCACAATGTTTCATAGGTTACCTAGGCATTTCTTCCTAGGTTTCATCCCCCATCTTGGGTTACCATGGTAACCTCTTACGAAACCTGGCCCCACATGCAATCTGTTGCGGAATCAAATATCTATCATAATGACTAGATATCAATTTTTCCATTCCAGGACTTCTCGACTCATTCCCAAGTCTGAACTAGCCCTTGAGTCCATGAGTGAGGCTTATTAATATAGTTAAAGGTTTTAGACTAGCTAATGTGTTGATTTAGTTTTCTCTGATTAACTAACTCTACATGAGTTACCATGGCACCACTTTGTGTGTCGGTCCTCATAAAGAGGCACTCCCCTAATAACAACATAAGGAACCTAATTCCATTAACTAAGGTAGACATGGAGCATATAAACTAACATCAAAATAAACAACAATATAACAATAGACATCACAACCTGTTCATAAAACTAAGTGTCTAATCCGAATAAAGCTATGTGCACTACCCTAGTTTATTCAAAATATGGAATCATCATAAATACAACTCCCCCATGAAGAAACTATGTCTGGAAGACTTATTAACCCGTATAATCCCCAATATGCCCAATAAGAGAATTAACAACTTAAAACAATTCAGGAAAAAATAAAAATATAATATTAGGATTTACTAAATCCAATCAAATCAGTTATAAATAGCATGAAAATTAATCAACTTGTTTAATTATCAATTTTCTCTTTTCAACTTTATTGTTTGAAAATAGACAGTTTTATGCATTTACCAACATCTTTTCAAGAAATCTTATTAAAATACAAAATTATTTCCTCAAACTATATATATATATTTATATATACAAATAAATAAATATTTACACACACACACATATATATATATTTATAGATATATAATATAATTTAAAATTTAAAATTAATAAATCAAAATTCATTTTTTGTAAAGTAAATTGAAAATAATTAAAACCAAATCATATGGCGAATGAATGTTCTAGACTGTGTATTACACAGTCGCCGCCGGCTGTATACACAACCCTCCCATATGGGCAGCGGTTGTGTTAGCAGTCGTGCACTGCCTGTGAGGGTAGCGCCGACTGCCTCCACAGTCATCGCCCCTTATGGGGCGGCTGTGGGGGTAACCCCTATGGCCCCAACAAAACAAAACAAAATTAAAATAAAAACCATACCCTATTTCGCCTGAGCAGCGATATTCTTATATATATTTTTTATATTTCTTGTTCAAATTTTCGCCCATACAGCAATTTTTGAGAATTTGTTTTAATAAAGAATCTCTTTGTATTTACATGATTTCAAATGTATAAATTTTATGGAACTATATATATGTATATATATATTCTCAAATATATATATATATATATATAAACATTAAATCAGAAAGATTGCTCAAGAAGAGCAAATTTAAATAAGAATTTTCTACAAAAATATTTGATCAAATAATATAGAGGTTTTTTTTGCAATTTCTCAATATGACAGAGGGTTCTCAATTTCCGTAACAGAAGATTTCATTCACAATCTATATTCTCAAAAATCCTTTCTACAGGGGAAATTTAGCAAAGTTCTTCCCAGAGGTTTCTGTTTCCTCTAATTTAACAGAGAACTTCATTTATAAATCTTCTGAGATTTCTTTTGTTTTCTATTGAGAATTTTCTATTGTTTAACAATAACCTTCTGTGTTGCCCTTTGATTTTACTATAGAATTTTGCTTGGTAATTTAGCACGGAAAGGTAACAAATCTTCTACATAATATTTCTAACAAAATTTACCGAGAAGTATAGAAGCTTCAATCAAAATAATTTCTTATACATGCAATCTTTTAATTTTACAAATTAACAAAACTTCTACAAATTTAAAAATTTATATAGACAATCTTTTCAAATCACAAAACTAAATAAATAAATAGCAAAGAACTTGTATTCCTGTAGCTTGAAGAATTGATAGCTGAAGGAAAGCTTTTCCTGCTGTGTGCAACTTCCAAAGCCCTTTTCAAATCTCCACTTTCCAAAAGAATGCAAATTACTGAACAAATATAAACCCGAGATCTTCTTCCAGAAATTTTAAATCAAAACCCCCAAAGCAAAAATCACAATTTTTTTTTTTCCAGCAAATACTCTATTCCCTTTTCTTTTTCATGAAGTGGCTTCTTGCCTTACCTAATTCTTGCCATATTCTCTCTGAGAAAATCCTTAACAAGAATTTTTGCATTAATTCTACTAACACACATGACAAATCAAGAAAATATCTTCTAACAAACTCACGGATATTTTCTTCTAACAATATCAAGAATTTATTTTATTTTATTAAATTTAAGAACTCAAAATTAATTTCACTTTTATTTTAATACATATTGAAAATTCCATTTCACACAAAAGCATTTAAAGAATATTTAATCTGTTCACTCAATAATAGGAAATTTAACCAATTAATTAATTTATTTAATAAAATAACTTTAATCGCAATGATTAAATTATCTTACCAAATAAACTAATTTAATTAATTAAATAAAATATGAAGCTTTTATTCACAATATTTAAAATTAATTTAAATAAGCACTAAATTATAAAGAACATTAATCTAACAATAAATTCACAAATTAAACCTTTCATAACAAGTAACAAGGCAAACAAAGACGTGACAACCAAACATACCAAACCTAAACTGATGACATATTGTGACTAGGTTTGAGGCTAGACTAGGAAAAACCTCGTTACTATCTCCCAATCAACATTACCGTTGAGTTTGGACACGCTCAGACTTGTGAAACCAGGTGGGGTCAGTGTCATGTACCTGCAATCCTGCAAACAGACATAAAACATATATATATATATATATATATATATATATATATATATATAATCCATGATTCAAACACACTGTGAAGATAAAATTGCAGAAATCACAGGGCACTCGCAAGCAAGTGATGAAACTCCATTCTCCTCACCAATACAATATCACATCAAACTGACAAGCTAAATATAAATTAATCTACCATGAACATATACAACAATAACATCTCAAGTAAACATCTATGCTAACATAAAGCATGTTAGAAATAATCACCACCAAATAGTGTATCATCACATCATAAAATAAATCCACCATCGCTCTACAATCAGCGATCAAATACATCAAAACAAGGTATCAGGGTCTATCAAAATAAAACATACTGTCATATAACATAAGCAAAATGGAGGGGTACTACACAAGACGGGTCCCAGAGTACTCATAGTGGACCAGCTACAGACCAGCAGAGGGTCATGGTGACAAAGGCGAGGGCAACATACATGGGGACAAACCCTGATTGAGATGCTACGATAGTTCTTGTGCCTTATGGGCTCATTTTTGATAGCTCGATGGGCCCTTTTGTATTGATTGACATACATGTACAGTGATCCGATTATTATTTTTGTACTATGACAGTTACTTTATTGATGATATATGAGATGAGCCGATGATGATTTTGATGTGATGTGATGCGATGTGTACCTTTTATTTATGCATGGATGATTTTACTTCTATATTTTTTGCAATGATGTTATATGATGCTTTTATGGATGCATTTATTTATGATGATATTATGCAATGATTATGCCTAACATATCTATATTATGTTAACCTATGATATGCAAATGTGATGTGCAATGATGTTGTCTATATGATGATTTATTTTATGTTGATGCAAATGGTGATATGATATGTGATATGTTTATATATGAAATGATTATGGGCAGATGTACGCTTTATATGTGATGGATTATTTTCTATTTATGCTTATGTGGAATGATTCATGCAATGAATGATTTATAATGCTCTTTATGAGATGACATGGATGATGTAATGTGAATGTGATGGTCGTGATATGATGCAAATGAGATGGTTTTATGTAATGCCAATGAGGTAATTTTTTAAGATGCTTAGAATAACAAATATTATTATCCTAAACATATTAAATGATAATGTAATGTATGTGATGCAAATAATATGATGCAATGGTATGTTAATGCTAAGTGGTATGATGATGTGTAATGTATCATGAATGTAACATGTATAGTGGATTATCCGATGATGCTTATGTACCTATTATGTATGATTATGCAGTAGGTGGTAATGTGGAAAATGATTATGAAATGTAAATGAATGTTTATGCAATGGTTTATGTGATAAATGCAATGTGATGGGTACAATGTAATAAAATGGATGCACTTTCATATGATGAATGCTTATGATAATATGTTTATATGATAGTGCAAATGTAATGCATATGTTTCCTATATGATATGTTGATGCAATATGCTAATGATTTGTGGATGGAGGATCAATGACGATGATGATGATGATGATGATGATGATCAACTGTCATAGTACCTTGTTAGTGCGATAAGAAAGAAGAGAAGACGTTACTTCAACCAGACACAAGATGATGAAAATTAAAATGATGATGATGATTACTTTCCGAGGAATTGGGATTTTCAAAGGGCCCACTTTTCTTATGTTTGATAACACATGTGGTCTGATGCATCAAGGTATCGAAAACTAGGATGGCGTTGTACCTAGTGTGATGGAATTTGACTTAACAAGCAGATAGGAGTATCCTTGTTCACACCTGACATACAAAAACTTTGGTAGGATGCACTTTAGAAGTTTCAAACACCTTGAACCAAAACACAGAAAAGTAAACCTATCAATGCAATAGTCAACAAGTTGTCCAAAACCTCCTCTATACATACCTAACAAAGCAAGTATTCGCCAAGGTTATATTACAAGAACGCCCAACAAGCATAGCAGACAAAAAAGACAATGATCATTGCCCCATTCCTATTTCTCTAAATCCTGTCTTAGAATATCATTGAGAAGTACTTGGAATGAGCACAATAAGATAAGTCAAAAGATAAAGAAAAAATCAAACAAGTTGATGCCCTTCAATACCGCTGACCAAAGGAAATGTGTTTTCTAAGGATAAGAACCGAAACTTATTGCCAAAAGATAATGCCCATTGTAGGAAGGATTCATCCTAGGACATATTAGTGGATGGTGGAACTCCATTTCGTTTATCTAAAGCATTCTAAAAGATGATTGATATGGGACCAAATGGATGATGAGTTACCGATACAAAGAGATGACCAACTTGTTTATGCACTGACTTAGACCTAAGACTTGACGTTTTGAGTTTTCACTTTCGACCTGCCAGACTTGTTTATGATTGTCTTACCAAAGATTGAGGATGACAATTGTTTATTATGAGTGTTGTTATCACGGGTGCAAGCAGGATGAGATGGATGGATTTTTTTCAAATATTTGGATGTTTTTGATGTTTTGCAATGTTTTGAGGCTATTTTTGGTATTTTTCAAGATTTTGCATATGTTTTGATTTTTTGACTTTTTGAATGTTTTGGGATTTTTTGAGATTTTGATCAATAGACTAACCTAAGGACCTATCCTAGGGGCCTTGGCAGCTGATCAACAAATTATCCTTGCCTATGTTATACATGTAGAGACCACGTAGTTCAACTAGACGACATTGTTTTTAACTTTTTTGACTGACTTTTTGACCTGTTTTTGGGATTTTGATAATTTTTTGATGTTTTTGGATTTTCTTATTTTGAGGACTTTAAGATTATACACGAATCTGATCCAATGAGAACATACTCCCAGCGTGATGCAATAGACTACTTCGATAAAGATAGGACAAACTGACCTTGAGGATGGGCCAAGTAGTACTAGGAGGGATCATGATACGAAAACAGGACCAAGCTATGGTGCGGATGCGAGTGGATGAATGATGTATGCAGATCTGAATGCGATGGATGATGCAAACACAATGGATGCAGAACAAGCCATAAAGATCCTGGTGGATGGAAAATGTTTATTTACACAAGGCACCTGTTTGCTAGGTTTTCACCAAGGTACTTGCCCAAAGTGCCACTGAAGTGGTTTTCACTAGAGGACGATTTTTTCTCTTTACTATTTTTTGATCCTTTTTGTAATTAATTTTTTTTTGGGATTTTTTTTGCTTTTTTTATTTATTTTTTTGTCACCAAGATTCCTGTTTGCTAGGTTTTCGCCAAAGTAACTATTTTTTTAGGACATTTTTTTTTTTTTTGGATTTTTGGTTCTATACCTTGAAAGATTTAGGCATAATTTTTTTTGAGATGAGTGTTATTCATGGGCTCTTGCAAAGGTTCCCCTTCAGGTGTTGATAAAGGATATGCCCCTAACTTATAACTTGTTGTGATAACAAATGGTCCCAACCAATTGGGTTCAAGTTTTCCTTTGCTGCTTGGGTTTGAGACATTCTTCTGATTCTCTTTTAAGACAAGTTCTCTGACTTGGAAAGTCCTACTTCTGATTTTCTTATTATAGCTCCTTTTGATCTATTCTGATAGACTTGTAAATGATTCAAAGCATCTATATGTCGCTCATTCAATAGCTCTAGCTCATTCAATCTTGGTACCTGATACTCTTCATCTATGATGAGGTTTTGCAGTGATATCCTAAGTGATGGGAGCTTGATCTCAATGGGGAGTACTACTTCTGATCCATAGACCAGGGAGAAGGGGGTGGCGCCGGTGGGTGTACGGATATTGGTTTGATAGGACTAGAGGGCAGGATTAATCTATAAATGCCAGTCACAACCTACGTCATTGACTATTTTCTTAAAGATTTTTAGAATGGTTTTATTTGTAGCTTCTGCTTGGCCATTTCCTTGGGGATAGTATGGGGTGGAGAAGTGATGTTGGATTTTGAATTTTTTGCATAAGTCACGAACCTCTTGATTCTTGAATGGTGTCCCATTATCTGAGCTAATGGCTTGTGGAACACCATAGCGGCAAATGAGATAGTTCAGGATGAGCTTTGAAATCTACTTCCCAGTTATGTACATTGTTGGTATGGCCTCCACCCACTTAGTAAAGTACTCTGTTGTGGTTATGATGAATTTGTGGCCGTTAGATGAAGTGGGCATGACTTTACCAATGAGATCAAGTCCCCACTGTGAAAAGGGCCATGGTGTGATGATAGGATGAAGCTCTTGAGTTGGAGCAAGGATGAGGTCCCCATGTTGCTGACATTGTAGACACCTTATGACATAATCATGTGCTTCTCTTTCCATTGTGGGCCAATAATACCCCATCCTCAGTAGTTTCTTAGCTATGGTCATTCCACTCAAGTGTGAACCATAGATACCATTAAGTACTTTAGTTAGAGTGGTCAATGCCTCCTCATCATTTAAGAAACATAGTAGGGTTCCTTCTATGCTCCTACGATATAGGGTATCTCCTAGGATGACAAAGCAGGATGCCTTTTTTACAAAAGTTCATTTCAAATTTGAAGGTAAGTCAGCAGGTATGACTCCTATTCGAAGGTATGTATAAATGTTATGATACCAAGGATCCCCAGGACCAACGATTTCAGACACATATTCTGATTCGGGTACCTCGAATGTAGGCACGAGAAGTTGCTCAATCATGAATTCATACTTTGGAATGTTGTGGGGGATGTCGAGCAAGGATCCAATTGTTGCCATGGTGTCTGATGCTCTGTTGTTGGCTCTAGGTATCTGCTCAAATGTAATTTTGATGAAGGATTCTTTGAGAGTCTCCACCAATTTATTGTATGGAGTGAGCTTGTCGGCCTTGGTCTGGTATTCATCATTCACTTGATTTATTATCAATTGGGAGTCTCTATATACTTTCAGAGCTATAATGTTCCACTGTACTGCTATTCTAAGACCTATGGTTAAAACCTCGTATTCTGCAATGTTATTGGTGTAGGGAAATGCCAGTTTGTATGACCTTGGTATACAATCCCCTTGTGGGGTGATAAAGAAAACACCAGCTCCTGATCCATGCTATGTGTATGAGTCATCAAAGTATAGTTTCCAATGGTCAGCTACATTGAGATTAAAAATAGATTCATCTAGAAACTCCGAGATGAGAGGATTCTCTTAATAAACTAGTGCTTCTGCAAGCTAATCTGCGATGACTTGGCCTTTGATTGCTTTCCACTCCACATATTCGATGTCGTATTCTGACAATATCATCACGCATTTTTCCATTCTTCCTGTGAACATTTCCTTTGATAGTAGATACTTGAGAGGGTCAATTTTGGCAATGATTTTTATTTTGTGTGCCAACATGTAATGTCTGAATTTTTGTGATGTAAACACTACTGCGAGGCATGATTTCTCAATGAATGAATAATTTAGCTTATGGCCAACCATTGTTCTACTGATGTAATAGATAGCCCTTTTTGTTCCATTTTCATCATGCTGAGCTAGGAGAGCTCCAAGGGCTATTGTTGTGGCTGATACGTAGAGAATAAATGGTTTTCTTGGAATTAGTGGCATTAATACTGGTGGTGTCTGTAGATATTCTTTGATTTTATTGAATGCTTCTTCACACTTACTATCCCATTTGCATGCTACTCCCTTGTGGAGTAGGTGAGAGTATGGGTTATGTTTTTCTGCTAGTTGTGCTATGAATCTTCGAATGGATTGAAGCCTTCCTTGGAGACCTCTCAATTGCTTTAATGATTTTGGTGCCTCCATCTCGAGGATTGCTTTTACCTTTGTTGGATCTACCTCGATACCTCTCATTGATACTATATATCCTAGAAATTTTCTCGATTGTACACCAAAGAGACACTTCTTGGGGTTTAATTTGACCTTGTACTCCTCCAGCCTGTCAAAGATGGCACTAAGGGTTGTATGTGAACTTTTCTCTTTTTGGACTTGGCTATAATGTCATCAACATAGTCTTCAACTGCCTTATAGATCAAGCCTTGGAATATCAATTCCATGGCCCTTTGGTATGTTGCTCCTGCATTCTTTAAACCGAATGGCATCATATTCCAACAATAGGTCCCCCATGGACAAGTGAAAGTTGTTTTATGTTGGTATTCTTTTGCTATCATGATCTGATTATACCCTGAGAATCTGTCCATTAGTGACAACATTTCATGTCTCGCTGTCATGTCTACTATCATATCAATGTTTGGAAGTGGGAAGTCATCTTTTGGACATGCCTTATTCAAGTCTCTAAAGTCTGTGTAGATTATGATATTCCCATCAAGTTTTGAAACAGGTACCATGTTAGCGTAGCTCCATGCGAAGTTTATCTATCTTTCTCTTAGGAATGCTGCTAGGAGCTCTTGTTCCTCTGATATTAATGATTCCACATAGAATGTGATATGCGGGGCTTCCTTTGTTCGTAGATTGACCAAATTGCATTTTTCTGCCAGGATTGCCAACTTTTCTTGATGAATAGATTGGAAAGGAAGATTAAATCCCCCATCCTTGGGTGCTTCAAAGAGGTTTTCACCATTAGATGCATCCTTTCTTTTTACTTTTTTCTGGTCGGAGAGTGCCACAATGTGGTTTTCACTCAAGGACTTAGATATGATTCTTAATTTTTCACTTTTGTGACTGAGGGATTCAATCTTTTCCCCATAATAGGCATGTGTATCTAGCTCGATTAAGAACCATGCTTTGTGATCACCATATGTAATGTTTTCCCATAGTCCCATGAATTCTAAGAGAGCTTCATCATTTTTGAATGTATCAAGAATCGGTGGTCCTCGTTGGTCGTAGTCGATGAGTTCTGGATATACTAGGCAGATTTCATGATTTTGGTGGTCTGATTCAAAAGATAGGGTGCTAATCATGCAAAGAGTGGTATCCTCAAATAGCCTAGGTAAGTTGGTTAGGTGATCCTCATCATCACTACTACTGCAGACATTGGTTATATCAAATGTAAAGTTATCTATGACACGACCTGTAGATACTAGTAGGTGTAGTTCTGTTGTGGTTGGCTGAGGAGGATTATTAACCCTTCTAACTAGAGGACTTCGGCCATGTATGGTTATACTCGGTGGGGTACATCCAAGGCCAAGATTTGTTATTGGTTGCGTCTTTGGCATGATAGGTGTTATAAGCCCATTGTTTTTTTGTCCCACTCTTTGATTTCTGCCGTAGCCCATTGCAATCATCATTTGCAGACCCTTGCTTCTATCATCCATTGGTAAATCAACTACTAGTCTTTCATCTTGGTATAGAATATGAGATGGATCTACCTCAATAACCTCTTGGACAAGGTCTCCCCAGCTTGTGAATTCGGGATAGTCTTTAGGAGATGGTTGAAATATGGAAGCTTCATTTGTTTGCGAGCATCCCTGTGATCTAGGAGATTGTGGTAACTCTCCTACCATAAAGGCATTATTAGGGAGCTTGTAGTTTCCACAATTTTTATCTTGGATGATGAGCTTGATGTCAAAGATGGCGGGAATGGTGGTAGTGGTGGGTGTCTCTATCGTAGAAGTGGATGCAATAATGGCAGGATCGATGTAAGGTGTGGATGGGCCCTCATCATTTTTTGGTACTTGGGGGATTTTGTAATACTTTGCTTCAATATTTTTGCAGTATGAGAAAGGTTCGAGATCTCCATGGATGGTAATTTTTTTCCCTCATGTGTGAATTTCGCACATTGATGGAAATTTGATGCTACTTCTTTCATCGCATGAATCCATGGGCATCCTAGGAGGATTTTATACGACAAGTCAAGATCCAAGACCTGACAAGTGGTCTCCATGATAGCAGGCCCTACTTGAATAGGGAGTTTAATTGTGCCCTAAGACACTCTTTCTTAATCATCAAATGCTCTTATCATGATACCCTTTCCTTTGTCAATAGAATCTTCTAATATTTTTAACTATTTGACGAGGCTAAGGGAACATATATTCAAGCCTGCACCTCCATCCACCAAGACCCTTTTAACTTTTCTCTTATGTACTATGGCTTCCAAGTGAAGTACACACGGTTGTGAGATGGTTGAGTGGGGAAATCCTGGTCAGAGAATGTGAGGAGATTAGGCGTGATGATATTTCCGACCACAGTTTGGAATTGCTCTGCATCGAGATCTGCGGGGACAGTAGATGAAGCCAATGCTTCTTCTAGGATTTTCTTATGGCTGATGAGATTTTTAGCAACTCCATGATGGAGATTTGCACGAGCATTCTCTTGAGCTAGTCTAGGAAATTGTAGCCATTAGGGACAGATCCAAATGTAGGGACTCTATTTGGCTGGGATGATCCTATGATGGTAACTTTGTAGCCTCTTGTGGTGACTCCACAATCTTTGGCATGGGCGCCTTTGATGGTGATGACCATGTAGTTTTCATCTAGGGAGGCAACAATTGTTTCATACACATGATTTACATTTGAGTGGGTGCCTTTCCCTTTATCATTGTTATTCCCTTTGTTGCCATGATTAGGTATCAAATTCGTGTATATCTTAAGGTCTTGGTTTCCTATTGGTTGTTCCATGTTTATAATTTGTTTATCGATGAGATCTTGGACTATGTTCTTTAGTCTCATACAACTATTCGTGGTATGTCCTTTGATTTTATAGAATTCTTAGAGTTGATTTTCATTATACCAAGGAGGTTTCACATCCGGTTATTGGTAATTCTCAGAGGTAGGAGCCTTGATGAGTTTTTCGTCTATTAGCTTTTTCATGATGACTTCGAGTGGCTCCCCCAAAGCAGTGTATTTTTGTTTGGGATAACTCTTGTTGCATTGTGGTGGTCCCCTTTGATCATTTAGATTGTTGATTGTTGGATTGTTGTTTGGTTGTTGGCTTGCGTGATGATTTTTTTGGTGTTGGATTTGGATTTGTGGTGTGGGTGTATTTTGGCAAGGGGCACTAATGACCACCTTGGTGTCAATGACACCATCATTAGTAATGTTTTTGTTCCTTTCCCACGTGCGAGGTTTATCATTGTAATTTGAGGGTGGGTGGTTGTTTTGTTGTTCGGGTTATGAGGTTGATCCCGTTGGTTGGGTCATGAGGGCTCGTTTGATGCTAAGCGCCTTGGGGATCAACTGGTCATATGTGGTTATCCCTTGAACCTTGAGATGAAATTCCAAGAGGTCATCAAGGTTAGCTATGATGGTGCAAACTTTTTGTTCCTCAGGCATGGTCCACTTGCTCTGATTGGCCTTGGATCATCATCATTATAGGAATGAAGCGAATGATTCAATCTTACCTTGCTTTAAACCTAAGATTTCTTCTAGACTGACATCCATTGTGATGTTACATGCATAATTTTTAATGAATGTGTCTATAATTTCTTGAAATGTTCTAATGGTTGAAGGTAGATGAGAGAACCATTCCATAGCATGACTAGCCAAACTCCTAGGAAATAGCTGCATTAGATAAGTATAATCATATGCGACCTCCATGCAATGAACCTGGAATTCCCTAATGTGATCCTCAAGGTTTCCCATCTCATAATATTTGTCAAATTTGGGGATCTCAAATCCCTTAGGAAATGGTTTCATCACTAGGATCCTGTCGAATGGGTAGGAACACAAGTTGCTTGGTGTCTTTGTGGTTCACCTTGATTGAAGATTGAGCACTTGTTGCAAGAGCAACCTAATTTGTGTCATTACATCATTTTGCGGTTCAGGGGGTGGGATGAAGGTGTTTTGGGGTGTTTTGATTATGGGTTGGATGGCTAGGTTGTTTGATGTGTTATTCAATGGTATCTGTATGTTCTTCCAAGCTAGGTAGGCTTCTACCTATTTTTGTATGAACAACGCTTGTTGTTGATCTTGTTGTTGCTACACTAAGATTTGTACTCGTTGTTGTGCTTGTTGTTGTTCCAACAACGCTTGTTGTTGTGCTTGTTGTTGTTCCAACAATGCTTGTTGTTGGGCTGCAAATTGGGTTGCTTCTTGCTGCTCTTGTTATTGCTTTATTTCTTGTTGATATGCTTGCAATTGCACTGCTTGTTGTTGTGCAAGAAGTTGTGCTTGTGCTCATGCTTTCTGTGCTTGATATTGGGTGTTGGCCTGAGCTTGAACTTTTGCTTGCACTGCTTGTGCTTGGGCTTGTGCTTGTGTCGCTTGTTGTTGTAATAGAATTTGGGCTTGATCAACTTGTCATGCTTGTAATGCGGCTTGGGCAGCTTGTTTTTGTTGTTGCAATAAAGACTGGGCTTGTGCGGCCTGTTGCGCTTGTAATGCGGCTTGGGCTACTTGAGCAGCTTGTGCGGCTTAAGAGGCTTCCTGAGCGGCTAGTTGTGCAAATTTTTGTTTTTGCACTTGTTGGAATCCCCTTTGAAAAGTGGCTTGCAATGCTATGTTGTATTGATTTGATGTGCTGGAAGTTGGTGGTGGTGGGGGTGGTGGTGGATTTGGAATGGCGTTTGTGGTAGTGGTGAGCGGTGATGTGTTGATGATTTCTGTGGTGGATGGTGTTGTTGATGTGGTGGTTTGAGTGATAAGTGGTGTCGTTGAATATGTGATTGGTCCTTGGGACACCATGCTTTGTGATGTTAGGGGGTGTTTGATGATGTTGCGATTGCTTTTATCGTTGTCATCTATTGTTGCAATATCGATGAAATTTTTTAAGTGCTTGATATAATGTTTTGATTGATATTTGGGATGTTGTTTTGATTGATACTTGATAAAGGGGGAAGCCCTAAGCCAAGGAGTGGCGTGGATGATGATGGTAATAATGGAAGTGGTGGAAATGTAAGGGGTGTGAGTTGTGAAAATGTTGTGGTCTCAAAAATTCCCCCTGGTCCGAACATGTCTCCTTCCTCTTGCGAATTTGTGAGGAGAGAAGTTTGAGGTGTTGCATGGAAGAATGATGATGAGGGATCATCGTGGAAAGTGAGAGGAAATTTTTTATGTAATAGGTTTTCAAGTATGTTTTGTTGTAATATGGTGTTTGCATCCAAGTCTTGATAATTAACAAGGGGTGTGTTTTAATAGCATTAGAAAATGAATTCCCCTTATTAACATTGGGTTGGGTTGGGGCAAAAGATGTCATGATTTGCAGAATGTTTTGGGTGATGTTTTTAGATGGGGGTGTAGATAAGATTGGAGGAAAATATGTCTCCACTATGGTACTCACATCGAAATCCGAAGACAATTTGGCCCCTTGTTTTTCTAGCTCAAGCATGTATAATGAAGGGTTTAGCATCATCATGATGTTGATGATTTTATGGTTTTTCAGATTTTGGAGCATTTCGGTTATTTCTTCATGTGACATCCCAAAGGTAAGATCTCCTCCTTGGGTTTCCTCATGTGGATTATGTGATGATGAGATGGTCAACAGATTGTTTGATTCGACTGGATTCATTTCAACATTTGTTTGGCTTAAATCACTTGAAGCAGGTGTTTCTTTGTTGGTTTCCATGCTCTTCTTGTATTAAGATCCAGTTTGAACCATAAAACAAGGATCAATTTTTTAGAATATGGGAGATGAATCTCTTAATTCCTTGGTTTGATTTTTATTTTATGCACAAACGAGAAATTTTTTAGGATATCTTGAGGATCAAAGGGTGATGTGATGATGATGATGCAAGGGATGGATGATGTGGATGTTTTTGGTCTTTTGATGAATCTCGAAGGAGATGATAGGCTTTTGGGACTTTCAGATATGTTTCAGATTTTGATTTTGATTTGATTTTGGATTTGGGAATCTTGTCCTTGATTTGATTGATTTTGATTGCTTTGACTTTCAACAAAAGACCCTAAGATGTTGCATGATTATCTAAGGGATAGATTCATTCAAAGGATGATAATTTGAATATGTGTGGGGAGAAGGATACATCTACCCATACCTATTCAAACAAGATGATAGTTTAGCCAAGCATACGAAGAAGGATGCATCTACGTATACCAAGCTAAACAAGATGATATTGATAATTTTGACTAAGCATATGCAAAAGGATGCATCTACACATACCTAGCCAAAGATGATTTTGATAAATTTTTCAAGGATTTTATCTCAAGGATTTGATTATTTTGATTTTTCCAAAAAATCCTAGCATTAAGGATGATTTCAAGATTTTCCAAAAGGTGATGGTGAGATGATTTTTTGTTTTGATGTTTTTGGAGGATGGATGAAAAATATTTTGGTTTCATTTTGATCCTAAGATGAACCTAAAAAAGACACTTTGTTTGCCTAGACCTAGGTATTGAAGAGCATACAATGCTTCTATAGACCTTTTTAACCAAGAATTGATTTCACTTGAACATTCATTTTTGGATTTTGAACCAATGAATTTCATTTTGAGGCTTCAACACACATGAAAGTTCATTTTTCCTAGCTTCGCTTAATGGCTTTATTTTACCAAAAACACTTTCTTTGATTAAGTCTTCAAACTAAGATGTCCAATGTCTTAATTTCTTCAACTCCCACAAAATATGTTATGTGGAAATTTGATGAACTCAAGGAAAGGGTTTACCTATTGTTTACTTTAGTAGACAAATCGAGATGTAATCCAATGTTTAGAAACCTCTAAGGATGTAAATCCCAAGGGAAAGCAATAAGATATGGATTGAGTCAATTGTATTTGTCTCCCAAAAGAGTTTGAAATTTGGGTGATGATGTTAAGTGTTTGTTTTAAATATGTTTTCGTACAAGCAAATCATTTTGTAACCAAAGAATAAGTACAACCCTATGGATGTGTAATAAAATATTTGTTGGATTCCCACTTGGACAAGTCCAGCTACGCTTATCTTTAGTGAATGGTTAGATGCTTGACCCCACTAGCTCCCCTCCACGACTCATTATCGTCAATCGGGGTAGCCAAGCATCAACACCCATGAAACTCCCAAGGCATGATTTTTATTTCTACTAAAAGACTGTAAAAGTGTGGGGTGGCTTCAAAACGACCGTTCTTGCACCAAAAAATAGATTAAAGGATTTTGGAAAATTCTAGAACATGGGTTTTAATAAGGACTTTCCATTCGTGGAGATTGACCCATACGACAAGAGTCGCCTTTCAAATCCATCTTGTCAGAATCAACCACGTGATATTGGCGTTTACTCCAATACCCACATTTATATCCCGATTGGAAATAATCTTGGCTTTAGAGTGTTACCAGTTGAGTTGTTCCCTTGGGTGAGTACTTTTTCCCCAAGGTAGACCCTCTAGGATAAACAAAAGCGAGTAAAAACAATATTCGTAACTTGATCAATCTTTGTTGGCAACAAAGAGAGAGAATATACATAATAATGCACCCACTCACACTTGCACAAGATTTTGTTCAATTATTAAACCCAAAACGAAGTGTGTAGGTGATTTCTTTATCTCAACCTAAAATCATGAAAAAGGCCTTTTGATTCTCAAGATCGCTATAAAGTGCGAGAGAAGCGCATACGTCCTTTTTCAATGAGGTTAGTTCAAGTAAGCCTTCACAAAACAAGATAGCACATGTTCATTTTAGATCCTCAAAGCAATTGAGAATTATTTTTAGAGCACCAAAAAATAAATGATAGACATTTTGTTCAATTTTCAACCAAATAAACAAACTCTAGTATGTTGTGATCCTAATGTTTATTTTAGCCCTTGCGATTTTTTTTTGAAAAGATTCTTTTTAAACCCAAACGAAATTAGTGTCCTAAGAAAGAAGTGATAAAAATTTATTTAAAAAGTGTTAAACGAACACTAAAGTGTTTAAAAACACTTTGATTTGATAAAATATCCTCATCATGCTTCTCCCTCTTTTGTTTTCAATTCCAACCTACAAGAAAGAAAACCAATCAGATTCTAGAAAATACAGAGATTAAAAAGAAGAGAACAGAAGACAGATTGATCATTAGTCAAAAAGCACGTACTAAAATTAAATTTCCACTTTTTTTTTACTCCCTGCCAGCGGCGCAACCCGTGACTGCATCGGAGTTTTATTTCTCAGCGATACTCTTAGAGCATCGCTTACCAGTCAGCATTGCTTTGTTTTGGGATAGTGAGATCAATTGCGTCACCCTTTTGCATAGCATCACAATTTGATTTCTTTGAAAAGTCCAGCAAGTTAGAACAGTCAAGCGACGAAGTTTTAAATTCAAATTTTTGGGTGGGAAGACTCCAACGTCGCAGTTTGAGTTTCTAATGGTGCTATATGGTGACGCTAAAAAGTCAGTGGTGTTAAAACAATGACGCTAAGCTCTCAGCGTGGGATTTTTTTTGTGTATAAGCAAAAACGCAAAAAAAAATTCAAAAAAGTGATTGTGAATGAGATTAAACCCTCCTAGCACCAAATGTGAGAACCCCAATCCTAGTACCTGCAAAACACAATGAATAAACACATTAAGTTAGATATTGTAAGCATGAACAAGGAATCCCCATGAAATCCATTTACAAACTTTAAATTAGGAAAGAAAACAATGAAACAAGAAAATATAGATTTAATCCTAATTAGAATAGCAAGCACATGATCCCATGGGGGAATTGGTGCCAATTTGATGTGAAAATTGGCCCTTTCCCAATTCCTAAGATGCAAGTTTGATATGTTGATGATGATTGATCCACTTTGTTGATGAAGGATGAGAGCTCCAAGCCAACAATGTGCAAAAACCTTGCTAAGAACTCAATGGTGATGGATGGAAATGGCTAAATTTTTTAGCATAATAATTTTGCATAATTTGTGGATGATCAAATGAGGATATGAACTCTTTATTTATAGAATTCCAAGATGGATGAATGCCCAAATTTGAGCAATGTGGGAATAACATTCATCCAATGGAATGATGCCACTTGTCAATCTATGAGTGGATGGAGGATGTGCAAGTTTTGAGGATTGTGCCAATAAATGCTTATTTTTGAATTTCAAATTTGTTGAAATGACTTGTAAGAGGGAAGGGAAAATGCAATAAATGCCACTTGGCTCAAGGCAAAGGACATGTAAGATGAATTTATTGCCTTGTTGGATGTACATATTGACTTGGAATTTTTGAATTCAAATTTGGAGAATATTCCAAAAGATGCCTTGTGAGGAAAATAGAGATTTAATAAATGAATTAAATCTGTTTTCATGTGTGACTTGCAAAATTTAGAGGATGAGACATGACAAGAGATTAAACTAATAGAGGGTTACTTAATTTAATGAAAGATTAGATGATGTAACCTATTTGACTCAAATTTATGGATTTATTTAAATCAAATAAGAGAGGAATATGATAAAAGAATAATTAAATAAGGATTTTGATTTATTTAATTAAAATAGATGGTGTTAGATCAAATTAAATAAGGTTTTAATTTATTTAATTTAATGGATAGACTTTAGAGATTTAATCAAATAAAATTAATTATTTAATTAAAGAGGTATAATTAGATCAGATGGATTGATTTAACTAAGAGAGGACTTAATTAGATAAAATGATTTATTTAATTAAGGGAAGGAAATTGATGAATTTAATCAGATAAGGAGATTTGATTAAATGGTTAAACTGGGGGATGATTCAGGATGAAATGATGTTAGTGGTCAGGATCAGGTGCACATTGTCAATCAATAAATTTCACTTGTCTACACCCATTAATCAAGCTAAGTTACTAAGTTTAAGGTTCCTTCCTGAAATAGGTTGTCAGGTCCACATTTTGTTGCACCCCAAGCACCTATAAAACTCATCCACATTCTCACAAAATCATTATTACCTGGATAGTCCAATAAATAGGTAGATATATCCATGCCCAAAATCAAATAACATCATTAAATTTCTAAATAGAAATTATTTAATAGTTGTTTCAAAAAGGTCATTTAAAGTCTTGAAATCTATTATAATAATATTTAAGTTTCTATGATCATCAAAATAAGGAGTACAAACATAGTTATACATTCAATTTTTTGCCTTTGTCCAAATTACATTGGGGCGACAGGAGATGAACACAAATAAAGTCTAGCGTCTATGGGGGATGTGGTAGTTTGCAACTATAAAAACTAATGATAAAGGGATCAAATTTGGTGAAGTTTCCCAAGGCAACCAAATTCAATAGTACTATAAGATGAGTAATAATGATCTATGTATTTCATAAACTATTAAAGTGCAAGATTCTAAGAAATCAATATTTAAACATGTTTTCCATCAAAGCTCAACCATTATAAAGTGATTACACATTCAAATTTTAAGTTTCAAAATAGGAAAACATGTAGACAATGAACAAAATATGCGAATATTAATTTTTATATATAGAAGAGTATAGTAATTTTGTGTATCTACATATACAAATTTGGAATAAATGCCAACTCAAAACAATATTTATAAAATGTGGCATATGACATCTCATCCAGTCTATATGTATACAATGTGCATGTCAAATGGCTATGCCATGTCAACAAAATCCTAATCTTCTAGGGGATCACCAAAATGCAGCCTGTTAAAGCTACCTAATGGCTGAGAAGATGTCTGCGCAAAAACAATTTGAACCACAAATTAGATTAATTAGCTCTCAATGGTAAATAACTTAAACTACTAAAAATAAAGTTATCTATTATTTTTTATAACTTTCAAAGTCACATCTAATCACTATACTAAGTATAAATTAAATTCTAATTCAATTGTTAATTACCTCAAGCATTTTTTTCATTGCCATTTGTTCAAAAAATGATGGTTCCTTAGGACACTTAGGAGACCTACCATAATGTCTTGTTTCTAGATCCATGGACGCGGATGGTGGCATAGTCTACAAGAAGAAAAATGAAAATGAAAAAAATATATATAATTGCTGACAAAAAAATGTAAACTAACATATGTCTACATATATATCTACAAAATTATATAGATCTACTAGATATAAAAAAAAACCATATATCTGAATAGGTGATGCAACTAAGATAGTTGATTGAGAGGAACTCGTCACGGTAAAAGGCGTGGCATTAGTCACATCGAGAGTGCACTGCAAAAGTAAAAATAAGATCAAGATATAAGTTAGTATGTATATAAGGGATCATAATTTAAAGGATACACGAGTACAATAAAAATAATTACATGTAGAAAAAAATATACCAATTTTTTTAGACCAAACTCAATGGCTGAAAGAGTGCCATGCTACATATCTCTAATCTACTCCTCCATCATTAACTGTTCAAAACCACTTAAATATACATTATTAACATGTACTATTAGTTCTAATAATTTTAAATGAAATGCACTAATAATATATTTAAGTTTTACCTATACAAAATATTGAGGTTGTTGCTCCTCATCCACATCAGGGGGGCACTGCACCTATTCCTCCCTCACACATTTCCCCTGAACCTGTAGTATGCATTGGTGCATCATCTCCTCCAAGTGATGTACCATGCACCTCATACTCAGATGTGTCTAGGGGAGCCTCATCTGTATCTCCCTTAGGACCAAAACATGTATGCCAACATGTAGAAAATTGATGAGGAACACAAGTATGCCTTGATGATGATATTGTACTAGAATCAACTAGAGCACGAGGAGCACCACCCTTTGTAAGTTGAGCACGTTGTGACAACTATGTAATCAAATGGTCATTCAATGGGTGTAGGGACAAGAGACTATGCTAGGTCGCATTAGAAACAAGATATGGATGGGGTTTTGCAGGTGGGGAAGGAAGACTAGGAGGGGGAGCATAGGGACCTTCAATAATATGCATTTCCCTAGGTCTATGTTGGGTCATGCCCATACCCACTCCCTGAAAATGTCTGAAACTAAAATAGTTTACATGTCTTCCTAAAAAAAAATCACATCTAATTTGTGGAGAAAGTATAGAGGGACATCGAGGTTGTTTTTGGGTGGTTTATCAAAAACCATCCACCATCGATTCCAAAATTTTGTAACTATGCCTAGATGAGTGCACCATTTTATGAAAAATTTAGGTTTGCATATTTAGCAACATTTTATCTTGTTCTTCGATCCACAAAATGTTGGGCTAAACCAGCTTTGGATATTTCTAATCTTTTGATATCCTCATACAACAAACCATTTGTGTATTCTAACCTCTTTAGTGATGTCCCTAGCATGGGAGATTATGGCTTCCATACTTGGGGTTACTGCTTGCAAATGCTCATGGGTACTATATCTCTCAACTATGTTTTTCAATTCAGTTATATTTATTTCAGTTAAGTCTTGAATTGAAGGAGGGTTTGCTAAACCTTGTTCCATTTTAACCCTGTAGATTAGAAATTTCTAAATTAAAATTGTTTTCAAATAATTCCTAATTTAAAAAAAAAAAAAAACTAATATTTTGTTAAAAAATCATATCAAACAATCAAAATAATTAAAACTTTGAGTAAAATAATTTAAAAAATATGTTTAAACATACTAGAATGATGGGAATTCGGTTGGAGGAGGTGAAAATTCATTTAAAAGCAAATATTAGATATATCTAATATCCATTTTTTGCTCTCAGTCGCGAACAATCACTGTTAAAATGGTTGTTCATGGCCTTAAATCTATTACTTATATTTTCAAAAAATGGATATCCATTTCTAGAAAATGGATATTTGTTTTTAGAAAATGGATATCTATTTTTTAGATCTATGCAAAGCTCTTCAAAACAAATATCCCTTTTTGAGAGCTACACATAGCTCTCCAAAATAAATATCCATTTTGGAGAGCACATTAGCTTTATAAAATATGACATTTATTAATATAAATTATATTACATTTATCAATACATTATATATAAAAATTATTAATATATATATATATATATTTTAAAAGATGGCAGGCCGCTAAACATTTTATTGATATAAAAGAAAATTACATGTGAAGATCTACAATTCAGAGCAAAGGATTACATAGCAAAATTCTTGACATTCAAGATTAGAGAGACAATGGAGCGAAGAAGGCATAGTTCACCCAAAAAATTGTGACCTAAGACATATAGTAAACGATGTCACCACATATTAAATGTAATTAGCATGAGCCATGAGAAAAGGTGGTGAGCCGAAGTAGGAAAAAAACCATGAGAGACTAAAATTTCCCTTCCAACATGATAATGAATAACATCCCAAAATGTATGGCTTGAGAGAGGAAACAACATGTAACAAGACAGCTGAACAAAATGATCTCATGTACCAAAATGAAAGAGTATAGCAAAGATTCACACCTACTTTCGATCGATGACTCCAAATTAGTTGGTGATGCAAAATAGGGGGTAGAATGTGGTTCCACCAAAGCATGCCTGATGAGAAACTTCACTGCATGAAATAATTCATCCACCATATTTGAGATGGTGTTACCTAGATGCAGTCTTAGCCTATGCAAGCACCAGGGGAATTCGTAAGAACAGTTGTCCAAAAGGTCGCGAGTCATTGCACTGAGGAGATCCAAGAGAGAAGGATAAAAAATAATATGCTTCTTACAAAGAACCCCACTCACCAAGTTATTTCCATTGAGAATATCATACCCCTCAAGTGTAGGTTGAAGAACCGACAAGGGACAAACGTGTGGGAGAAGATAATTGCCGCAAGGAATTTTACCTTTTCCCCACACCATAACACGTCCATTAAGTTGGATACAAACCTTGAAGCTACCTCATTCAGAAGTGCCATAGCATGGAATTCCAACCAGTATTGCTCGAGGACCATGATAATGGCCTCGCCAATTTTTTTACATTCCAGAATACATGATCTTCTTAATTTCTCAATAGTGAAGGGAATTGAATCCCTTTACTCATGGAAACGGACAGGAACATAAACCCTAAAGGAGGACTCCATAGAAAGCATTAGAGCACAATAAATGTATAGTATGAGGCACCAAATGTGGATAATTAATAGAAAAAATACCCATAAAACATGTGGGAAACAATTGCTCAGAAGTATTAAATAACACTACAAACCCATTGATCCAAGAAGAGGTGCGGATGCATTGAGCCTATACTAAGAATGTTTGGTGGTGTAATTTGGCCCAAACATCATGCCATGTGTCATGATAATAGATGCAATAAGGAAAAATTCACTTCAAGCATATTTAGCAATCAATGTCATCCCAATAGAAGCCATTCTATAAGCACCAAACAAGTCAATTAAGTCACCTATGTGTCGATAAGATGAAGAGGTTATCCAAGATTAGCAGAGAGAAATGGTACCAATTTATCCACAAAAACTGTATGCAAGAATAGTTGGCAAAGAGGTACCATATTTTGAGTATGATACCAATGTGTGTTTTTTAAGAAGTTTGTGCCCCCTTAAGGAGAGCCGCTAGAGGAAACCTTGAAGATATCAATAGAGGTTGATTTGTTCAAATAAAGAAAATGGAAAGATGTATATGCTAAATTTAGCCATAACTTATAAACAATCTAGTGAACAGACATCAATTCAACCATCCATATCAAATCTTGCAATTTCGCATTCATGCATTGTAAGAACCCGCCGCCACCCAACTCCCCATCAACCGTCTATGAGAACTAGATCCTCATAGGAATTAAATGCAGAGGAGGGACCATATAATAATCATAAGGTTAAACATGAAAATGGAAAATATGCTTTATTTAATCACCAAAACAATTTGATCACCCCTAACATGTGGGGTGATGTGTAAAATGCATGTGTTCTTTAAGACTAAAAAAGGAAAAATGTTTCACTGGATCTTCTTACACATTCTCATGAACATTGTACCAACAACAAAATATATGCCATAAACCAATATGCTTTCTTGTCAAGATTGAACCATCCACCTGTTAGAAGAGAAAACAAAATGCACTATTCAAAATTATGCAAATAATAAAGATGTAACGCCCTGCCATGCAAACCCCAAAGGACAACACAACTACTAACAATTATGGCACAATTTTATAAAAAAAGTAAAACTAATATGAAATGTAAATTAACATACAACACTAATAATGGAACTATACATACACATCATCTACCTAGTCCTCTGGGGTAACATGATTGCATTACTTGCAAACATTCCTAACATGACTCAATTCCCATAATGATGAAAATCTATTGAAAAGTATTAATTTTAAAACCATTATATAGAATAAATAAACAACACACATACATCCATAACATTACATAAACATCCATCAATGAACACATAATAATACCAAATTAGAATACATCCATCACATTTATTACATGAATATACATCATTTCAATGATTACAATAGTACATTAGTGCTTCCCAACATAAAAAGGGAAGGATTCAATAATTACATAATGTGATACAATTGAAAATGATTACATCACATAACATCAATGTTTTCATAAGATCTGGTCCAAGATCTTGAACCATTGCATAAGGTACAACTCCATGCTCATGAACATCAACTGGGAACCTAATGGAGTGCATAGCACGTTCCACCAATAACTACCGACAACATAAAAATAGTCAAGTAGACAAGGCTATCAAGACTCCAACATATAAGGCACAACAAGAAAAAACATTAAGAACAACTGCTTCCAGAGGTACATGAACAACAAGGGGAAAACAAACAAGGAATACAAGGTTGCTATAGGGAGGATTTTCATCGCATGGTCCTGAAATGGGTTACCCTGATAGTTTAGACATCATCCCCCATCTATGGTTACACTGACAATCTAGATGTCGGCCCCCATCTATGGTTACCCTAATAGCCTCTCACTAGACTTTGGCCCTATAGGGTGACACATGTAGAAACACTTACCTTTCATGAGGACAAGGTAGTGATCTTGCCAACCAAGCCTTCTCAACCCTTCCTTAGCCTAAGAAAGAACTATAGGCATGGGCGAGGCATCTACTTATCTTGTTTAATGTGAACCTACCCAACCCACTAATTCATTAATTAGGTTATCACTTATTAAGAAACTCTTCCATGGGTTATCTAGGCCGCCCCTCTATGCATCGTCCCCCATGGAGAGCCACTCTCCTACTAGCATCAAGGAAATACACATAGCATCTAGGGTGTACCCACTTGCACAAAGCACCAAAATACAAAACCATTTACATACGTGAGGCATGAACCTTCTCACACAAAGACCACATCATAAAGCAAAATAATGGTGCATTATTACAACCCACATGAGCCCAATACAAGAATTAAGATCCAAAATTTTCTCAAAGAACCAAACATGAAAATCCAAAATTTAGAAAATTTCCCCTTAGCCTCTGGAAGCCTAATAAGCCAACTAGTCACAAACTCTCGTTTGAAGGTAACTCAAAGCATCACGAGTTCCATTATAATAACATGACATGAATACAAGTAATTCACAACCTAAAAAATTCCATTTCCACATAATTTTTTCAAGGCAATAATTTACAAGGACATATAAAATCATCAACTACACTCTATTTGTTCATCTACAATAAAATCTTATAATTTTAATTAAAAGAAAAACATCATATAATCCTTAAACTAAATCAAAAACATATGCATCTGTAAACTATAACATTACTGCCATAAATTAGTCATAAATAAGTATGTTTATATTTATATTTCTATATATATATATATATATATATATGTATATATATATATATTGGTTGTTTACTGGCAACATATTCTAAATACTACAGAGTTTAAATCCTAAGTAATAAAAATATATATCTATGTAAATACACACACGAACGCACACAAACACATATAAAATTAAGTGTAAACTTTATATTAGTGACTGTTATATTCAAATACAATGTACATAATTAAAACACACGCATAGAAATATATATATATATATATATAATTTACCAAATACATTTACACAAAGTAGCGACATATAAAAGAACGGATTGGGAACATTTCAATGGCTGCGACCTCCATGAAGAGGCTTGAGCCCAACCAATACAATCAATTTAGTCTCATGAGAAAATCTTTGGCCAAATGAAATGCCCTCTATACAACCCTACAAGAAGCCAAACTTCTAATGAAAAGGAAAATAATATTGAAAATTCAAGGCAAGTGCTACACATGGTTTGTTGTATATATACAAGTATCAGCTGCAAGGTAAAATCACATATCATATTCATAAATCAAAACCAACATAAAGCTAATGGATGAGGTTACAGCTAGTGTGTGCTAGAAAGGAGAATGGAAAAATATGGGTGAAGGCCAATCCAAGGCTATAACCAAAGCAATTATACACTTAAATACGTTTATCATTAGTATCATATAAAGGGAGACACCTAATATAAATCAGTAAGTATTTGAGTTCAAGAAGCTAATGTAGATGGCGCCAGGAAGAATAATCAAAGGTGCATAAATTCCAAAAGATAAACTATTAGAAAAAAACAATGACGCAAAACAAAACAAATGGATTCCTTCATAATATCGAATGACTTGCATTAAGAAGTGAATGGTTTGCAAATAGAAATCGAATGGCTAAGAGAAAACTAAGAGCTGGATCAAGAATGGCTCAACATAAATTCAATCCATAGCCAATACTAGTGATATATTTATATATTTTCCTTTTGATTGAATAATAAACAATCATTTTCAGCAAACAAGAGAGAGAGTGATCATTCGCAAACAACAAATAAATGAAAATAAGAGCAAGACAATACCAACCTAGAGTCCTACACTCAAGGATGGAAAAGATGTGCTAAAGACCACTCTTTCACAGCCACAAATCCTTTCTCCAAAACTTGATCACTTTCAGAAATTTATCCACTTTCAAAACAATTTCAATCCAAAACTGTATTCTTTTCAAAATATTTTTGTAGAGCCAAATTTTCTTCTTCGAAAATAATTAATTGATAAACATTTTTCCAAAATGATCATTATTAAAAAACAAGGAAAAAGTTTTGTTTTCCAAAATAAAAATCAAGCAATTGGCATTTAAAATAACCAATTTGGAGCTATCCATGTGCTCGAACTCCTCTTTTTCCATTTTTGAACTTGCTTTAACAACTTTTTCAAAAATCTCCTCCAATTAATTATTTTATTTTGAATTATATTATCTTTCCATATTTAATTTTATTTCCACACCTTAATAATGGTAATAATTATCTTTATCTATAATTATTGAAACATTTGATCTCATAATTTAATTTGATAATTAATTATCAAAATCCATATAATATCTATTCTCAATCATGATCTGTTTAATTATTATTTTAATTTCAAATTAATTTAAACTACCTTATAATCAATTTAATTTAATTTAATTGATTAAACAAGGCTATTCATAATATTAAATTTATTTACCACATATTTTTTATTAATAAAATATTTAATTTCAATAATAGATTAAACAACATAATAACGAACAACAACATGACATCACAAATTAACCAAATAACGATAGACACAAAATGAGATAACCAACAAAGAGTACAAAATTGACTAACGGGGTGACAAAATAGGTACTCATCCTCATCGAGGATGATGGCAAGGGTAGGGGACCTTTTTTCATCTCCATTTTCCACATCATTTCCATTGGGTTTTAAGGCATGCTCAAACCTGACAATGTAGGTGGAGTCAATGCCTAGTACATGCAACCTCCATCAATCAAACTGTCAAGCACACACACACATATCTATATGTATATATATATATGTATATGTATATGTATATGTATATGTATATGTATATGTATATATATATATATCAAACAACAAACACACTATGAGAGGAAATTGCAGCATAGGAGGGTGCTCATGAACGAGTAATGCTACACCATCCCTCTCACCAAGACCTCAAACAATATCCACATCATCGAGTAACAATAATTACATCATAAACAATATATATCAATCACTAAACAGATGCACAACAAGCATAGTCATATGTCCACATGATACACATAGTCAAATCAATCCAAACACACAACTAACTCCATATATCCATCATAACATAAACATTAATCAATAGTGTCATGATCATCAACATTAGATAAAATATCATCCAACCAATCCAAAATGGTGAAACAAGCATCAACAAAGTCTCAAAGTACATAACATATCGTAATGAGTATCATTGCAGTGAAAGAAACACGAGAGGCACTACAAAAGAGAAATCATGTCTTGAAAATACTTCAAAAGGAATGTGTTCATCTATTGCCTTATTTTCTAGTAAATATTCTTGACCATTCACCTCTCTAAAACAATGTTGAACTTGGAATGAAGAAAATTTTGTAAGCAAAGACTAAATGTGGTTTAGAAGATAATTCAAATGCCAAGAAGAAGAGGATCGATTTAAAATTGTAGAGACCACCACCATTGAATCCTCTTCGATTAAAATTTGGGGTAAAGATAAATTTATTGCTAATTCCAAGCCCAATCTAAGAGCGTTGAACTCAGCCACATTATTAGTACTGTCAGGAAGAGAAAAACACACTACACCAATAAAGTTCCCTTGCCAATCTCTAAGTACCTACACAACACTAGAATTTCCAAGGTTGCCCCTAGAGGCACCATCAAATTTTAATTTAATGAAATATCTAGGAGGGGGGTCCATTTAACCAACCTTTTGTTCACAATAGAGTTATAGTTTTGATTTGAATTAGGATTGGGAATTTTAATAAGATTCCAAATCTTTAAGATGAAGGCATGCTAGGAGGATGACACATTACTATTTTTCTAATTTTTGTAGGTGATTGACATCACTACCTAAAAAATGGAGATCTCAATATTTTAAATGATTTTATTTTCTTCTAGATTTGTTTTCTTGACTGTGTGATTATTTCTTTCCAACCATAAGTTCCAGATGATGATGGAGGGTGAGCTTTCCCAGATACATGGAAATCTTGAATTAGAATACAGTTTAGGCCAAATTAGGAAATGACTTATAATTGAGTTTTGAAGAGGGTTTTTCCAACCTAACTTCATCAGCAACCATGACCAACACAGATGTGCAAGATCACAACCAATGAGAATACGATCAATAGATTCAAATGCATTACTGCACATAACACAAGGGGAATAGGGGGATTATCCCCAATCTATCCAATCTCATTCTAGATAAAATTTTATCTTTGAGAGCCAACCACATGAAATCACTACTTTGGGAAGGATGGAAAGACCCTAACAAAGGCTATAAGTCCAAGGGGTAGACCTTGTAGAAGAGGACTATGAGTTATAATGTAACGCCCCGCCACACGAGCCCCAAAGGACAACTAAACTAACAAATAAAACACAACATTTTTTTTTAAAATAAAACATAACATAAGATGTATACTAACACACAATACATGTAATGAAATAATACATAGACAACATATACCACATCCCCTAGGGGCATGTGATAGTGTTACTAAACGAAAACCCAAACCATAACGATGATTAACCAACTACGATTATTCCACTTAACCATTAAATAGAATTATTAATCAATGAAAATATATCCATAATGATACATAAATTAATCCTTCCATCACATAAATTCACACAATTATAATTATTTCCACAAATACAACACATAAAAACTCCAAGTATCAAATTATGTTTCCTAAATGATATGCATTCATTAGATACCATAAATTAAGGCCAAAGTTTACATCGTTACAATTATAATAAAAAGGTTACATCGTTCAAGAATTATATTAATACATAAGTGTTTCCCAACATGAATGGGAACAATAAAATAAGATAAAATAATGCAACTAAAAATATGAATACATAGTATCAAGACTGGCTCCAAGTCGGGTACAATTTTGGAGTCACCGCAAATGGCACAAATCTGCACATCTTGATCCTCGACTGGGAACCCAATGGGTGCATAGCATGTTCCACCCAACCACATGGACCCAAAGGACCAACCCCCGTGCTATGAGTTAAAAAGAAAGACCCTCAACCAAATGGTCATGTGAATAATAACAAACAAGACTCACAACAAGAGAAACAATAAACACAAGACAACATCTAACATAATAAAACTTCTGACATATGAACTCAACTGCTTCTAGAGGAACAAAAGAATTAATAGAAAATCAACAACACACATGCAAGGTTGTTGAGGGTAGAGTATCATCACATGGCTCAACATGGGTTACCCAATGCAGATCTTCATAGGTTACCAACCCCCATCCTAGGTTACCCTAGCAACCTCTACCGATCCCGGACCCCCATTCTTACTCATGTGGAATCAACTCACCTTTCATGGAGACAAGGTAGTTGATTTTCCATTCCAGGCCTTCTTGTCTCATCTCAAGCCTATACGAGTGCTTTAGGCATGAGAGAGGCATCCAATATCTCTTATTAAATGTGAATTTCTACCCAACCCCCTAGTTAATTATTAATGTTTTCACTTGATTAAGAAAATTCCAATGAGTTACCCTGGCACCACTTGCGGGTCCCAACCCCCATTGAAAGCCACTCTCTCCCTACTAGCAAAAAAATCCCACAATCTCAACGGGGTAAGCCAACTTGCACAAAATATCAAAGCCAAAGCAGTAAAATAACAAGTGAAGCATGCACCATCACATGCTAGGATACCAGGATAAACCACACCCAAGTGCAAGGCTAAAACCCACCAAAATCAAATCGAACATAAGAACCATAGTTCACAAGAATCAACATGAAAACAAATCATGAAGCCACATTGTCCCCTCCTTTGGAAGCCTAGAAGATCTACTACCCAAAAAACCCACAAACGAGGGTAAAACAAAGCAACATGGCTTCAACACAAAAATTCAACTTATAAAGACTTCTCAAAACCAAATAAACTCAATAGGAAAGCCATATCAAAGTGAAATCAACATGAACCATCCTTTAAAATCATGATACATTCAATGTGTTAACCACAAAAACTAACGAAGAATCAATTACATTTCATTTACTTGTCTAATACAAGATCACTAAAATAATTAAAGCAATTATATAAACATATATTTACCAAAGAATACAAAACCCCCCCTCCCCTTACATAGCCAATCTAATTAGGTTTTATCTTAGATAAAAAAAACTGTTTTAAATATTCTATTTTTTTTAAAATTACGATGAATTGAAGTAATTCCCTTGGTAAACAGTACAACCCTGTTGTAATAAATTCATAAATATACCACCACATATATAACATAATATAAATATATAATACATGTTTATATATCTCTTGACAAAAATTCAACAACCAGATATATAAATACATTGACCACTGGTCATTTTACAACCAGATTTTAGTATTCATATTTAGGAGTTGTATAAATTGTTTTCACAACATACTGAATGTATTAAATACAACAACAATAGTACCAAAATAATATATATATATATATATATATATATATATATATATATATATATATACATATATGTATTGATCAAACTCTGAAAGTGGTTTGTAAATATTGCTAAACCTGATGGAATCACCTACATGTATAAACAATTAAAAGGGATACGTACATACATAAATACATAGTTCAATAACCATCAAATGGTTCCTAGTCGACTGGTGATTGCAAATAGTGACACCAATGAGGAGGAATTTAGGAAGTTCATAGTTAAGAAGGAATGCAATTTGAATTGATAAGAATAAACTAAAGCATAGACTTTAACACTATAACAATATGAAATAATTATTCATTCTAAAAAACCTAAGACGTGAGAAGGGAATATTTATTATACCCACTTATATGTACATATATTATGAAATGAATTATTCCAGACTACCTTTTTATAGTATAGTATAATTTTATCATAGCAAATAATTAAATATGCACAAATATTAATATGAATTTTAGATTACTTATATCAAAATTCCTTTATGCCTGTAAGGGTCGACCTCTATAGGTTTAGCCAATAAAGTCAGCAAGGTTCAGATCAAAATCCCTACAATAGTGGATATCTCCAAAGCACCAATGGTCTATTCCTATGTGTTAAGTTCCTAAGGAGAAGGGCTACATACACTGATCAATCTATAGAGATGAAAGGAAACTAAAGGCACACAACATTAATAGGAGACAACATAAAATTGAATGCCATAAATTCAAATTCTCTCACAAACTCAACCACCTGCAATTAGGACCGTCGAATTTTATAGCTTCAGTCTAGGAGTTTGGAGGCTACTCAAAGTAGGAATGTAATGGAAAGAGTAGAGCCATTTAATTAGAACACAAGGCAACCATACCAATAGCGACATGCAAAGAGGACAATGGCAGCAACTTGTTAAGGAAAATTCTTTAATCTCCAAGGATTCAAAGCACGTCAAACATGGGGTACCTATGATTAACTCCCACCGCTGATCTGTAGTAATGAAAGAGTCTAAAAAGGAAAGAAGGATATGCTAGTGGCTTAGGAGAAACTTCAGCTTTCCAAAAAAAAGAAACCAATATCTAAGGAAACGAAAATCCCAAATATAACAAGACTTTAAGAGCATACAAGGGTTGAAGAAAATGAATGAAATGATAACCCCAAGTGACTCAAAAGGAGTAGACAAGAGACAAGGAATGTTAGTGTAATTGATTAATTATTACACTAGCATAAGTTAACTTAGGTCTTGCATTTATTTAGTCCTAGGTTGCATTTTTAGATAAATCATTAAATAATGGGGTAATTCCCCCTTCTATGTTTGTAGGGATAAGATTCCTTCTAGAAGATGAGTTGTCCTAGAACTTATCTCAATATTTTATCATTTCTTAGGTAGGATTCACATGTTGTTAGATCAAGACACATGGAAACATCATATTTCATATTGCATCTCTCTCATGCCTATATATTTAGGGCATTTATACATTTGTAATCATCTCATATTCTAGATCAATAGCAATCTCTATTTGCAAGCCCTTAGTTGCAACACTTTCTGTGTGGTTGAATTTCTTCTTGGAGGTCCTCTTGAAGGTTACAACTTTAGAGACATTGTGCATCCATAATCTCAACATAGTATCAAAGCCATTCCATTGAGGTTTCATCCCAGAATCACGAAAGTTGGGCTAGAGAGATTCATCGTAGGCTTGAAGCTTTCCATTGTAGGCTACTTGACTCCACCCGAGGACCAAGCTGATTTCTGAAGTAGATTGAGTCAGATCCAAGCTCACCATTGTCTTCAAAAGGCCTCAAAACCCCAAGATCGCCTATTCAATCATCAAAATTGGATTCATCAACTCAGGAGCCATCAGAGGTATTTGGGTTTGCAAAATCAATTGGTATGATCCATACAAATTTGTAGTAAAAAATCCTCTCATTTGTCCTCTAAGGCAAAAAAATTTTAGTCGTAGGCATTTTCTATTTCAAAAAAAATTGGGTTTTTTGCATTATTTTTTGGAAAACAATTATTATTTGGGCTATTCCTATAGTTGCAGAAAAAAATATTTGGAGCGACTTCAATTTAAATCACCAGTTGGCATGTTCAATAGGTTTTTTTTTTAAATTTATATGGATATACCTTTGTATGTGGTCAATAAATAAAATATATTCAAGTCTTTTTTGGTTTTTAATTGCCATTTGGCAATATTAAAAACCATAACTATCAATATTGTCAGCCTTTTTACATTACACAATCTACAAAAATTCTTGGTCGGTCAAGCATTTATTTGTTGCAAGATTACGTACCCCGATCCCTGGTCACATCTATCTCATCTGCCATTCTTTGTGCTGATGTTCATCCACCATCATCAGAGATCTCACCGGTATTCATTGTTGACCGGTCATCTACCAATGCTCATGCCCTATTCTCTGTCTCCCGCCAATTGCCGATTGTTTGTCACTAAAAATCCAAACACCGACAACCCTAGTTGCAGCCCCTATTCACCGAAGGTGGTCCCATTTGTGGCCAAGGGATCCACCAAATCTAGGTTGTGCCACCCTTATTTCACTGCCCAACTAGGTTGCTCAACCCCGCCTTTGCTCCTAGGAGGGGAGTCATCTTTTTTCCTTACTTTTGCCTACGGTCATATCAAAGACCGAGTGCTAAGCCCGGAGGGGCTTATTTTTTGCTCCATTTTAGCCTACAGAGTGCCTAATCTAGGCCTTTTTCATTTTCTCATAACTTTCACCCACAGTATCGAAAACTAGCAAATGAGATACTGTCAGAAAGAGGATTTGTTCTACTTACTAGTGGTGTAATCTATTTTGTAGTATTCTACTGGCAGAAAAATCTACAATCAACTAAATTCAAAACCCTAATTTGGACATAAAGGCTCATTTCTTCACAATCGTTCATCAAATTTCAATGATTCTAGTGGCATCAGGAAGGTAATTCAGAGGCTTTTTTATTAGTCCATTCACTTTGATCAGTTTCAGCTCTAGGTACTCGTGCATTAGATTTTTTCAATTTGGTGCATTTGCTCAATAACTTGGATATCCTGAAGCTTGGGAAATAATTTTTGATTCGAGTGGCATCACTTCAGTTGCATATCATCTTTGGAAGTCTTTATTTGTTGTTGAAGGTCATTGTCTTTGTTTTTTGGAGAAATTTGATAGTACATTATGGGGCTTGCATACACTCCTTCTCTGACTATGTTGCACAAGGGTAACTATAAACAATGGTGAGATGGGATTGTCCACCATCTCCAATTGCTTGCATTGTTGTCACATTTTTATGGTATAGTTCCTCGTCCAAGTGAAGGTATTCAAAAATTTGCTTAGAGTTGTAGCAAGTACATTATCTTGGAGATCATTGCTATGAAAGTTGATTGTGATGTTTTGAGATCTATTGATCATTGTGATTGTCCTCAAATCCTATGGACTAAACTTTGGGAGATATATGGAGATTCAAATAATCCACCCTTCCCCGATCGTCATGATTCAGAATTTCATTCCTCAAATCAGGTTCCCCATGATGATATTGTTGTGCAAGAGGTTGATTGCCTTGAATCTTCCAAATAGGTTGACAAGGTTTCTTCAGCTATTTCTTCTCCATCAAATACTATTGGTATCCCTTCACATTTAGTGATTCCTTGTCTAAATTCATTGATTGAGGCTTCCATCATCATTCATCATAACACATTTACTTTTCCAGACTTGTCATCATAGGATGGCTTTGTTTTACGTATCATTGACTTGGCTACTTCTACAAGTTTGGAGGACATTCTTGAGGGGATATCACTCCTCTATTTAGATCCTACTTTGGAGAGTTTTCTTGAGTCTCCTCATTCCTTTGTCTCAGCCTTGATTGGGGATCCTCAGACTATCTTGGAGGAACTTATTTTCTTTTTAGATATTTCATGTATGAGACTTCTTCCCTCTCATTCTATTCAGGAGATGAAATTTCTTTAGCATCTACCATTATATTTGCTTTTTCCTAGCGGGAGACATGTGGTTTGGACATATTTGTTGCTTCCGACTTCTTTCAGTGGTTTTGAGGACACTTCATTGTGGGGGGGGAATCTAGTCTCTATCATATTCATTGCATCATCGTCTTTGGATATTGTTCAACATCAGTTTCCACATCATCTTGATTTTTCACCTTCTTCATTGATTGTGGCATCTTCATCTTTAGGCAAGGAGACACACGAGTAGAGTTTAGAGAAATTATCAATATCTATCTTCATCATTCCTTCCTTCAATTTCTATCCAGAATGGGAAGCATCCCTACACTTGCACTTGGTTTTGTTTCTTCCAAAAGGGAGACAAGTTGTTTGTCAACATTGGATCATGTTTTGTCTTCAGAAACTTACCATTTTTGCAAGTGATCATCTCATTCTCTGGGGGGGCTATATAGTCTCTCTATTTCCCCCCTATGGTGGGCTATTGATTTTATTATATCCATGTGATGGATGGTGTACTTGGGGGGTATTTGGGTGTCCTCCATCCTTCCCATCTTTTCTCACTTCTCTACATTTTATCTTCTTTTTGGAGAGGGGTTTTGTTCCAACTGGGTTTTCCCCTTTTCTCTGTTTGTGAAAGATTTGTTGCATTTTCATATCATTTTGTAAATGGGTACCTAAAATGGTCATTATGTAGCTGGTACCCATCATCATCATCATCAATCATCTTTGCATAATCATTTTATCTCCTCCCTAAGTTGCACTTATGGGGGGTGTTAGTGTAATTAATTAATTATTACACTAGCATAAGTTAGCTTAGGTCTTGCATTTATTTAGTCCTAGGTTGCATTTTTAGATAAATCATTAAATAATGGGGTAATTCCCCCTTCCATGTTTGTAGGGATAAGATTCCTTCTAGAAGATGAGTTTTCCTTCTAGAACTTATCTCAATCTTTTATCATTTCCTAGGTAGGGTTCAAATGTTTTCAAATGTTGTTAGATCAAGACACATGGCAACATCATATTGCATCTTGCATCTCTCTCATTCCTATATATTCAAGGCATTTGTACATTTGTAATCATCTCATATTCTAGATCAATAGAAATCTCTATTTGCAATCCCTTAGTTGCAACACTTTCTATGTGGTTGAATTTCTCCTTGGAGGTCCTCTTGAAGGTTGTAGCTTTAGGGACATTGTGCATCCATAATCTTAACAAGGAAGACATCTAGAAAGAGATTAAGGGAACAAGAAAAAAAAATTGAAACTTTGAAACAAAAAGGAACAACTACCGTTATTATTTCATCGAATAAAACTAGAAGGCAACATTGAGGTAAATTTACAAGCAGAGAACAATGACAAAACCAATAATATCAAATACAATCATAAACATCATGCTAATGCAAGAAAGTGCTATCAAATCCTCACCCTATCAGAAAAGAATATCTTGATTCATTAAACAAAAATCAATCAATCATTTTTGATAGGAGGGATTTGTTTACATAAGTGGAGAAAATATAATTGAAAACAAACTCACACCGACCTAAGTTCTTGCGGTCAAAAACGGAGAGAAAGATCTGAAGGCCACTTCTTTCACATCCATAATTCTTCCCTCGAACTGGATCACTACTAGATTATCTCATTTCGAAAAAATAATCCCCCTAATCAAACCACAAACTGCAAAAATTCTACCAAAAATTTTCTTGTTGACCACCTAAAATTTTCATTCAAGAGTCAAATCAACCGATCCAACTTTTCCCCAAAGTTGACCCCCCTTAAAACAAAGATAGAGAGACTTTTATTTTTCGGAGACAAAACCAGGCAAAAATCTCCTAATAAAACAAGTTTCCCAATTCCATTATAGTTTCGAGCCGTGCATGTGCACGCTTTTATCTTTTTCTTTTTTTTCAACTTTACACTTGTTTTTACAACTAAAACTTATCTACTTTGTTTAATTAAATCACATTATTCTCCATATTAAAATAATTATCTTTTCATGATAATATCTTATCCATTATTATTAACTTCAATTTAAAACAATATTTTTTTACAAAATAATTTTAATCAAATTATTTAATAATAGCACATTTACTTTTAGCGAAACAATTTAACTTAATTGTTTATTACAAGCCATATCGTTTATACTTCATAAAATTAATTTATTTAGTTTTTATTTTAATTTCCAATTTTATTTAAACATCCTTGCAAAAAAAAATTAATTTAATTAATTGTTTAAACAAGGCTATTCACATATTATGTGTTCCACAAATCAAATAACACAATAAATAAAGAAACCACAAGTAAATACTCACCTAGAGTCCAGAACGACTGATACAGAGGGGCACTACATATAACCTTCCTTGATAGTGTACTTTTCGGATTTGGACCTTGTCTAAATAATTTCATCCAATTTATCAGAAACAAAAAGTTGTATTTCAACAATTAAACCTTGAAAGACTCTTTTAAGTGTGTAGGAGCTTAAAGGAAGTTGAAGTCCCTCCATTTTACCTTGTGAAGTGGATCCCCAAGATCAAATACAAAGTAATCTTTCACCTTGTCACCCCAAAGAGCTTTGATTAATATATTATATTACATTATAAAAATATATATTAATATATTATATTATATATTATATATTATATATAAAAATATATTAATATATTAATATTATATATATTATGTATTTGATGACGGTGCTAACCCAAGACACAGATTATCACACACAAAAACCAGAGAATATTATTTTATTTAGAATAATGAAATGCTTACATGCAGAGGATCCCAAATCCTTGAGTTTTGCAATACAATCCCTTACAGAAAATTAAAAAAAGTTCCCTTTTCTCAGTATGCTCTCTTTTCCCAAAAAGCTACCCAAAAATCATAAACTAGGCGCTTTTTGGTTTGGAGCCAAAAACAACATTCGAATTATGATTTTTTGGCGGTTTGGCGCTGATGAGTCTAGTTTATAGTCTAATTTTTGGTAGAATTTATGATTTATTTGTTGAAGTTGTCATGGACCTTGATGTTAAGTGTTGATATTCTTTTATGATATTTCCTCAAAACTATAGACATTGGGTCTAATTTTATTTCTGCAAATCTTTAATGACATTGGCATGTTATATGGACTATCTATATTAATTTTGCATGTGGTTAATGAATGTTCTTTAAGGTGGTTATAGATATGCAATTATTGTGCGTACTAACATTGCCATGTAGATATAATTTGAGGATACTAAATTGAGAAAGACACCGCCAACTAGGCATTCGCCATAAAGTCCAGCAAGGGAATCATTCAAAGGTCAAAGGAGGTTGATGATAAGAGATTCCTCATGTAAATCGAATGTAAATGCCTTGTAAATGATCTTTATTGATGTTGAGTGAATATAGGCTTTGTTGTTCTAAATCTGTGTTGATGTAGGCACGTTTGACTAGATTCCATGCACGCGTAACCAGCTCTTCACTTTCTTTGCTTTCCCTAAAATGGTGTCCTTCTAGTTTGTGGAGTTGACCACCTTTCTTAGTTGGTAGTATAAATAAGGATCAGATGCTCCTTCTCAAGAAGTTACACGATTTGATGATGTACTTGCATTCTTAAGCTTTCAACAATATAGTTATGCTACTCTTTTGTACTAATGATTCCAGTGAATAAAATGAAGTTCTAAGTTTGAGTATCTAAGTTTACATTACTATTAGAGGATTTCTCACCAAGCAAAATTTTTGGAACCATTGCTAGGGATGTTGTCAAACTAGGGAGTTCTTTGGATTCATTGGTAGTTTTTTCTACTGTAGTATTTCTAAAAAAATTTCTTAGTATACCCCTCATTTAGGAAGTAATGACCCCCCTTATTCTTTACCAATTCTTTGTGTGAGCTAGCTGATAGTGAGTTGATACCGCATGCATAGAGGAAGGAGAAGAGATGCTTATGGGAGATTCCTTCCTAATAATCCTAATCCATTCTAGCTAGTTGAATATCATAACTTTCCAAGAGAAGAAGGAGAAGATCCACACCCCTTTATTGATGCATTTCTTGAACTGACTAGCTCTGAATTTTCCTCTGAAGACTAAAATCATCTTGAGAACCCTTTTGCTTTGGAACTACATCAAGCAGGCATGGGTGATGCAAATAGAAAAATACCTAACCAACCAGCTTTTCCTTCATTTCCCATCAAATTGAAGTTGACAACATCAAAAATATCCCTACTTCAGTGCTCCCCAAGTTTTATGGAATTATCATAGAAGATCCTGATACCTTCTTGTTTGAGTTTGACATACTCTATAGGAGTTATGACTATACCACTGATGCCCACATGCTTAATCTATTTCCTACCACTCTGAAAGAGGTTGCATTAAGATGGTTCCTGATCCTAGGCAGAGATACTATGGAAACTTGGGAGGACATGAAGACAAAATTCCTTGAGAAATACGAGTATTGTAGGGGTAGTGACATGAGAGGAGATGGCATTTTTAGGATGTAGCAAAAGCAAGATGAGAGCCTAGAGGATTACATTGCTAGGCTTATGTTTTTCCTAAAAAATAATCCACACCATACACTTAATGAAGACTCACAAAAGTTGCTTTTCTTGAGAGGAATTAATGAAAGTTGCACTGATGCCTTGGACTTGATGGGAGGAGGAGATATCTACCAATTTCCTTTGGAGGATATCAAGCAAATATTCTAGAACTATTCTAGGGTAGCTTCAAAGAAAGGGAGAGCTTACCAATCCTCTATGGGTAAGTCATCTACCAGTGGAGTTTCAAGGATGGAGATCACACACTTACTGGAAGATTTCAAGCAAGACATTATAAACAATCTAGATACTTAGCTAGATACACTTCAAGCCAAGAAGAAACAAGAGGAGGTAGAGGCAATGTTGGCATAGTATTGGCCCCATTGCAGACAAAATAAGGACTATAGATGCAAGATGGTAGCTAATATTGAAAGTAAGTAGATTCCAATTGAGTTCAAACCAATCCAAATTCAAGAAGATCAAGTCTACTATGTTGTACAAAGAAGGCCTTGGGCTCCAAGACAAGGTATGCCACCAGATCCATTATCTTATGTTGGGCCATATTTCAATTTCTATCCATTTGGTAACCAATGACAACCCCTATATCCATCCAACTATGGGGGATATCAACCATAGCCTTGGGGTAACCCTCAAATGCTTGGACCAATCATAAAAAATATCCACTCCAATGGAAAAAACCTCAGGGGAATTGGCAACAATTTCAAGGGAATTGGCAGCCACCTCTAGGAAATTGGCAACAAACAAATGAATGGAGAGGAAGACAACAATGGCCTAACCAGACAACTAGTTACATGCAACCATCTTCTCAGCCCCAGTAACATGCTATAATGCCTCCCCTTGATAATTCAAGTTCAAATTCACCTAAACCTACTCAACTACCAGCTCAACCCACATCCAATCCAAATAACAAACCACAACAGTAGTCTGTATACTCTGTTGATTCAAACCAATTCCCTGCATATGTTGTGAGTGTAAGTGACATCCACTTGCATTCAAGAACTACTTTACCAACCCCTTCCAATCCCATTATCATTGAGATTCATGTGGAAGAGGAAGAGGAATCTCTGAATGATCCCATTTAGCCAAATGCACCTAAAAATTCTGAACCATTCCAAGTCAAGCAGACTGAACAAGAACCACCATTTCTTCAAATATTGGAAGTTTCCAAGAAAAAGAAAGAAAAGGAAGACACAACCTTTGACATATTGAATCAGTTGAAGCATATATGTCTCCAGATACCTCTATTTTATACCATAAAGGATGTCCCAATCTATGGCAAGGAAATCAAAGAAGCATGCCTCAAGAAGCCAGGCAAGAAGAAGAAAGACCCCACTACAGTTCATGTGTTAGGATAGCTAGTTGACATCATGCTTAGAAAAGTGACTGTCTCTAAGTACAATGACCCAAGTAGTCATGTGGTAGTAGTTGTTATAAGTGGGATTCAAATAGAGAATGCTCTAATTGATTTAGGGGCAACAATAAATGTAATGACTAAGGACATCCTGTAGCAACTAAATGTTGCAAGCATGAGATCTACTCCTACTATCCTACAGCTTGCTAATAGTTCCACTATTAAGCTCGATGGTCTAGTAGAGGACCTTATCGTAATTCTAAACTCCTTGGAGTACCTAGGAGACTTCATGATTATTTCTCCTAATGCTACACTAGGCGATTATCCCATTATTCTTGGAAGGCCATGGTTAGCAACTGCAGATGCATATATTGGATGTCGGTCAAGTGATATGACCATTTCTAATGGGAAGAGCACCAAAATTTTGTTCTTTATCCTCTTGCTCAGCCATCACATGATGAGGATAATCCCGTATGGCCACATATTGGTGAAAATGCCAAGGAAGTTAATTTTGTGGCACAACTCATGATGTTAGGCAGAAGCACCTTCATGCAGCTTCAAGACAAAGATGAAGTATTAGCTAACATCATTCAGAACCATTATGAAGTGGAGGAAGCATCATCTTCTCATTTTGTTGCTCTAGTCAAGACACTTTTTCCTACTCTTCCTATAGCCACTATTCCTACAGATGTTTTCATGCAACCACTCTTCCTATAGCTAGACTTCCTACAACAACAAGCATGTCTCATACATTGTTTCCATATGAACTCAAGGTACCATACATTAATGAAGAAACCATGACAGAGTTAACTACACAAGTGTAGGTGTGAGAAGGAAAATATCTAAATGTTAATAGCAAACTAAATGAAGAACAACAATTGTTATTGGAAAACTTATTAAGGACCCACCAACATGCATTTGCATGGGACTATCCTGTTATGAAGGGATTGGACCCTAATATTTTCACTCATAGAATTTACATCAGAGATGATTGCACCCCAATGAGGCAGCCACAAAGAAGAGTTAACCTTGCATTGAGAGAAATTGTAAAAGGGGAACTACAAAAATTGCTAGATGTAGGATTTATCTACCCCATTTTAGATAGCCAGTGGATGTCCCCATTAGTGATTGTGCCCAAGAAAGGAGGGAAATAGTGAGTTTTTGTTGATTATAGGGAACTCAATGCTGCCACCAAAAAGGACCATTTTCCCTTACCTTTTATAGATCAAGTTTTGGACTCACTTGCAGGAAAGCAATACTTTTCTTTTCTAAATGGATTAAGTGACTACAACCAGATCCAAATTGCACCAAAGAACCAGGAGAAGACCGCCTTTACCTATCCATGGGGGACCTATGCCTACTCAGTACTCCCATTTGGCTTATGCAATGCACCTACAACTTTTTAGAGGGCAGTCATTAGCATATTTTTAGACATTTCTCATGATTGCATTGAAATTTATATGGATGAATTCATCACCTATGGTGTTGATTTCAATGAAGCATTGTAGAATCTCAGGAAAGTCCTAAAGAGATGTGAAGATCAAAATCTCTCTTTAAACAGTGAAAAGTGCTTCATGATGATGCAGGAAGGTGTAGTCCATGGCCACTACATCTCCTACAAAGGAATTCAAGTAGATCCTGCAAAGATTGCAGTGATCACAAATCTGCCCACACCTACAAAATAGGAGGATGTTAGGATTTTATTAGGTCATGTAGGATATTATAGGTGTTTCATCAAGGATTTTAGAAAAATAGAAGTACCATTGTATACTCTTCTCACTAAAGCTGTTGAATTCCAGTGGACTAAAGATTGTGACAAGGCATTTTATGATTTGAAGGTAGCCTTGACTCATGCTCTTGTACCCAAAGGACCTAATTGGGAACTTCCTTTCCACATCCATATAGATGCATCAGATTATGCCATAAGAGAATTCTTACGATAGAAAGGAGCTATTGAAAATGCCATTTATTTTGTTAGAAAATTTTTGCAAGGAGCTGAATTCAACTATACACTAGCAAAGAAAGAAATGCCGGCAGTGATCTATGCTCTGAACAAATTCAGGCATTACATAATAGGTTACCAAATATTTGTGCACACCAATCATGCAACCATTATATATCTCATGAATAAACCTCTGATCTCTAGTAGGATAGAAATATGGTTATTGTTGATGCAGGAGTTTGACATAACCATTGTGGATAAACTAGGGAAGGCCAATGTTGTTGCAGATTTTTTTTCAAGGTTGACTACATTAGGGGATAATCAAGCAATTGACGACTCTTTTCCTGATGAGCATCTATTCTCCATCAGTGTACAAACACCCTAGCATGCTGACATAGCTAATTATCTAGTTGCAAGTGGGGGTCCTCCTCACTTCTCTCTAAAAGAGAGAAGGGCACTCATTGAAAAATCTTTTCCTTTCTCATGGATTGCTAGATGTTTGTTTTATACTAGACCAAACCATGTAATGATGAAATGTGTGAGAGAAGATGAGGCATATGACATTTTTCATGCATGTCACAACGAACCATGTGGAGGACATTTTCCAGCCAAGAGGACAACAATGAATATTTTAAACACAAGATATTACTATCCAACACTCCACAAGGATGCAAGAAGATATACAAGAAAATGTGATAGTTTCCAAAGAATAGGAAAACCAACCAAATTTGATGAGATGCCACTTCACCCTCAGGAAGTAATCACTTCCTTTAACAAATGGGGACTAGATTTTGTAGGACCCATTGACCCTCCATCAAATGGTAAGTCTTATATCCTAGCATGTACTGATTGTTTAACAAAGTGGGTAGAAGTTAAGGCCATGAAGCATGCAAGAGATAACAAGGTTGCAAAATTTCTTTATGAGGATGTTTTCACAAGGTATGGAGCTCCAAGAGAGATAGTGATTGATCAAGGGGCTCAATTCACATCAACCCTTATTTCAGCACTAGTTAATGAATACAAAATAAGACACAGGAAGTCTACTCCTTATCATCCCCAGCGTAAGTGCACCGAGATGGTTCCCAAAAAGGGGGCTTAAGTGGCCACTTTTTTTTTAAAATCAAGAAATACTGACCTTGGAGGTGAAATTGAGGATACTTAGACTCAAAATTTTGAGATGGACCAAAAATAAAAATTCAAGTGCTTTGAGTCTACTTTCTAAACTACTAATTTATTTTGAAAATGGTTGAGATTAAGGGGTTCAAACTAGGTACATACACAAATTGTTGTTGTTTTTTTCAGAAAAAACATAAAATAGAAACTCTTGTATGACCCTCGTACAGTGAATTTTTTTTACTATTTTTAAAATCACTATGGTCAGAAGTTAGCTAACAGTATGTAGTTGATGCATAATTTTTCTAATAATTTTTTAATGAATATTTTGTTTTTTACTAATTTTCGAAGTGGACACTTCCTGAAAAATAGAATTTTGGTCATGCTACCACTACAAATTTTGGAAACTAATTGAATTAAAATAAAATAAAATTGTAGAATGGAGTTTAGTTTCTAAAAATGTAATTTATTTGAAATTTTGATGAACGGTTAATTTATAATGAAAAAAACATCAAACACTATTTTTTGCCAAAAAAGAGACATACAAACAAAATAAATTATGGATGAACGACTTAGCATTTTCAAAAAGTGAAAAAATTACATCGTTGGATAGCTAAGAGATAACCTAACATTACCCAGATGTTTGATTTGTTTGATATTGAACCACATGCAATCCTGATGATGAGCACGAACCTGATTATGTGAAATATTGTAGAAATTGCAAAAGCGCATCTCTAGTCATTGGGAATGCCCTCCAAGCCTTTGGGTTGGTATTCCAAGGAAAATATCAAACCGAAGTCTTTGGGATTCCCAAAGCAAGATATAAGGCAAGTGCATTATAATGCGCTTGCATTATATGTCAATTTTGACATGGTTTTTTTTGGTTTGTGGGGAGCATGTCTAGCAAGACATAATGTGAGTGTGGTATAACATGCTCATGTTATGTCTTTCTTTATCTTAAATTCATATTGAATGTATGCTTATATATTTGTATGTTTGTATGCATGTGCATTCTTGTATGTCATGTATGTATCAATGCATGTATATTGTATGTATGCGTACTTGTATGTAAGATTGGATATGTGTGAATGTACATGTATGCATGGATGTATGTAGGATTGTATTTACCTATGTATTATGCTTGTAGGTATGTATTTATGTATGTCTTTAGAGGGAGGGAGAATTTTAAGAGAGAGAGAGAGAGAGATCTAGAGTTGTATAGGTAGGGTGGGAGAGGGAGAGGGAGGGGAGAGGGGGAGAGAGAGAGAGAGAGAGAGA
>VDFB02047230.1:162508622-162774936 GCA_007258455.2 Sequoia sempervirens
TATATGGTTGAAGGATTAGATTGAGGGTCCAATGTAAAGGGTAGAGGGTATAGGGGTCAAGGGTTTAGGGTTTAAGGATTGAGGGTTGAGGGTTGAGAATTGAGGCTTGAGGGTTTAATGTATATGGTAGAGGGTAGAGGGTAGAGGTTTTAAGGGTTGAGGGTTGAGGGTTTAGGGTAGAGGATTGAGGGTATAGGGTTGAGGGTTGAGGGATTAGGTTTGAGGGTCCAATGTATAGGGTGGAGGGTATAGGGTTTGAGGGATTAGGGTATAGGGTTGAGGGTATAGGGTTGAGTGATTAGGGTTTGAGGGTTGAGGATTGAGGGATTAAGGGTTGAGGGTTGAGGGTTTAAGGTTGAGGGTAGAGGATTGAGGGTATAGGGTTGGGGGATTAGGGTTGAGGGTCCAATGTATAGGGTAGAGGGTATAGGGGCTGAGGGATTAGGGATTAGGGTTTAAAGGTTGAGGGATTAAGGGTCAAGAGGGTTGAGTGATTAGGGTAGAGAGTTTACTAAGTGGGTTTAAGGGTTTAAGGGTTGAGGGATTAGGGTTGAGGGTAGAGGGTAGAGGATTGAGGGTAGAGGGTTTAGGGTTGAGTGTTTAAGGGTTTATAGGGTAGATGGTAGTGGGTAGAGGGTTTAAGGTTGAGGGTAGAGGATTGAGGGTATAGGGTTGGGGGATTAGGGTCGAGGGTCCAATGTATAGGGTAGAGGTATAGGGGGTTGAGGGATTAGGGTTGAAGGGTTGAGAAATTAAGGGTCAAGAGGGTTGAGGGATTAGGGTAGAGAGTTTACTAAATGGGTTTAAGGGTTCAAGGGCTGAGGATTAGGGTTGAGGGTAGAGGGTAGAGGGTAGAGGGTAGAGGGTTTAATGGTTTAGGGTTTAGGGGTTGAGTTTTTAGGGTTTAGGGTTGAGTGTTTAAGGGTTGATAGGGTAGAGGGTGGTGGTTTGAGGGTTTAAGGGTTGAGGGTTTAAGGCTAAGGGTAGAGGATTGAGGGTATAGGAAGGGGGGATTAGGGTCGAGGGTCTAGTGTATAGGGTAGAGTGTATATGGGTTGAGGGATTAGGGTAGAGAGTTTACTATGTGGGTTTAAGGGTTAAGGGTTCAAGGATTAGGTTTGAGGGTAGATGGTATAGGATTAAGTTTGGAGGGTAGAGGTTTTAAGGGTTTAGGGTTTAAGGGTTTAGGGTTGAGTTTTTAAGGGTTTATAGGGTAGAGAGTAGTAGGTAGAGGGTTTAAGGGTTGAGGGTTTAAGGCTGAGGGTATAAGGGTTAAGGGTAAAGGGTAGAGGGGAGAGAGATAGGAGTGAGTGAGTGAGAGAGAGGGAGTTGAGAGAGGGAGAGGGTATAGGGGTTGAGAGACAAGGGAGAGAATCGAGAAAGAGAGAGGGAGTGAGTGGGAGAGAGATAGAGGGTAGAGGGTATATTGGGAGAGAGATAGAATTAGGGTCTAAGGGTTGAGGGTTAAGAGTAGAGGGGAGAGGGGAGAGAGATAGGAGTGAATGAGTGAGAGAGAGGGAATTGAGAGATGAAGAGGGGGTAGGAGGGAGAGACTCAAGAGAGAGAGAGGGAGGGAGGGAGTGGGAGAGAGATAAAGGGTATAAGGGTTAAGGGTAGAGGGTAGATGGGGAGAGAGATATAATTAGGGTTTAAGGGTTGAGGGTATGAGAGTTAAGGGTAGAGGGTAGAGAGGAGAGAGATTGAAGGAGTGAGTGAGAGAGAGGGAGTTGAGGGAGGGAGAGGGGGTAGGGGTTGAGAGATGAGGGAGAGACTCGAGAGAGATTGAGAGATGGAAGGAGTGGGAGAGAGATAGAGCGTAGATGGGGAGAGATATATAATTAGGGCTTAAGGGTTGACGGTACAATGGTTTAGGGAGTGGGAGAGAGGTAGAGGGTAGAGGGTAGATGGGGAGAGAGATATAATTAGTGTTTAAGGGTTGAGGTTTAAGGGTAGAGGGTAGAGAGGAGAGAGATAGGAGTGAGTGAGTAAGAGAGAGGGAGTTGAGAGAGGGAGAGGGGGTAGGAGGGAGAGACTCAAGAGAGAGATAGGGGAGTGGGAGAGAGATAGAGGGTAGAGGATAGAGGGTATAAGGGTTAAGGGTAGAGGGTAGATGGGGAGAGAGATAGAATTAGGGTTTAAGGGTTAAGGGTTAAGAGTAGAGGGTAGTGAGGAGAGAGATAGGAGTGAGTGAGAGAGAGAGAGTGAGTTGAGAGAGGGAGAGGGGGTAGGAGGGAGAGACTCAAGAGAGAGAGATGGAGGAGTGGGAAAGAGATAGAGGGTAGAGGATAGAGGGTATAAGAGTTAAGGAAAGAAGGTAGAGGGGAGAGAGATAGGATTGAGTGAGTGAGAGAGAGGGAGTTGAGAGAGGGAGAGGGTATAGGGGTTGAGAGATGAGGGAGAGACTCGAGAGAGAGAGGGGGAGGGAGTGGGAGAGAGATAGAGGGTATAAGGGTTAAGGGTAGAGGGCAGAGGGGAGAGAGATAGAATTAGGGTATAAGGGTAGAGGGAAGAGAGATATAATTAGGGTATATAGGGTATAGACAAAGAGAGAGAAAATAAATCTATTAAAAAACCAACTTTCTCATAATGCGAGTGTGTTTTGAAGAAGTAGAGATATGACCATTTTATGAAAAAATAACATGACGACGTTATAATGCGAGCGTGTTATAATGTGAGCACATTTTGTGTTGCACTAAAATGGTAAAAAAACTCAATATACCCATGATCTCAAGGCCCACATTTTGCATATTCTCTTGGTTTTGCGTGTCCTCCAACAAAAAGTAGCTTTTTGATGTTTGTGAAGTGTGCATGCATGTTTTTCACATTCCACCACCTTTTTCATGATCTTTCTACCACCTTTGCATGAAATAGCAGATTTTTCATGTTGAAAGACATATAATATCAATTCAAGTTTGAATTCTATTGAAAACTAATATACAATTGAATTTTGGAGGGGAATAAGCTTTTGAAAAAGTCAAATTGTTGAGGAGTTTGAAGAAAGAAGAAGCTAAGGCTACATAATTGGGTTGAACTCCTCCATTTCAAACTTTGGTTTTTTAGGTATGTGAAGTCTTTACACATTTTATTTCATTCTATTATGGCTTGCTTTCATTTTTGTTATTTTGCATTTTCCATGTTGATCATTGTTTGTTTGTGATTATAACCTTAGGTTGTCAATGCACATTTTAAATTACACAATTCTATACACTTTCCAGTTACATTTTTAAACCACGTCTCTTTGAGGCATTTTTTATTTAATAATGACTTACCTTGTGTATGCTTCCACATTTTGTATACACATATATGACACATTTTAAGGAAGTAAAATAAAACAATGGAAGTGCATACCACTCTCTGAAGCTTTATGTAAAGGTATGCCAACCTTACTTACTAAACATGGAAATCTGAAAGAATATTCACATTTCCAATTAAGGATATTAACAAAATATTTCATTTCTACATAAGAATAATGAAATTATATATATATATGTTAATAAGATTGCTCCAAGGCAATTACAATGTCGAATGTAAAAGTTTACATCAAGTAGTGTTACAACATCTATTTCAATGCTACATATATAAGTACATATCAAAGATTACATCAAGTTCACAAATTACGTTACAATTGGCTATGCAAGCCATACAAAGTATTACAAGAAATGTATACATAAATATCCATGTGATGATAAATCCTTAGTGCTCGATTTCCATGACACTGCTTTGTCTTCCGCAAAGCCAAGACCAAGAGTGGGTTCAGGCGCCTTTTCCGCCCAACCACGAAGTATAAATACTTCCCCGAATTTCTTTCTAGCTCGAAGAAAATTCTGACCCTATGCGAGGAGCCTAGCAACCTGGAATGGAGAAGCAGGAGGGAACTCTTGATGCAAGTCTGATGCATGTATGCAATCTAATCTAGAATGACATAACTCTTGCATGCAGGATGTGGCAGAGACTAATATCAATAATATATATGCTTTTAAAATTCCATCTATTTCAATGGTGCATATGCTTGGTCAAGCAACAAAAATAACAAAAGTGTTAGTTTCGAAAAGGAAAACTATCATCTCTGGAAATCCACACTCGACATCCTATCCCGAAAGTGGTTTCATAGATAATAAATATTGCATCTCATAGATAAGTTCAAGTTTCAAGCATTCTTTAACATTGAGCTCCTTCGAAAACATAATTTTAACTCTAAAGTTCGTTATTCAAGTTTGCTTGTCCAATTATTTTTTCAATACCATCAATAACTAAGTAAACCAAAGAAAAACATGTTCTTTATATCTATCTCAGCATCTCATTCAAATCAATTTACTTATATTTCAAGTGGTAAAAGAAAATATATGTATTTATATTCCTTTCCATCTGCATGCTAAGTTTTGATAATTCGATCAGTATAAAATATTTCCAATTAAATTGGTTCTATAAAAAGTAGATTTATAATTATTCATTCAAATGGAGTATTCTCTAAGTCATATATATATATAAGAAATAAAACTTGCTCATATACACAAATGCATATATATACATATTTGTATTATTTTACTTACAATAGTTAACCCAGATCATATGAAGTTTTGTTATTCAGCAACATATAACTGAATCTTACTCAGCAATATATATATATATATAAAACACCATACATACATAGATATACATTACACAGAGAAATTCTAAGCAAATCGCTGCCAAGGGAAATAATTAACTGTCCAAATGAAAACTCTTATAGTAGAAAACATTCTGTTAAATATACAATGAAATATATATATATATATATCCATATACAAAACAGATTGCAGATTTATCAAAATATTAAACCAGAATTGTATGCAGCAATTTGAGATTTCTTATTATATTAATCTTAGCAAATATATATATATATATAACTGAGAATACAAAAGTCTGAGTTACATGCAGTGATTGGAGAATTCTTTGTATGTAAATCTTAGCTTATATATAAATATAATTACATACATGTATATATAGTGAATATATATATAGTTATATGTATATAATTTAAGGAAATTATCATTATAACACATAATCAAATCTCAATACCTCAACATTCAAAAAACATACATGGCCATACAAGATTCATAGTGTATGAAGCACAGGACAGGCTTATAGAGAATTCGATTCATATTGTGCAAGATAAAATTAATGTTGAAAGTTTGTAAGGATAACATAAGGAGAGGGGCGGCTATTTGGAGGGAGGCGACTGCTGTGGAAGGGGCAACGCCCTCTCCTCATAGCCTTTGGCTGTAGTATATGACTCTCAAAATTAGTTGTTGGTTTTAAATAAAATTTCTATCAATTCCATGGATTCTCAGCTACTTCAAGCATTGCATGTATAACAGTATTTCAATATATATATATACACACAATATTGTTGTATTCAAATTGATAAACACATTCATTTTATTGAAAATATAAGAGAAGTTTTTATAATAAAAGTGTATTTTTATGTTCAGAATACGGAAAGCAGCAATATGGAATTGATATATATATATATGGATATAAGAAAAGAAATAAAATACGACTTGCAAAGCAATAAATTTTAATTTTCCTACATAGATAGACGATTTTAAACTTCAGAAACAAAGAAATTCAATCCTCTCATATATAATAGTTTATTCACACGTTCAAAAATCTAAAATATTGGAGAAACTTTTAAAAACCTGGAGAGAAACACTGTCCTTATTGATCTTGCACTGTTTCTATTGTTCTTTCCTTGTTCCATTCCTCTTCTTGTCCAATTTTTATCCAATTCTACTGTTCTTGTGTTGTATTCCTTTTGTTTTTAGAGAGAATAAGGAAATGAAGAAAGATAATAATTCTCCAAAATGAATCCTCTTGTTTTAAAAATAAGAGTTTTATAAACTTTTTATTACTTTTTCCTTCTTTTTCTAGTTTTATTTTGTGTTTTTTGTTTTGTTTTCCTAATTTTTAATCATCTTTGCTCATATATTTCTATTTTTATTGTTTTCTATCTTATCACTTTGTTTTCAAAAATCTTTCTATATTTCATTTTATTCTAAGTTTTCCAATAAATCTGATTTTAAAATAAAGCAAGATTTTTTTTCTATGCATACATTATCCACAATTTTACAAATTAAATAACATCTTAATCTTCAAATAAGACATTAACTAAAAATATACTAAACTAATTATTTTATTTCTATGCATTTTAAATTTACCACTTAATTCAATTTTAAATAAACACTGCAAAGTAAACACAATATAAACAATTAGTTAAATAACAACCTAAATGCAATTTATATAATTACTAAGTGGTGTGTGCATGCGAGAGAATCCGTTCCAACTTAACCTTGCCAGGTGACTAACCTCCTCTACCTCAACCACAATCTTTGTCTTCGAAAAACCTGCATCTCATGTAAACTTGGGCATCCATTAATAGATTAGTGTCCAAAATATAAATCAAAGAAATACATATCATTCTAATACATCATAATAATCATCACATTTCATTTAATTGAAATAAAATATCATCCATTGCATTTCATCTTTCAAATAAAATAATCATTCACCTAATTCTTATACAAATCTCACAACATTTATTTTACCACACACATTTATTCATGTTTCAGTTCCACTTAAGTAAAATCAAATAGTACCAAAGTTTGAGACGTGACACTTTCATTAAGGTATTTTGTCAAACAATTATACCAAGCAGCTCACTGCCTTGTCTATGCTACCAAATTTTCCGTATATCTCTCTAAAAATTTGGAATATACTCCTCCCACATTGGTACAATTTAGAAACTATTTTGGTTTTCATCTCTATTTCTAAATTTACCTCATCACTTTTATTTGTGATATATTTTAAATGTTTCCTTGATTAGTCTACCTACAAAGGATTCTAACCCTTCTCTCCATTTTTAGAAGACTCTTTATTGAAGGCTAAGTTAGCAACATGGGGAAAGGTGCAACTAGCTAGTGAGTGAGCTAGCTTTCCAACACTCTTTATCACCGTGACACCCCATTTCTATGAGGCATACACTTCCCCTACCTTCTCAACCCTACCACATTGGCAAGCTAGTGAGTGAGCTAGCTTTCCAACGCTCCACTAGCTTGCCAATGTGGTAGGGTTGAGAAGGTAGGGGCAGCATATACCTCATAGAGATTCATGGCACCCCATTTCTATGAGGTATACACTACCCATACCTTCTCAATCCTACCACATTGGCAAGCTAGTGACTGAGCTAGCTTACCAACACTCCACTAGCTTTCCAATGCGGTAGGGTTGAGAAGGTAGGGGCAGCGTATGCCTCATAGAAATGGGGTGCCACGGTGAAGTGGAGCCAGCTTGTCAATGCTCCAATAGCTTTCTAATGCGGTAGGGTTGAGATGGTAGGGGCAGCATATGCCTCATAGAAATGGGGTGCCACAGTGATATACATTACCATGACACCCCATTTCTATGAGGCATACGTGGGGTGTCACGGTGATGTGGAGCTTACCAATGCGGTAGGGTTGAGAAGGTAGGGGCAGCATATGCCTCATAGAAATGGAGTTCCATGGTGATATACATCACCGTGGCACCCCATTTCTATGAGGCATATGTTGCCCCTACCTTCTCAACCCTACCACATTGGCAAGCTAGTGAGTGAGCTAGCTTGCCAAGAGGGTAGGGTTGAGAAGTTAGGGGCAATGTGATAGAAACCTAGGTGGTGAAGACCTCAACCAACTCAAAATGATCAGAGTGAAACAACAAACCAGCCCCTTAAATACTATACACTCAACTTATCCCAAACACACACCTAAAGGCTTGCAGCCCTCCAACACTGCTTTTTCTCAATATCTTTTAGAGAAGGTTTTACAAAGACCTAAAAAACATCATCTGAGACACACTTCAACTCCTAACACAACATACCAAAAGGTTTCAAGAGGTTTCTTTGCAACAATATTGAAAACTAATAGGTTGCCCTACCTTGTAGGCCACCAAATAGCCCTCTTTTACAAAGGAGGTACCTCCAAAAAACTTTGTTTTCACCAAATCTTAACTAATAGTCACTAATTGTGTTAAAAAACAATAAATTCAACCATTATTTCTTAGAGTCTTGACGTCTAAAACAGTGTACCACCAAACCCTCAACTTTCATGCAAATAACCTAGGGTTTATTGAAAGTCTTGACAACCAAGCTTACCAGACTTGACCAATACCAACAACACTTCAAAAATACCTTGCACAAACTCAAACAACCATTACATGGAATTTTCCTTCAACATTTCATCAAAACCATTCTTTAACACCCTATTTACACAAGGAAAACAATGTAATTCTTCCTATCTTGTAATCATGGCATGCCCCCGCACCACCTTTGTCTATGCTAGAAATAGTCTTGTACAAGATAATTGTAAGTATTTTTTATGAAGCATTGAATGACATATATATCATTTATTTGAATGGAAAAATAATTTAGGAACTAATATTCATCTCATTACCATGCTACATGTAAAATTATTCGCCATGCCAAAGAAACGAAGAAGGAATAAACTAACAAATGAAGAGTATGAAACCTTCAAAGCAAAGGAGAGAGAATGGGTGGCAAAATATTGTGAAAAGAAGAAATTGGGTACTATTAACGAAAACAAGCCAACTGAAGAGGAACCTCAATAGTAAAAAAGAGAACAGGATTTGGCAGCACAAAGGGCATGAATAAGAAAGCATCATGCTAAGATAGATTCATATATTGTAGTTGGAGACACACCCTCTACAGACAGTGAATACGAAGGGATACTATTAAGCACAAGCGAATATGGAGCAACACTAGCTTCTGCAAGTGAATATGGAGGGACACCATCTATTACAAGTGAATATGGTTGGACACCATCCAGTGCATCTCAAGTTGAGAGTATGTATCATCACTTGGATTTGACAAAGAAGGTATGCCATCATCCCCATGAGAAGCTCAAGGTATGTCTTCTACTCCACCCTCAATCAAAGGTACGCAATCTAGCTCACCTCAATTAAATATTGATGAAATTCCTAATGTTGAGATGCATGTACCTAGAAGAACACCACCTAGAATTTTGCATAGAAAGCCAAAGTATTTGATTAATATTGATGAGGATATTTTGCAGCACATGGAAGGTAAGATTCCAACACACACTTGTAGAAGATATACTGATAAGATTTGGAAATTCTACTATGAAAGGCTAAATGAGACCACAAGATGTCAACTATTTGTTGAAATGATGCGGGGTATAAAGCATAGAGACATCATGAAGACTCTTGGGTTGAGAACATCGAATGCATCAAATGAAAACACTATTGTGAAGAATCTAATGGATGCATATGAGAGTGTGGGTAAGACCTCATGCTCAAAGGATAGTAATGTCACGCGATGTGTCATTACATCAACTTTGGTAAGCAGTCAAACAAAGAGAGCTCATCTCATTAGAAAGACGAGTGAAAAAATGAAAATTAGTAGAAAAACTTTATCAAAAGTCATTCAAAGGTGGCAAAGAATTGAGGGCACCGATTCAAATGAATTATGGGCATTCTTGGGGAGACTACCACAAAAAGATAAAAAAATTCTTGAACCATTGAGAACACTAATTGAAGAGTATTGTAAGAATAAAACAAGGCCATCTTCGAATCAAAGGGATGTGGTAAGAAGGAGAATCAATAGTCGGAACCGTGAGCCACATCCAAAGCATTTTTTGGATATGAATCAAACCCAATTTTTTTGTAAATTTCAAATGGATTATCCTCAAATTAGTATTTGTCAAAGATTTTTTGAAATGCTTAAACCTTTTTATGTCAAGATAAATCACACACGCACTACTTGTTGTTGTAGACTACATATTGAATTCTCTAACCAATATGATTTTTATTCTTCTATATGTTGTGATTTGCATACTAACAATGTTTTGCAAGATTGTGGCATAGAAGCCCCAACAAAATCTTCAAGAGAGTTCTTATAAAAAAAATTATGTGAAATATAGGATGGAAAAATATTCTACAAGACAACATGCTTGGATGGTTCATGTGGGCATTGCAGTGGCTTACAACATATGCCAATATGTCAACATATGGAAAGCAAAGATGAGGAAAGGAAAAAACTAGTAGAGTTTGGGAAGTATAAAATGGTGGCATACACTACAAAAGATGGGTCTAAAGCAAAAAGGTGTGATTTGCTTATTTAGAAGATTCTAGTGTATCAGTTTATGTCTGTGTTTTGTGACAATATAGTGTATGAGTATGCAAGGCATACCTATAGAGCTTGATGGCTAGACATGCAATTCAAGCTATGCAAGGACACCTTTCCAGTTGGTAGCATAGTATTAGTGGTTGAGTTTGCAGAGAACTACACTCTACAGCTATAGCATGAGGTGCAGTCACAGTATTACAACTCCACACTGGTTTTTATATTTGTGCAAATATCATTCATTCATGTAGCTGATAGTACAAAGGGCCAAAGAAAGATATTGAGGGAGTATCACTTTTATATTAGTGATGATCCCATAGATTCTCCAGAGTTCGTGCAAGGTTGCTTCTAGATATTCTATAGTGATTTGGCTAAGAGGGCATAGCATACGGTCAACATATAATATGGTCGGATAACTGTGCAATACAGTTCAAGAACTTACATATGTTCTACTGGTTGAGCAGGATGCATGTCATTGTAGGTGTACAACATATGTGGAACTTTTGTGAGATCGAGCATGGAAAGGGGGAGCATGATGGTGTAGGTGCATGCATGAAAAGAGCATTAGCACAAGAAGAGTTAAAGTATAAAGGTAGCGCAAAGTTGAAAAATGTAAGATCAATCGTTGAGTGGTGTAATGCTTCAATGGGTCCAGGTAATGAAGGTACATCTTCAGTTCATAGGTATTTTTGGTTGACAGATGATACTAACATTGCACCATATGAGGATTGTTGTACACTAATAGGATCGAGTGAGCTACAATATTTCCTTAGCTCAAATGCAGGTTTATGGAGTATCGATACACATAAGATGGAATGCTTTTGTTCTTCATATACAATGCAATCCTAGAATAATTGTGAGTTAGGGGAGTGGGTTGACAAATGGTTGATAAGTTATCTTAGCCCACTTCACATGTATCACCCTCTGACACATTGGAACTAACATAGATGGAATCATCAGTCAACTATGACCACGTATCAGATCTAGCTCAACCAAGTAATATATCTGTTTGCTTAGTTTTTGAAATTCTATATTGTTATATTACTTTGTAGTGTATTCATAATGTTGACTAATTTCAAGAGATTTGCTACACATATCAATGTAGGGAAAGTTTATGCAGTTATTGTAGACGAAGACAACAAAGAGGGAATGGACTATTACTTGTGCCATTTTGTTGAGGCTAAAAATAAATTAGAGGCCCCAGTTATAGATGGAGAAAACATTGAATACCCTATAGGCTCAGTTGTTACTGAAACATGGCTTAGAAGGTACCCACATTAGAGTGTTAAATATTGGTTGTTTCAGTACTTTAACACACATCATAAGATTCTTCATTACTTGAACCTTATTGTGGCATCCAATGTTTCTTTGACCAAATATAGGGGTATACCTTTGAATAAGCTCTTTTGGAAGGTATGTGAGTCCGACCACGAGGTAATACTTTACACAATAAAGAGTAGAGTAGACTCGGATGGTTCATTGGATTAATTTGTAAGTATGCATACCAGTTCTTATTAATTTATACTTGTATGCAGATTAATTTGTTTGATGGCAATGCTATCTTCTTTTACTTTGCCTATTTGTAAATAACCTACTACAAATTTATTGGTCCCCCCTTGTAGAAAATGAAAATTTATGATCCATCCAAGATAATGTCAACCAGAAAAACAATGCAACATCCTTATTTTGATGATCTCGACAAATCTCAATCATGATTTTACGCCATTACAAAACTGTGTGCAAATCTTGGTGAGAGAATTTCAAGTTATTCATTTAAAGTTAACCTTATCATGAGTAGCTATGATGTAGACATTATAAGAGAATCTAAAATTTCAACTCACTTTATTCATGAGAGGTGTTGTGTGCAATAGGTATCTTGGAACTCCCACTGAAGATGTATGACAAGGAGTGACTAAGTTGAGAGACTGGCATGCCTATATGTAAGTGCCTTAAATCTATTTTCATTTCATTTCCATTTTGGATGCTCTTTCTTTTTCTCTTTTACTTTGTGTATTTGTAAGTAAACTACTAAAAATTCATTGGTCTCTCATTGAAGAAAATGTTGATTTATGAGCCATCAAAGAGAATCTGAACCAAAAAAGCAATGCAACATCCTTATTTTGATGATCTTAACAAATCTCAATTTTGATTTGAAGTAATTATAAAAGAGTGTGTGAAGCTTAGCGAGGGAATATCAAATTACTCAATTAAATGTAACCTCATAATGAGTACCTATGATGTATTGCAATTTGGTGTTTTTCAATTTGAATATGTAAGTGGTGTAGGAGCACCTTGCTCACAAAATGCCTACAAAAGGAAAAAATTCAAAAAAATGAATTTTCATATGTAAAATATATGTAAAAGGTCATGTGAAGACCTATTTCAATGTATTTGAATGTTTATTAGGTCGCTAGGAGGTGAGACAATTGAATTTGCAAAAAAAAAAAATGCTAAAAGTGCAAAAGTTGTAAAAATTGGCAAAAATGCAAGAAAAGGCAAAAAAATTAGAAGTTGAAGTCTTTTTGTGGGAAATTAGAGTGATAGGTCATTGAAGGAAGTTGAAAAGGCAGTTATTATTTGGGAAACATCTATATACAGCATGTAAAGTCGAGCAAAATAGAGATCTTTTGTATTCTTGAAGATTTACAATCAATAAAGTCCTTGTTTTAGTGATTTTCTGAGTTTTTCCAATTGTTCATTAGCTTGTATGGACTGTATAGTAGTTTAAAGCCTTGAATCTTGCTTTTTAAGGTAGAATAGTGAGGTATCTTTCATTTGAATCTATTTAGGAGGGTATCCATTGAGTTTATCATTAGTTTGAACTGATTTTTCTGAACTCAGTCTATAAACCCTCAAGATTGGGGTTTTGAGAGTCTAGATAACCAACAATTACTACTCCACCAAATTTGATAGTTTAGATCAGTGGAGTGGTTTATTCTTAGGATTTTTTAGGTGTTTTTGTGTTTATTTGTGCAGGGGAATTCAAGAAACAAAGGTGGAGTTGCTACTATAGGGTTTTATGATGAATTTTCAAGTGAAAAGTGTGGCTCCAAGTGGTGTTTTGAGGAAAACGAAGTGTTCAAGGATGGAGGGAGTTTGAGAATGCATATGCAGACATATCTAAACATTTTTGGAGTAGTGGCTAATATTTTGAAGGTTTGCGATGTTGTTTTCTATCAAACCCTCATTCTTTTTGCATGGTTTAAGCCTAAAAACAAGGTTTCTATTGTTGGGTGTTTAATTGGGCCTTTAATCCCATAAATTTTGGTGAATCCTAAGTTTTGACACATGATAAAATAATTTTTGAAGTCATATGGGGTTTTGCAGTTGATTTAGTGGTAGTCCCTTTGTAAATTTGGCCTAATTTGAAGTATTTTCCAATGGGTAGGCTATTGGTTTACACATATTTTCCAAAACAAGTATATCTGATTTTTGGATATGTTAATATTCGCCAAAATTTGTTGTTAAAAATATATTGGGATAGGTTTGAAAGGATCTCAATAAGAAGTTACGCCTAATTCAAGGTTTGGAAACCTACTTGCAATTTGATGCCTTGATAGCTAAAATGGGAAATTTTTTGTAAACAGTGATTTCAATGATTCTTTATGATTGAAACCTATCTAAAAGGTGTTGGAAAACATGCCTCAATTCTTTTATAAGATCTAGGAAGCTAGCTTGTTGTTTTGAGTGTTTTGAGCAAGGTTTACATGGTGTGTAAAATGATGTTTTGATTGCTAAAATGTGGTAATTTGAGTAAACAAATTTTTCAGAGTTTGAATGTGTATTGAAACTGCCAAGATAATGTATTCAAATATGTATCTATGGTTTGGTAAAGGTGCAGACTTTAATCTTGAAGATTTGATGTTTTGAGTAAGGTGGATTTTTGGTGCAAAATGGTTTTTTTTACTGCAAGTTAATGGTAAATCTGATGGCCAGTGGTTTGTAAACATGTATCTTATTTATTTCAGTCAATAACATGCTATTTATAGTGTCTTGGATTCCTGGTGAATGCTTAGAAGGAGACTCAATGGTTTGTAGTCTTATTCCCTCATTGAAACAAGTTGAAATGATGAGTAATTGGTTGAAAAGTGAAATAATTGAATGGTTTAATGTTGCTAATCAGGTTATGGCTTTGATACAGTCAATATGATTCTGGTAAGGTTGTTTTGAATCTAATAATGACATGAAATACTGATGAAGTTATTGGCATGTTGGTTTCCTTATAGTTTCTAATGGGAAAAGTGGGATTTTGGTGAATGGATAAGTGAATTTTTCATGAAAGTTGAGCAAAAGAATTATGTTTGTTTAATTTGATCTTCTCTTGTTAAGTTTGGGTCAGAAGTACCCTAATGGTTTGTGGATCTTGGTAGATAATCTTGCATCAGTAAGCAAGGGGTTTCAATCTTCACAAAACTTCAAATGAATGAGTTTCAAACAAAGTTTCAACCAACAACTCGCTATCTCTTCAATTTTAACCCTTCACTTAGCTTTGTCTAGTAGGTTAGAAAACCCTAGTTTTAAAAAAATTTCTCAAAAAATTCTTAAATGAATTCACAAACAAATGACTGATCTAGATAGCCATTATTGAGTTACAACACATACTTCAAAATAAATAGTGATTGTCTTAGAACATGTGCATCAAAAATGACCAAAGTGCAAAAGGACAATAATTTTTGACGGGGTATTACTCAAAAACCATGGTGGTTATGAAATCTTCATCTAAGCCTACAAGATCACGTTGGGCCCCTCTACAAAAACCTCTCTCAATTTTTTCTATCTCAAAGTGGTTTTCTTGTGGTGGAAGATTTTCACTTGATAGAAAAAGTGTCAAATGCAAGCAGTGCAAAGTTGCAAAGTGGTGCAACTTTTGTTCTACAACTCGTGTGACCAAACAAACTATTCCAACATGTTTGAATAGGTATTTTTACACTAGGATGGTCCTCTTTCACACCCAAACACGTGGAATTTCTTTGATCTACATTCAACCGAATTGATCCCTTAAGAGTTCAAAGTGCAAAATGGCTACAAACATCAACATAATGTTACTCAAACACCATGATGCTTAGAAAATTCTCATCTAATCTTACAAGATTGTGTTGGGCCTCTCTAAAAAGACCTCTCATTTTTTTCTATCTCAGAGTGGTTTTTCCATGGTGGCGGATTTTCACTTGATGGAAAAAGTGTCAAATGCAAGCAGTGCAAAGTTACAAAGTGGTGCAAATTTCATTTTGAAACTCGTGTGACCAAACAAACTATTCCAATGCATATGAATAGGTATTTTTATGCTAGGCATGGTCCTCTTTCGCACCCAAAAACATAGAATTTCTTTGAGCTATGTTCAACTAGATCGATCCCTTATGAGTCCAAAGTGAAAAATGGCTGCAAATTAACTTCAACATGTTGTTACTCAAATATCGTGTTATTACTTGAATACCGTGATGCTTAGAAAATTCTCGTCTAATCTTAAAGGATTGAATTGGGCCCCTTTACAAGAACCTCTCTCAATTTTGGCTATCTCGGAGTGGTTTTTCTGTGGCGGAGGATTTTCACTTGATGGAAAAAGTGTCAAATGTAAGCAGTGCAAAGTTGTGAAGTGGTGCAACTTTTGTTCTGCAACTCGTGTGACAAAACAGACTATTCCAACATGTCCAAATAGGTATTTTTATGCTAGAAATGGTCCTCTTTTGCGCCCAAACATGCGAAATCACTTCAAGCTACTTTCAACTGAATCGATCCCTTAAGAATCCAAACTACAAAATGGCTGCAAACTTTAGCATGAGGTTACTCGAATACCATGAAGCTTAGAAAATTCTCATATAATCCTACAAGATCAGGTTGGAACCCTCTATAAAAACCTCTCTTAGTTTTGGCTATCTAAGAGTGGTTTTCTCGTGGTGGAAAATTTTCACTTGATGGAAAAAGTGGCAAATGCAAGTAGTGCAAAGTTGCAAAGTGGCGCAAGTTTCATTCTTCAACTCATGTGACCAAATGAACTATTCCAATGCATTTGAATAGGTATTTTTATGCTTGGCATGGTCCTCTTCTATACCCAAACATGTGGAATGGCTCTGAGATACATTCAACTAGATCGATCCCTTAAGAGTCCAAAGTGTAAAATGGCTGCAAACTTTAGCATGTTGTTACTCGGATACCATGATGCTTAGAAACTTCTTGTCTAATCCTATAGGATTTAATTTGTCCCCTCTACAAAAACCTTTCTCAGTTTTGGCTATCTCGGAGTGGTTTTTCCGTGGCAGTGAATTTTTATTTGATGGAAAAAGTGTCAAATGCAAGCAATGCAAAGTTAAGAAGTGGTGCAACTTTCGTTCTGCAATTCATATGACCAAACAGACTGTTCCAACACATCTAAATAGGTTTGTTTATGCTGGGAATGATCCTCTTTCACACCCAAACACGCGAAATCGCTCTGAGCTACATTCAACCGGATTGATCCCTTAAGAGTCCAAAGTGCAAAATGGTTACAAACTTCAGCATGTTGTTACTCAGATACCATGATGCTTAGAAACTTCTCATCTAATCTTATAGGATCACATTGGGCCCCTTTACAAAAACCTCTCTCGATTTTAGCTCTCTTGGAGTGGTTTTCCCATCAGATTTTCACATGATGGAAAAAGTGTCAAATGGAAGTAGTGCAAAGTTGCAAAGTGGTACAACTTTCGTTCTACAACTCGTGTGACCAAACGGACTATTCCAATGTGTCTGAATAGGTATGTTTATGCTAGGAATGGTCATCTTTCACACCCAAACACATGGAATCACTATGGGCTACATTCAACCAGATTGATCTCTTAAGGGTCTAAAGTGAAAAAGGGAAGCAAACTTTGACAGGTTATTACTCAGAAACTATGACGCTTACGAACTCTCCATTTGAGCCTACGGGATTGCGTTGGGCCCCTCTACAATAACATCTCTCAGCTTTTCTTATCTCAGAGTCATTTTCTTGTGGTGTTTAGTTTTCACTTGATGGAAAAAGTGTCAAATGGAAGTAGTGCAAAATTGTAAAATGGTGCAACTTTCATTTTGCAATTCATGCAACCAAAAAAACTGCTCCAACATGTCCTGATAGGTAGTTTTACGCAAGGCATGGTCCTCTTTTCACATCCAAACATGCAGAATCTCTCTGAGCTACATTCAACCAGTTTGATCTCTTATGATGGCATGCAAAATAATGGAAAAGAGAAACATACACACGATGGTTGAGAAGTCTGAGTATTCTACACAAAAAGCGTATGATCATTGGTGCAAAGCACCTTGTTCCTTCATTTGATGAACGAGGTCTAGTTCAGTGGTTTTAGTCATTATAATGTCAAATAAGGCCATGATAGGAAATTTTGTAATCTTTCTTTTAGTTTTGAGTTAGTGTGGGGTCATTTGAGTCAATTATGTAAATACAAATAAGAAAATAGCATTGGTAAAGGCATTGGAAAAGATTATTAACATTGTCCCTGTTCAAGATTTAGAATTTAGGCCTTAAAAGAAAGGCTAGATGAGGTGAAAAGAAAAAATTGCTTGATAATAAGTTAGAATAGGTTGGAAATAGGGTGATTTTGTGGAGTTTGATGTGTTCAAATGGTCTGCAAGGACAAGGGAGGTCAAAAGTATGTTATCGCATGATGCCCTAATTGGGAATAGAGGGGTTTTGAATGGAAAAGAGAGGTTTGAGGGAGTAAAAGTGGGTAAAGTTAAGGGGAAACATAATTTGGTGGTCAATTAAGTTTGTGCAGGTAGAATGAAGAGTGTTGGAAGAGGTTTTGAGGTTGTATGGCTTTTGGATATGGGGTTTTCAATAAACCCTAGTGAAATTTGAGAAAAGTGAGGGTTTAGAGGATAGTGGGGTTAGAGGGCCAATCATGCCCTAAAAATTGTGGATTTTGTGGATTTGCAAACTAGTAAATGCTGCCCAATGGTGTTTTGCAATTGGAAGAGTGATTGAGAGCATGCTGCTTTGTTAAATAAACCTATTTAGGGGTCTAGGACAGAGTTGAGTCCATTTCTTATTTGTATTATAAATTATAACTTGCTTTCTCTCGAGTCCATTTCGTATACAAGAAATAATATTGCAAAAAGTTGACATATAAAATTTTTGACGTGTTTATATGGTGACACATCAAGAACATAACAATTCATTTTGTACTATCAGAATTATGCTATGAAAATGTTTAAATACTATTGAAGATAAATGTTTGTATAATAAAGTATCAAGAAGTTTACTACCTCATCTACTTTGAATATTATGTTTTGCAAGTGTTGTGAAGATTATGTATCCTTTGCTTAATTGAGTTGTTCCAATCAAAGGATTAAATATATTGGAATCTTTTTATGAATCATTTCATGGAATACTAATTGAAAACATGTTTATTGCTTTTAGATAAAGTTGTTTAGCATCAATCAGTTAATATTCAAGACAAACCATGAAGGACAACAATGTTCAATGCTAGGGCTAACCAATTAATAAGTATAGACGTGAATAATTCAAGCATGTACATGTGAATAAGGGAAGCACAAGTACTCAAAAACACATAATCCTTGAAGTATACACACGAATACATAGTATACACAAATTAATACAAAGTATATGCACGAATACAAGGTATACACATGAAAACACATAAGTCACAAAGTATACATTGGAACACACATAAGTTGCAAAGTATACACGTAAGTTGTAAAGAATACACTTGAATACACATAACTCATATCTATTGAGCCATCAATTTAGAATGCAAATATGGACACCATCAATAAAAAATATTTGTATTAACCAAATAGTTATGTAGGCATATATCAATATATGTCAATATAAGTATGAAATATAGGTACAAAATAACCATATAGGCTTACGAGAATGCCATATAGGTATACAATGTCAAATATATCCAATACAAAATATGTACAAAACTGTCATGTAGGCATACAACAAAGGGCTCTACAATAAAAAATCATTGATATCCATGCTCTGGAAATAAATTCTTTCCCTTTTCTTGTTGATTAGATGGCGATAGGTCTCTCACTCATTTGTGTTTCACTCGAGGAGTGCTCCTGCTCCTCCTCCTAGTGTTTAGTTCATGGTGAAGTTTTAACTATTACAATAAGAAGTAAAGACATTAATATATAGAAATTACATTATAAAAAATTATATATTTAACAAAATAATCACTTAATTCCATCTCATGATCACTCTCCATGAGGGAAATATTCACACGCCCATGCTGAGGAGCGCTCAAGCCCTATATAAACCATCCAAATATAAATTAAACTATGAGTTGATAATGGTCTGATTTTTCACTTACTAACATCTATAACAACGAATGTAAATTGAAATTCACTAATTTTCCTCATACCTCCCCTGCCAGAGCCATCGATGATTGTATAGCAGATGAAAAACCAATCTCCATTTCCCTCGTCACATTTAGAGGTGTTTTAGCTTGCAACATTTGAAAATAAAACAAAAAATTATTCAATCACAAAAACTACAATAGCGATCGACGTCATGACTTATAATGTATGAGATAATGAACAAAATTTTGAGTATTTATTAAACTATATATTTCTTATTATCATTCTTACTATTTTCCCTATCCATATCTTGTTTGAAAGGACATGTTTTTAGGCTTTTACCCATAGTAGCAATCCAGTGAAATGTTTGATCAAATGATTTTGTACACATGTATGATAATTGTGGTGGCATAGAGAAGGTAGTGAACTATTTGAAAAAATTCCTCAAAGAAATGGGGTCTCGTGGTGATGGAATTCCATTACAAACAAATGCATGTCATGGCATTCCATCACCATAAGACCGCATTTCTTTCAGGCATTTTTCCAGAAAGTTAATCTCCTTCTCTATGGTATTACTGCTTACTATTATGCTTTGATAGATTTTTTCCAAGCATCCATAGTTTGTCATGCAAGTGCACCTTTGCAAGAACATGCCTCCATGACAAGCAAAAAGTAAAAAGTGAATTCTTTGAAAATATTTCAAGCAGTAAAAAGTGGTCTCATGGAATGCCATGACAAGCAAATGCTATTGGAAGCTGCTCCTAGACTTATTACTTATGCTATGTGAAGTAATTGCATCACTACTTATGTTGACTTTCTAAACAACTATATTGTAGTTGAAATTTTGACATCTATCAACATCTAGTTATTAGTTATGGAATGTGAAGTAATGCTTTGATTTTGAATGATATACAATGCAATGAATCAATGATATGAATATAAACTACACAAATTTATTAAGTACAATTCATTAGTTAAACTCTTTATTCTATTACCTACGTGTAGGTTTGAGTAAATACACTAGCACTAGGAGGTGTTCCCTGGAAAACTTCAATACTAGCCTGTTCAACATCCAAAATCACATATTAAAATATCATTCATAAAACAATGCTATTAACATGTAATAAATTTATAATTGTTTACTAGTTACATACCCCACTGATAGGTGTACTATAGAAATAAGTAGGTGTAGGGCCGGTGTATCCAATCTCAACACTGTGACCCTACAATTTTATTAAAATCATAAAACTAAATTAGTTAATTTTGTATTTCAAAATCAAAATTTAATAAATTAAATTCAATAACATGCTAACTTTTACCTAATTGTCAATTATGCTAACTTTTACCTAATTATCAATGCCATACACCTCATGCAAATGTCAGTTTCCCTCTCCATATCCATAGTTGTATATGGATCCTACGTAGTAGCCTCATGAGTGTCAGTGAGGTCATATAAACAAGTTGCCCCACAAGATTGACACACATGGGTTCAAAGTCCACCACTCAAAGACTCCCTTGGATGGCATTGTAGAATAGGGATAGTATGATGGATGACACTCTAGGTCAAAGTGTTGATCACCTACAATGTCTCTATGTCGGCACTCTACTTCATGATGGAAGGCATAACAATGTGCTCATGAGGCGGCCTAGTGAGAGCTCATCTCCCTTGCCACGTAGGATCCGACTGTGCACCAGTTCTATCCTAAGCTGACCCTCCACCTCTTCCCTAGAAGTCCCTCATATCAAAATAAATTGGGATTTTGTTCAATATGAACTCACTATATAGTTTCCTAAGAAAATACTGCGGGACTTTACAATTGTTGCATGGTGGGTAATCAAAGACCATGTACAACCTATCATAAAAATAGTTACTAATATATTGGTGGTGGCACTAATGAATAGGAAACCTCTTCACATTGAGGGTAAGATTTTGATTTGTGTGTGGGTCAGTAAATAATGAGAACAAATCACCTTTTGTAATTTTTAAATCCTTTACATCTATATATGATAGTTTATCCATGTAATAAGCCCTAGCCACCTACCTCCTATCTTGCCATCCAATTATTTGTTTGCTAATTGAATCTACATTTTTTAACATATCTTTCAATGAACTTGCTAGTGTCATTCTTTCTGTAGTTGAACCATTTGAATCACTCAACCTACTGATTAAATCCTCAATTTATTTTTTGTTGTTCTCAATTTCACTCATTAAAGTTTTTGTTAAGTGTCAGGAGGGTGTTGAGTGATTGGTGGAGGAGGTTGTTGTTGAGGTTGATTTTGTTGTTGAGAATTTTATTCTTGAGGATTTGGTTGCTCTTCTTGTTGAGGATTTTGAGGGTTTGTAGGTTGATTTGCATCTCCTAAAAAAAAATAATAATAAAAAAAAAAAATATATATATATATATATATATATCAAATACAACCTAAAACTAACAAATTGAAAACAAAAAGCAAACAATCCTTACCTCTTACACCTCCTTGTTGTCATAGTGCCATCCTTGCGAAGAAATAGCAACCGTTGGTGAATACTTTTGCACAATACCTCCTAGAATGTGAGCATGAAAAAATGGGGGTTTTGGTCATGGGAACAACAAAAACACAATCGAAATGAATAATGAATGAGTTTCACTTTTTTTTCTTTTAACATGTTATAACATGAATGTGTTATAATGTGCTCGTGTTATGGGCTCGTTATAGCTAAGCCTCAGGCTCGACACACTAAGCCATAATGCGAGCGTGTTATAACGCGCTCACATTATGAATTTTCAAAACTTTTTTTGAAAGTGGCCACAAATTGGCTACCCATCTCCATGCACCCACCCCCTAGGCCAATGAAAAAGTTGAGGTGAACAATAGAGAAATTGAAGCTATTCTAACCAAAACAATAGCTATCCACAAAAAGGATTGGGCAAACAGGTTACCAAAAGTTGTTTGGGCCTACAAAACTACTTAGAAAACAACTATAGGCTTCACTCCATTTGAGTTAAATGGAAAAACAACCATGATGCCCATTGAATTTGAACATAAGACTCTTAGGAATGCAATAGATTTTGGGATGGATATCTTTGAGGAAGAATGAGAAAGAATCATGCATCTGAATGATTTGGATGAGATGAGGAGAGAAACCTTGCATCACACAGAGGTAGTATAGAATCAGAGAATCAAGAGGCATGAAAAACTCATCAAGGACAAGAAATTCCAGTCAGGTGATTGGGCATTGCTCTATGACTCAAGGTATTAGGAAAATGCTAGAAAATTGTAGACAAGGTGGCTAGGACCATATGAGGTTGCTAAAGTATTCCCTAATGGTGTTGTTCAACTCACTACTATTGACCCAGTCAGATTCAAGTTGCTTGTCAATGGTCATTTCCTCATATTGTATCACAAGCCAACTTCCAAGGACGAGTTCCTACAACAATTCACTCAGCATGCTACACCTAAGCTTCTTGTAGCCAAAGGAAGTGGACCTAGTGTCCCTCCTTTTGGCTAATTAAGGTATATACTTGTCATAATAAAGACTTCCACTTTTGTGGGAGTTCACTTCTTCACCCATCCACCCATCTGCCCATCCATCTCCACCTTTTTGTCTCTTACATCACTTCACTTCATTCCACCTCATTTTTCATTAATTGCTCAATTTATTTCCTAAAAAGGTGAATGATACTTTCTCCACAATCTTTGCAATGAATCCTCCACACATTCAGGTATGTGCGCATTAATTTTTATATCTCAATTGTCTTTAGTGCACTCATTTAATTATTGTGCGTTAATATGGATGTTCACCATAGCATGCCATTATTCCCTACCCCTGTCAAATCATCATCCCGCATGTGAGGACACATGCCCAAATTTAGGTTGGGGGAGGAAGAAAAAGATGTGAATAATTTTCCCATGTGTCAGTCCATGCTAGTCTACGTCAACAAAATTTAAATTGAGTTGATTTGAAATCTGAGTGAGAGGATGGATCACATGTGTGAGGTGACACCAACTTCCACTACCATTTCTCTCCATCATAGCTTTCCTTTATTAATCCTTCCTTTCCATTATTGACCCTATCACAATCTCAAGCTACAAACAAAAGGTAAAAAGGGAAAATTCAATCCACATTGGCATTGGAAATTTGGCAAGTGTTGCAGGAAGGTGAATTTTGTTTTCAAATGATAATTGCAAGAAGGAAACCACAGAGTGATTGTTTAATTATAGACAATGGGAGGTAGGTTAATTTGAAATGAACCCACGGTGCATGATGTATTACTACAGGATGTAACATGCTTGACCAAATTTAGAAACCGTGGATGGTTAGCCTACTTCCTAAAGCTAGATGGTTTTGATGAAGACATTGTACTAGAATTCACCCAGACATTGTCTGAAGGGAAGGCCATGGTAAAAGGGTTGGAGGTCATGGTGACTGAAGAAAGGATTGCAGAAGTTACAGGGTTACCTATCAATGGTGAAAATTACCCTGCCTCCAAAGATGCCATGTTAGCTAGGGCCAAATTTACAGAATTGAGCAACCCTCCATTGAGCATAGATAAAAAAGGTGTGAAGAGGACCTCTCTGTGCAAGCTATGGAAGTAGATAGTTGTTTATGTCATAAGATATGTCACATGTGAAGGTCACCTATTGAATATGCATTCCGTGCACTTCAAAATTTTGAATCACATGAGGCATAGGAGGAGGATGAATGTGCTAAACATGCTATACAATCTTCTTTCAATCATGGAGGATGAGAATAAAAAAGGTAGGGATAATTATGTTTCCCACCTTGTCTAATTAAATTGTTAGTTGAGAATTCTATGCATGATATATCTGGAATGACTTGGGAAGAATTCATAAAAATTGATCAAATTAGACCAGAGCACTTGAGACCTAGGGTTTTACCTCAACCTCGTAGGTCTAGCAAGAGATTGAGCATGGCTGAAGCCACTCTTGGTGCTTCAACCTATGGTACAAGGTAGTGTAAACCCTCTTGCAATAGAAGAAACCATAGAAATTAGCTCTTCTAGGATAGAGCACTCATAAAAAGAAAGTTCATCACCAGATTATGATGATGGTGTTCCACTTGGAATCCTAATGAAAAATAGGGCACAAAAGAGAGGCAAAAATGAGAAAAGGAAAATCTAAAAAGCAGATGGCAGAAAAAAGAAGTACCAAACTCTAAGAAGAAGGTTGACACTATTCATCCTGTAGCCAATGAAAAACATGAGAGCCCTCCTAGAAAATCAAGAACAACCAACCCAGCCTTTGGTATGCCTCCCTAGGAAATCCCTAAGTCTACAGAAATATCACAGGGGGACACAGAAGCTCTAATGGGGTAGGTGAATGTCGAGGAAGAGGATATATTTAAGACGACAACAAACATAACATTGGAAGATCTTGTTGATATTGCAGAACAAGTGGAGAATCAAGGGTATGAGGAAAATCAAGATTTCCTACAGCAAGAGATCCTACAACATGAGCGAGAGCAAGAACAAGAGTAAGGGTTCCTATAGCAACAACAAGAACAAGAACAATCAGTGCCCCTGCAGCTAGAATTAACAGGACAACCTGAATCCTTGCAGTTAGTACTATATGGAGAGCAAGCATTAGTGCCAGGGAAAATGCTGGTAGGAATGCATAACCTCCCTGATTTTTCAATGCACATGGTAGTTATGCATTTATGGAAAGATATGCAAAGAAGGGAAGAAGAATGGAAGAAGGAGAAACATAGATTGAAGAAGGAAATTCAAAAGAAAGATGAGGAGATTGAAGACAAGGATGCAGAAATTGCCACCTTGAAGAAGAAGGTGGATGATATGGCAGCCTTGGTACCACATATTTTAGAGTGCAGGACCTCTCCAAGGGTCTATGCTCTGCATTTGAAGGAGAAATATCTCTCTTTTAAGCTAGCAAGGATTGCCTCAAGTTTGAACCCTTCCATTGAGACTCTTGTTGAATTTTTCAATGCTTATCAAATGGCTTCCCCTAAAATGAAGAATTTGTTATGTGAGTTTTATTTGCATAATTATGATGTGACTCAAGACCATAATTGGAATTCATTGTTGTATGTTGGGGATGTCCAATTAAGGGCATTTATGTCTTGGGTACAAAATTAGATCAGTTGGGGAAAATAATATGGGGCTTATAAGCAAATGGAATCCAACATCCCTCTAGCCATCAACGTTGAATCAAGGAATCCAAGGGACATTTACAGGGAATGACCCATAATGATTTTTAGACCTAGATATGGTAATAGGATTATTCCTTGGATAGAAGTAGTCTACAGTAAGTATGAGGTGAAGGAAAAAGAAAAAGAGGAAACTATGAAGAGATACCTCTCACAAAGATGGAATAGCCTAACTGGTGAGCTAAAACAGGTTGAGCCTCATTACATCCAGAACTATGCTAAAACACTCAAAAGAATTGATAGATATATACAGTTTGGAAGAACAAGGGGAAAATTTTGGCTTCCCTTGATTTTTCAGCCACCCATTCTGATGTGGCCCATACCAAACTTTAGGTTTTACCACTGTGATATTGTTGTAGAGAGATAGAGATGGAGCAGATTAGACAAATTGGGAGGATTCTATTGGGACCTTCATTCATGCACAAAAAAAATTGATGTAGGATTGTTGTTAGTTGCAAATTTCAAAGCATTGACCAAGCAGAAGAACAACCCTTCCCCTATTTGAGGACCAGCAAAACCTTAGGTTGGGGGGAGTGATGAATCTAGTTTATGGTCTAATTTTGGGTAGAATTTATGATTTATTTGTTGAATTTTTTATGGACCATGATGTTAAGTGTTGATATTCTTTTATGATATTTCCTCAAAGCTATAGATATTGGGCCTAATCTTATTTTTGCAAATATTTAATGACATTGGCATGTTACATGGACTATCTATATTAATTTTTCATGTGGTTAATGAATGTTCTTTAAGTGGTTATAGTTATGCAATTATTGTGCATTCTAACATTGCCATGCAGATATAGTTTGAGGATGCTAAATTGAGAAAGACACCGCCAGTTGGGCATGCACTATAACATCCAACAAGGGAATCGTTCAAAGGTCAAAGGAGGTTAATGACAGGAGATTTCTCATGAAAATCAAATGTAACCACCTTGTAAATGATCTTTATTGATGTTGAGAGAGAATAGGCGTTACTACTATGCTAAATCTGTGTTGAGGCAGGCACGTCTAACCAGATACCATGTGCATGTAACCGCCTCTCCACTTTCTTTGCTTTCCCTAAAATGGCGTCCTCCCAGTTTGTGGAGTTGACTGCCTTGCTTAGTTGGTAATATAAATAAGGATCAAATGCTCCTTCTCAAGAGGTTGCACAATTTGATGATGTACTTGCATTCTTAGGTTTTCAACAATATAGTTATCTACTCTTTTGTACTCATGATTCCAGTGAATAAAATGAAGTTCTACATTTGAGTATCTATGTTTACATTAGTATTAGAGGATACTCATCCAAGGGAGACCACTTGGTGAATAATCCATCCTTTATTTTAGTTTAGCCTAGTTATTACTTTCTGTTTAGTAATTAGTTAAGAATCTGGCACTGACTATTCCTGCAACCACTAGAATCCCATTATGTGACTATTCCTATAGCCAAAGGAGACAGAGTAGTTTCCTATTTGTTTGCTCAAATTTTCATTTTTGTCAAGCATTTCAACTTAGTATAGTTGTTGGTTGATGTTCAATATTTATGTTATTCCTTTCCAAGCAGTTTACTTTCAACATTGTGTCTTTCTTAGCTGTAGAATGAAAATGGCTACTTTGGGTTCCTAGTGCACATATTGTGCTGACCCATTTCAAGTTCAAGTCCTTGGGTTGACAATTTAAATGCACCTTCATGATGATTGAAATAGCTATTTAGGTTATATGGAATATCTTTGAATCATGGTTGTAAAGACCTAGCCATTAAACCATTGTAGGAGGCCAACAGGCACCAAAAATTACAATTTGAAATTCAAAAATTTAGTCCTAATTCAAAAATTGGCAATTTTCCAAAAATTGACCAACTTCTGGAAGCCATAACTTTGATGATCTGGAACTTTGTTTTTTGAACTATTAAACTGTTGGAAAGGTCTCGGAGTGTATAACGTGCTAAGAACCCGCTCTACTGATTATGACAATTTATGGGCCCGCACGAGACTATTTAGTGCCTCAAACTAGACTAGGGAGATTTTTTAGGGAAAAAAGCAGAAACTAAAACTTGAATAACTTTCAAACTGGGAATGATCTTGACCTAATTATTTCTCCAAATTGCTTATTTTTTTGTCTTGAAGCTTCCCTTAAATTTTTTCCTCCTCACACCTTCAAATTCACACCTACTAAAAATAGCAGTTGAGTAAAAAAAATAGAAAAGCAATTCTAAAAGTTGGGAATTCTTGTTCGACGAAAATGGTATCTAGAAATGCAAAAAACATCTACAAGAAGCAAAGTAAAGATATTTTTGGGTGATGCAGCATTTCCCTTACACCACTAGATGCTCCTACATCAGACACCCAGGGTAATTTGAGAAGTGACCCTTTCATGTCTCAAATGGTTGAGGAAAACCTAAACAGTCAACCTCTGTCTTAGACAGCCAAGATGAATCTTCCATAGGCCTTCCTCTCCACTTTACTAGATATTCTTCATATTGCCTATTTTTGGTACTCCTTCCCACATGACTATCTAGGATTGCTTCAATATCCTCCTTCTCTAAAGTAGGTATTGGAATGCCACACTATTCCATTACTGGCACTTCCTCTCCACCACCGTCATGATACTCTGTCAAATCTAAAATGTTCAATACAGGGGAAATGTTGAATCCATCCAAAATTTCTACCTCATATCCATTCCCTAAATCATGCCTCTTCAAAATCTTATAAGGACTGAACTTCTTCATTTTCAATTTTTTATAGGTTCCCACTGGAAACCTTTCTTTCCTCAACTAGACCATCACTTCATCACCAATTTGAAACTCCTTATTCCTCCTCTTCTGATTTTCCTTAGCCTTATACTGGATATTCATCTTGTTAATATGTTCTCTTACCTTTTCATGTATATTCTTGGTGTGTTCTGCAAAGTCTTTAGCTTCAACACTTGTCTTCTTCTCTTGGTCCATCTTTCTCAGTTTTGGAGTAGTCCTAGGACTGCCTCCATACACAATCTAGAATGGTGATCTACTAGTGATTATGTTGACAAAATTGTTGTAAGAAAATTCTACCTAGGGTAATATCAAGTCTCATCCCTTGGATTTATCTCCTACCAAGCATCTCAGCAGGTTACCCAAACTTTTGTTCACAACCTCAATCTACCCATCAGTCTATGGATGGTGTGCAGAACTGACCTTCAACTCTATTTTTAACTTCTTCCACAAGGTCCTCCAAAAGTATCTAAAAAATTTGGTGTCACAATATGAGACTATACTCTTTGGCAGACCATGTAGCCTCACCACCTCTTTGAAGAACAAAGAAGTAATGTGGACTACATCATGGGTCGTATCGCATGGGATGAAATGTGCCATCTTTGAAAACCTGTCAACCACCACAAATATTGAATCATTCCCTCTATGTGTCCTTGGAAAACCAAGAACAAATTCCATACATATATCCTCCCACAGCCTCTTTGGTACAAGTAAGGGATGATACAACCTTGTATTTTGGCTCACTCCTTTAGCCATTTGACATACCCTACAAATTTGCACAAACTTCTTCACAACCTATGATAACTGAGGCCAATAATAATGCTCACTAATAATGGCAATGATCTTATCTTGACCAAAATGTCCTGCCATTCCTCCACTGTGCTTCTCTTTCATTAGGTTCTCCCTAATGGAACTCCTTGTAATACACAATTAAACAACATTCCATAATATATTATGAAATCCAGCCACTTCATCTTGTCAACTGTAACAAGCTCCTTGCAAGATTTCCAAGCCTCTGCAAAATTAGGATCTTCAATATACAATGTCTTGAGTTCATTGAACCCAACCACTTCAATCTACATCTTTGTCAACAATGTCTACCTCCTACTTAAGGAATCTACAACCCTATTTGACCTCCCACTCCTATGCTTTAAAACAAAGGTATAACTATGTAAAAATTCTACCCATTTCATATGCCTCTAATTTAATTTTCCCTGACAATTCAGGTACTGTAATGCTTGATGTTCAGTATATAGAACAAATTCCTTCAAGAACAGATAATTCCTCCATTTCTTTAATGCTTGAACTATTGCATAAAATTATTGATCATATATAGAGAACTTTCTCTTTGCATCATTTAACTTTTCACTGAAATAGGCAACGGGCTTACCTTATTGGCTTAACACTGCTCCAATGGCACAACCACTGGCATCACAATCCACCTAAAACACCTTATTGAAATTCGAGAGGGCTAAAATGGGTTGGTTTTTCACCTTCTACTTCAATAGGTCAAAACTCTTTGTTGCTCCAATGCTCCATTTGAACTCCTTTCTATCCCCTCTCATTATTTTAGTCAGGGGTGCACAAATACTACTGAAGTTCTTAATGAACTTTCTATAAAAACTGGCCAAACCATAGAATGACCTCACCTCAGTGGTAGTTCTTGGGGTAGACCATTCTAGACTAGCCTTTACCTTCTTTGGGTCCATTTTCAAACCCTCTTTTGAGACAAAAAAATCCCAAGTACACTAACTCCTTTTTAAAATAACTACACTTTTTCAAATTTATCAACAATTTCTCTTCTCTCAACTTCTTAAAAACTCTATGAATATGCATTAAATGCTCATCTAAGGTCTTAGTAAAAATTAAAATATCATCTAAATACACATTAACAAAACTTCCCATAAACTCTTTTAGTACCTTGTTCATGAGTAGCATGAATGTGCTCGGTGCATTGGTTAGCCCAAAAGGAATGACTAACCACTCGTACATACCCTCTTTGGTCTTGAAGGAGGTATTCCATTCATCTCCCTAAAAATTCAGATCTGGTGATATCCACTCTTCAGATCTATCTTTGTGAAGTATTGAGCTCCACTCAAACAGTCCATCAGGTCATCCATCCTTGGCAGGGGAAATCTGTACTTGATTGTTATCTTGTTTATGGATTAGGAATCTATACAAATCCTCCACTCCCCATCCTTCTTTAATGCTAGTACTATAGGTACTACACATGGAATCAGAATCTCTCGAATCAAACCCTTTCTCAACAACTCTTGAACTTGTCTGTTCAACTCCTCATTTTCTTTAGGAGGCATTCGATGAGTTGCCTTATTTGGAAAACTGGCTCCAGGGATCAAGTCGATCTAATGACTTATCTTCCTCACTAGTGGTAAACTCTTAGGTATGTTATCAGAAACAATATCCTAAAACTCATTCAATAGTCCAAAAACTTCTACTAGCACCTTCTCACTATCTTCCTTATCCATTCTAGGAATCAATGCATAACACGTATGTTCATGCTTCATACCTTCTAAAAATTTCCTTCTATCAATGAAAAAAATTCTAGCACTACTGCATACCTTTTCTTCGGCCTCCTTCAGGGGTTTCAACTTATGGAAGACTCCATCTTTCATCAGGGAATAAGTGTTTGCATGGCCATCATGTATAGCTCACCTGTTGAACTACCATGGCCTCCCCAACAACATGTGACATGCGTCCATGGGGATGATATTATAGAGTACCTCATCATGATAACTTCAAATCTTGAACTTTACCAAGCACTGCTCATTGACCAAAACTTTATGGTCTTTCTACAACCAAGATATCCAATACGGATGTGGATGTCTTTCCCTCTTTAACTTCAACTTTGTAACCATTGATGAGTCTAGTTTATGGTTTAATTTTGGCAGAATTTATGATCTATTTGTTGAAGTTGTCATGGACCTTGATGTTTGAATGTCAATATTTTCTCGAAACCTTAGACATTGGGCATAATCTTATTTTTGCAAATATTTAATGACATTGACATGTTATATGGACTATGCTAATTCTACATGTGGGTTAATGAATGCTCTTAAAGATAGTTACAAATATGTAATTATTGTGTGTACTAATATTTCCATGCAAATATGATTAGAGGCCACTAAATTGAGAAGATTCCACTAGCTGGTCATTCACCATAATGTCAACAAGGGAATCATTCAAAGCTCAATGGAGGTTGACAGTGAGAGATTCCTCATGCAAATCAAGTTGTAACCACCTTCTAAATGGTCTTTAATTCTCTTGAGCAAATGCAAGCATTACTGTTGTGCTAAATCTGTGTTAAGACAAATATGTCTGACCAAATTCCATGCATGTGTAACTACCTATCCTCTTTCTTTGCTTTCCCTAAAATGGAATCCTCCCAATTCATGGAGTTGACTCCCTTGCTTAGTTAGTAGTATAAATAAGAGTCAGATGCCCCTTCCTAGGAGGTTGTGTAATCTGATGATGTACTTCTATTCTTAGTTTTCAGTAATACAGTTACACTTCTCTATTGTACTCATGTTTTCCAATGAATAAAATGAAGTTATAAGTCGGTGCATCTGAGTTTACATTAGTTTTAGAGGATACTCATTCAAGGGGGTCCACTTGGTGAGCATTTCATCCTTTAGTTTAGTTTAGTTTAGTTATTACTTTCTGTTTGATAATTAGTTAAGAATCTAACACTGACTGTTCCTGTAGCCACTAGAATTCCATTCTGTGACTATTCCTATAGCCAAAGCAGACAAAGTAGTCTCCTATTTGTTTGCTCATATTTTCATTTGTTTCATGCATTTCAGCTTAGTATAGTTGTTGGTTGATTTTCAACATTTATGTTATTCCTTTCCAAGCAATTTACTTTCAGCAATGTGTCTTTATTAGCTGTAGAATGAAAATAGCTAATTTGGTTTTCTAGTGCACATACTGTGTTGACCTATTTCAAGTTTACATCCCTGGGATGAAAAGTTAAATGCACCTTCATGATGATTGAAATGGCTATTCAGTTTAGTTGTCCAATCTTTGAATCACAACTATAAGGGCTTAGTTGTTAAATCATTGTTTGAGGCCAACAACCATCTCTTCTAACACTAGATTATCAATGCTTCCACTGTCAATAATGACATCACATCACTTGTCTTCACACTTGCACTTTGTACAGAACAAATTCTTCCTCTATTCTAGCTCCTTCTCTTTAGTCACCAGGGCTCTTCTAACCACTAGGGCTTCTCCCCTTTCAACATCATCTGAATGCTCAGACTGAGCCTCCTCTTCTACATGTGCAACCCTTGCATAACCTTACGACCTTCTATCTATCCTTCTTTGGTGTTGTGGACATTCATAGGCTCAATTCCCTTCTTCACCACACTGGAAACAAGTTCCTCTAAAACCACCTCTTTTGAGTCATTTTCCAGTTCTTCCTCATCCTCTACCTCTTTGATCACCACTATTTTGATCATGAGGGTGGTAGAAGTTATCATTCTTATAGATTTGGCTGGTACCCACATCTTCATTTTTCTTCTCATCCTCATTTCAACTTCCAGAAAGTCTTCCACTATGCCTTCTACTTTGACCTCCTCATCCTTTTTGCTTGTTGTCAAATCTTTTGTTCAACTTCTCTTCAACTCTCAAAGAAAACTGGTACGCATCCTCAATGGTGGTCGTTCTAACTAGGGTTAGCTCATCTTGAATGCTTGGCCATAACCCATTAAGACAACAAGCTACCTTCTCCTTGTTGGCATCTACATGGCCTATTTTGATGACCATCTTGTGAAAATATTTTGTGTATTCCTTCACAAATCTATTTCCTTGCTTCAACCCTTGCAATTTCTTTAGTAGATCTAACCTGTAGTCCACTGGTATGAACTGCTTCTTCGGTTTCTCCACCATGCGATCCCATCTAAAGATCTTTTCTTTTCCTCTTTGATTTCTCTCCAACTAGACCTCTTTCCACCAAATATTTGTGTTGCCCTCAGCTTCATTTTTGAAAACTTAACCTGATCTAGGTCCTCTATTTCTTCACATTCAAAATACTCTTCCAGCTCGTTGATCCAATTGATCAACTCTTCTGAGTTCAAACTTCTAGAATAACTAGGAACTTCTACTCAAGGTCTTTTTTCAATCTTCAAAATGGCCCTTATCAACTACATTTGATCTTGGTCAATCAATTCTTCTTCCTCCTATACATCTATATCTTCCACCTCTTCTTCATCCTCGCTTTCTTCTCTTCTTCTCAGGTTTAACCCTCTTCTCATCTCTTCCTGCAATGCATCAATTTGTCTTTGGAGGGCTTTGAAACCCTCGGTCACTAATGGATCTCTTCCACTAGTATTTCTAGCACTTTTGGCACCACCATGCCTACCATGCATCACTCTTGGAGGAATCTTGAATATCTCAAACCCACAACCATGGTCCTAGTGTCAACTGCCTCACGGTCAATGATTTGTCCACACACTCAAGAAAACCTACTCTAATACCACTTGATGAGGGTGCTAACCCAAGACATAGATTATCACACATAAAAACCAAAAAATATTATTTTATTCAGAATAATGAAATTCTTACATGCAAAGGATCCCAAATCCCCGAGTTTTGCAATACAAGCCCTTACAGAAAATTACAGAAGTTCATTTTTCTCAATATGCGCTCTTTTCCAATAAAGCTACCGAAAAATTAGAAAATAGCCCATAAATAGCCCCTTTTTTGGTTTAGAACCAAAAAAAATATTTGAATTATGAGTTTTGGTGATTTGGCACCAAAAATTACAATTTGAAATTTAAAAAATTTAGTCCTAATTCGAAAATTGGCAATTTCCCAAAAATTGACCAACTTCCAAAAGCCATAACTTTTGATTTGAAACTCTGTTTTTCAAATTGTTTGAACCATTGGAAAGGTCTTGGAGTGTAGAAAATGTTGAAAAACCACTCTGCTAGTTTTGACAATTTTTGGGCCCATACGGGACCGTTTAGTGCCTCAAATTGGACTCAAAATATTTTTCACAAAAAAAAGCAGAAACTGAAACTTGAATAACTTTCAAACCGGGAATGATCTTGACCTGATTCTTTTTCCAAAGTGCTTATTTTTCTATCATAAAGCTTTGCTTAAATTTCTTCCTCCTCATGCCTTCAAATTCACACATGCTAAAATAGCAATTGAGCAGAAAAAGTAGAAAATCAGTTTTGAAAAGTTGGGAATTCTTATTCGACGAAAAGGGTATCCAAAAATGCAAAAACATCTACAAAAATCTAAAAAAAAGTTAAATATATTTTTGGGTGATACAAAATTTCCCTTACACCACTAGATGCTCCTACATCAGTATTATAGAGCCCGAATGGGTAGTAGAGTTGGCTTGGGCAGTGGGTTTGCTCCCCATTGGTCTCGTGTTCAACTCCGCTCTTAGGTTTAAGAGGTGGGACTTCTTGCAGGCTAGGGATCTCACCCGCAAGGGACTCGCCTTGCCCTAGCTCACCTTAGGTACCCAAGGTAAGGGTTGTTGGGGTACTAGGCTAGGTCGTGAGGACACCCCTATAGTATATATATATATATATTAATATAAATTTATATAATATATTAATATACATCATATTTTAAAAATTAAAGTGTTCTCCAAAACGAATATCCATTTTGGAGAAAATTTTAATTTTTTAAAATATGGCGTATATTAATATATATATATATATATAATATTAATATATATATATATAATATTAATATATATATATTATATATTATATTATTTATATATATGAATATTATATATATTACATATATTATATATTTTATATTAATATGACAAATTGATATTATATTATTTAAAATATAACCAATAACGGATATCTGATATTGATATCGAATATCTGTTTTAGGACAATATGACTTTTCTCGATATTGGATATCTGTTATTATCAAATATTTGATTTTTTAAAAGTGGATATCGATCAATAATGTGTATCCATTTTTCTTTGGTTTTACCATAGAAAAATGTACCTTTTACCAATGCAACAAAAAATTCAAATGTGATTTTCGTGTTTTTCACTTCCTCATGTCACTTTTTTTTTTGCATCACCACTATTTGGCCCCTCATGATCCTACATAGACCCATACTTTGGATAAAAAATCTACCCACATACATTCCATGAAAATGAAAACTTTATTCCTCCCTACCAAAAATACCAAGTTGGAAATAATGTGAGCTTTATCTCAAATAGCCTTGTAAGAGAAAGTTATTAGCTCTTTCCTAGTGCTTGCCTCCCAACCAACCTTAAAATTAGACTTCTTGTTAACCTGTACATGTTTATCATTAGTCTCAATAGTCCTACCTTTCCTATCCTCCAATTCAATCCCAACATGTCAGCAAATTAGATAATGTTAGCATCAAAGATATAATGATGAATTTCCAAGAGCAATTGAGAGCCATGGAGAAGGAAAAGAAATATAATAAAAAACAAGAGTTTTACTATCAATTTCATCTTCATCAAGGGTAGCTACAAGAATTTGTGTCCACAAAATGTTTAAAAAGTTGAAGTGTTTTCTTGATTTTCAAGATTTGTCACAGTTGGACTAAAAAATTGAAGCACTTACACATAGAATCTTTAAAAAGTCTAGTAATATGAAATGTTTATTTACATCACATTCCTGGATTTGATTGTGTGAGGATTTTTGTATTATTATGGATTGTGGAAATTTGATATCTCTAATATGAAATGGATTTATTTTGAGTCTAGTTTTTAAATATATAATTTATTCTAATACCCAAATGATACAAATTAATTTTTAATGGGCATGCATAAAAACCACTTTTAAAAGTCACTATTTTAGGACTATTCCATGCACATGTACAACCACCATAATTTGACCTAAATAAAGTATTTTTCCAATTCCTTTTAGTGAAATATGCTTATTATACTAAGGATTGATGAGGATATTTTTCTACAATTTTTTTCCAAATATTTTTTTATTAATTTTTATTGGTTGTAATTGCTATTTTTGAAAACCACTCATGTATGAACACCATAATTTGAGCTAAACTTGTCATTTTGTGATTTTTTTTCATTGTGTAATGAATTATGTGTAGATTTATGTCAAATGATTTTTTTACAAGAAACTTAAAAGATTAAAATTTATTAAAAAATATGAAAACCTAGCATTTCAAGTTTATGGTGGGAAACCAAACCAATCACTATGCACAAGCCGAAGCTGCGTTCATCAGCATCAAGTTTGTGTTGAACAAGGGATACTCCAAGCTTTGGGTTGAGGGATATTCCCTGAATATTTTTAATTGTCTACTTGGCATTTAGAAGCCAGGTTGGACAATTGAATAACTGATCCTGGATTCTATGATGATGCTAAGATCTTTTGAAGAAATCTATGTCACACATATCTATAGGGAAGGTAACTCCCTAGCGGATTTCTTTGAAAATGAGGCTGTCAGACTTCATAATTTTAAGGTATGGGAGGAGTACTCTCTCCTTGTTAAGGAAGCCAATATTTTGTTACAAAATGATGGCTAATGTTGAGCTTGTGATTTGGGATGATCAAGTTGTTATTGTCTATCTTATTATTGCACACTTTGTGGGTTGTGCTTCACCTATTTTTTATTTGGCGTTTGTATCTCATCTGGGGTATCAGTTAATGGAGACAATAGATATGGGGGGTGATAGGAGCAAGATCAAACCATTTCATGTAATAAATGGAGGAATAAGCACAAAATATAGAAAATTTTAAAGCATGGGAATTTTAACCTCTATCTGAAAAGGCTCCATGGCCATTACCCCAATGCCTCTACGAATTTTGTCTACTATTGGAATGATAGAAGCTTACAGGTTAGGGGTATGGATTTTGTGATTAATGAGGACTTTATTACCTCCATTATTGGGCTGTCAACAGATGGCCATAAATTTTTCAAGGAAAGAAAGAGCAACGATGATGCCATGGACCAATTTTACAAAGACAATGAATGAAAGAAGTTGATAAAGATGCCCTCATGGGGGTACAAATGGATTTCTAGAAAGCGTATTTGGGCTGATGTGGTGGAGGTCATTATGTGGCATGTTACCCTAGATGGTCGATATACTATTTTTTTAGGGCACCATTTTACCCTGCTCAATCATTTTAGACATGGGTTGCATTTTTCATTTCCTTTCTTTCTTTTGTCCTCTTTGGAAGTGTCGGTCTAGGCACATTTGAAGAATAGAAGGGCTTATGTTCTTCATGAGGGCCTCATACTACTCATTATGGAGCATGTGAGAGCCTATACTTCTGCCAAGTTGATTAAAGGAAAGGAGAAGGCCATAAGTGAGGAGTCTTTTCCGACTTGCTTGGAGACTAGTGTTGATGGTGAATATGAATGGAATGAGGAGGAGGAGGGTGGTTTTTGTCTCCTGTAGTGGCCCCTTCTAAAAAAAGAAAGAAGGGGAATTTAAAAAGGAAGGGTTTCACCAAGAAGCTCATTTTGCAAGATTCAAATTCCTGTGGGTCCCCTTCTACTAGAAATGACACTGATTGGTTGTAAGGAAAAGGTCATGCCTAATGAAGCAAGGGATAAGGAGGCAAAGGAGATTCTATGAAGGGCCTCTAGAAGGATTGCAAAGTTGAAAAGGCAGGTTGTGAAAGGTGGTTTGAAAGGTAACAAGGCTCCAGATCAAGAGAAGGGTGTGGAGGAAAATGTTGTTGAAATTAATGATTCCCCTTGTTTGGCAGTCATCCAATGTGGAGGTTTCAGTTGAGAGGTTGGTGCATGAGGAAGAGGGGGTGAATCTAAACCTTGGAAAGCCTGAGCCGCTTAAGGTTAATCCTCTCTCTAAGGATTTTTCATATTTAAATGATGAAAATAATAGCATGTGTTAAGCTTCTGGATATGGCTTGTTCGGGGGCCACATACACTTTTAAGCTTTCCAAGTGGGTGTTGCAGGAATTTAATAAGGTAAATATTAAGAATAGGGTTCTAAAAGAGAATATGTTAAACCATCCAAAGGGTTCTTCTTCAAAAATTTTGATTGAGAGGCTGGTTGATTTAGAGTGCTCCTTCACTGACTTTAAGACCCTATGTGAGAATTGCCTCAGTGAAATGGAGGGAAATATTAATGAAACAAATGAAGACATCAATAAATTATCGTTGGTTAGTCACATCTCAGTCAATAATAGTGCATAGTCCCTGAAGGTCTTATTTGGTAAGATTAGTTATACTTCTTAGAGATGATGGAGAAGGACCATTCTTTTAAGGGTAAGGGGAAGAAGATTGAATAAAATGAGGCAAAAGGACCATGTACCAAAACTAGGGGAAACCTTAAGAAGACCTTTGAGGAGGAAAAGAAAGAATTGATGGACATGGTCAATTTGCACTACAACGAGGAAATTGAGGTGACTACCACCTTGAAGAATATGAAATAGTGTATTTTTTTGTGTTTTTTCTCGTTTTTGTTTCTTTGTTGTTGGGTCACTAGTTTTTGGTTGTTGGTTTACTTTTGATTGTTGCTTATGCTTCAATGTCTATCCCCTTTAGCAACTTTTTCTCTTTTGTGATGTAAATGGTTTCGGGTCCCTTCAAAACCTATTTTTCCAATATAATAAAAAAATTTCAAGTTTATGGACTAGTTTCCTTAGAAACTAATTAAAAATTAAAAAAATACAATCATAAAAAAATTACATATTTTAAAAGTAGACATTGTCATCTATAATGGGTTTTAATTTCATAAAAAAGTATTGAAAAAGAAGTTGTCAACCATGTTGCCAAAGTCAGTTTTTTCTCTTGGCATTAACATGTCCTTGTACTTCTAGGTCCAAGGCTAAGGGTCGGGTTTACCATGCCTTTCTCAAGCATAAAACCAAATCAAAAGTTGGGTTGGTATTTTTAAAAAAAATAGGTATCCACTTTAAAACAAGTACCCATTCTAAAAATAGAACATATACTCATTTTAAAATGAATACCCATTCTAGAATAGAATGTGTACTCACTTTAAAATAAGTACCCATTCTATTTTAAAATGAGAAATAATGAATAAATTAGGAACAGGTGTCTATTTTGAAATGGGTGCCCACTTAAGCTAAGATCCTGAACCATAATGGATACTTGTTCTATTGTAAGGCGCAGGTACTCAATACCAAATAGGTACACATTCCCATCAAGATTTTTGTTTTGCCCAAAACTTCCCCCATATGTGGACCCAACCTCTTTCTTTCATCCTCAACAAAAAATGGAAACACAGAAAAAATCATGAGGTAGAACAAATCAAATGGTTGGAAACTAGGGAGAAACAAATAATATAAGAAACTAAAGTAGCTTCCCAAGTTCCTCACTTCAAAATCCCAAGTTTTTGTAGCCTTTGTCCTTTGTAGGAACATGTTCCTATGTAGCCTTAGTCTATTGTTCCACAAAATCAACCTTTACATGAGCATTTTCCCCCTCAAGAAACCCAATAAACCTTTGTGGCTCCCCTACTACATTTGTCTACTTGTCCTCACACCATGTCACTCTTCAAGGGAGGGCCTATTGTTTGGTGAGATGATTGTCCTGCTGTGCAAGAGAGAGAAAATTTTAAGGAGTTATCTTTTATTTTATGATCCCTTATGTGGTAGGAACAATGAAAGTTTAGATTTACGACAAGAGAATGATAAGCATCACTTGTTGGAGCAGTAGATAATTGAATGGATTGATGATGGTAGGGAGGAGTTGGAACTATTTTTTTTATGAGATCCCTAGTTTTATTTAAATGATAATGTAGAGATCATATCTATGCTCAAACCAACAACAAACTTGGAGCAATAAATAATTATTGAAGATTTTGATGAGTAGTTATTCCATGAAAACCAACATGATGATGTGGACTTGACCCAGGAGGAAGAGCTCAATGACATTCTTGTCTTGGGATTTAGAGAGCTTAAGGTTCTTGAGGTTTTTCATTAGCTTGACTATGATATGAATAGAAGGATCATACTTTTGGAAGATTATCTTGATGTTGTTATAGATCTTCCAAACAACTATTGTGTGATCGTTATTAATCCTCACATGGAAGAAAGAAAGAAGGAACTTGATAAAAGCCTTTTTGGGATGAACTAGAGGATTTTTTGTTCAAATTTGGCCATGAATCCTTCACCTCATGAGTCATGGAGTCTTGAGTAGCATGAAGATGAAGATAATATTTTCATACTTTCAAACAATTCATCAAAGCTAGCCCCTACCGACCAACAAGAGATCAAAGAGGTAGAGCCTAAACATCCCTTTAGTGGTTTTTTTGGACTTAGTACCTTGAAGAGGATGCCCCCATAAAACATCTAGCTCAATTGGAGACTAGAAAGTCATCCTAGATCATGCTTGTTCCTAAGCATGAGGATGAGAACCAAGGGGAGCAGGAGAATCTTTCCCATCCACTTTAGGAGAATCGTATTGATAGTCATTTTGGGTCGGTAAATTATTTTGTTGTAAAATTTTGGAGTGAACTACAATATCCTTTTGAATTCCTATCAAATTTTAGTTTCTAGATGGTTATCCATGAACATGTAAAGCCCCTCAATCTAACTAAAAAAGGAATTTATTTTGATAAGCTAGTTAATGAATTTGTTTAATTTTTTTCCCCTATTAGCTAGTTTTTTGTTAGATTAGGTTTGTTTATTTTTTGTCTTCAATAAGGGCTTGGACAAATTAAATAATTACAACAATTATTTAATTTAGGAGGGAAAAATGAATAATTAAATAATTAAAAATAAGTATTTAATTATAGAAGAAAAGAGAGAAATGAAATAATTAAATAATTGAAAACAATTATTTAATAATAGATGGAAAGAGGTGGTAAATAATTAAATAATTAGAAACAACTATTTAATTAGAGAATAAAGGAAATGATAGATAATTAAATAATTAAAATTTTATTTAATTATAGAAGGAAAAAGATAATGAATAATTAAAAAATTAACAATAATTATTTAATTATAGAAGAAGGAAAATAAAAATGAATAATTAAATAAAAATTAATTTATTTAATTATAGAAGAAAGTGGGGGGAATTATGACGTAATTAAATAAATTAATCAAAAGAAGAATAAAGATAAAATGTATTAATTAAATAATTCAAAATTATTGCATTAATAGAAGAATATGTTATTAGTCCAAATAATTAATTAAAAATTATTTAATTAGATGAGAGAAGATGCAAATTAGTGTGAAAATGTTACTTGCAGGCTCGAGACATTTTTTAGTGTCTACAATACTATAGTAGATTAATACATTCTTGAGATTAAGTGTCCATTTTCAAAATTAAATATTGATTGCTCTTTCTAATTTAGAATATTATTGAGTATGATACAAAAATGTAAATATTGGTAGAGTAACAAAATTTACTATATATATGGATGCTAGTTATGGGTAGCTCTTCGGGTGGTGGCAATTTTTCAAATTCTGAAAAGGTGGGAGATTAGAATGCTACTTCAGGAAATAATGGAAGACGGTATGTTGATGACAAGGTGATGTTAGGCAAGGCCCTTGCTACAGGTAAGTTGAGTGGGTCCCCTTTTGTGGCTAATGTTTTTTTTAATGGAAAAGGGGCTTTGAAGAATGTGTGTTTGACACATTCCCTGATGCCTAGCTCTAAATATGTGGTACATGGCTCAAAAAAGTTAGGGAATTCCCTGACCTCGAGTGGGTGTGATGTGACTCCTTTTGTGGAGGGTCTTGAGCTTGATAAAGCTAGGAATGCTCTCTTGTCGAGATCTTCTATTGATTGGTCAAATCTATTTGGGATAATGCCTAGAGGAAAAAGTACTTCACCTCTGGTGCCTTTTGTTGCTAATAAAAAGACTAGGGAGTACTCTCTTACTATCTCAGATTGCATTGTTGACAAAAGAGTGACTAATATGGACATGGTTCTACTAGGTAAATTTGTTGGTCCTCTAACTCATATTGAGCTGGTGTGTAAGTTTACTTTGACTCGTTGGAAACCTAAAGGACAAATGGATGTGGCTGCTATGGCCAAAGGGTTATTCTCTTTTTCTTTACCTGTGAAGATGATATGGTGATGGCATTGTTGGGGGGCTCGTGGTTCCTTGGAAAGTCATCCTTGATGCTGAAAAAATGGGAAACGAGTTTTAATCCAAACTCGTGTTCATTCTCTACTACTCTGATTTGGGTTAGACTACCTAGCCTCCCACTAGAATTCTAGGATGAGGAGCTTTTTAAGGGGATTGCTAGAACGTTTGGTTGTTTGTTGTCAATTGACCAAATGATGGCATCAAGAAGCAGTTGGTTTATGCCATATTTTGTGTGAATATGGAGCAATCTGCTGATTTTCCTTTCATGGTGAAGATTAAATCTAAACTTGGAGTGTGGGAGAAGATGGTTGAATTTGAATTGAACCCCTTTTCCTATTTCCATTATAAAAATTTGGCCATTGGGAAAAGAAATGTCCTTTCAAAGTTCCTAAGCAAATGACTAAATAGTGGAGAGAAAAAGAGAAACATCTAGCTTAGGAGGTGGAATCTATAATACCTCAAGCTCTAGAGATGGAGTTGGGAGGTGAGCCTCCCTTGGAGGTTAGTCAAGATAAATCTCTAAATGAGTTAGAGAAGGTGGTTGATTTTCAACCAACTCAGGGGGAGGTGAATCAGGAGCTTCAGGTTGAAAAGGTGCCCAATATGAGTAGTTCTGAACTATTGGAGGAAAATAAATCTTCTGTGGTTCTTGAATTTCGTTCCCCTCATGGGGGGGATTCCTCATAGTCTTTCTTCTATGATGGTTGAATCTAGTTCTCCTCTTGGAGGATGGATTCCTCAAAATGTGGTGTTGAAAGATGAGGGGTTAGAGATGAAACGTGAGATGAAGGAGTCTGAGGAGTCAAAGGATGTGGATAACTCGCGTTTTGTTATGGTACGTGGCCGCAATAGGAAGAAGCATTCTCCTTCCCCAAGCGTCATGAAAATGAACAAGAAAAGATCAGATTGTGGGTCCGAGCTGCGTGGTAGAGGTAGGCCCCCAGCTAATGTCACTAGGGATAAAGAGAGTCAGGTGGATATTGTTGATGGTACATAGAGAACTCTACTGGATATGTGCTCTAAGAGCACTTCCCATAAACTTACATGAAGATTATTTCCTAGAATATGAGGGGTCTGAATCACCCTCACAAACATGATCTCCTGGTTAATCTGGTAAGAGATCATTGTCCTAATATTGCTTTAATTCAAGAAACAAAAATGGGTGTATATAAAATTTCTAGATTGAAATTGAAGTTTTTTAAAGATTGTGGTATGCATTGCTCTGAGGTGACAGGTGCCTCTATTGGGATTGTCACTTTTTTGAATCTTTGGGTGATTAGAGGTGTGGAGGTTTTCAATGACAGTAATCATGTGGCTACTTCTTTCTTCCACCTTCATGATAAGTTTTCCTAGACTCTATCTAATATTTATGCTCCTAATCGTAAAATTCTTAGAAAAAGGCTTTGGGTGAATCTTACCTCTTTTAAATTTTGTCATAATATTGATAACTGGCTGGTTATTGGTGAATTTAATACTCCTTTGCATGATGTTGATAAGATGGGTGGATCGCAAAATGTGGATTATAGTAGATCTAACCTTATGCAGTTTATAAATGATTCGACTCTTCTTGATCTTGATCTGAAAGGGGCATCCTTTACCTGCTTGAATAGGCATGTGGGTGATGCCCTTATCTAGGTCAAGCTAGATCATGCCATTTTAAACCCTAAGTGGTTAGTCCACTATTCTTGCTCTCTTTCAACTTTGACCAGATTGGGTTCAGATCATTTCCCTTTGGCTCTATATGTGGATTTGTTGGGTGGTAAGAAGAATTTTCCTTTTCAGTTTGAGAAAATGTGGACGTGCCATCCTGATTTGGGTAGTTTGGTGAAGGATTGGTGGAGTATTGATGTGGATGGTTCGGCTATGTATAGAGTTGTGAAAAAGTTGGGAAATGTTAAGCTTAATGTTTGTAAATGGAATCGTACTTCTTTTGGTCATATTTTTTAGGAGAAAGATGGGGTGTCTAAGGAGCTTCAAATGGTTCAACAGGTTATTCAATCATCTAAGTATAATCAAAATTTGATTATGAAGGAAAATGTTTTGCTTTCCAAATTGCATAATATTATAGCGAAGGAGGAGGAATTTTGGAAGTAGCGTTCGAGGATTATGTGGCTAAAGAGTGGTGATAGAAACTCTAAGTTTTTTCATATTTCTACATTGAAACATAGAGCTTCAAACCAAATTAATTTGATTAACTATAATAATCAACCTCTGGAAAAGGATATTGATCTCCAGACTGTTGTGGCTTCCTACTTCTCTCAGTTTCTTTCTGTGGAGGGTGTGCTTGATGTGGCTTGTCAAGAGGATATTCTAAGGGATATCCCCTAGCTGGTGGATGGTGAAATCAATAGGCGGTTAGTTTGTATTCCTTCTGCTAAGGAAGTTCGGGGTGTTGTGTTCTCCTTTGAAGGTAATAAGGCTCTAGGCCCTGATGGCTTCCCTATGTTCTTTTTTTAGACATTTTGGGAAATTATTGGGAAAGATGTGGTGGCAGCTACTAAGGAGTTTTTTAGAGGGTTCCCTTTTAAAGGAAATGAAATATTTTATTGTTTTGATTCCCAAAAATCCTAGTGCTGCTTCTTTTGAGGGATTTTGGCCTATCAGTTTGTGCAACTCTATCTATAAGATTATTTCTAAGGTTCTGGTGTTGAGGTTGCAAAATATTTTTCCTCTTATCATATCCCCTCAACAAAATGGTTTTGTGGCTAGTAGGAAAATTTTGGATTCCATTCTCTCTGTGCATGAGAATATTCATTCTCTTTCTATGAATAAGCAGGCTAGTTTTATCCTTAAACTTAACTTACTCAAAGCTTATGATAGGGTGGATTGGGGTTTTTTTCTAAGATCCTTCTCTCCTTTGGTTTTGGGGAGAAGTTGGTGGCTTTGGTGTTTCAACTTATTTTGACCCCACGGTTCTCTATGCTCATCAATGGTCTCCTTCTCCTATTTTTTATTGCTCCAGGGGTTTGCGGCAAGGGGACCCTATTTTTCCTTTCTTGTTTATCATAATGGTGGAGTCTTTAGGTCGTCTTATCCAAATATTTGTTAATTCTGGCCTTATGTCTGGGTTAGCCCCCTCTTCTACTAATCTTGTTTTCCCTCATCAAAAATTTGTGGATGATTCTCTTTTGCTTGGGTAGGCATCTATTAAGGAAGCTAAGGCTATTAAATGGATTATATATATATATGAGGTTGTGTTTGGGCAGAAAGTTAGCTTACAAAAGAGTGTTATTTTCTTCTTCAACACTCTGATTCAAAGACAAATCAGGATCGCTAAAATCCTACAGTGCCAAATTGGTGAATTTCCTGCTTCTTACCTAGGATTCCCGTTATGTTCGAAGGCTCCTAATTCTTTGTGGAGGGGGCTGATCAAAAAATTTAATTCCAAGTTGGTTGGGTGGAAGGGGGCCTTATTGAGCCAAGTGGGTAAAGTTCAACTGATTAAAGCTACCTTACAAAATATTCTAGTATATGCTCTTAGTCTGTTTCATATGTCAAGGAAATTTGTGGATATCTTGGAAGGAATTTAGAAAAAATTCTTATAGACAGGGGTTGAAGATAAAAAAAAAGAACTCATTTGGTTGCTTGGGATGATGTCTGTCGGCCGAAAAAGGCTGGGGGGCTGGGTATTCGCAAAATCAGACCGTTTAACATTTCCCTCTTGGGGAAACAACTATGGAATCTTATGTTAGAAAAAAGTGAGTGGGCAAAAATCTCTTGGAGTAAATATTTACATGGTGTTGATGGGATCAGAGATGTGATTTCTGATGAGTTTAATCCTCTGAATGGTTCTATGTTGTGGAATTTTATGCTAAAGGCTCATAGGCTTGTTGCTAAGGGTCTCTCCTGGCAGTTAGGGAATGGGAGGATTATTTTATTCTGGAATGATAATTGGATCAGTAATGGACCTCTAAAGGATCAGCCTTGGGCTCATCCCTTTATGGACCTTGGTTTGCATCTGGTTGGAAAATTTTCTATTGATTATATTGATGGAGGTTGTTGGAGGAAATTGTATGAGTTGGACCTTGGTCATGAAATTATTTATAAGGCTATATCAAGCATTCACATTCTAGTTAGTCCTTCTCCTGATAGGTTTGTTTGGAACTGTCTTTTGAGGTTAACTTTTCTGTTGCTTCAGCTTTTTCTTTGAATGATTCCTTTATGGGTCCACCTTCTTTTTGGGCTTCTGTTTGGTCCTCTAGACTGATTCCTAAGATCAATATTTTTTTCTGGCTATTTTGTTAGAATAAAATTCTTACTACTAATAATCTGATGAAAAAAGGTTTTGTTATGCCCAATAGATGCTTTCTTTGTGAAGAGGAAGTGGAAAATACTTGTCATTTGTTGTTTGGATTCAGATATGTTGGTGTGATCTAGAATCATGCTCTTTCACTTTGGAATCTAGGATGGGTGTTTCCTAGCTCTGTTAAAGACTTATGGTTCCAATGGGTGTGCCCCTCAACCAATCCAGCCTTGCAGATTTTGTGGTCCCTTTCTTTGCCTCATTTGACTTGGGGGGTGTGGTTGGAGCGTAACAACAAAATTTTCAGAAACTTTTCTCTTCCTGCTTTATCCATGGCCCATAATATTTGTACTAGTATTAAGGAGAATTTTCTTTCTAGGATCTCCTTCCATGTTGTTCAAAAGATTAATCTCTACTCCTATAATATTTCAATTACTCAAAAGTGGAAGTTTCCCTATGATATATCTCGCTCGGTCTCTAAAGGGAAATCTTCAAGAGATAGTGTTGCTTGGAAGGTGCCACCAGATGGTTGGGATAAGATCAACTTTGATGGTGTTGGTAAATGTAATCTAGGACCTACTGGATGTGGGGGAGTGATTAGAAATTCTAATTGTAGGCTCGTCTCTGCTGTGGCACTCCCTTTGGGAACCTAGACAAACCACAACACAAACCACTTTGTGGAGGCGACAGCTACCTATCATAGTCTTGTTTTGGCTTAGAGAAGAGGGTATAGGAAGATTTGGTTGGAGGGTGATTCTATGAACATTATTAATAATTTGAAGAATGTATCTCCTCTGTCTTGGACAATTGAGGCTTTGATCAAGGATTCCATTGAAATTATTAAATCCTTTGATAATGTTTATATTTCCCATATTTTGAGAGAGGGAAATAAGTTAGCTTATTTCTTCGCTAACTTTGGTGTTAGAGATAGTAAGGTCTGGGATTTAAATGACCCCATCCCTTATGAAGCCACGACTATTGTTATAAATGAAAGTTAAATTATTCTTTAAGGTGTGCACGTCCTTGCCCACATGGTGGAATATCATTAGTAAGGATGGTATGGTTATGATTTTGAGGAAAGGTTGTCATATATGGTGTGGAGTTTGAATTCATTATGGTATGTATGTCCTATGGTTTCCTTCACATGGATTATGTGCGTTAGCCGCATAAGCTTCCAGAGTAATTTTTTTGGATAATTCAGTTTTGAGTGGTGTTTGTTGCTTCCTTCTAAGTTTCTTGTTGAGTGCTTGGTCTCTGTTTTCCATCGTCATGGGTGGGGATACAAATTGTGTCGATCCCAAATCCTGTGATACTGCTAAGTAGAGAAAGGAAGTGTGGGCGATTTTAGAAAAGGGTGGTCTAACTCCCTTCATGGAGAAATTGCATGGTAATAATACTCAAGTGACTGAATTGGTTGAGAAAGGGTGGAAAGGGAGAACCCTGGACTTGGGTGGTAGGGAAATTTCGGTGGATGAGGAATTCATAGCCTAGATTACTAGCCTTGTGATTAAGGGTATTAAGGTGTATAGGGATAAGAAAGAATCGTTGGCCGCGATGTCCCTTTTCTTTAAGAAGAATGATAGTGATGACTTGAAGCCTGTGAAGAGTGGTGGGTATCTGAGGAATTCCTTGAAGGCTCTCTGGTAGGATGTTGTTGAAGAAATCATGAGGTATGTAACCCTGGAAGGAAGGTACACGACCATTAACAATTACCATTTTTCATTTCTTAACCATTTTAGGAACAAGAAATGGGTGTCATTTCCCTATTATTTGCTAGTGTCAATGGATTGTGGGATTAAAGAGCATAGGAAGAATCCCAAAAACCCTGTCTTGCATTCGGGGTTGATTCTTTTGATTTATGAACATGTTAAAGCTCATGATATCCAAAAAACTCTGGTTACTCCGAAGGATATTTTTGCTAAAGCTAGGGAGGGTTATGAAACTGAGTCAAGTGAGGAAAGGGATTCTAAGAAACTGAGGAAGAGGAGGATTATGTTAAATAAGGATTCTAAGTCAGATAGGGATGATGATGTTGACTATGTCCTAGACTTGTATGCCTCTTTGGGGGATGGCCCCATATCCCCTATTTAGGGTAAATCTAGGAAAAGTAAATTGGATGAGGAAGCAGGTTATACAACTTGCAGTGATGATGTGGAGGTGATTGTTCCTTCTAAGGGGAGCAAAGACAAAAATGATCTTTATGGGGAAGCTTCTTCTCCTCCCCCTACATCTAGACTTGCGCAGGATCTTGAGGAGGGAAGTTGGAAGGGAAGGGTTTTGAAACCCGGTCAACACCTAGAGAAGAATGTCCCTCTCTTTGTGGCTGGTGGTTTCCATGGTGAGGATGTTTCAAGCACAAGCATTGGGTTGCCAAAGTAGGAGAAGGTTAGAGCTATGGGTGGTGAACATGCTGCAGGAGCTAAGAAAGTGAATGTGGAGAGGATTCAAAAGAGGATGGTTGTTGCGAAGAAAATTTCTAATTCCATTCGTAGGATGAAGTCTCCTATCACTACTGGTAAAGGTAAGGATGCTTCTGATGATAAGGTCCATGAGAGTTCTTTTGAAGAGGATGTTGCTGTGGGAAATTGAATTGAAATTTTTGATAGGAAGGATCATTTTGATGTGTTGGGTTCGGCCTGTGACAATGCCAATGTGCTTTTTAAACTTTTTAAATGGTTTTTTCATGAGATCAATAGGACTAATGTTCATATTAGAAGTGTTGCTTGCAAGGCTAAGGACCCTTTGATCCAAAGCCAAATTGATAAGTTAATGGCTGGTCTCAAAACTATTGCTAATACTATGGTAGAGGAAACCGTCAACCTTAAACAGAGTACGGAGGGAAGAATGTTATCCCTTGAGGAGAAAATTGACTAAATTTGGAATGTGGTTATGAAGAGTGGAGCTCCTAAAGTCTTGACTAGGTTGAACTCTGCAATGGCTTTCTCCCCTAATAAGAGAAAGGAATTTTTTTCTGTTGATGTTATGGCTGTTGAGGGTAAGCTAACAGGGGAGGATTATGTTGTTGTTAAGGGTGCTGATAAAGGTTTTGTTTTGAGTTGTGAGGTAAAAACTGGTGGGCCTAGGGTTAGGACTAGAAATAGACTGAAAATCAGTTGGGTATTGGGGTTTCTGATACTAGGGTTAAGGGATAGAAGCTTGCTGCTAGTGAGATGGAAGCTATTGAAATTCTAAACAATATGTAGTGGTGTTTGCCTATTTATGGCTATTTTTTGGCTGGTGGTTTGTTGACTTTGGGCAAATGGTTGTTTAATGTTATTCCCTTTTTGATTCAGCTGTCCCTTTTTGTAAAGGGTTTATATGAAAAATCTTAAATATATTTAAAAATATTGACCAGTATTACATTAAATATCAACCATTAAATAACACCATTTTCTATACTTTTCCTAAATCATATATATAACTAGTAGTTGTGTATAGTGACATGCAATAATGAGCAGAGGGGAACACCAAATGGAAGGGGTGTGTGCACAGTGAAGATGAATCAAGAATAGAACATCAATGTCACCATTGAGTGCAGTAATTAACAATGCCATGTGTAGAGTTGGATATGTCATAGCAGATGCAACCAACATTGTTACATACTAACACATTGTTGTAATGATAAGCCATATTTTGACTGTTAAATGTAACGTTGATGCCACCATTGTTTACAATGGTCAACAATGTATATCCCCTATGTACAGATATGTATGTATGTCATAGTAGATAGAAACACGATTGATGCATAGTGATTTGTAATTGTTGTATGGAACATTGATGCAACCATTGATCGAGATGGGGAGACCCACATAACAGAAAATTCACAGTAGTTACAAACCCATGCAAAACCATTGCCACAAAATGCAAACCATAAATGTAGCAATATTGGTTTTAATAAACAATATAGTATTATGTGAACAACACCTTATAAAAGATTGAAACAATATAAGCTTTTTAACAACACGTTATCAAAAATGAAACAATATAGCCTAAGGTAGAGAACAACAATCAACAACATGCCTTATGGAAAGAAACATAAATTGTATAACAATGACTATTTTATTGCATTGCAAGCATAACCAGAAAACAAAAGCCATAAATCAAAGAATATTGGTTTCAAGAATGACCTAGATGAAAAAACCCACAAAACAACAAAATTCACAGTAACAAACCTATGGAAAAATATAGACTGTTCAACAGTACCAAATTGAAAATGCAACAATATATTAACATAAAATGTATAACATTAACTATTTTGCTACATTGCAACCACAACCAAAAAACAAAAGCCATAAATCAAACAATATTGGTTTCAACAGTGAGTGAGATGGAAAAACCCACAAAAGACAAAATTTCACAACAACAAAGCCATGTGAAAATTGTATTCTAAGTGTTCTATGGAACATTGATACCACCATTAATTGTAGGAATGGACAATACATTATCTCAAAAAGGTAATACAATTATATGAAAGATTAGAATATAATTGAAATGCCAAATAAGTGTATTTACATAAGTCATGCAGAACCTTAAGAATAAAGAGATAATTGCATCCATACAATTTTGTTGAAGATTCATACAAAAATTTGAAACTATATATTTTTATTTTATTTCTAATAATTTTGACTAATTTTACAATAAATGATTATTCTCAAAGGTCATTTACAAAACATTACTTCCTCAAAATTCCCATTATGCAATTTGAAAACTCAACAATTTTAGTATCATAACAGAAAGCCAAACCATTATCAATGCTAGGACTGTTGAAAACCAAAAATAAGAATAGTTGATAGAGCCTTGATGAGAACTTTGTGGCGAGGATGACCTCATAGAAGATCTAATGCTATGAAAAGATCCACAATATTGATGAATATAACCTGAGATAAAATATCATTCACTAAGACATTACTATCTTATGTCAAATAGGATTTGTTTGTCTCAAGTATGTTCTGGAAAAATCGAAAGGAAATGTGAAGCTTAGTGCAATGAATATGTGTCATTGGTAGACAATATGCAAAGTAGGGGAAAAAAAGAGTTCTATAACTTATAAAAAATAATATGCAATGCATGTGCAATAAAAGGAGTTAAATAAATAAGATATACGCATACCTTGTGGGTACAACGGGATGTAGCATGAACAAAAGAAAAGAAGATTTTCTCTCCACCCTACCAAATTGGGTCATGCAGCCTCATGGGCTGTCAGCAAACCCTCAAGCAAGAACTTACATTTCCCACCACTATGATCAATGGTGAAACCAATGTTTCAGAACCTAAGAAAAATTTATTTAGTTGGAATTAGTGTTTTACATTTTTAAAAGTATATATAGTTGTATTATTTATGAAAAAAAATTTGACATGTAGTTGTGAAATAAGAGATGGAATGAAGGACATATAGTCTTACCTTCTATATAAATAGAAATTAGTCGCAGCTTGTACACCATGCCAAACATGTGATTCTAATGCTATTTAGTATTGTGGAGATGTGTATTTACAATTCAGAACGTTTGCAATCTAAATGGCTTCAATCAAATATAGTTAGACACAAGGAAAATTTGAAGTTCAGTGTAGCAAACATGTGTCATTGGTAGACAATATCTAAATCAAGAAATATAAATAACTCTATAGTTTATAAAAAATAATATCTAATGTGTCTACAATAGAAGAGATCACATAAACAAGATGCATACATACCTTATGCAGAGAGCAAGAGAAAATATGTCTACAATTATAACTCCCATATAATTCTCTTCTGGCACCTGACAATTTTGTTCAGCTAAAATCAGTGTTATCCATTTTCAAAAATATATGCAGTTGTAGCAATTGTGACAAATAATTTCAGATGTAGTTGTGAAATAATAGATGGAATAAAGGAGATATAGCCTTACCTTGTATATAAATGGAATGTAGTTGCAACTTGGACAACATGGAAAACTTGTGATCACAAAGCTATTAAGGATTGTCAAGATATGCAATTATAGCCAAAAATGTTTACAATTTAAATTTGTTAGAATCTGATATAGTTAGACACAAATGGTTCAAAGGCGATAGCACTGGTAGCAAAATCATTGATGAAAGGAGAGGAAGGTATTGAGAGAAAAATAAAATATAAATAATATTTGGTCAACCAAGGAACAAGAAGGAATCTAGGTTTGTTGTTGGAGGCAAGGAGAAACATAGGGAAAGAATTGAATAGAAACTTCTCTTCGCAATCACCATAAAACTAAAACTTTGGCTATCTTGGCAGCAGTGATTGCAACTGCACTATGGAGGGAACGAGAAGGAAGGAAAATTAGGAATGGTGGGAATTCTATATGCATTGAAATGAAAAGGAAAAGGAGAAGTGGTATAGTTACCGTAAAGAATACAAACATTTCATCATAATGGGAATGCACACAATTGTTGGAGGCGATCCTCTTCTTTGATTTGAAGTGCATTGTATTTGTTGGAATGTATCCTAGAGTATCTGTCAAAAGAGAAAGGTGGATCTATACGTATTCATGTTATTGATTTTACAAGAGAGAGAGCTATGAACATTAGTCCTTGCCTTTCTTTAGTTTCAATATCTATTGTAGCTCTCTCTAGTTTCAAGCCTTGAGATTTATGCATTGTTATTGCCCAAGCCATTGTCAAGGGGAGCTCCCTTCAGCTACCCTATGTGATCAAGGGAATGGGGATGGCTCTTGAATTGTCTTGATCCCATGTTGGTCCAATGTAGTTTGGGAAGTGGAAAACAACATATTCAGGCAGTTGAGGTGATTTAGTACCCCTATCATATACAATAGCCTTCACTAAACCCAATGATCCATTAACCAGGCCAACTGCCACCCAAATTGTTGTCAACATACTTGTTGGCCAATTGCAAGTAAGAGCTCTGCTTGAAGTTGTTCATCATCACCCGTAATCATGTGTGTTTTGATAAGGAGTTTTAGTAGGACTAATTACAATAGGAATAAGTAAGTGTTCAAGCATTTTTCTATTGTGCAAGGAAACCAACCTATTTTTTGGGAATAAGTGAACAACTTTATCAAAATCTTGGTTTTTCTTAGATAAAAGCATGACATTTGTTCAATTCATAAGAGTTTTCCAGTCAGACTGGGATGCCTGACAATTTCTAATATTCATAAGGAGTGTACGAAACTATTGTTGTGTGTTGGATTGTCCATGCTAGCAGATGATAGTGTCAAGCGTGACAACAATATTAAAAGTGTGCCAAAGATTGAAAGGCTATGGGGTGAGAAGCGTACATAGGCCTATCAAAAATAGGTGGAAACTATGCCAAGTCACCCACGAGTATAACAAAGACACCACCAAATGGTTGCATATGTCTAGCAGGAAATGCTTGCCACAATCAACTATCTATTTTAAGCAACAACTTGGGCCTCAGGAAGCTCTTTTCATCAATTAATATGTACTTAATATGTTTGAACTCCTCTTGAAATATGGTCAATGGTTGTCCTTTTAATGGATTTATATCTCTAATTAGTATCCAGAGAGTTGTATGCACTATGGAGGCACAAATATTGTAAGAAACCACCCCTATTGGTGCCAAAACAAGCAAAGGATTCACTCTATGTTTTGGTGATGTATTTAGTGTTCTTTGGATCTTTTCTATAAGAAATTATTTACATGTGCCAACAATTCCTTGAATGATCATACGCAATGGTGATGATGTAGATGGACCAAGATGGTGTTATTCAATGATATTTAGAGCAAGCTTTTGTTTAGGAGATAGTTGGTGACAAAGTGTAGGTGCTACTAGTGGGAAAAGAGTGTCTTCAGCTATATGCAATTTACTTGTTGAAATGAAATGGTCAGCAATGCTATGCAGATTCTCTAGAACATGGTGTGCATCCCACTTGTGATGCAGATCAAAGTCCCGTCTACCCAATATTTGCATTTGGTCAAAGAAAATATTGTTTGTAGTAGCAAGTCGAGAAAGAAACTCCCATTCATATTCATCTATGGGAGGTAGAGACTGGGCACTATCAATATCACTGTCGCCTTACTCTTCATTATCAGGGGGAGCAATAACTCTATTGGCATGCCAAGGGTGATAGCTAACAACATGAAATATCCTCTAGTTTTGTGTTATTCTTTCTCTTGTGAGGCCTATGTTTGCTTCAAAATTTCAAAAAGGCTTGTATAGTAGTAATTCTGACCAACAAAATGTTTCAAAGGTATCACTATGCTCCAAGGGGGAAAACTTGAATATCAAGTAAACAATGATAATAATAGGCTGTGGTCGGGAATGTTAGCCCCCACCTTTGCAATTTTTTCAATATGTATACAGTTGCGCAAATTGAATAAGGGATATAGTCTCCATTTCAGCTATTATTTTCATGTAACAATGAATATAACCACTTCCAAGCTCGTCACCATTATCAACTATTTTCAAATGGTGGAATGTCTGCCTATTGACATTCATAAACAAGAAATGTTGACTTGAGATGACAAGGGGAAAATTTTGTAGCATATGGCATGTTTCTTGTGCACCAATGTCACGATTTGCAACCAAGTTCATCATGAATTTTTGATAGGCAATCAAAGCTTTATCCCTAGATAAATTTGTATTTGCAAGCCTCTGCAAGATATCAATATAGCTTTTAGATTTTTTTTCAAACTTTGATGCATATTTGGAAATGTAGTTTAGCACAATTTTTCTTGACAAGATTGGTTGGCAATCAATGTTTTCTCACCAGATTGCAAGCATCTCAGGGTTGTGGATATTAACACGCTCATCATTTCTTGTTGGCTTATAGGATTTGTTCAATTCAATACCAATTACCAATGTCAATGATGGTTGTGTATTCCTAAGACAAGTGTATTGAGTACACTTGGTATGCCTTTTTACCATGTTCAACAGATATTCATAATCCACCATTGGATCCATGCAAGAAATTTTTGGACTACTAAGAAAGCACAGGTTCTCCAAAGATGAGTAGTGGACTCTTGATATTAGTTGATCTAGGGAACAAGGGTTCCATGCTGAAACATAGAGATCAAAGAAATTTTTTTCCTATTGAAGCTCATGTGGGTTGGACCAATCAAACATGTCCATATTCGGGGCACTTGGAAGCCACAAGAAACTATGGAAATGTTTTGATCCACAGTGTTGCCACTCATACCTATACCAGTAGTCCTTTGTGTGGAAAAGTCTCTCAATAACCTCTTCATAGAAAATGGTGAATGAAAAGTGCATGTACAAGGTTGTTATGTGTGGGTTTTGTACAACATTGTTTTTGAATCATCTTCAAGAGTATGGCATATGCAGTTGGGCATGAGGATTAATTACCTTGTGCAAATTAGGCCATTTTTTGTTTGCAGAGTTCAAAGTGAAGAAGAGAGTCGGTGTGCTAAGCTGGTGGATCATTGTTGCAAGCTCTTATCAGCACTTGCCCCAATATGAGTGTGTCCTTCGCAAAGATGCACCAAAGTGAACAAGTAGGTTTGCTATCTAGGTGTCTAGTTCCTCCCAAATGAATTGTCACAAAGCAAGAATAGACTTTGGGATCCTTTCCTCCAAGTTTGTTTTCATAAAAACAGAAGTTGATTGTTGGCTTTGATGTCTCATTATCAAATTATAAAGGTAATAATTAAATCTGGCATGCCTCCCAAATCTATTGTCATAGTATCTCATCAAGTGCAATGCATATTCATGTAATTGAATCTGTATGCTTCTCGATTGTAGGGGAATTTCTATTGCAGTGGGGAATAAGATTGGAAAATTCATGCTTAATAACCCTTTTGTATTATATTCATTGATAGGGTTATAATTTATCTCAGGCCAAGGCAAAGTATCTTGACTAATATCTTCAATCTGCAAGGCATCTCTAATTTCTTGCAATTCCCAGGGAAGGTTGGGCATCAATGGAAGAAATGATGACGAGTTCTCAAGCTTAGCTTCCTCATCAACAACACTTTATGGAGTTACCACTGGTTCAGCTGTGTTATGTGTTGGTTCTTTCATTGTGTGCAGAAGATTAGAGATGTCAGTACTTATAGCAGGCAAAAAAATTAAAGCATCACAATCTATTGCAACGTCACTATAGTATGGATCATTCTCAATTTTGTATATTAATGCAGCCATGACATTATGTTTGTCAACATAGCAATCATAGTTCATCCCCTAAATGTCAGTTCTTTGCACAATCACCACTTCAAGATCATGTAGGCGACATGGTAACAAAGTTGTAATGGTCATAATGTTTTAAGGGAAGCTTATAGTATGGCCATGATATTTGTATTGGCCTCCTCTAGCATGGGTCACTTGCAAAACTAGAGCACCTCTAGCTATAAGCATTTCTTCAACTTGAGTAAGCTTTGCAAGGATGGGAGGTTGTGGGCCTAGATCCATCTTGTTCACTAAATTGAATCTATGGATGCCCTTTTTAGAAGCACAACGCAAACATATGGCACCTGTGTTGGATGCTCGCAATCTCATGTCGACATAGCTTTCCTTTCAAACACTACAAACTTTCAAACCAGACAAAGCATCAATGCGTCGACAGAAGGATTGCATTGCAGTGCGAAAAGAATCACCAAACATGTTGCTAGAGTAGTGGGCAGACGGTGATGTGGATGGAAATCCATGCTTGTCAAGAGTTTATTGAGGTCTACAGCCACCTATTGGTGAGGCGCCTTCACTAGGACAGTTGTGTGCAAGCTAGCAAGGGATGGGAGGTGCGATGCTACAAAAGTCAGCAAGTTCTTCCAATGAGCGTGGATGCAATTGTGGTGCACCTGCTTGCTCAGGCGGGGTCAAGTTACAATGATCTATAGTGGCTCTTTGATGCAAGTATTTGGCTCAACTACCCACACAAATCTGGTCGCTATGGCGCACATAATAAAGTTGGTTTCTTTTGCATTTTGTTTCCTTTTTATGGTCCATGCTTGATGCAGGGTTGGAACTTGAACAAGGCTGAGGACCCTACAATCATAATATGAGGAAAATAATAAAATGCTTGTAGACACAAACTTAAAGGGCAATGGCATAAGTAAAGAGGTCAAGCTTATCGAATATGGAACAAAATAGCCAAAGGTAGATAGCAACACTCAACAATGCCCTATGGAAAACAACATTAACTAATTCACTTTGTTGCAACCATTGACACAAAACAGAAGCCATAAATGAAACAATATTGGTTTCAACTATGACCCAGATGGGAAACTCACAAAATAGAAGAATCCATAGTAACAAAGCCATGCACAAAAAAAAAAGAAAACCCACACACGTAATAATTCTTTTTTTCAAAAATTCCTTATGGAGAATAACCAAAGCATACATATATGCATATGTATATGTAAATGTGTCTATCCATATGCAATGCATTTTCAATTGAGAGTGTAAGGAAGGGAAGGTACGATGCATTTTTTGAAGGAGAATGTAATTATGTAGCTACTTATGCTTATGCATCATTCCTTCCTTGCACCCTCCATCTAAAAGAACTTCACTTCATTGTATATGCCTATACACATATACATATACATATGCATACAGTACAACGAAGATGATAAAGTTCTTACAAACTCCAACTTAAAGAGGAACAATGGAGCCAATGAAAAGATAGGTAATATAAAAGGAAACAAAACAAAGGAAGGCATGCTCTCCACCCTACAATATTAGTTCATGGAGCCCCATGGGAAATCACCAAAACCTCGAGCAAGAATATACATTATCCACCACTATCATCAATGGTGAAACCAATGTTTCTTATTACACCCAATATAGAACCTTTCATTCTAATAGAATTTTTTTGAGCCTAGAAGGAATAATATCCAAGACGTCACAATTGGCATCATCCATTGGATGCATATGTAGGGATTTTCTACTTGGAAATATAAAACCATGCACCAAAAAAAATAAAAAAAATAAAAAGCCCACATGTACATAAGTAATTTTTCCAATAGTACCTTATCAAGAATAACCAAAGCATACATATATGCAAATATATTTATGCATATGCAATGTATTTTCAATGGAGACTGTAATGAATGGAAGGTATGATGCACTCTTTAAAGGAGAGTGTAACATTACTGTTGCCTATGGTTATGCATCATTCCTTCTTTCATTCCATCCTCCGTCTAAAAAAAACTTCACATTTTTTTATCGCACATGCATATATACATATACATATGCATATATTATGATGAAAACAATAATGTTCTTGCAAACACCAACTTAAAGACTCATAGTGCAACTAAACAGTAAATAGAAAATATAAAGTGAAACACAACAAAACAAGGTCTGCTCTCCACCCTACCATATTGGGTCATGGAGCCCCATGGGCTCTCACCAAACCCCTGAGCAAGAACACACATTTTCCACCACTATGATCAATGGTAAAACCAATGTTGCTTATCACACTTAATATAGAACCTATCATTCTAACATATCCTTTTTAGAGGCTGAAAAGAATAATAGCCAAGTTGTTGCAACCGACATCTTGCATTGGATGCATATGTAGGAATTTTCTGCTTGGAAATATAAAACCATGTGCAAAAAAGAATAAAAATAGAAACCCACATGTGCACCAATTCTTTTTTCAACAATTCCTTATGGAGAACAACCAAAGCATACATATATGCATATGCATATGTAAATGTATCTATGCATATGCAATGCATTTTTTATGGAGACTACAAGGAATGGAAGGTACAATGCACTCTTTAAAGGAGAGTGTAATGCTATTGCTGCTTATGGTTATGCATCTTGCTTTCCTTCATTGCAGCCTCCATCTAAAAAAACTTCACTTTTTTTATTGCACATGCATATATACATATACATATGCATATGCATATATTATGATGAAGACAATAAAGTGCTTGCAAGCACCAACTTAAAGACCCATAGTGTAGCTAAACAACAAATATAAAATATGAAATGAAACATAACAAAACAAGGCCTACTCTCCACCCTACCATATTGGGTCATGGAGCCCCATGGGCTCTCAACAAACCCTCGAGCAAGAACAAACATTTTCCACTACTTTGATCAATGGTGAAACCAATCTTTCTTATTACACTTAATATATAGCCTATCATTCTAACAACTCCTTTTTGAGGCTGAAAGAAATAATAACTAAAAAGGTACACTTAACAAATATGCCAAAAAATACAATCCAACATCATGCATTTGAGGCATATGTAGGAATTTGTTGTTTGGAAATATACACACTAAAAAAGTACATGTAGAAATGTGTGTGCATGGGCATTAGATGTAGACAATATACATATATAGATGAATAGAAACTTATAGATATACATACGTACTAATACATGTGTTGAAAAGGGAAATCGAACTTCAACCTTCAAAGAAGCTTACAATCTTGGCTCACAACTTTGATAGCAGGTAAAGCCATATAAGAACACCCAACAATGCCTTATTGAAAATTGCAAAGACTTTCACCACCTCTTCTGACATTTTAAATGGCAGTTGTTGGCACAACCATCACCACTACATGGATACCATACAACACTTAATGTTGATTCCAAGAGGGTGAGCTTCTATGAAGGTGCAAGTCTGACCATCCATTGAGAAGTTTCTATGAAGGTGGTTGGAGGTTATTTTCCATTTTTTGCATGGGGAAATGACTCCAAAAGAAAAGAAAAGAAGTCTTTGTAATGACACTATTAATCGAAGTGATGGACAATGTATGTGCCATATGTATAGATATCTATGTATGTCATAGTAGATGCAAACAAGGCTATATTGTTTCAATTTTCGATAAGGTTTTGTTGAGAAAGGAGTGTATTTCTGCATGGATTTGTTACTGTGAATTTTTGTGGCTATGCTTGCAAGAGAATAAAATTGTTAATGTTATGTAACTTTTTCTAGGCTTTGAGAAATAAGGCAGCGTAGAGAAAGCTAGTGGGAAGAGGTTTGTTTGAACCAAGTGGGAAGAGGTTCATATTAGAAAAACCCTTTACGATATTGTTTCATTTGTGGTTCATGGTTTGTGGCAAGCTATATTGTTTGATTTTTGATAAGGTACTGTTGATTGTTTCAAAATTTGATAAGGTGTTGTTGAGAGAAGACTATATTGTTTGTAAAAAATGAATATTGTTTCATTTATGGTTCACGTTTTGTGGCTATGGTTTTGCATGGGTATGTTACTGTGAATTTTTGTATTTTGTGGGTTTCCCCATCTGGGTTGCTGTTGAAACCAATATTGTTTGATTTATGGCTTTTGTTTTGTGGTTATAGTTGCAACGAAATAAAATAGTTAATGTTTTACAGTTTTTGTTTGATTCCATTAGGCATTGTTGATTATTGTTCTCTATCTTAGGCAACATTGTTTCATTTTCAATAATATGTTGTTGAAAAGGCTATATTGTTTCAATTTTCGATAAGGTTCTATTGAGTAAAGAGTATATTTTTGCATGGGTTTGTTATTGCAAATTTTTATGGGCTTCTCTTTATGGCTTCCATTTTGTGGCTATGTTTGCAACATAATAAAATTGTTAACATTATGTAGTTTTTGTCAATTGTTGTTGTCTAGCTTGGGGTATATTGTCTCATTTTCGATAAGGTGTTGTTGAAAAGGCTATATTGTTTCAATTTTTGATAAGGTGTTGTTGAGAAAAGACTATATTGTTTGTTAAAAGCAATATTGTTTTGTTTATGGTTGGCGTTTTGTGGCTATCATTTTACATGGGTTTTGTGGCTATGGTTTTGTGTGGGTTTTGTGCATTGTTGATTGTTGTTCTCTAGGTTAGGGTATACTGTCTCATTTTTTATAAGAGAGTTGAGAAGGAAATATTGTTTCATTTTTGACAAGGTACTATTGAGGAAAGACTATATTTTTCCATAGGTTTGTTATTGTGATTTTTTGTTTGATGCCACCATTGATTGCAGTGATGGACAATATATTTTCCCTAAATGAAAATATGTATGTATGTCATAGTAGATGCAAACAATATTCATACATAGTGATCCCTATGTTTATTTTGTTAGTACATTCTTGGAATGATTAGTTGTATTTGAAGTATCATATGGAAGACTGATTCCACCACTGATCTAACTTTAGGAACTCACATGTAGTAACAATATACTCTACACTAAGCCAATAGAAGAAGATTAAAACTTTAAACATCAAAGGAAAAAATTATGGGAACCTCTAGATGTGTGGTTTCCCCCTACTATGTGAGATTTGATCATAATTTTTGTCAGCCTTCCTGGTTTTTAAGCCTTCCTGCACTCGAGCTCCAATTGAGAAAAGGGTGGTAGATGTTTCTTGATTTTTAAATTAAAAGTGTTTGGTATGTCGATAGAGAAGGCCAACAAAACTAAACACTGGTTGGAATCAACATTAATTGTTGTATGGTTCCTCTATGGTGGTAATTTTTTCAAAGTAATAAAATAGTCCATGTTCTTCTTCAAGCATAGTTATTATCCGTCTAAACCTCAATAAGGGCTTGTTACAATGGAAGGTTGTATATTAAGTGTCAGATGAAACATTGATCAAATCATTATTGAGGCCTAAACAAATAACAACTATCCTTGACGCCATATAAAAACAACCAACAATGGCTTATTATCATGAAGAACGTGAACTATTTTATCACTTTCCAACCATTCCCAGTGGAAAGAAACCATAGATCAAATAAAAATCATAATTATCTTATGAAAAGAATAAGCATAGAAAGGAGTATATATGATTGTTGTCTACATATAATTTCACATAGATACATATTTGCACATAGGGATGAATGGTGTCTATCTCTAATTTCAAAAATATACATATCTGCACATAGGGAAAATAAAATGAGCAAGAACAAAAGAAGGCCTACTCTCCACCTTGCCTTATTGGGTCATGGAGCCCCATAGGCTCTCGCCAAACCACCGAGCAAGAACAAACATTGTCCTCCACTATGATGAATAGTGAAACTAACCTTCCTTATTACACAATATAAAACCTATTATTGTAAGGATGCTTCTTTGAGGATGAAACAAATAACAACTATCTTTGCAAAACAATAAAAATGGTGAGGAGTATATATGGATTTTTTCTACATACTATCTTTGCAAAACAATAAACATGGTGAGGAGTATATATGAATGGTGTCTCTATCTAATTTTACATACATACATATCTACGCAGAAGAAAAAGAAGAATTAAACACTACAAAAGAGACACATACTTTTTTGTGTGTATATATTTCCAAGCAATAGATTCCTACATATACATCCAACGTATGCAATACATATATTTGGAGTTGCAAAATAAAATCTACATTGATATATATGTTTCCAAAGTTAACTGCACATATATACACATTTTTGATTGTTGTTGAATAGCTGCAAAAATATTATTTCATTTATGACTTCCATGTAGTGGAAATTGGTGGAAAGAAATATAATATTCTACATATACGCTTAGAAAGGAAGACCTATACAAATATACATGCATCTAAAGTTATATGCAGACAACACACATATATATCCATAGGTGGAATCCAAACATATGAATGTTATCTACATCAAATGTCAAAAACACAAAGATCTGCACATAGGAAATATAAAATGAAACACAACAAAATGAGGCCTTCTCTCAACCCTACCATATTAGGTCATGGAGCCTCTTCAGCTCTCACCAAAACCCTGAGCAAGAACATACATCATCCACCAATCTAATCAATGGTGAAATCAATGTGCCTTATTATGCTTATTATATAACCTATCATTCTAACAACTCCTTTTGTGAGGCTGGAAGAAATAATAACTGAAAAGGTGCATTTAATTTTAGATTCCCCAAACAATAAACATTGTGAGTAGTATATATCAATGTTGTCTACATCTAATTTCACATACATACATATCTGCACACACCAGAATAGAAATGAAACATAACAAAAGAAACACACACTTTTTGCATGTTTATATATTTCCAAGCAAGAGATTCCTACATATGCATCCAACGCATGCAATACATATATATATGCAGCTCCAAAACAAAAGCTACATCGATATATATATAATGTTAGATGCACATATATACTCATTTTTTATTGTTGTTGAATAGCGTTGAATATATTATTTCATTTACGATTTCCATGTAGTGGCGAGAATTGCAAAGCAATAAAACAGTCCACATATATAGACACAATAAGCAATAAAATAGTCCACATATAGTGCCACAATAATATTTACCATTATAAAGTTACCAAAGCAATTAAATAGTTTATTTTATTTACAAAAAGGCATTGTTGACTGTTGTTTTGTAGCTTCAGGTTATAGCCAAGGATAGAGAACAACAGTCAATAATTCCTTGTAGAAAACAACGTAAATTGTATAGTGTTGCAACCATCACCACAAAACAAAAGCCTTAAATGAAACAATGATGGTTTCAACAAAGACCTAGAAAATTATTTTCCCAATAGTAACCTATCAATAGGTACAAGAACAAATATAGACAAGTTTAAATCTAGATACATATGTTTGTTTTCTAAGAAAATGAAATAAACATCACTTGGCATAGCTTGTGACAGAAACATTGCTTCATCTATGGGCTGCATATATTGGCGATGGTTGCAATAATAGGTTGCATTCAAAACTTAGCACAATAATTCAACACTTTTTGTTATTTTCTATAAGGCATTGTTTAGTGTAGAGTTGTAGCTTTTTTTGCACAACATACATAGTTATCCACACCTACACTTTGCAATGCATGTACGAATATATACATATATGTATGTATAAGTTTAAATGCAATTGTGCGTATCAACAAGTATAAATGTAGATATATATGTGTGTAGGTAGACTCAAGCTAAATCAAAAAATTATTGTAGAGTACATAGATGACAATCATCATTTAATGTCACATAGTAAATATTATAACAAAAATGAAGTTATATGCAACTCCAATAAATGAAAGACACATAAATAGCTACACATAGGCTACTCTCAAATGGCTAGCAAACAAAAAGGTGAAGGACACATAAATACCTCAAATACAAATAGGTTAGACTATATATTACAAGGGTTGCTAATGCAAGCAAAGCATTTTTGTAGTTCGTTGGATGCACATGGAAAAGAGCCAATACAATTGTCAACGGCAAAAAGTAAACAAGGAACAGACTTACGGGATTGGCACCTAAGGGTTGTCCAGTAGCCTGGGGAGAGCTAGAGTACACTAACATTGCTAAGACTGCTCTTTAAAAAGGTTGGAGCTACAACACTAGCGGTTGGCCACGATCTCTATGTGACAACACAAGGGCCAAAGATTCAATTAAAGCAACAAAGGCTAACAAGCTCCATTCCCAATTTTTTATCTTTCAAATTTTCTATGGAGACATTAACAATATGACCAAAAACAAATAATATAAAAAAGGCACATTTAGAAAACTCTTTGTAAATCATTTTAAAAATAGTCTATGTTCTTGCAAAACAACCAACCTAGAACATATATTGTCCATCACTGCGATCAATGGTGGCATCAATGTTTCATATAACAGTTAAAATATAGCTTATCATTCCAAGAATGTCTGAAAAAAATAAACATAGTGTGTGCAGCATGATTCCTACCCTAGAAAATGCAAGACGAAACAAAATGCAAAAGGAATAAAAACAAAAAACAACACCTCGAGATTAGGGCTTAAGATGAAACTCAAACTTGAAAAAGACAATGAAACCCGTTTTTACCTCATTTGAGCTTGATGAGTTGTTTGCCCCAATTGATGGCTTGATATGTGTGCTTTACGTCGATTTCAGTAGCATAATGGCTTGATGTAGCTTGATTTAGATGCAAGGATGAAGGGTTTTTGATATGGATGCAAGATGGGTATCTTGAAAGATGGAGATGATGAGTGCTTATGGTTAGGGTTGGATGAATTCTTGAAAGTGTGTGTGTGAGAATAATGCAAGAAGGGAGACCAAAAATGGCTAAGTGTTAGCCATTTAACCTAGGGAGATCAAATGGATGGTGGAGATTGAAAGAGGGCAAAAGATCAAGGTCTGAGATGAAGAGTTGACTAAAGGAATTAAAATTTCCTTTTTAATGTGCATGGGGATGATAAAAGGAATTAAATATTCCTTGGGAAAGATAAAAGGGATTAAAAAAATCCTTGGGAGATGAGAGATGAATTAAAAATTCCTCAAAAAGGATCTTGGGAAGACAAAAGGAATTAAAAATTCCTTGGAAGATGAGAGAGGAATTAAAAATTCCTCAAAAAATATCTTGGGAAGAAAAAAGGAATTAAAAATTCCTTGGGAGATGAGAGTGGAATTAAAAATTCCTCAAAAAGGACCTTGGGAAGACAAAAAGGAATTAAAAATTCCTTGGGGGATGGGGAGAGTTGACTAAGGGGTTGGTTAGACTAGCTAATCAATGATTAAGGGAAGGTTAGGTGGCTAATGAGGATTAGGAGCTAACTTGCAAAAGTTGGGGGATGTGACACATCCTAATCATGGATTAGGAATGTGCACATCCCTAATGATTGGATTAGGAAGTGGATTAGGATTAGCTGAGTGGATGAGAGATAAAGGGAATTAAATAAATGAATTATTTATTTAATTCCTTAAAGGAAAGGAATAAAGCGTAAGGTATTTATTTATTGAACCAAATACCTTAGGGATTTAGAGGAATTTAAGGGTATTAATTAAATAATAGCAATATTACTTAATTAATGCAAATAAGAGGATATTTAGACAAAAAAGGTATAAATTTGAACAAATGTAAGTGTCCAAATTTAGGCATCTACATTTTTCCCCTCTTTGAGATGGTGCTACAAAGTAGCATCATTTCAAAGAAGATTAAAAGATAGCACCAAGAAGAAGATGGTTAGACCGGGAAAGATGCCCCAGTCATTCAAAGAAGTGACTAGGAAGAAAGATGATGGGAGTGAAGATGAATATTAGGGATTGAGGATGCCCCCTTGAGAGGATATATGGGTTCAAGAGAACATGGGTGTGCTCTCGAAATGGATGAGATGATTCAAAATTATGGATAAGAGAGGATGACATAAGATGAAGAGATAAAAGCAAGCACAAATGGATTCAAGGACAAATGTGATGTTGCCCCAGTCAAGCTACAAGCCCAAAATGGATTGATGATGGGTGGAGCATTGTCGATGAGGTATCTCAAAGAAATGCAAAAGGGATAGGGAAGGATACATGCCAAGGATGATGATGAAAGTGTTGTTGATGAGGGAATGATGCATCCCAAAAAAAACAAGAGGATAGGGAAGGATGCATCCCGATTATGATGACGAGAGTGATGATGAAGGAATTGTTGATGAGGGAAGGATATATCCTGAAAAAACACTGAAAGGATAGGGAAGCATACATCCTAATGATGATGACGATGGTGATGATTGGATCAAGGCTTGTAGCAAGGGTGGGAACAAGAACAAGGATGTGATTAGATGATTTATGCTAGATTGAATGGATATGTGAGATAGATAAAATGAATGAACACAATGGAAGAAAAGATGCTTAGAATAATAAATCTATATTATCCTAAACAACTTAAGATGATAATAAAATTAATAAGGCAATGAAATGAAATGAACTTAAGATGCTTAGACTAACAGATCTATATTAATATAAACAACTTAAGATGATAAGGAAAATGATAATGCAAGATTGAAGAGATGATGATATGATGAGGATGGATGAAAAGATGCTTAGAATAAAAAATCTATATTATCCTAAGAAGGTTGAATAGATAATGAAATGATGAAGATGGAAGAAAAAAATTGGAGGGATGAAAATGGATAGGATAAAGAGATGAGAAGAGTGATGAAGGAAAAATGGATGGTAACCAAATTAAGAAAGTTAATTGTTATGTGTTATGCTAGCATGTAATGAGCACTTAATTTAATATAGCATGTGATAATATGCACCTGGGTATGAAGAACCAAGGTAACTTCATATCACATGCATGAGACTGGCACAACAAACAAAAGGTTATTCCAACATCCCGAAGTCATGAGGGATTTGGTAGGGACAATGTTGGAAAACCACAAACACAAAGGATGCTCCAGCGTAACACAAGCCCAAAAGGATCTTAGTGGGTACTATGCAGGACAACCAAGCAAACAACAACAAAGAAAAGATCAAGATATTCCCCTATGTTTACCGGTCAAAGTGCACCATGATATGATGGATCAAGGTGACCCCAATGAGGTATGATAGGGAGCTCAAATGATAAACAAAATTCCAAAGTATCAAAAGATCACAATCAATTTCAAATGTCCTTTTCCACAAGATCAAAAGGTGGATGGGATTGACACGGTCTATTAGAAAGGATGCATCCTATTAAGACTAAAGATGGGGACTAAGCTAAATGATCAACATGACGTAGGATACTCAAAATTGATTGGACCTCAAGATACTAGTGGATCTCATTTATTAAGAACCAGCTAGATAGGGATATACTTGATGACATGACACAAGACATGAGAGACAATACACAATACAGACACACCCTAAAGACCTAGGGGCTCAGGGGCTGATCAAAGATTAGCCTTGCCTACGTGAAAGTGCAAAGCCCTCATAGTTTGATAAAAAACCATGGATAAAAGAAAAAAGAGGAAAATGGGGACCAATGATGGATGACAAGGACTAGATAGACAAAGAGCCATGAGGGTGGATCAAAAGATCGACCTTGCCTACATGAAAGTGCAAGGGCAACGTAGTTCGACAAAAAAAAGGCCAAAGACAGATAATGGATAAAGGATGATGTGATGACCATGATAAGTGAATAAAATGATGGGATCGATACGATGAGACAAGATAGACCTGTTGGATAGGATGGTGGTGAATTAGGAGGATGGCATGATGGAGAGATAAGTAATGAGAAGTGATAAGAGATTGGAAAGATGTGTGAAAGAGGTGGAATTGATGATAGTGAGATAGATGGCATTGGGTTGCATGAGAGGGGTAGGATATAGCTAGATACCAATGACAAGGGATTATGTGATGTGATGGGATGAGAATAAAGATGAATGGATAAGGAGATAAGGATGGGGGATTGAAAGGATACTATGATGGATGGATAGGAAGATAAGGATGGGGAGATGGAAGGGATGATAGGATCTATGAATAATTTCTCCAAGGACTATGTCACAAAGAAGGAAATTCCCCGCTCTAGGTACGTCATGTATGATGAGATAGGAAGGTTGTAAGATAAAAGGATGGGAAAATAAGGGAGTGAGATGGATGTGGATATGATGTAGGGATAAGGAAAGGAGAGTGACGGTAGCATGATGGATGGACAAGGAAAGTAGATGGATGTGGATAAGGACTAGGATAGTGTATAGGTGAGGGGAATGTATGCCAAGAGGTGTCCAAAGAATGTATATATGTTTTCCCCTATCTATATCAAGATCACAATGAGGATGGAGGGATTGGGATAAATGAGATATGACAGGTAGGATGTGTAAGATAGGTGGGATGGAGGAGATGGGTGAAGGGCATGCAATTGCCCCCAAGTGTGGATGTGAATTGGATGGGGGATTTACACATGATGCCTATTTTCTAGGTTTTCATCATGGTACTTATCCAAGGTGCGTGTTTTCCAAGTTTTCACCATTGGACGAATTATTTCTCTTTACTTTTTTTTTACTTTTTTGACTTTTTTTAGATTTTTCAGATTTTTTGATAATATACAGATGGAGATGGATAAGGATAGGGAGTTGGATAAGTGGATTTAGAAGATATGTGATAAGGATATGAATGAAGGACTCAAGAATCAAGTTCCATACAAGGTATTAAGAGCCCATGTGTGAAGTGACTATCAGAAGTTGGTACAACCATGATTATAAAGATGAATGGATTATGCAAAGGAGTGGACTAAAGGGATTGGATGAGGGAGATATGTGGGATAATGGATGTGATGTTCGAAAGTGTATAGATGGAATGATGGGGTAGGTGTGTGATGGGGTAATGTTTTCAAGACCAACATTGGCACATATGGTGGTGGATGTGAAAAGATAGGAGGATTAATGGATGAAGAATGTGCGGATAATGCAGGAGATGGGATAGTGAATTTTGGGACATAAGGACCCAAAATAGATTTAGGAGATGGAGGTTGTGTATGATTAGCTTTTGTATTAGCAACTTTGGATATTGTTAGAGATTTTTCATTTGAAGGCATTGCATCTTTTTTCTTTGGGATCCACATGGTTTTGATTTTTGCTTTGGTAGGCCTCTATGGCCTATGGGTTTGATTTGGATTTTGGATTTGATTTTTCTTTTCATCAACATTTATTTTTAAGGATACATGAGGAGCTTTAGATTCATGTTTTTGTTTAGATTGATGCATGTTTATTTTGGCATCCAAAGTGATTTTAGTAGCAATTGGATGGGTGTGAGGAGATGGATGACATGGAGGAAACATGAATGGAGTGATGGAGGTCAGATTTTGGGGATGATATGTGTATGGAGGATGTGTAGGTATGTGCCTTTGCTGATCTTAATTTGGGATCATGAGAGTGAGATGTTGATGACAGGTGATATGGATAGGTGATGGATGGATAAAAGGAGGAATAGGATGAGATGGAAGATGTGATTTTGGGCTATAAGGTCCTAAAATGGACTTGGTATGTGGGGGATATATGATGGTGGATGGAGGGACATAAGGACCAAAAATAGATGGTGGATGGAGGGACATATGGACCCAAAATGGATTCGGAAGACGAAGGAGGAATATGGATGGTTGTTTTGAGGTGATACGATGGACGGGGGATGGCGACAAATGGTTTAGTGGAGTGATGGGAAGATCCTATTATTATTTTGGAGTAGGCTCATTGAAGACATATAGAGGTTGTACTAACATTTTTGGATTGTGATTCTTGAGAGATATATCCAAGACCTTGTGTATGTCAATTTTATTTGACATGGATGGGCTCTAAAATACCTTGCTCATGAAGGCCTAAACCTTTTCCCTGATAATTCATGTTCTTGAGCATTTTATCTATGGTAGGATGCTTGTTATTTTAGAATAATGATGTGAGTCCATCATTAGGTTGAGAAGGATGGGTGGCATATATGCTTGGTTCCTCTTCTACAAGGAAACCACCATGGATGAATGTGAGAGTACTAAGGGAATATAAAAGTGGTGTGGGGATAGTAGGGTTAGGCGGCGATGGAGGATCATGAGATGGAGATGATGGGATAGCAACATCTTGATTGGGAGGAGTGAGTGGTAAGGGATCAAGAGAGGGATTAGGTGATATGATGGGATCTGGATTTGGCAGTGGGTGATAAGGGCTCACACAATCAAGTGGTCAGGTCTTGAGTGAAAATGGGATCATGGGATGGAATGGATAGGGAACTATGATCTTGAGGTGGACTAGATGGGATGTCAAGATCTTGATGTGGAGAAGGGGATATGTTGGTATGCTTTGGATCAAGCTCTTGGCATGACTCATCATGTGTGGGTGGCATGATGATGGAGTGTTGGAGAGACTCCTCAAGTGGGGGAGATGGAAGGATGGAGGATTCATGAAGTTCATGAGAATGGATTTCATTGATACTAGGATTAGGAGGAGTGGATTGGATTTGGGTTTCTTCAATGGATTGGGTGGATCTAGGAGTAGAAGATGGTGATTGGGTTTAGTTATCTTCAGTGGGTTTGGTAGCTCTCAGAGTTGGAGATGGAGGTTCAATAGATTTGGTGGGTTTGATGGTTTCAACGGTTTGAGTGGTGCTAGAGGTGGTGACTATAATGATAGGTGTGGGATGGAAAAGGGTCTCATCACTAGTGATTATGCATGGGGGAGTGGGGCAGCATGGCTCCACGACTTCAAAATTTGGAGTTGGGGATTTATTCTTTTTCACAAGTCCTTGGATGTCATCAAGAACAAGGTTCTCATTTATTGTAGGATTAAACAGTGTGGTAGGAGTAGATTAAGGATCATGAATGGGTGGAGTACAAGGATTATGGATTGGTGGATGAGGATTAGATGGAGGAGTGGGATTAGATGTAGGACTGAGAGTAGATGGAGGATTAGGACACGATGGAGTGGAAGATGGAGTGACATTGGAGGATAGGGATGGTGGATTAGGAGAAGAGGACATGGATGGTGGATTGTAGTAAAGGTATTGGGATAGAGGATTTGAATGGGAGGATCAAGATGGTGGATTAAGACAAGAGGATGGATTAGGACAAGAAGATGTGCATGGTGGATTGGGACAAGAGGATACGGGTGGTGGATCAAGATAGGAGTATGAATTAGGATGAGAGGATGTGGATGGTGGATTAGGACAAGAGGGTGTAGGTGGTGGATTGTAGTAAAGATACTAGATAGAGGATTTGGTTGGGAAGATTGGGATGGTGGATTAGAACAAGAAGATGCAGGTGGTGGATTGGGACAAGAGGATACATGAGGTGTATTAAGATGGGGGGATGGATTAGGATGAGAGGATGTGGATGGTGGATTATAGTAGATGTATTGGGATAATAGGTTAGGACAAGAAGGTTGGGATGGTAGATTAGGATAGGAAGACATGGATTTTGGATTAGGATAGGTTGATGGGGATGTAGGATTAAGATAAGAAGGTGTGGTTTTTGGATAAGGATGGGTAGATTGGTATGGAGGATTAGGGTATGGGGACATGGATGGTTGATTAGGAAAAGAAGATGCGGATGGTGGATTGTAGTAAAGATACTAGGATGGTAGATTAGGGCAACAAGATGTGGGTGTAGGATTAAGAGGGGAAGATTGGGATAGTGGATTGTAGGAAGAATATGTGGCATCTGAAGGATTGAAATAGGAGGATGTGGATGGGGGATTATAATAGGGATGTTGGGATATTGCATTGGGATAATAAGACATGGATGTTGGATAAAAAGATGATGTAGAGGAAGGATATGATGGAGATTCAGGAGAGGAGGATAATGGATATCCCTTGTCAAAGGTAGCATAAGGAGCATTATTAGGCATGGATGAAGACGTGATGGGATAGCTCGAAGGGGTGATTGGATTTTGGAAAGAAATTGGGGAAATATTACTAGAAATAATAGCATCAAGGGGATATATTTCATATACCTCTTGATCAACAAGACTCTCATTATCATCGTCAATTATTTTTGGTTGGACTAATGAAGAATAAGGATTCATGATGTTAGATGGGATGGATATAGATTGAAAATATGGGAACAAGCAATTAGAAGGAAAGAGAAAAGATGATGAATAGATAAATAGGATGGATTTTAAGAAGATGGAAGAATGGGATCTTAAGATTTGTTTCGATATCAAAAGATCCTGGATGGAAATGGACTAAAGCTCAAATCAGGATTCAAATTAAGCTCAGATTGGGATTGGATTGAAGATAAGATTAGGATTGGATTGAAGCTTAGATTAGGATAATTGGAGGATGTGATGGGATTGATTCTAAACCAATTTGGATTTTAAGAAGATGGAAGAAGGAGATCTTAAGATTTGTTTCGATATCAAAAGATCCTGGATGGAAATGGACTAAAGCTCAAATCAGGATTCAGATTAAGCTCAGATTGGGATTGGATTGAAGCTAAGATTAGGATTGGATTGAAGCTTAGATTAGGATATTTGGAGGATGTGATGGGATTGATTCTAAACCAAGTTAAGGGGTTTTAGCTAGATGACATAAGATACTGATAATCAGATTTTACCAAATTTGGTAGTTTTCAAAAATTGTTAGATTTTTCCATTTTAGGTAACCTAATATGCATATCTTTCAAAGTATAGTTTTTTCCGAAAAACTTCCAAGAACTAAGGTATAATGAATTTCCAACTAACATCCTAAATCTGAAATGTATGAGTTCAAAGTTATTAACAAAAATGACTTTCTAAAAATTGGAAAAAAAACACTAAATTTCCATTTTGAGGGTCAAGATGAAAGTTTCAAGCCCCAAAAAAGTGTTGAAATGGGGGCCAACTAACTCAAGGTCATTGGGAATCCACATACCACCTCATAACACAACCACCCATAAAATTTCAGCCCAAACGGACACCCGAGTCAAAAGTTATGGCCTCCAAAAGTTTCTACTACATCAATACCCCTAAAACGAAGTCTATCTAAGTCATTGGGATAGATGATTTGATGATGGATGTGGACTCTAATGATGTTCTAAGAAGCACCTATGTGATTTGGAGAAATGATGACTTTCGAAAAGTGTTGAAGGACGAGAATGATGATGACAGGAAGACAAATGAAAGTATGCTTTTGGGAAAATTTTCCTATCTAGGTGGCAAATTTTCCTATTCAAGGATTGCAAGGAAAATTTTCCTATCTGGGTGGAAAATTCACCCAAGACTAGGTTGGGACAAGAAATAGGTGAATTTTCTGAGCAAAATCGCCCAAACTGATAGCAAGTTTTCCCAAATTGCAAGGGGAAGAAAATTTGCCTATTTGGTTGGAAAATTCACCCAAACTAGGAAGATGGAGAAAATTCACCTATTTATGAAGGAAAATTTTCCCAAACATGTGACAGGTTCACCCAACAGTAAGCAACCTCACCAAAATAGTAAGAAAATTCACCCAAAACCTAGATGACAAAAGAAACAAGCAAATTTTCCCAAACAGATAGCAAGTTTGCCTAAACTCAGGGAAATAGAAGAATTTGACTTTCAAGATCACCTAATGGGGTGACAACCTCATTTATTTCCTAAATGAGATGAATGAGAAAGGGATGACCTAAAAATAGGATCACCTAGCAGACAAACGGACTTGCCCATTTCCTGAACGGGACTGACAGGGAAGACTCGGATGGGGGATGAGATGAACTTGATAAGCAAATTCACCTAAGTATAAGGAAAATTTTCCCAAATGCTTAGGAAAATTCACCTATCCTTGGAGAAAGGTAAAATTTGACAAACAGATGAAATGGATGAGGAATGGACTTAAAACAGGATCGCCTAATGGACAAATAGACTCACCCATTTCCTGAACAAGATGGACGGGAATGGATTCGCCTAAAAAATGAGATTTCCTAACGAGAAAATAGACTCACCTAAATAGATAAACGAACTCACTAAACGGATGAATGAACTCACTAAACAGATAAATGGACTTCCTTAATGGATGAACGAAATCCCCTAATGGAGGAACAAACTTGAGAAATAGATGAATGGACGAACGGGGACTCGAACAAAAGATAGGATCGGTTGTTCAGGGAGAAAATTAACCCAAACTAATGGAAAATTTGCCCAAGTATGTGGCAAATTTTCCCAAGGATGTGGAAAATTCACCTATTCTCAAAGAATTGGTGAATTTGACAAGTTGAAGGACAGGACGGGCATGTAAACTCAGACTGATAGCAGGTTCACCCTTGAAGGGGGGAAATTTTCCTATTCAGTGAAAACGAGCGAATTTGATGGAGGATGACTGACAAGATGAGACAGATTGAAAATGGGATAACCCCTGATGAGGGAAAATTCACCTGTTCTATAAAAATGGGCGAATTTGATGGAAAACGACTAAAGGAACAACTCAAACGAACTTTCCCATTTCATAAAATGGGTGAAATGGGGGTTGACTAAATAGTGACCCACAGGAAAATTTTCCTTAAAGACAAAGATGAATCTTCCCAAACAGATGACCTAGACTGGACTAGGACACAAAACAACTAACTATGGAAAAGGATGACAAGCATGACAAACAACAGATAGAAGCCTAGGCTGACTCAATTGAAGATGAAAAGGCACTGGTATCACACAGGAAGACACACTAGGCAACACAATCCTAGAATTAGTGATAAGGGTATGCAAACTCGATGTAGGCCCACCACCTTGAGCAAAATACCCAAGGTTAATACTCCATGATACCAGGGTGGTTCTCTAGATCGCCCTTTCTCACAAAGGTGGATAGCTAGCTTTCCAGTGGCATAGGGTCGTCAACAAACACCATGGGCTCATCTTCACACTCTCACTCGAGGACTATCGTAGTCCACCATGAGAATTCCTATCTCAACCCAAGGGAGTACATGGTGAGTAACTTTGGGGTATGATGCACATCCTCTGAACTACACTAAGCCATGGCTAAAATACGGGTCTTTCTCTAAGAAAAAGAAGGCAATCTAGGGAGTCCTTGATATACGCACAGTACGTGAGGCACAACTGTGAACACCAGCCCATCACAAGCATGAATCAGGAACTCCAATGAGGTACTAGAAACTCAGACCAACTGTTCACGTCTTATCTAGGTATCACCTAGCTTCGACACTCCACTAGACACGATGTGACTGGATTGGGGTACAACTTTAGCTCTCCCCCTTTTATATACCCCGCTGGTACACATGGTTGGGATCATCCCTCGGGTGATGAAATCCCAGGCAAGTCCCACTAAGGGAAGAAGATACTAGATGTTTCAATTGGTCCTTAGGATCACACGTAGTGCAAGGGGGGACTTTAGACACACTAGTAACTCCTAGGTAAACACAAATGGACTAGAGTGAACTACAATTTCTCATCACCTAGGATCGCCAAATGGTGCAAGGGGATTGGATATGTCAACAGTCCACCCACAAACACAACAAGCACGTAAATTGACCCTCTATTTAAAGCAATGTGTGCCTAGATTAGTATGTAAAAATAACAAACTAACTAACTACAATTCTTGGACCACTTGTTCTACAACAAATATGTTAGTAGTTTCGAACCACTAGTCTTGAATGAACGAGAAACAACTGCACAAAATGTTAGCAAAATGAAGCACACTCACAAATGAACAGGTTAGAGGGTTAGTACTTGAAAACAAAATGAAAATGGAGTAAAAAATAGAAAGCTTCAAGTCTCTATTTTACCTTAGATTCACCTTTGTAAGAGGAAAATTCACCCATTCTGGAGAGAAAGTTCACTCCTATTGAAGGTAGATTCACCCTTTTCATGTGTAGGTTCACCTATTTGTAGAAAGTAGGCTTGCCCAATACAAGAGCAGGTTCGCCTATTTGCAGAAAGTAGGCTCACCCAAAACAGGAGCAAGTGCGCCTATTTATAAAAAGTAGGTTCACCCAAAATAGGAGAAGGTTTGTTTGTTTGCAGAAAGCAGGTTTTCCCAAAACAGGAGCAGGTTCGCCTATTTGCAAAACAAAGAGAAAATTCACCCAAACTTGTCATATGGGGGAATCTGCAAGATGCAGATTCACCTCTTTAGTTGCAGGTTTGTCCCTTTAAGTGCATGTTCGCCTATTCAGGGTGCATATTTTCCTATTCAGGGTGTAGATTTGCCTATTTGGGGTGCAAATTCACCTATTTGGTATGCAGATTCACCTGTTTGGGGTGCAGATTCGTCTATTTGCAAACCTAAACTTGTAAAACTTCAAATAATAGAGAATGTGAAAAGAAGACTTGTTTATGGGTCCCACCGGGTGTGCCAAAAATGTGTGCAGCATGATTCCTACCCTAGAAAATGCAAGATGAAACAAAATGCAAAAGGAAGAAAAACACAAAACAACACCTCAAGATTAGGGCTTAAGATGAAACTCAAACTTGAAAAAGACAATGAAACTCATTTTTACCTCATTTGAGCTTGATGAGTTGTTTTCCCCGGTTGATGGCTTGATATGTGTGCTCTATGTTGATTTCGGCAGCATAACAGCTTGTTGTAACTCGATTTAGATGCAAGGATGAAGGGTTTTTGATATGGATGCAAGATGGGTAGCTTGAAAGATGGAGATGATGAGTTCTTATGGTTAGGGTTGGATGAATGCTTGAGAGTGTGTGTGAGAAGAATGCAAGAATGGAGACCAAAAATGGCTAAGTGTTAGCCATTTAACCTAGGGAGATCAAATGGATGGTGGAGATTGAAAGAGGGAAAAAGATCAAGGGCTGAGATGAAGAGTTGACTAAAGGAATTAAAAATTCCTTTTTAATGTGCATGGGGATGATAAAAGGAATTAAATATTCCTTGAGAAAGATAAAAGGAATTAAAAAATCCTTGGGAGATGAGAGAGGAATTAAAAATTCCTCAAAAAGGATCTTGGGAAGACAAAAGGAATTAAAAATTCCTTGGGAGATGAGAGAGGAATTAAAAATTCCTTAAAAAGGATCTTGGGAAGACAAAAGGAATTAAAAATTCCTTGGTAGATGACAAGAATTAAAAATTCCTCAAAAAACATCTTGGGAAGACAAAAAGGAATTAAAAATTCCTTGGGGGACGGGGAGAGTTGACTAAGGGGTTGGTTGGACTAGCTAATCAATGATTAAGGGAAGGTTAAGTGGCTAATGAGGATTAGGAGATAACTTGCAAAATTTGGAGGATGTGACATATCTTAATCATGGATTAGGAATGTGTACATCCCTAATGATGGGATTAGGAAGTGGATTAGGATTAGGTGAGTGGATGAAAGATAAAGGGAATTAAATAAATGGATTATTTATTTAATTCCTTGAAGGAAAGGAATAAAGGGTAAGGTATTTATTTATTCAACCAAATACCTTAGGGATTTAGAGGAATTTAAGGGTATTAATTAAATAATAGCATTATTACTTAATTAATGCAAATAAGAGGATATTTAGACAAAAAGGGATAAATTTGGACAAATGTAAGTGTTCAAATTTAAGTGTCTACACATAGGAATCAAAATGTATCAATGTTGTTTGCATCTACTATGACTTACATACATATCTGCACATAGGGAAAATACATTTTCCATCACTGCAATCAATGGGGGCATCAATGTTCCATACAATACTTAAAATACAGATTATCATTCAAAGGATGTCTCAGTATGTATCAATATTTTTTGCATCTAGTATGGCATACAAACATATCTGCACATTGGAGAAATAAAGTGAAACACAACAAAGCAAGGCATTTCCCATCACTACGATCAATTATGACATCACTATTCCATATAACATTTAAAATACAGCCTATCATTCCCTACGTGCAGATATGTATGTATCTATTGTTTTGTGATGATGGCTACAACACAATAAAATAGTTAATCTTACACACTTTATCTTGTTTTTAATAAAACATTGGTGTTTATTGTTCTCTATCCTTAGCTATATTGTTTCATTATCGATAAGGTATTGGTGGGTAAAATAATTTTTGATTCATTGCTTCTGTTAATATGGTTGCAACACAAGAAAATAATGAACATTATATATTTTATGTTGATTTCCATAAGGAATTCTTGATTGTTGCACTCTATCTTAGGGTACATTGTTCCATTTTTGATAAGGTGTTGTTGAGAAGGCTATATTGTTTCAATTTTTGATAAGGTGTTGTTCAAAAAAGACTGTATTGTTTGTTAATACGAATATTGTTTGATTTATGGCTTCCATGTATTGCTTTTGAAACTAGGAGCTTACCATTGTGGCATCAACATTGATTGTTGTATGGCTTTTGTGTAGTGGCAACAGTTGTATAGAAGCTCTCCATTATGGTGTCGGCATTAATTGTTGTATGGTTTCTATGTAGTGGCGATTGTAATAACACCTGCCATTTTAAACCCTAGGAACATAGTAAAAGTCTGCACAATTTTCAATGAGGCATTGTTGGGTATTGTTATGTGGCTTTGCCTGCTATCAAAGTTGTGAGCCAAAACAATGATTTTTTCTAAAGGTACAAGTTCAATCACACAATTCAACACAATGTATCAATATTTCTAGTTGTTCTTACATATGCTTGTGGACATGTCTACTTGCATGTATACATCTACATACCATATAGATAAACATATATGTATGCAATTGAATTTTTTGAGTGCATAGAACATGTTCATACAAATGTGTGTAGATATGTGTTTGTAATTGTATGTGTATAGGCATTGAGGAGTAACACCGCTAAAGCCATGGGTCAACAACCACCAATGCCTTATAGATAAGAACATGCACTATTTTCATACTTTTCAACCATTGCCACTGCACAGAAACCATACAACAATTAATGTTCATGCCTCTCACCATTTTAATTTCATTGGCCTTCTCTATCAGCTTTCCAACCTATATTAAGTGCAATAACAAACATTGGTTTCACCATTGCTGACAGTGGCAGCCAATGTATCTTGTTTGTTGGTTTGCATTTGGTGGTCATGATTTTGCATGGGTTTGTTACTGTGAATTTTTGTGTTTTGTGGGTTTTTCCATCCAGGCCACTGTTGTAACCAATGTTGTTTTATTTATGGCCTCCATTTTGTGGTGATGGTTGCAATGCAATAAAATAGTTAATGTTATACAATTCATGTTTTTTTGCCTTGTTTTCTTGTGTGCCATATAATTTTCTCTATGTGCAGATATGTATATTTGCAAAATTAGATGCAGCTGACACTCATATCCATGAAAACCTATATATTAAGTGTAATAATAAACATTGATATCACCATTGAATACATTGGTGGAAAATGTATGCATACCTACTACAAAATAGCACATACATCGCCCACCACTCTAACTAATGGTGAAATCAATGTTCCTTATCAATTGCACTTACTATACAACCTACCATTCTAACTCCTTTTTTGAGGCTAAAAGAAATAATAACTAAAAAGGTGTATTTAACTTCAGTTTCCCCAAACAATAAACATGGAGAGCAGTATATATGAATGTTGTCTACATCTAATTTCACATACATACATATCTACACACAATGAAAGAGAAATGAAGCACAAGAAAAGTAACACATACTTTTTGTGTCTATATATTTCCAAGCAACAGATTCCTACATATGCATCTAACATGCTATATATATATATGAAATTAGATGCACATATATACGCATTAGTGATTGTACTCTAGAAAAGACTATATCGTTTGTTGAAACCAATATGTTTGATTTATGGTTTGCTTTTTGTGGCGATGGTTTTGATTGGGTTTGTTACTATGAATTTTTTGTGCTCTTCAGGTTTTACAATATATTGTAGTCTTTCCTTTTTCTTTTCCTATGTGCAGATATGTATGTATGTGAAATTAATGTAGACAACATCCATATATACTCAACTTTACTAACAAAAGAATTCACAGCAACAAACACATGCATTTAACTGGTTATATATTAATACAATGGACACCAACTTATAATGTTTAACAAAAAAATGATACACTCTTTTCTTTTGTATTTTTTATGTCGCTTATAGTTTTGTATCGCTTTTACTCTATGGTCCTCATTTTATTTTATGTGGTTTGGTTATATAGTTATGTTGTGCTATTTAATGTATGTATCAACATTTACAGCTGTTAAATTGTCTTGCAGCCATCAACACCACATGGAAAGCATAAATGAAACAATATTGGTTTGAACAATGCCTTATCAAAAATGTAACAATGTAGCCAAAGCCACAAACAATAGTTGACTATGCCTTACGAATAATAAAATAAATTGTATAAAATGCACTATTTAATTGCGTTTAAAAATGAAACAATATAGCCAAAGCTAGAATACAACTTTCAACAATGTTATGGAAAATAACATAAACTATTTAGTGTTGCAACCATAACCACAAAACATAAGGCTCAAATGAAACAATAGTGGTTTCAATAGCAACATAGAAAATTCTTTGTTGAACAACACCTTATCGGAAATGACCATATACACACATACATATAAACATTCAAATAGCAAACACCAATTGTGCAGATATAAAACTATGTGGAAATCCAACCAGACAAGAAGCAAACAACCATATTGATATAAAAAAACTTGACATATCTATATATAGATAAATGCATAACCTCAAAGATACATGTAGAAAATGCATATGCAAACATACACACTCACATAGTAAATGGAACAATAATGGTTTGAAGAGTGACCTAGGAAATTCTTTTTTCCAATAGAACCCTATCAGAAAGGAAACAATATTGCCAAAGCTATAGACCAACAATCAACAATGCCTTATGGATAACAACATAAACTCTATGACATATACTACTATATTGCAAATCAAATGCAAAACAATATAGCCAAAGCTAGAGAACAACACTCAACAGTGACATATAAACATTGAGAATAGAAAATACCAATTTTGCAAATGTAAGAGTACATGGAAATCAAACCAGAAAAGAAGCAAATAACTATATTGATATTAAAAATTGGACATATCTATATATAGATAAAAACATGACCTCAAAGATACATGTACAAAATGCATATACAGACATACACACTCACACCCTAAATGAGACAATAATGGCTTCAACAGCAAGCTAGGAAATACTTTTATCCAACAACACCTTATTAGAAAGGAAACAATATAGCCAAAGGTATAGGCCAAGAGTCAACAATTCCTTATGGATAACAACATAAACTCTATAAAATTTACTATTGTAATGTGAATCAAATGTGAAACAATATAGCCAAAGCTAGAGAACACTCAAAATGCCCTATGGAAAACAACATAAACTCTATAACATTAACTATTTTACTATGTTGCAACCATTGACACAAAACATAAGCCATAAATGAAATAATATAAACTCTATAGCACTGCAACCATCACCACAAAATAGAAGCCTTAAATGAAATAATAATGGTTCCAAAAGCAACCTAGAAAATTCTTTGTTCAACAGCACCTTATCGGAAATGACCATATACACACATACACACCCACACATACATATAAACATTCAAAATAACGAGCAACAATTATGGAGATATAAGAGTATCTGGCAATCAAACTAGACAAGGAGCAAATAACTATATTGATATTAAAAGTTGGACATATCCACATTTAGATAAATGTATCACCTCAAAGATACATGTAGGAAATGAATATACAGACATACATACTGACACCTAAAATGAAACAATAATGGTTTCAACAACCTAGGAAATTCTTTTTTTTCAACAAGACCTTATCAGAAAGGAAACAATATAGCTATAAACCAATGCCCTATCAAAAATTGTGTAGACATTCGCTATGTTTTCCAAGGCTTTAAAAGGAAACTATTACTTACAACCATCACAACTACACATAAACCATACAACAATTAATATTGATGCCATTTCGTTGGCCTTCATTATCGGCACAATAAACACTTTCAATTTAAAAATCAAAAAACAATCTGCCACCTTTTTCCCAACGGGAATCCGAGCACTAGAAGGCTTAAAAACTGGGGTCAACAATTCCCTATGCAAAACAATATAAAGTCTATAACATTGACTATTTTACTGCGTTGCAACCATTCACACTAAGCCATAAATGAAATAATATAGCCTAAGGTAGACAACAACAGTCAACAATTCCTTATGCAAAACAACATTAACTATTTTATTGCAATGCAACCATCACCACAAAACGAAAGCCATAAATGAAATAATATTGGTATCAACAACCACCTAGATTGGAAACTTGCAAAACACTAAAAATCACAATAACAAACCCATGTAAAACCATTGTCGCAAAATCCAAACCATAAATCAAACAATATTGGTTTCAACAAACTATATAGTCTTTTTTCAACAAAACCTTATCGAAAAGGAAACAGTATACCCTAAGCCAGAGAACAACAATCAACACTGCCTTATGGAAAACAACGCAAACTGTAAAACATTAACTATTTCATTGCATTGCAACCATCGCCGCAAAATATTGGTTTCAACAATGACCCAAATGAAAAACCAACAAAACAAAAAAAGCTCATAGTAATAGACCAATTCAAGACCATCACCACAAAGCACAAACCATAAATGAATCAATATTGGTTTCAACAGTAACCCAGATGAAAAAACTCACAAAAAACACACAACATTAACTATTTTGCAACCATTCACACAAAACAAAAGCCATAAATGAAAAAATATAGCCTAAGCTATAGAATTGCAAGCATCACCACAAAACGAAAGCCATAAATCAAACAATATTGGTATCAACAGTCACCCAGATGGGAAAACCCACAAAACACAAAAATTCGCAATAACAAACCCATAAAAAATCATCGCCACAAAAGTCAAACCATAAACCAAACAATTTTCATTTCAACAAACTATATAGTCTTTTTTTCAATAGAACCTTATTGAAAAGGAAACAATATAGCCTAAGCTAGAGAACAACAATCAACACTTCCTTATGGAAAAGAACATAAACTATATAACATTAACTATTTCATTGTGTTGCAACCATCACCACAAAATATTGGTTTCAATGGTGACCCAAATGAAAAACCCACAAAACATAAAAAGCTCATAGTAACAAACCAATTTAAAACCTTCACCACAAAACGTGAACCATAAATGAAACAATATTGGTTTCAACAGTGACATAGATGAAAAAATTGACAAAAAACACACGAATTCATAGTGAGAAACCAACACACAAACAATCAATATTGCCTTCCACCCACTGTGACTACATGGAGACAATAAACAATATTGGTTTCAATATTGAACCAAATGAAAAAACCCACCAAAAACACACAAATTTACAGTAAAAAACCAACACAAAAACAAACAATATTGCCTTCCACCCATCATGACTATACAAAAACCATAAATGAAAAAATATAGCTTAAGCTACAAAACAACAATCAACAATGCCCTTTGGAAAATAACATAAATTGTTTTCAAAATACTCAAGAAACGGTTTTTTCAATATGCACCTCTTCTTGCTTGCTTCAAATGCACCTCTTCCCATTTTCTTTCTCTCTACTCCCTTATTTCTCCATCGCCTTCAAAAAATAGGCAAAGAATTATCACAACCGACACTTTTGTACTTCTTTTACAGCCATCGCCCCATGCAAAAAACACAAAATAACCTCCAACCACCTTCACAGAAAATTTACAACCAATGATCGCACTTGCACCTTCACAAAAGCTTTCCCTCCTCCCTCACAACTATCTTCAACAACAAGATAAAGCCAGAGAATGACACCCAACAATGCCTTATCAAAAATTGTATAGACATTCGCTATGTTTTTTGAGGATTTAAAAGGTAGGTGTTACTTACAACCATAGCCACTACATGGAAACCATACAACAATTAATGTTGATGCCATTTCATTGGCCTTCTCTATTGGTGTGCCAAATTCTTTTTATTTAAAAATCAAAAAATAATCCGCCACCTTTTTCCCAATTGGAATCCTGATGCCGAAAGGCTTAAAAACCAGGAAGGCTGATGAAAATTCTGACCAAAGTTCACACAAATATCCTATCAGCTAAATATATATATTAATATAATTAGCAATATTAATTTGATAAAAAACACACATAAATGGGTGAAAGCCTTCACAACTTTGTCCTCTTCTCCCCCAAAAGAAATCCTTTCTCCACTTACCCTTGTATCTTTTTAGCTAGTAAATATATATCTACTCTTGATTGGGTGTAATGTGGAAGATTATTTTAGGTCTTGGAATGTTTTCAACACATCTTATCAGTCTTTAATTTACCTGAGGTCATTGGTAATCAGATTAGTTGATATACCTATCTTAGTTTAATTAGCAATTTTGTCTTAGGTTTACTAGAGGTTTTAGCCTTCATACTAAGTCATACTATTCCATCCCTTCATTCCACATCTTGCATACCTTATTCTTACTCCACCTTTCATCATAACCTCACCACCATGTCTTCCATTCACCTTGATATGATTGCTAGTCAAGTTGAATACCAATTAATCCACAATGGTCAATCCCAACAAGCCATAGAATTCAAGAGACAATGGATTAATTGTTAGTGTAGATTTTTTAATTTCCTTATGTTAGGGAATATTTATTTTTCCTACACATATTATTTAAGCTTTCTTAGGTTTATTTAGAGTGGTTAATATGAGGACATGTGGAAAAATACAATAGCTACATGTGTCACTCTCCCCACATATGGGTAGTTGAGTTACACATCTTCTTTTGGCTTGTTGTGCCACCTCTCATAACCACTATTTTGTATTTACCTGAGTAGGTTATGGGGTAGTTGGGTTTCTCACCCTCTTTTGGATTTATGTGCCACCTCTCTCTTTTCTTCACTTGAGGAGGTTATGCCACATGTTTTGTCATTTACCAAGTAGGTAAAACCTCCCACCTTTTATGGGTAGTAGGAGTTAATGCACCTCTTGGATGTATTTTCACCACCTTGCCTATATAAGCAATGCTTCATATGTACTTTTCCATATTCAATTTGGAATTCTTTCATCTTAATGATAGCATAATATTTCTGCCATTTCTCTCTTGTGGAAGTTATTTTGTCTTGCAGGTGATTCTAGGGTGTCTGAGGAGTTCACCACAAACTCCTACATTAATTCTCTATCCCAAGTAGCAACAACCCATAGTCAACCACCCATATGTCCCTCTTACCAACAACTTAAAAAATCTAGTCCTCCATCCATGTACCTTCAATATCAAGAGTCACTTTCCATTAATCCACAACAAACATCCATTAATCACCCTTAGCCTAACCTTGACAAGAGAAACCAACCTTCCACTAGTCCATTCCAAGCCACTACATCCTATCCTAGTCCATCATCCCTCAACACATTCCAAGCCTCCACATCCTATCCTAGTCAATCATTAACTAATTCATTCCTATTCACTCCATCCCAAGCTACATTTAGTCATGAAAATACATTTAGTCATGCAAATAATATCCTTATCCAAAGTCGCATTTCATTGCCTAAACTTGAGGATATATGTCAAGAGGAAAACCCAAGGCATGACATCATAAATTCACCTTCATGTCAAGATCAAAGTAATCCATCCCATGACCCCATCCTTAAGTCCATTCAAGAAGTCGTTCTAGATAATCATGACATCCGAAATACACCTATCCTTGATCAAGATCCCATTCCCAATCATGTCATCCAAGACAAACCCATCTTTGACCAAGACACTACCATTGATCAAGAAATCCAAAAAAATCCACTCATCAACCTTTATTCCATTCATGATCTAACATTTGATGTTGATCCTACCCAAACTCCGAACACCTCCATTTTCCAAAATGAGACACTTGCCTCCATGGGACACCTAGATTATCTTCCTCTAGAACAAGAGTCTTCTACTCTAGACATATTTGCAAATGATCAAGCTATAGCTAAATTCACTGGACTCTATGATAATGGCCATAAGGAAGGTTTCTACATCGACTTGGAAGCACCAATATCTTTTGAAGAACCATCAGAATCCAATAATTCACCAAATCAAACCAAAGATATCAATCAAAAATATATCCAACATGTCAATGAAGCTATGACATCTTATCAACTAGGATCATTTATCTTTGTCAGAGTAGGCTTTCTAGCAAAGGAGAAGATTTTGAGTAACAGTTTCCACATACACAATGATGGGTTGGAATGTTGTTTTCAAAAAAAAAAATACCCCATCGCAAACATAATTTATTAGAGCATGCAGTACCAAGGAAAAGAACTAGGCCTACACAAGCAAGGAATTCTAGAACCTATACAGTTTCAAGAAAACCTGGCACCATGAGTAGTCATTCTTTTCTCTTTCATCTACTATCACTCTATCCGGTCTTCCACCCTAATCTAGAATAATTCCTTCACCTTCCATCATCTCCCATTTGACATCCATCATCCAAATTTTTCATCTTTATCATGACTTCCAAGTGGTTGACGTCTTGCATCCTTTCTCATTCATATTTCGTCCATCATAAACCCATGCCCCATCCCATCCCTATTGGTTAGTCTTATACCTAACTAGGGAAATTTCCTAATACCTAGCTTCATTGGATTTTACACTTGTCATTAGACCTCAAAACATTCAAAAACAACAAAAAAATCAAATATTCCCCAAAAATACAAAAAAATAAAAAACTTCAAAATCCAAAAAAAATCATAAAACTTCAAAATCCAAAAAAATCAAAACATGCAAAAAAACACAAAAACATTCACATAAATTTCAAAAATCCCAAAAACATAATCAGATTCAGTCGTGTCAATCTTTGCCATTGTCGAACTACGTTGCCTCTACGACTAGATGTAGGCAGGGCCATCTGTCAATGTGCCCTCAAGGCATTAGGTCAGTCCTTTAGGTGTTGTCAAATAAACAATAAAATCATGATTCAATTTGTTATCATTGAAACAAATTCGAGGGTCATGTCGAACTATGAGGTCTTTGCACATTGCTATGTAAGCAAGGCCATCTGTCGATGAGCCCTTGAGGGCCCCTAGGTCAGTCTTTTAGGGTTTTTCGAGTCAGTCAAAATAAATTAGACACTATCCACTCAGACACGACATCATCATCTAAACTTCAAACAAAAATCTTGAATCAATAAGAAAAGCAAGCCAACAAGTCTCTAAGTCAAATCAATCAAACCAGTCAAATCGATCAAAACCAATGGTCTTATACAGGATGTGTCCTTCCTGAAACTAGACCTTGTCACTATCACACTTTGATATTTGCCTTATATAGGTAGTTACATGATCGAAACCAGACTTGATGTCTTATACGACAAGTTTTCTCTCCTAAAACTAGGCCTTGTCAAAACAGTCCACCCATCACTCACTTTGTCACTTAACACACTAGCAAACACTTATTGACAAATAATTTGAATGGTTGTTGACCTTGTTGGTATATTTTGTTTTATCTTTTGGATTCAATTTTGGTTATGTTACTAGCCACCTCGAGGATGTCCCATGAAGGATTTAGAGGAGTGATAATGTCTCATGACTCATCTTTTATTTGATTGATGTCTACAGTTTGTCTTGACAAAAATACTGGGAAAACACGATGCTTAGTATGAGTTAGGACATTTCTTGTCTATGACTATCTATTTTATAGATAGATGACCTTGCACACCTTGGTCTATGTCATACCATGGTGTTTGTTGTCCATTGTCATATTTTATCGCCTAATGATAATTAAATGCAAAATTCTTGTGTAGAAAAATATATATCTACAAATTATCTCAACTAGCACTATCTCAATATTCATGTCTTCTATGCTAACATCTATCTTTCTTGTGCTAACATTCATATTTTCTGCTCTAATATTTCTTCTATTCTAGATCTTCATCATCCTTAACTATTTTTCTATGTCATCTTATCCTTAATCTTCTAGTCCTCTCCATTTCAAGAGCACACTTGTGTTCTTTGAACCTACTTGTCCTCTTGAGGGGCCATACCACTACCTCCTTGTCATCCTTCCTCATCCTACTTTCATTGCGGCATATCTTTTTCTTTGACACAATACTATAAACTACATTGTATCAAAGAGGGGAAAATGCAAACACCTAAAATTAATTTTCTAATGTCACCATTCTCTTATTAATTAAGTGATTTTAATTATTTGATTAAATCTTTCCATCATTTCACCTCAACCTCTGATTAATTAAATATTATTTAATTACGTCACTAAGGTTCATGTCCCTTATAATTAAATAATTTATTTAATTATCGCCACTCTGCCTACCATGATTAAATAATTAATTCTAAATGATTTAATTATTCACTCATCTTTCTTTGTCCATGATTAAATAAAGAATACTTATTTAAATGATTTTTGAAATTGACTTTCCCACTCACTTATTTTGAATTAAATTATTATTTAATTTGAATAATCAGTTTGTCTTTTCTTCTATAATTAAATAATGTTTCCATTGTTTAATTATTCACTTTCCCTTTCGAACTAATTGATTTTCTTAGTTCCTCTTTCAATATCATCCTTATCCCTGCTCGTCACTTTCAATCTCAACTGTCGATTAGTCATTTTCAATCTCAATTGTCCATTCAATCTTTCAGTCTCGTCCTTATCCCTACTCGTCACGTCCAATCTCAACCATTGATTAGTCCTTTTCAATCTCGATTGTCCATCAAATCTTCATTCTTCTATAAAAGACTCCTTCCATTTTTATTTTAATCATCTGGGATATCTTAGAAAATCCTAAATTCGTAGGCTATCGTGTTGTTGGGATAATAATTAATCTTTGATATTTTGCTAGTTGCTAGTCATAGGCTTTAGTAGCATCTTCGATACTGAGGGCACTTGGAGCTTCAAATAAAAATGGAAAAGGATGATGGTGGTCATTCAATGGAGGCGTGAAGATTATGGTGAAATTTTTCTTTATTATTTCCTTTCATGCACTTCTTTGTTCTCTATCATTAGATTAGGAATTTCAAGTTTATTTATTATGCTTAGTAATCTTAATTTTGATTTTCCTGATCACAATAAGTATTGCCAAGTTTTATGTGGTGTAGATTTGAAAGAAGTTTATTGCATTCTAAAGCATTCGATTGATCTCTTAGGTTGAAATACTATGCTATCACCTATGGTAAATATCAAGTGGGAGAAAGTAGGGACTTAGGTTATTTTCACCTAAGAAATTTCTTATGGAAAAAGTATAGTATTCTTTACATCAAAATGTGGTGAGTTTTTAAACTTGTGGTATAGAGTTTTATATTGATTAACATGTGGTGATGTTATGATAAAAGTTGTAGTGCATCATACATGCTCAAGCATTCATATGGAGATATTGTGATAACCACTACAATATTTTTGAAAGAACTTTCTACTACATAGGTTTTTAGTACTTGCTAGAAGAATGATCATTGGTGTAGATGCAATTTTAGAAGATTTGATGGATATGTGACGTGATCCAAGGCTTGGATAGTGTCTTAGAAGATGACACAAGGTACCAAAAATGTATGAAGTAAAGATATGTTTCTATGTGATATTATAAGAAAAAAGCTATTAGTGGTGGTTGTGCTAGAAACACATTGATACCGATAGTGTAAAGGTTGTAACTATTGATTCATAGTGTGCACTAGTGATGAATTTTACAAGGATATTATCCATGTGGAATCATCATACTTGATGGTAAGTGTGGTATTTTGATGTTAGGTATGTTTGAAATATAGCTACATAATTCTTCATATTCTATAAGTTAGCTATATCGTTAGATAATTGGTATTCCTAAGAATATATCTATATATAATAGTTTGTGTGAATTTTTCAAGCATACTCAAGGTTAAAAACCCATTATAATAGACACTAGAAATATTTGTGTATTGTTGGTATGTGAACACTTGAGATATTTCATAAGAAAGGTATGTTCTAATTGAGACTCTATAAAAGGTTTTGCAAAAATGTTGTTCTATTGAATCAGTGTTGATTATAAATGATATAATTGTGAATGTAATTCAATGGTTGGTTTTCTCTTGTAAGGTTTTCTTATGTAAAATGTGTCTAATGTAATCAACTGGCTACATACTATTTCATTAATTTCATATGTTTTCATAATTAGATTTGGTGTATGCAATTGACTCTTAATTAAACACATAATATTAAGAATTCATTATTATATTTTGTTGGGAATCTACAATAGGGGTGGAAATCCCCAACAATAAAAAATTATGCAAAATTTGGAAGCATACACAAGGCATGTGAATTGTTTGAAAATTGTATTAAAGAGATGTGGTCTCATGGACTAGTATGATTATAGGGTATGCACAAATAGGTTTAATGAAGTGGCCTTAGGAAACTTGTAAGAAAATGTAATTGACATGTGTAAGGCCTAATTCCACAACCTTTGTCAACATCCTCCCAACCTATATCAAAATGAGAGATCTAGAACAAGGTATCATTGGAAATATGTGCCTCAAACTATACAGGCTGAAACCTCCATTAGAGTCAAGTCAATGTGACATTCTAATTGTCTGGCTAACTAGCAGGTTTGTTTTATTCAGTTCTGAATAGGTCGTTGTGCCCTTGTTATTGTCTTGCCGAAAGGTTACACTGTGGAGTCTATCGCTGTAACATGGTGTATTCATTATGACCTTATAGCACTCAGGAGACCTCTGGCTGAAAGGCCATTCAATCATGTATCGGCAAGACTCTTGGCGACTATGGTCTTCGGTGAAGCTAAAGGTTCTGGCTAAGATGTCTTAGCGAAGTGTTAATGTCTTGCCAACAGCTTTTCCTCTGTGGTCCTCAAGGTAACTCATGTTGGCTTAGTGAGAAGTCACCGCGAAAGCAAATGTTACGCCAACAGTGTTTGGTTTGTTTCATCGAAGAGACTCATGGTGACTGGGGTTTTAGAGTGACTTCAACACTTGAGAAGAAGTCCCAGCGAACAGTGAATGTCTTACCGACAGGAATTTAGATGTTGTCTTCACTGTAACAAAGAGTCTCAGAGAAAGGTCTTAGTAATAGATGAAGGTCATGCTGACAGGGACACACTCGAGAGCTATCAATGTAACACTAAGGTTTCATTATGAAGTTTGGGCGAAAGCTAATGTCTTGCCGATAGCCGATGGCTATCGGGGTAACTCTTGGCGATGGATGACACCTCGGGGTGAGTCTTAAAGCTCAGTGTAAAGTCCTAGCGAAAGGTGTTTGTCCTGGCAACTACTGACGGTTTCAGTGAAACAAAAGATCTAGGAGAAACCTCTCAGCAAAGATGTGAGTCTTTCTGACTTCTACTTGGTGCTAGGTATGTTTGGGGACTTCGGTATAGCCTTGAGTGTCTCGCTATAATCTCCTAGCGAAAGCGATAGGTCAGGGCGACTACGTGATGACTTGGTGTATCTCTTGAAGCTCGTTAGAAAATCCTGGCAACTACGATGACTCTTGGCGACATCGGCATGAAGTATATGTGGCATCGGTGAGACACTATTAGTGTCTCACCAAGATGCCAATACAATACGAATTCTGTTGACCAGTTAACTGTCCTATGTGGAGTCTCGTGGAAGAATAGGAGGAGCCGAAGGGGAACAGTTGGAAGACAGTCAGTTGTGACGGTTCTATGAGGAAGTTCTACAGATAGAGTTCGACATGGATATACTCTGTGATTACAGTTTGTAATCGGGTTGGTTGAAACGACAGATTGTTGAGTGATCGTATCAGTGGATGAATTCTGCAGATTGTAACGTGAAGATTTCTGTACAAGAATGTTAATGGTGAATGCTGCTGTATAATGACACCAGAAAGATAAGTCTGGGCTTTGTATGTAATTTCATTACTGTAATACAAAGTGATTTCTCTTGGTGTGGTGGGTTTTTCTCCCATAAGGGTTTTCCCATGTATATTGGTGTTCATGTGTGTTTTTCAAATACTCTGTTTCTGTTGTCTGTTTCTTAGTGCATCTTAACTTGACTGTAATTGTAAATTTTAAAGTGTATCTACATTCTTTCCTGAGGTATTGACGTTAGGAAAATTGTCTTCCGCATCTAATTTTCCTTACAGGTATCAACATTAATTAAAACATAAAAATTAATGTGTTAGAGTTGCACATGCCTTGATATACACACATGCAAAATGTGGAAGCATACACAATGCACGTGAATTGTTTAACAAGGTGTCTCAAAGAAATATAATCTCATGGAACACTAATTCAACAATATTTACCAACATCCTCCCCACTAGTACCAAAATGAGAGCTTTAGATTAAGGGATGGGCTTTCATAAAAGTTTAATGTTTGTGAAGTGTATTTACCATTAAATGGAAGAATCTTTGATTGGTTTAAAACACATTATTTAATAGTCAATTGTGTAAAGATTAGTCATCCATAGAGATATGTATTGAGATATTTATACACAAACTTGATATATTCAATAGTCAATTTTGAACATGAATATCTACTCAAATGATAAGACACTCTTTTGTATATTTTTATATCCAATTAAATTGATTCTTAATGATTCATATTCCAAGTTATTAAACTATAATAGATTAATCCATTCATATGGCATTGCATTTCTATTTTAAAAAGTAGAATTGATTATTCTTTTCAAAAAAATGTTATTGAATATCATATAGAAATGTAAGTATTACTATATTAACAAGATTTACTATACATTAAAAAAATTAAATTTAAATAATATTAAAAATATATACCATCAACGATGTGATAACACGAGTTTTTATACTTTTACTAGTACTTTCACTAGAAGGGGGTGTAATAGTCACACTGATAAAAATATATTTGTAAGTTAATATATGTTAAAAAGTAAAAATTGATTTGTGCGTAGAAGATACAAAATATAATATACCAAATCCATCAATATCATCTTTAATGAACTATTCCTTTACATTTCACCATATTGGATAATTCATATTATCTTATTCTACATCAATGTTTCTAGGCCTTTATAGGCCAACCTAAGTAATACAAGTTTGAAAATGCCATTATAGTATATTCTATGAGTAATTTAGACAATATGAATTGCCAAACTAAGCATAGATCTATGTCTATGACATAATTTGGCCCTAGCTTTGTGCCATTTTCCTAGATTCTCATATAGCAACACATGCAAAAATAAAATGGCTCATGATTCAAAGATTAATAGTTAGGAAATATTTTATTTTGATTAACATGGTTATGACAACAACCTTGTAATGAGGAGTATTACTAGGAAAATGAAGCATAGTCATATGGAAATCTATTATTGCCACAATAGTTGCATATGTGCTTGGATAAATTTCAATGGCTGGTGTTTTCTATGAAGATTCTCTACATAGCTACAACAGTAAATAAGTGATTAGTATGTTTTGCACAACTTATGGAATATTTTGGTACATCAATGTAGTGAAACAAAGTGCTCTCTATCCTCAACCATCTTTTTTCTATTATTGCTAAGCTCGAGTAGTGTATTTGTGAGAATATCAAGACAAAAAACCAATGTTGATCTTCATTCCTCATGACCAGAGGGGCTACAATGATAGATGCACTTGCAACCTCTATGAATTTGAACAATTGGAGGCTAGCATTTGGAAAAAAAATCTCAAATTTTTTAATACCACAAAACTACATTAATGAGTTTCTAGCATATGGGTGCTACTACAAATTTGAATTCAAACCATTCATATCCTACCTTTATAAGTTAGTGTTTTTAAATTCATTCTATAGCCTTAAGAATTAAGCTTTCTTATCATGTATGTGAGAGAAATATCTTCAACAAATAAAACTTTATTATAAAGAGTTGATAAATTAAATCAAATGAGTGGCCATACGATTATGAAGAGCCAAAGTTTGAAATATGACTAAATGTATAAAACAATATTATAAGAAATATAACAATAATTTATGATATTGATGGTGTACATAATTTATTTATGTACAATTTGAATCTTATTAAAAGTGTTCAAATTCAACTTAACTATCACACATGATCTTATTAAGTCAAGAACAATCTATCATTTTGTATTAATAAAAAAACTAATTTATTTTTTGGTATGTACAGGATCATCATGGAAAAAATAGGCCCTTAAGTGGCAAAAAATTCAGAAAAATCAGTGTTAGGAAACTTGACATAGAAATTTGAATAAGTTATCTATATTATTTAAAAAATATGTAAGAATAGAATTTGTAGAAAATTGAATGTAGTTTCTAAACTACTAGGTTTATTTAAAAATAAATAAAATCTATTTGGTGAAAATTTGAAATTTCAATGCAGTAGTACTTAGATTTCACGGAAAAAATAAGTAGGTGTCTGTCTGACCACTCTAACCATAAGAAAATGATAATATTTTTTTATAAGATTTTATATACAAGTAGAGGACTCATGTCCAGATGCGATGCATATTTTTTTGTAATTTTTTTCCAAGTAGATAATTAATTATTAATTTTTTATTACAACTTTTAAAAAATTATAAAAACTCATATGTCTGACCACCTTAACTTGGTCAAAACTTCATGAAATTTATTTTTTATTTTTTTAATCCTATAGTATGTGAAGCATAGAATGTGACAGATGTTTCAGATTCAAAAAATGTGATACCATTTGAAAGTTATAGATGTTTTTCAATCAGCCTATCGATCAGGACTTTAGTCGTAATTTTAATAGAAAATGAATAATAATTATTTATTAAATTCAAATTAAAGCATAATTTATATTGGTGGAAAGCTGAGACTCTCCTCTAAAAACCCTTTTCGTTTCATCAATTTTGGGTAAAAAAAAGTCGTCAGCCACATACCCTACAAATACCCATAATATTGCCACTTTTTGGCCCATCATGATCCTGCACATACCTTTTTTCTTTCTTTCATTATTATCTCAGACTAAATTTGTGACATAATTTACCATCAAAACTAATTAATTGACCCTATTGTTGGTGCTAAAATGGAAAGCTTCACCTACATACTTTTGATTTATAATAAACAAGATATTTTAGACTAAAACTTCTCTCTTAAGTTCTCCCTTATTTTTCTTCTAATTTCAATATTGGGAGAAGTTGACACATATATTTGTGTTCCAAAACATCTCATAAAAAGGTGTAAAAATATAGTCTTAAAAGTGATGAACCACATTATTTAAAAAATAAAAAATATTAATTTGTATGAGAAGGTATTAGGTGTGACCAGTTAACATTGACTTGAAAACACATATTTTTAATTAATATTATTTAAACTATCATATTGCCTCAATATGGTCAAGCATCAATTTTAAACATTTGTGTTGTGACCAAAGAAAAGCCTCACTTGTTATGTGTCCATTGAAGATCAAAAGGGACATGTGAAGAATTACTATGTATTAGGTGTGACCAACTATCATTGACTTGAAACCACATATTTTTAATTAATATTATTTAAACTATCATAATACCTCAATATGGTCAAGCATCAATTTAAAAAATTTGTGTTGTGACCAAAGAAAAGCCTCAATTTTAATGTGTCCATTGAAGATAAAAAGGGACATGCGTATAATTCCTATATATTGGAGGATGTGTATCTTATAAACCACCTCCTGGGACATATATTATGCATTGTATAAATTTTATGTGTTTGTGCATAGTTGTGCATGGATGACACGAGCTAACAAATTAGATTAAGATGTGGCCATTGGTTGTATTTGTAGCTGGTTTTATGTATTTGTGGATTGAAGCAGTAGGTGTAGGAAAGGGTTGGGATTAACCAACACACTCTAAGCGTTGACCTGCTTAGATGGCTGGTGTGGGGCCCAATTACCTATCTTTCTTTTTGTTCACCATATTTTTTCACCGTTACCATTCAAATTGTTCCCACGTAGTCCACCATTCAACAAATTCAAAATGCAAGTTTCCAACATGATTGGTTTTCATTTTTCAATGCACTGGTGACTTGTGTGAAAATGGGAGCTTTGGAACAAAGTATGGAATTATGGAAGATGTTGTAGCTGCAACCGCCTTGGTAGATATGCTTCCAAAATGTGGAAGTTGTTTGACTAAATACCTCAAAAATTGTGATCTCATGGAATGCCATGATTGCAGAATAAACACAAAAGGGATTTGTTGAAAAGGCTTCAGAAAATTTCAAGAAAATACATCTAGTGGGTGTACAGCTTGACTTCGCAACCTTTTTCAACATCCTCCTTGCCTATGCCAAAATGGGAGCTTTGGAACAAGGTATGGACATCCATCAAAGCATAAAGGATAGAGAAATTTTGTAAGCTAAACTTGTGGTGGATTTGTGGATCTATTTTCTTGCTACATGTAGATCACATATGAATACAAGCTTAGGAGTATGTATAACAATGCTTTTTTTTAATTTGGATCTTAAAAAATATGCGACTTTGTTCTCTCAAGTATTTATGCATTAGTGGGTAGGTGGTGTTAGCAAATGGTAAGGAGATTGATGAAGAATCAGGAATTAGAAAACTTTCTAGATGTAGTTGGATTGGAGGCCATGTGCTTCTTTGGTAGGAGACATAACACTTCCATAGACACAGTAAATCTAAGCAATGTTGGAGAAATTTTCTTGGGAGATGAAGGAAACTGGGTATTTTCCTGATGCAAGACACTTAGTGGTGTGGAAAATGGGGGAAAATAGTTATTTCTCTACCACCATAGTGAAAAGATGCCAATTGCTTTTGGTTTTCTAAACATGCCCGTTGGAACAACTATTAGCCTTGTTAAGAACCTTTGATTATGTGCTAATTGTCACATTGCAATGAAATTTATCTCTAAGACTATTGTAATTCCTACTTTTAATGATTAGTTTAGTTGATTTCATGAAGAGGAAATGAACTCACTTGCACACACATTTTGTCATAGATCAATCAAAGGCCTTGTTAATTGATGAGGATTAATTTCTTGTATGAAGTTATTTTGAAAAACTTTAATTATAATAAACCTTAATATATGGATTCCTACGTTGGTTTTCTTATCTTAGAATGTTTAGGAAAACTTTCTAATAAAGTTCACTTTTTATGCCTTACAACACCATCTCTAATTTAAGATAAATTCAAGAAACTCCTTTGTTGATGTTTGTCCTTTTGAGCCTTTATCTTACATATTATTCTCAAGGAAAGGACTCTATTGTGCTTCTAATTCTCTTTTAGTTTGATTTTGTTTCCTATATAGTCCCTTATTGATATTTGATCAAATATTTATATTTTTTACCTATAGTTTTTATGTGATACCTTTGTCTTTCCCCTTTCTAGGTGATGTTGGGGCATATATTAGTAAGTTCAAATTTATCCAAGTTGAGTGCTTCCATTCTTAACAAAACCATGTTTTGGACACCATCTATAACCAATCTAAGAATTCATTTAATAGACCCCCTTATTAAAAGTGTTCTTGTTGTAGTGTTTTGTCTTTCAATATACTTGTTGCTTTCCTAAATATCTCAAACCATATAAATTTCTAAGTTTTAGGGGTGATTGTGTCTATTTGTAGCGTTTATTAGGTTTATAGGTTTCCTCTTGCCAGTTTTCTTTCCCTTCATTCCTTAAAACCTGACATTTCCATTTTTTAAAGAATTTTAGTCTTCTAGACTTCTCATTACCTAGGTACTTTATCATGGCTTTACCATGCTTCCACTCCCTAATTTGGCTTTGCCTTTGACCCTAGGATTTTAGGTCTCCATGTAATAATGCAATTCTTAAGCTACAAGACTAATCCATGAACCTTAGTTATTCTCTACTTACACTTTTCCATGTTTTCTCTTCTTTCACATTGAGTATTCACCATCCTTAATTCCTAATTTGAGGGTTCGGTTTTCCTTTAAGTCTCAAAATCCTGGGCTTTTAGTATTTTCCCTATGCATTTCCCTCACCCCGCTTCCCATTTCCATTCCTCTTATGGAACCCATACTTGTAGGATTACTCATACCATCATACCCAAAAGATATAATGTATGTGGTAAAACCAATCTCTAAACCTTGAAAGGCTTCCACCCTATTTCTCTCACTCTTTTTCTTCTAGAATTTGGCATACCACATTAATGATGCCTAACCCATTTTTCTTGAGTCATACAGTTTTGGACTTCTATATTTTCCTTTACCAAAAAGTGCACCTAGCACTCGATATCCTTAATTCTTGATCCCTTTGTTTTACATTTTTGTCCATATTATTTAGTGGTATTGAATTTTCCCTCACCTTGATTCTACTTGTTCCATCAGTATTGAGTATCCATTTCCTTGATCCTCACTCTTCTTTTCATATTTTCCTTTCAAACTCCTAATATTTTTTATACAACCAAGTCCCTAAAAGTAAGTTAGCTTGTGGTAAGCCTAAACCCTAGTTCCCACTTGCTCAATGTAACCTAGACTTCTATAGATTCTACCAATCAATTTAAACCCACCACAAGATAATCCTTTAATGACCAAGCCAATGCCTTATGCGGATATGAATATTTTCCTAAGTGTCACCTAGTCACTTTCTTGGACTAGTCACAATATGACACATGTATTACAAGCACTTAACCACCCAAAGCAAGTGGGAAGGTGCATTTTGATGTGATTAAATTTGAAAAAATCCCTCAAGCAATGATTTACTTGTGAATACCTTTCTAAAAATCAAAAGAGTGACCAATCAAAAGGCCTCTATATCTTAGTAACCTATTTGCCTAGCCAAGCAGTTTCTACCCATATCCAAGCAACCTCTATTCCTTTTCACAACCCCCCACATTATAAATAACTTTGGTGTTATCCTTAGGTAGATAGGGAATCTACCCTCAATTCATAGAGATTATCTTGAATGCACCACCCTCACTAAGGATCTATATAGCTACCAATAAGATTTTACATTTTCTTAGTCCTATGCAATACTCTAGCCCTTGAAAAAGGGTTTTAGACTAAGGCATAATGTCCCTGTGAATGACTTTCTAAAAATTCTAAAGAGTAGTTGGATCTATTCCTATTAAACTGGAAAATAATAAGAGCAACCTAATGGGTACTAGTGATGAAAACCCATAATTGCATTAGAAGACCTAAGTCCTATAAAATTAACCTAGTAGAATATAAAATAAGATAGAGATCATTGTAGGTATTAAAAATAAATTAGTTAAGGATGGATAAATTAATCAATTAAATATTTATGGGAAAATTTGATAATAAGAGTGTAAAAGAATTTATTGGTGAGATTAAGATAGGTTTTGAAGAGATTTTAATTATCATAAGAGAAAAGAAGGAAGAAGAAAGAACATTGAAACAATCCTAGGAATGAGATGAAAGATAATGGAAAAGGTTAGAAAATTGTGAGAAGGATCAAGAAAGTGTATCAAGAGGGATGAACTTGAAATAGAGTGGTTCATAACCTGAATTAGATCTAAAGAGAAAAATCTAACTAAAATGATAAGGAAATTGAAAGAATATTAAGACAACATGAACTTAGAGAAGTTTAACCTTGTTTGTAGGGATACTATAGATGTGGTTGCAATGGGTCAAACAAGAAAATAAATAAATAAGGGATGAAATAAAGAAGTTGTTATTTGGTGAAGAAGAGGAGATAATATTTAGCAATAGAGTAAAAGAAGTCACCAAAAAAATAAAGTTTTACAAGAAAACTTTGGAGATGATACAAAGAGAAATTCCTAGGTTGAGGAAGAAAACAACTCAAATAAAATTAAAGATAAATCAATTACTAAATGATCTGTTATCAACCAACACATTCCCCATGCTAAAGAGACGCTATGAGGAGATGAACCTCATGGACTAAGAGTCACCTCCCATGTTGTCAAAATCAAGAAGAATTTCTAAAGAGTTTGTTAAGTAGTGAATCTTTAATTGTGTTAGAAAAAATAATATCAAGAAGCAATTGTGTATGAGATTTGTGACGGATATTAGGAAGTGAGTTCTTAGATGTTCAACTTCCAAGAGATAATGGTAGAGAAAGGACTTTGGTAAATTAGAAAAGCAATGAAATTGGACAAAGAAGCCATGAGAAAAAGAGAGAAAGAGATCCAAGAGTAGAGAATAGGTTAGGAGAAAAGATAATCAAAATATGGATGCACATAAAATTAAGCTCCCTATTTTTGGTAAATACAACAAGGTTGCTAGTGAAAATCTTTTTACCTTGGACTTTCATTGGAGTGGGGTTGACAATGATGATGACTAAACCCAATTATACAATCTTTTGGAGACCCTCAATGATGAGGCACTAAATGGTGTATTAAAGAATGCCCTAAGTATGATAAAACATGGAAATAATTAAGTGACTTATTTCTGAAAACTTTCCACTCACCTAATGTATGAACAAGAAACATAAATAAAATATAAAAGATGATAAAAACTAAGGAATTAGAAAAATATTATAAATAATGATTTAAAAGTGTGGTTAGAAATCTAAAAGAAACCTTGACATAAAAGAAATGAATTGATTGTTTTATTTTAGGGTTAGCCTCTCACATTATAGAAGAAGTAAATGAGAAGATTCCCTTTTCATATAAGGATGTAGTAGAATTGATCACCATAATAGAATCCTAGTCAAAGATATGGGATAGTGATTTAATTGGAAAGGATGAAATTGATGATTTCAAATTAGAGTTAGAAAATGTAATGTTGGAGTAATAAATTATTATAATGAAAGGTAAGGAAGTTGAAACTTCTCCCCCACCTAGAAGAAGTAAATTTTGGTTTAAAAATTATAGTAGGAAAGAACATCTAATGAATGAATGTTTGATAATCAAAGGCATGAAGAGGGTTTTCACGCTAAGAGGGGAACTTGATAAATCCCCTAGAAAGATAGTAAGTATATATTATAACGTATAAAGAGGGACAAAAATTGTTGGTATGTGGCGATTGATCATGCTATACTGTATAGCCCATGGTATACTGTACACCCCGGCCCCCTGTCCTCGCCGGGGTCTAGCGCCAGGCCGAGCCCCGGGCGGGGGTTCAGGGGCGGTAGCCCCTGAGAAGCAGGGGTTCGGGGGCAGCAGCCCCCAAAAAGCAGGGGTTCGGGGGCGCAACCCCCAAGAAAAAAAATTTTGCCATTTTTTTTTCGCGTCGTCAGTGAAAAAGGAAAAATCTTCGAAAAAGAAAGAAAACTGACTTTGTAAAACCCTAATTCTGGAAGCTTCTAAAAGCTTTTTAAAAGGGGTTGGAATGGGGGTTACAATATGAAGAAAAACCCGATTATTTGCAAGATTGTAATAGGTTTTGTACTAGATAATGAAAGTATTAGATGGATGCGGTTTGGTGGATGTAGCCCAAATTGGGTGAACTGCGTTAAATTCTCTATGTTATGATTTATTATGTGTGTGTTTTAGTTTCTTTGTTTATTATTTAAATCTGTATTTAATTGTTAGATATCTGCCATCTCTAACCCTAACAAGTGGTATCAGAGCGAGTTGTGTTTTGATTATCATCTGTGTGAAGGTCTCGCGGTTGAGTGGAAGTCTCACGGTTGAGTGGGAGCAATGGCAGACAAGGGTAAGAAGGTTGAAAAGTTTAATGGGTAGAACTATTAGTTATGGAGGATGTAGATGGAGGACTATCTCTATCAAAAATATTTATGGCGGCCATTGGAAGGGAAAGCCAAGAAACCCGCAACAATGTCAGATGAGGACTGGGAGATCTTGGATAGAAAGGCTCTTGGTAGTATTCGTCTATGCCTAGCACAATCGGTGGCATTCAATATTACAACAACAAAGACAACTCAAGAGTTGATGGAAACTTTGGTGAAGTTATATGAAAAGCCTTCTACTTCAAATAAGGTATTTCTTATGAAGCGTTTATTTAATATGAAAATGGTAGAAGGTGGGTCAGTTACTGATCATTTGAATGAGTTTAATATGGTCACCAGTCAATCAATTCTTTAAAAGTAAACTTGAATGAAGAAGTTAGGGCTCTTTTGATTTTGTGTTCTTTGCCTGAAAGCTAGAATAGCTTGGTAATGGCTGTTAGCAATTATGTTTTTGGTTCGAATACATTGAAGTTTGATGATGTTGTTGGTGTTATTTTGAGCAAGGAAATTCATAGGAAAAGCTCAGGTGGAACATCCACATCAGGTAGTGTTTTGAATGCAGAAAAAAGAGGCAGAACAAAGGAGAGAGGAAAAAATTCTAGAAATCATGGGAAGTCACAAGGAAAATCAAAGGACAAAAGGTCCCAATCTAGAGATAAGAGGGATTGCTAGTACTGTGGTAAGCTGGGTCATTTGAAGAAAGATTGTAGGTCTCGGAAAAATAAAAATGGAGACAACAAGGAAGGAAGCAAAGAGGCAAATGTGGTAAGTAATAAATCTGATGAGGATGCTTTGATTCTTTCCCTTGATAATGCTGATGATTCTTGGTATTAGATTCAGGGGCTTCATTTCATGCTACCCCACATAGAAGTTATTTTCTTGATTATGTCCAAGGGGATTTTGGGCTGGTTTATTTAGGAGATAACGAACCTTGTCAGATTGTTGGAAAGGGAAGAATCAATATTAAGTTGCAGAATGGGAATCATTGGCTACTACGTGAGGTAAGGCATATTCCAAAGTTAAGCAGAAATTTAATTTCAGCAGGGCAACTAGATGATGAAGGTTGTGTTGTTACATTTAGTGATAAAAATTGGAAGGTCACAAAGGGTGCCTTAGTAGTAGCAAAAGGTGTGAAAGTAGGCACCTTATATCTTTGTACAGGTCATACTGTTCCTTCTACTTTAATTGTTACAGAAAAGAGTCAATCTTCATGAACAGTTGCTGCAGTTCAGCAGGTAAAAGATCACATAGTTGCTGTGGACTCTAAATCAGCACTATGGCATAATAGACTTGGGCATGTATGAGTGCAAAAAGTATGAAAGTACTTCATTCAAATAATGTTTTACCAAGTCTAAAATGTGTTAATATGGTTTTATGTGAAAGTTGTGGTTATGGAAAACAAAAGAGAGTTAGTTTTCTCAAGGATGGGAAGCAAAAGAAAGATGAGAAATTGGAGCTTGTGAATACAGATTTATGGGGACCAGCTCAGGTATCTTCTCTCGGTGGCTCTCTGTATTATATTACATTCATTGATGATGCAACTAGGAAGGTATGGATTTATTTTCTTAGGCAAAAATCTGATGTATTTGAAACTTTTTAAAAATGGAGAAGCTTGGTTGAGAATGAGATGGGTAAAAAGATAAAATATCTCAGATCTGATAATGGTGGTGAGTATTGCAGTAAAGAGTTTAAAGATTATTGTTCCTCTAATGGTATTCGTAGGTAGAAAACGGTTCCAAGGACTCCACAAGAAAATGGAGTGGCTGAGCGCATGAACAGAACAATAATGGAGCGTGCACAAACTATGAGATTGCATGTTGGGTTGCCTTTAAAAATGTGGGCAGAGGCTGTAAACACTACTGTTTATTTAATCAATAGAGGTCCCTCTAATCCTCTGGGTTGTGGTATTCCAGAGGAAGCATGGAAGGGTAAGAAGGTGAGTTATTCTTTTCTCAAAACCTTCGGTTGTGAAGTATTTGCACATGTAGATTCTGAAAATAGAACCAAGCTTGATGCAAAATCAAAGAAATGTGTATTTGTTGGATATGGCATTGATGAATTTGGTTATAGGCTTTGGGATTTTGAAAATCAAAAAATTGTGAGAAGCAGGGATGTCATATTCAATGAAAAAGTGTTGTACAAAGATCTATTGTTGCAACATGAGAAGAAAGAAAATGATTATGTAGTGTTGGATGATATTCCCAATAATGATGTTTCAATGGTTCCTCATGCTGGGCAACAATAGCAGCAACAAATACCACAAACTCCTGTTAGACGATCTTCAAGGGTAAGTAGACCTCCAGAAAGATTCTCTCCCTCTTTGTATACTATTCTAACTCCATGCTAGTGAACTAGAATATTATGATGAAGCTATGCGTGGATACCAAGGTTCAAGTGGGAGCATGGAATGAAAGAAGAAATGGACTCCTTCGGAAAAATCGACTTGAGAATTATGCAAGTTGCCCTCAGGGAAAAAGGCTTTACCAAACAAATGGTTTATCGGTTGAAAGAGGAGGATGGAGGTAAGAAAATATTTAAAGCCAGATTAGTTGTAAAGGGATTTGCATATAAAAAGGGTATTGATTTTGATGAGATTTTTTCTCCAGTTGTTAAAATGACTTCTATTCGTATTGTTTTAAGTATTGTGGCTACTGAAGATTTGCATTTAGAATAGCTTGATGTTAAAACAACCTTTCTCCATGGTGATTTGGAAGAGGAAATATATATGGAATAGCCACAAAGATTTGAGGTCAAAGGTAAGGAGAAACTAGTGTGCAGATTGAAGAAAAGTTTATATGGCTTGAAGCAAGCACCTCGGCAATGGTACTTGAAATTTGATAGTTTTATGGTTGAGCAAGGCTACAACAAGTGTAATTATGACCATTGTGTTTATTTTAAGAGGTTGGATAATAACAACTACATTATTTTATGCTTATATGTTGATGACATGCTTGTAGCTGGGTCTAACATGGATCACATAAGTGAGCTAAAACAACAGTTAGCAAAATCTTTTGCTATGAAGGATTTGGGTGTAGCAAAGCAAATCCTTGGTATGAAAATTTGTAGAGATAGGAAAAATAGAAAATTGTTTTTATCTCAGGCTAATTATGTTGAAAAGGTGTTGCAGAGATTTCATATGGAGAATGCAAAAGCTGTCAGCACACCTTTGCCTAGTCATGTTAAATTGACTAAGGATATGTGTCCAAAGACACAAGAGGAGGAAGAAAAAATGTCCAAAGTACCATATGCTTCAGCTGTAGGCAGTTTAATGTACGCCATGGTATGCATGAGACCAGATATTGCAGATGCCATAGGAGTTGTTAGTAGGTATTTGAGTCATCCTAGAGTTGAGCATTGGAATGCAGTAAAATGGATTCTTAGGTATTTGAGAAGTACATCCAATAAGTGTTTATGTTTTGGGGGCTCTAATACTGATTTAAAAAGGCTATGTTGACTTAGATTTGGCAGGGGATATAGATACCAGGTGAAGTACCACAGGTTATGTATTTATAGTTGGTGGGACATCAGTGAGTTGGATTTATTGATTGCAAAAGGTGGTTGCTTTATCCACCACAAAGGCATAGTATGTTGCTGCAACAGAGGCAGCAAAGGAGATGATATGGCTGTAATTGTTCATGGATGAGTTGGGAAAACAACAGGATGGAAATTACTTATTTACAGACAGTCAGATTGCTATACATCTTGCAAAGAATTCTGCCTTGCATTCTAAAACAAAACACATACAATTGAGATATCATTTCATTCAGTCGGTGTTGGAAGATGGACAGGTCAAGCTGGCCAAGATTCATACAGATGTCAATCCAGTAGATATGTTTACGAAGGTGGTGCCAAGGGAGAAGTTGAGCTCCTCTTCAGCTTCGATTGGCCTTCAAAGTTGAATTCAAGTATAACAAAGCAGCAGGGTCCAAGGTCCTTATTTCTAGTGGGAGCTGTAAGTGCAACAGTGTTTTCCAGGATTAGTCTCCAAGTGGGAGGTTGTGATGGTGTGGAGCCTGATCAGTCTCCAAGTGGGAGATTGTTGGTATGTGGTGACTGATCATGCTATAATGTATAGCCCATGGTATACTGTACACCCTGGCCCCTTGTCCTCACCGGGGTCCGGGGCCGGGGTGGGCCTTAGGCGGGGGTTTGGGGGCGGCAACCCCCGAGAAGCAGGGGTTTGGGGGAGTCCCCGGTGCTGGGGGTTGAGGGCGAGCCCCCGAGGAAATTTTTGGCATTTTTTTCTTGCATCGTCAGCAAAAAAGGAAAAATCTCTGAAAAAGAAAGAAAACCGACTTTGTAAAACCCTAATTCTGGAAGCTTCTAAAAGCTTGTTAAAAGGGGTTGGAATGGGGGTTACAGTATGAAGAAAAACACAATTATTCGCAAGATTGTAATAGGTTTTGCACTGGATAATAAAAGTATTGGACATGGCTGTGGTTTGGTGGATGTAGCCCAGATTGGGTGAACCACGTTAAATTCTCTATATTATGATTTATTCTGTGTGTGTTTTAGTTTCTTTGTTTATTATTTAAATCTGCACTTAATTGTTATATATCTACCATCTCTAACCCTAATAAACATGACACTTGAATAGGTGTCAAATGTTACTTCTTGAAGAAGATGAATATGAACCAATGGTTCATGGATTAACTAGGGAATGTTTTTTTGGATATGGGTATGGATAGAGCATAGGGTTTAGCTATAAGAGCATTCAATGTTCATTTGGCACATGGCTAGTGGGAACTTCAATTGAGGAAAAGTATAAGACCACTTAACAATATACACTATATGGTACCACAAATTCAAGGTATAGGTCATATTGATTTTTTTTAATGGTCATTTGTTTAAAACTAAGAAAAATTTAAAAGACAAAGAGTAAAAGCTTGTAATGGAAGATTTTAAGAATACGAGAAAATGAAAATTTTGACTAATTCTTTAGGTTCCAAGCAAAGGAGGATGGATTTCAGTTTTGTTAACCCACATGTAGCAAGGAGAGATTTTAAGGTTTTCATTTTGAATGGCATTGAAGGAGTGCAAGAAGAAAAAGATGCAAAGATAGATATAGAACCATGTTACAGAAGCAATAAAGAGGTGCATGGCACATTGAAGGAAGTTGAAGGAGTTTTACGATTCCTTTTGCACTCTACCTATGTTGCAAACTGCATCTTTATCTTCATATTATGCCATGTACATGCCCTTTTTTCTCAAAGCTTTGAACTCTTCAGAGGTATCCAAGTTTATGAGAAGTCTAGGTTTTGTAAGAATAGAGGTGTAGGTTCATGAAATATTGGAAGACCTTCAAAAAGATATAGCAAATGGAATAGGACAACTAAATAGTTTTATGGAGAAAGAAAGAACAAACCTATGTAGAGAGAGTGTATAGATCAAAAGGTTAGTTTAATAGTCAATGCATGAAAAATGTGAAGATGCATAATAACAATGCAATATGATAGTCAAAGGGGGGGCTTTCCAATGAACTTAAAGGAACAATTTGATACTAAAGAAGAGTACAATGATGATATATGGTAGTGAACTATAAAGAGAGATAGAGGTCAAATATGGGGGTGACAATAGTTTTAAGGAACTATGCATCTTAAATGTCGAGAAACTAGAGAAAAGGTAGTTCATAAAGTAGTAACAACAACAAATGGGAAATGTAAAGAATATGAGAATTTCAAAAGAGCATAAGCAAAAGACTGAAGTCAAGAATGACATTGAGTTATATGGCAATTATATTGAAACTATCTGTATGGTTTCTCCATTAAAGGGTGAAATTTATGAGCATAGTGGACAAATGAATGGAGAAGGAATTTTCTTCATGAACGTAAGGCATACATGATAGTAGCAAGAATGACAAAATGAATGCATAAGCAAAGGGAAGACTTGAAATCACAAGTATAATAGTGGTAAAAGGTATGGCACTGGTATGGATGAGACACATGGCAACCACCTAGCCCCTAAGAACCTCCTACACCCTCCTTGGGTTTTCAACCTTTGTTATGGCACCTATCACGTGCCTTATAAGGGTGGAAGGTGTTTTTGGGAAGTTAAGTGTTTGTGAATACTATGTGATTTGCATTGAAACTTGCTAAAAGAGCTTTCTTATCTTACAAACCCTTGTCAAAACCTTAGGTAAGAGAAGTTTGATAAGTAACTTGGAAATGCATGAGTAGTGGATAGAACTTCAAAGCAAGTAGATTTCATTGAAAGAAAAAATGAACTTCATATAGCAGTGAATTGAGGACAATCTTGTAGATAGTAAGAATCAAAATGCAGTGAGTAGATATATAGAGGTCGAGACATTGAAGAAGATAATTTGGAATAGAGGTATTCAAGTTGATTAAGACAATGACAAGTCATGAGGACAGTCATGGAAGGGTAGTGAACTTTGTAAAAGACACATGAAGGATAGTGACCTATAGTGTTTTCCATTAAGTGGACAAAGTTTAAGGAATTCGTAAAGATAAAGAGCAAAGTATAGAAGAACCTACAAGGCTATATTGTGGATAGAGTGCTCATGACAATAGACATAGTATGTGAGCTTGACAATGGACATAGTGGTGATCTTGATGGCCAACAATAATAATGATATAATCAAAAGACAAAGGACAAGGAATGGTGGACACAAAAATATGATAGTCAAGTGCTTGCAAACCAAAGCATAATGAGATAAAGAATGCTCCAAAAGGGAAAGAAGGCATACAGAGACCTAAAACACATGTCCTATTATCATGGCTATGATAGTTGAAAAGATATGGCAGAGTAGTAGTGAGTAATGGCAACATCATGAGGAGTTTCAACCCCTACATGCCTCTTGATGATCAATTGAACAATTACAAGTATATAGAGGCAGATTGGATGACTTGGAGGCCAATTTGAAGAAATGTAGAGATAGTTGCAAATATCTAAGAATTAACAAGGGTTAAAAAGGTCAAGACCATCCTTCCTCAATGCCACTTTGGAGTTTTTATAGCTTTAACCCAAGAAAAATAATTTTCAAGCACCCAAATGATGAGGAGCAATCAACTCATGAAAGTAAATGGTCATATAGAAGAAAAAATCTATCACCTTCTAATTTATGCCTTGATTACAATGTATAACATTAATGAAATTGACCTGCAATCCTATGTTGACTTGACTATGTTCCATGAAAAGATAACTAAGATAGAGGAAGGAACCCATAGAATAGGAAGATAAAGAGTAGAAACATGTTATAAGGATTTTTCCTTAATAATAAAGAAAAATCTTAGTTATGAATTGATCATCAAAGTTATAGTCAATGAACATTGATATATAAAGAATTGAACATTGTCTTCAAATCATGTATCTAGTTATACATGTACATCGATGTTTAGCATGATGAATTATGGTTCTTATGGGTGATTTATTATAGCCAAACATATTATGTTGTGGAGGAGGTTTAAGGTTTCATCCCCCAAGGCATAAGATGATGTGAGAAAAGATAGATAGTATTGCATTATAGACATTTATTGAACTAGACGCTAAATGATAGGGTTAGGGGTGTAGGTTGGGATGTTGAGGGTAGGAGATGTAAAAAAATCATGTTATGATAAGACAGTGGCAAGGTTTGTGAGGTAGAGGGTAAGATAAGAGAGGTAGTGACACTATTAGTAAGAGAGGATCAAGCAAGATAAGTGAAGGGTAAGGGTTGAGAAGGTGGCACATAGGGGCAAGAGGTAAAACAATTGTCTAAGGGAAATAGTCATAGTTAAAATGAGGAATGGAGAAAGAGGGACATAAATAGTAGGAATGTGGGTTAGACGTGGAGTAGGCATGTAAATTTAGGTGAAGGTATATTAAGTGGTAGGAAAAAGAAAAGAGGTTAGCTAGAAGAGAAGAATGAACACACGAGAACTAGACTATAAAGGGATATGAGTGCGAATAATACATCCTCTAGCTTGTAATATCTCTAGCCCCTCAAGATGGGTGATGATGATATTTGTTAAGGAGTTTGCAAGTGAAGAGATTTAGGATTAGGTGACATCATCACGTAGGCTACTCTGGAGGAGAGACAAGTGGTGGTCAATTTTTGTGAGTGACAAACTTAGAGTTATCCAATAGAGGTTCATTATCAAAGTGGCCATCATTGTGAGACATGTAGAATGAGACATCATGTGGGGTGGATGATAATGGAGGAAGGGTAATGAAAGTAGGAAGATGAAGGAAAATGCATGGATAGGTTTAGATGAGGGTTCCTATAAGAGAATCTATGAGGATGGGATGGTCAAACAAGGAAAAATTAATAATCTCTATCAAAGAAAAAAAATTATTCATCTTTATATGATATGAAATTTGAGTAGAAAAATGTGGAATTTTTATTTTTTAGTTATATATTCCAACAATGATTATGTTTACTTAGAAAGAATGTTTTTGAATGATGATAAAATTAAAAAATCAAAGTAGAATTAACTAATTTCTAGACATTAGAATGAGAGTCATCTACCCCCTACAGAAGAAGCACATGGCCTTCAATCCAATTACATCGGGCGACCTTTTTAATTCTTTATCTTTCATCAACCTCCTTACCATTTGTTCACACCACCTGCCTACTTCTGTACGCCTGAGTTGGCCTAATGGTGGAGAACTTGTACTCTTGAAAGAGAGGTCACAAGTTCAAATCCTGGAGGGGGTAAGGTATGTACACCTCATATTGTGGAGCACGAGTTAGGTGCCTCCCTCATATTGGGAGTATGAGGAGTCCCATATACTATAAACCGTCTGTAGACCCAAAAACAGATCACCTGGTATCGTGGACTATAAAAGGACCATTCCTTTCCTTTCCTTTCCTGTATAGATGCTTGAGAGAACACATGTCACATCTTTTTTAAGATAGAAAAAAAAAAAAAATAGAATTGCTGAAAATACTCGTAAGCCTGTATTCCAGCAATAAAATAGATCCACACATCTACCGCAGGTTTAACCGACAAAATTGCTCTATCGCTTATGCTTTGATGGATGTCCATAACCTGTTCCAAAGTTCCAAAGTTCCCATTTCGGGACAGGCAGGAAGGATGCTGACAAAGATTGCGGAGTCTGGCTGTACACCCGCCAATTGCATTTGCTTGAAAGTTTCCGAAGCCTTTTCAACAAATCCCTTTTGCGTATATCCTGCAATCATGGCATTCCGTGAGATCACATTTTTTGAGGCATTTGGTCAAAGAGTTCACGTTCATTGTCTATGCTTTCACATTTTGCATACATGTCCACCAGGGCGGTTACAGCTACAACATCTGGCAGAAGTCCGCTTTCCTTTATCGTGTGATGGGCGTCCATCCTTTGTTCCAAATCTCCTATTTTCGCATAGGTAGCGAGTGCACTGACAAATGAAAACCAATAGCGTTGGAAACTTGTTTTTTGAATGTGTTGAAACGGTGCACTGCGTAGGAACAATTTGAATGGCAACTGTGAACGGAAACGGCGAACAAGAAGTTGGGACAGGTAATTGGGCCCCCCACAAGCTGCCTAAGCGGGGTCAACGCTTAGAGTGTGCTGATTAAGCCCAGCCGTAGGAGAGTGGTCTGGTTTGCCGCTCTAGGGTGACTGGTTCTGGTTCATTTCATCTTTTAAAGATTTTGCTTTGGTCGGTTTGTGTAATAATTTTCCTCCAAACAGAGAACAGTTTGCAGAAGACACAAAGACATAACACGTGTAGAGTGATTTGGGGTGATCAGACACCTAATGACCAAAGGGCAGTTGTGAAAGCAAAATCTCAAATGATATTTTCTACAATAAAAATGGTCGAGCTCTTACTTTAGGAAGCCTGTATAGTCCTTTTTAGCCAATCATCTATTTAGTCTTCAATGTTTGTTAGATGTTTACAACATTGCTGCTTCTGTTACAGGTTTTTGTTTAACATATATATTCGAGGAGCTTGCATATGCCTTCATAATCCCAGCTAAGCTAAAACATCTGCTTATCTGATTCATGGGAGGCATATATAAACGTGGAAGTTTTGCTGACGATACTTAGTTATTTGCAAGTGTTTTCTGATAGTAGATTACCATACAAGCCAATATAAGCCTCTTACCAAGGATGTAGATATTGACCTGTATCCTACACACTTTTGATTGTGCCTAAGACAGACACAATTGCCTATAATGAAATATATTGTTTTAGATTTTGTGGAAGATCCAATTAATTATCCACTACCATCTATGTATGTTGCAGCTTGTTGCAACAAACAAAATGCTTTCTAAATTTCGATTCACACAATTCCTTTATTTTTCATATTCTTGAGGGGACCTCTGTAATCTAACCTAGGTTATCCCATCTTATCTGATTCATGCAAGGCATAAACCAAAGGTGGAGTTTGGCTATAACACTTGTAGCTTATGAATGATTTCCAAGCTTGGATGTTAGGTTGATTCTACACCCTAGTTTTTGGGTGCTGGGTTGTTTTTGTGTGTTGAGGTCATTCATGTTCAGAACTTCACAAATCTTAGGTTCTAAGGGTATCAGGTTATTTACTAAACTTTAGTATCATAATTCCTGATATAATATCAATTCAAAAGAATAGGCAGTTGTTTCTATACTCTAGATTTTGTGCTCAAGGTCTTTTACGTTCTCAACTTCTCAAGCCTTAAAGTTCTAGGGTAGTAGGGTATTTAGTATGGAGTATTCTTTATTTTATTAGCAAGAAAGAATTGATACTGGACGTTGAAATGAAGCATCTATGATTTAGAATAGAAGATTTTTTCTGGTCTAACTCATAGACAAGCAGAGTATGTTTCAACTTTTCTACTATGCACATTTTTTTTATATTATAATTTTGTTGGAAAGTTTTTGGAACCAGAAAAAAGAAAGTGAAAATTTTGAGATTTTCCTAGTACACTTTTATGATTATGGACTCCATCCAGTCATTGCTCTCCACATGTGACTGTACCATAAGTAAGCATAAAATTCAAGCCCCTTAGTCAAGCCTAGCCAGCCACATTGGAAAAAAATAAAAAAAATGATGGAGAACAATGGCTTTTCGCATCTGAGGTGATAGACAAACATACATCACTGACGATTTTTAGTTTTGTTATGTGAAATTAATAACTTGCTCTATTCGAATTGCAGTAACCCAAAAAAAGTTTCATGAACTGAGTTCTGGTTGTTGAACAGTTGGTTAGAACACTCTTTAATGACCACCAATTGCAAACAGAACAACTATTTTTAATAAACCATCATAACCAGAGACTGGTTCACATTTTTGTGATGTTCCCCACACTCTCAATGCTTCACAATCAACTGACGTGTCCAAAGATGACATTACTTTCATAAGAGCCCAACACACAAATGGAGCTGCTAAAAATGCGTATGTCAAGCTACAGACAATGCTCTTACTATACCACTAGGGTAGAATGGAAAAGCCATGGCACTGAGTGACCCAAATATACCCAACCAAGGGGTAAAAAGTGGCAAAGCTGAGAGTAAGAATGCATTTTTAAGAACAACCACAAAAGGCACAAGGTGAACTGTTGTAGGAACAAGGGAAAATGTTAGTAGATAATTTCCCACCATACATGTGAGAACCAATAGTTTAAATTTTTTTGGCTAGAGTAGGAAACCCTGAGGCAAAGCTTCGACAAAGAGGGATGGAAACCCCTGAAATTAGTTATAGACACAACCATGGTGACCAAGTAAAAGAGTGACTACAGGAGAATCAAAGGCATCTCCGCATCATACAGATTTGAAATCCTAAATTATTAAACTATAATTTAGATAAATCCATTCGAATGACATGGAGTTTCTATTTAAAAAAGTAAAATTGATAATTCTTTTCAAAATTCAAAAGAATGTTATTAAATATCATATAGAAATCTAAGTATTATTACTATTAGATTAATAAGATTTACTATACATCAAAAAAATATAAAAAATTACACTGAAATACTATTAAAAATATTACTAGATTAGCAAGATTTGCTATACATCAAAAAAATAATAAAAAATTACATTGAAATACTATTAAAAACATATACCATCAGCCATGTGCTAACACCTTTTCATACTTCTACTCATTTAGTTATGAATAATGTTAACAATATTAATTTGATAAAGACAAACATAAACTGGAGAAAGCCTCCACAACTCTCCCCTCTTCTCCCGTCACAAGCAATTCCTTCTCCACTTCCCCTTTTACCTCTTCTGCCCATGATTCTGAGTGTAACGTGAATTCTATGCAAAGTGGACGTCCACTGTGGATTCTGGAATGTTGTGTAATGAGAGCTGTCCACACCCATTTACCCTCCTCCAACTCCACATCATCATAACCGGTTTTTATTTTAAAAACGGTATTTCCTTGAAGATTTCCCAACTCGAAATTCAGAAAAGCTTTTGGAGATTCATAATTCACAACAAAATATAGAAGAAGGCAGCGGGCAGTGGAGGGCAATTTGAGGTATTTTCTAAATTTGGTTTCCCGGTCAGCCAAGGAGACGGAGAGATTGGGAAAGGCAAATGAGTTAAGAAGTGAGGCCGCATCAGGGACCGCCCGCGTGCATATCCTTGTTTCATCGGCCCATTTTTGCAAACTCTTTGCAAATCAAGACATTCAGTCAATACACAATCAATCAAAAATAATTAGAATTTTATATACCAGTAAGCAATATTACCTGCATGCTTTTAATGCAACCTTCAACACCTGCTCTGCTGATTGCTCTGAGATCCACTCGCTCAATCTTTCCATGTGCTCCAAACTTTCTATACCCGCCTCCTCCCACCTTGTATGCACTGTCAACGTCTCCAATGCTCTGCAATGTTCCAAACCTTGTATTTTCTTCACTCCATTGCAGCCTTTCAGTTCAAAGTCTCGGAGAACAGCTGATTGTGCAAAACTGGGAAGTGCATCCAGCTCAGGGCACCCACTTATCCTCAGCGTTTGAATGCCTACCACACCATCAATACACCTTATGTTCCTCAACATTTTACAACTTTTCAATTCCATTGTCTTGATTGTAGTTGGTAGGACATCTATCTCTGTTAGATTGTTATTGTCGGCAACGTTGAGTGATTCAAGGCCTGGACAACAGTCTTCGGAGATGGAGATCTTGCACACTTCAATATGCCATAGGATTATACTCTTAAGGTTGCGCAGCAGAGAAGTAAATGGCCCCGCTCCAAGATTCAATTCGCTCATTGGGCATTCCCTTATATTCAGTGTTTGAAGATTAATTAGTTGCCTAACTGATTTTGGTAATGATTTCACGCCTGAATTCTTTACCTCTAAGTCCCTTAAGAGATTAAGACACCCTAGAGAGTCAGGTAGACATCCCAGTTTTTGACATTTATAAATTTTAAGACAAGTCAAGGAAGACAAATCTCCAATAGATGTTGGCAGGCTTGTCAACAATTCACTTGAGATTTTCATCTGTTGCAACTTGCTCAGTTGGCCTATGTTCACTGGTAGCTCCCTTAACCTCTCATTATACAATAAATCGAGCTCTGTCAAGGAGACCTGATTTGTGATGTGGCGAGGCAGCTCTTCCAATTGCTTGCAACCGAAGAGTTTCAAATACTCTAGCTGTGTCATGTTTTCCAGAATATCTGACTCTAAGGTGAGGTTAGAACATCCGTATAAGTCGAGGTGTTGCAGGAGTGCGAGCTCCTTGAAAGAGAGTGGCAACTTCTTCAATTCCGAGCAAAGGGACAAATCAAGGTGCCTCATATTTCTCAAATCACCAAAGCTGTTGGGTAGTAATGATAGCTTATGACATGCTCCTAACTCCAGGTGCTCCAGCGATTGAAGAAGACAAAGTTATTCCGGCAGACTCCTCAAGCTGCTCCCATTTCTCACGGCTATCTTTTTCAAATGCCTGAGACATCCTATTGACTCTGGAAATCTTTGGAATTTTGTGCAGGAGGAAATTAGCAACTCTCTTAACTGCATAGGAGCCTGCAACAAATTCTCAATGAGATCGACTGAAAACGATCAATGATAAAAATATTGAAGTAAAGCTTTATAAAATACTTACATCGCTGTCACTCTCCCACAGTTCTTCTAAGAGATTTACTTCACCAATATTTGCTTTGAGTTTTAAAACCCTCAAATTTTTCAATGAATTCAATGAGTGAAGATTTCTATGCTCCATGCCAAACCAGCGAAGCCATACCAGCTCTCTTGAAAGATCACCGATCACTTGATTATAATAATTTACTCTAACATCAAGAATCTTTAATCCAAGTGAAGCAGGTGTCAGGCTACAAAATCCTCTGCTTGTGTTAACTATGAGCTCTCCATCTTGGGAACATCGAGGAATCTGTTCAAACTCACTTGTTGATTCATCTGTTATAGTTTTTTTATTTTTTATTTTTTTAGACTGTAAGAATTGGGTAACCCTTCTTATAAACTGCAGTGCGCTCCTTAAACTTATTGACCGGTGACTAGACCTCGTGACCTTTTGCCTGCAACAGCATGCTTTAGCCAATTGAACTTCGCCCACCGCCTCCGCTGTAGCCCTTATTGCTCGAATAGCAATTCCCTTTAAAATACAAACAAAAAACAAATAAAAAAATTATGGAAACATTAAACTTCATGAAACAATAACAAAACAAATATAGGTAAACAAAGAAAAGTATTAATATTACCTGTACTTCATTGTCAACATTAATAACTTGGTGGGGAGACCAAAGATGGTAAGGTGACTCATGATTTGCGATTTCTCTTCCCAAATCTCATAAGTGGTCATGCATTCTTATGCATTCATCATTATCAAGTTCAAGAAGACACTTATTCAAGAGACTTTCCCAACTGCACAGACCACTCCCAGTTGATCCATCCCAAGCTGCAATGGCTGAAGTTTTCTTCTTTCCAATGAAGAAACAAGCTGCATCCAAAAATGCTTCCTTCCCTTCATTATCTAAGGCATCATAACTTATTTTTAACCTATTTTTGATATCTTTGGGCAGTATTGTAACTATTTTTGTAATTGATTCTCCCAATAAAGTTTGTTGGATTTGCCATAAAGCTGTCCTCCAAATACTTTCAGAGATAATGGTAAGCCATCGCAAACCTTGATGAATTCTTCAACAAGCTTCTCAAATTCATCTAGTGGACATGGTTTTAGAAAAGCATGCCAACAAAAAAGAAGTTGCTTGGCATGAGGTGGATTTAGAACTGTCATTTTATAAATAGATGAGATGCCCCCAAAATCGAAGGATTTCATATTCTCTTGTAGTGACTACAACCAAACTACCCCTCCAAGACTATCCTTCTCAGGGACTAGAGCATCCAATTGATCTACACTATCCACATCATCTAGAACAATGAGTACCCGAACAGATCTCAATCGAGAGGCAAGAATACCTTTCCCTTCTTCTATATTGTCAACTGATACACCTTGAAGACCGAGATCCTTTAGAAGTTTTTCCTGTTTCTTATGTAATGCATTTTTGGAATCAGCATCTCTAACATCTAATAGAAAACTAAACTTGTCCATAGTTGTATATTTATTATTATATAATTGCTTCGCAAGAGTGGTTTTTCCAGCACCACCCATACCAACCCCATATTCCCACGATTTGCACAGTGCAATAGCTTTCTGCAGACTGAAGTGTTGTTCTTTCAAAGTCTATGACAGCTTCATCTAGACCAATTGGATGTTTGGCAACCACAAATGGCGCATTTTTTACAACTTTCAAAACACTATTAACAATATTCTTGACCACCCTCCCATCGTCACTGAACATATCAGCAAAACGAAACAGGGCAAACATCGTTTATCATGAAATGTATACAGACAAAATAAGAAATAAAATAAAAGCACCGAATAAGTACTGAAGACAAATTATTCAATACTCACTCATTGTTATGTATGATCTCGCCGACATTGTAAGAAACTTTGTTGAGCGCATTCTTCCACTCCTGGATCTTCTCTGCGGTGTATCTTCTCTTTTCTGTGTGGCGCAAGAAGGCATCAGCATACACTCCTTTTGCATATCTGACATCATCAGGCTGAACATGATAGAAAATAGGAATAATTGGGGTACCAGTTCTAAGCATAAACGCAAGCTCTGCCAAACACCAGGGGGATTGTGCATAGTTCTGGGAAAATATAGCTAAATGGAGCGAAGCACTGCGCATTGCTTCTTCAATTTCTGCAGGCAAGAAATCCCCGAGTTGAAGCTCTTCTTTATCAAGGAAAACCCTCAATCCCATGACATCGAGGGTACTATAAAGAGCGGCTGCGAGCGTGTGTTTGACATCAGGGCCGCGATGGTTGATAAACACGTCGTAGGACAGCTTTTTCCCTGATATTGAGGATGTAGCAGCAGTAGATGGAGATGATACGAGCTCTTCAAAAGCATTTGTAAGTGGTGATGAAGCAATTTCTTGAGATGCATTTGTACGCTCGTCATCTGGTTGACGCCCAGAAGTAGAAGCAGATTCCATGGAATGGGCGTTGAGCTTTGCAAGGAAGACACAATAAAGAGATAAACTGGAAAGAAAGAAAGCTCGGTGGTGAGCAGGTGAAATGCTGTGTATTTGCAGGAAGTGATGAATATAGTGATGAAAACGCGTGTAAGAAAAGCTGTGGAAAGCTGCAACCACATAAGTCAATTATGATGATGGTAGACAAGGCGTAAAATGTGAAAGATTGAAAATCTATAACAGTTCTTATACTCAATTATAAAAACACTTAATATCTTCTGCTCAGAAAATTTAAAAACAATAAACAATATATCTGCTCACAGATTGAGCGAACAGCAGAGCAAAGAAATAATAATTCTGTATTATTCAACTGTGTATCAAACCGGTTACCAAGAACTCTAATATAAAGAGGTTTTAAAAGACAGCGATCAGCTGTAGGAGAAATAAAGCTAGAAAGCTAAAAAAGCTAACAAAACAAAGCGATGCCTGATTGCTCACTTACATGCAGTTTTATTATGCTTTAAATAAAACTAAAACTAAATCACTGCTGTTTTAAAACTGCTTTAAAACTAAAACTAAAAAGCTATTGAGTCGTTCACATCTTCAATCTCCCCTTGAATGATCAATAGGAGTGAGTCCCAACTGATTTCTCAAGGCCACAAAACTTGTTGTAGAAAGAGCCTTGGTAAAGATATCAGCAACTTGCTCAGATGTAGGACAAAACTGCAACTCCACTTGTCCATCTTGAACCAAGTCACGGATGTAATGATGTCGGATCTCTATGTGTTTCGTTCTGGCATGAAACACAGGATTCTTTGTCATGGCAATAGTGCTATTATTATCACAATAAATGGTGGTTGGATGCTCCTGAATCAAATGTAGATCTGCCAATATTCTTCTAATCCATATTGCTTGAGAACTTGCTGATGACGCTGCCATGTATTCCGCTTCTGCTGAAGAAAGAGCCACCGTTGCCTATTTTTTACTACTCCAAGAAACAACTCCAAAACCAAGTGAAAAAACATATCCAGATGTAGACTTTCTATCATCCACTGAACCAGCCCAATCAGAATTTGTGTAACCAACTAACTCGAACTATTTAGTGGGAAAATAGTGAATTCCAAAATTTTGTGTACCACTCACATACCTCAAAATTATTTTAGCAACTCGCTAATGAGACTCATGTGGATCCTGCATGAACCGAGAGGTGAGGCTCACAGCATACATAATATCAGGTCTAGTGGTTGTGAGGTACATGAGACTACCAACCAAACTTCTATATAAAGTAGCATCAACCTTGGGACTAACATCCTCCTTGGTTAATTTCTCACCAATTGCTATGGGGGTTGCAAGTGCTTTGCAGTCCACCAATCTAAACTTCTTCAACAAATCAACAACATACTCGGTTTGAGAAATATATATACCTTTTGATGTTTGTAGTACCTCCACACCAAAAAAATAGTGCATGAGTCCTAGATCTGACATTTCAAATTCTTGTTTCATTTTTGCTTGAAACTTCTCTATGAGAGCTTTGTTGTTACCTATATAAATAAGATCATCAACATAAAGGAAAACTATGAGAATATCATTACCAATACGTTGGACATACAAGGTTGGCTCTGAGTGGCTTCTGTTGAATCCCTTCTTCATGAAATAACTGTCTATTCTAGCATACCAGGCACGAGGAGCTTGCTTCAACCCATAAAGAGCTTTCTTCAACTTGTAGACTAAGTATTCTTTTCCTTGAACTTCATAGTTCCCATAGGTTGTTCCACATAAACTTCCTCATCTATATAACCATTAAGGAATGCTGATTTCACATCCATTTGAAATATTGGCCACTTGTACTGTGCAGCTACAGACAATATAATCTTTATTGTATCAAGTCTAGCCACATAAGCAAAAGTTTCTGCATAATCCACTCCAGGAGTTTGTGCAAATCCTTTGGCAACTAATCTTGCCTTATGTCGTTCCACTAAACCATCGGCATGATATTTGACTTTGTAGATCCATTTCACACCAATCACCTGTTTATCTTTGGGAAGTTGCACTAATTCCCAAGTATTATTCTTATGAATGGAATTCATCTCATCATTCATAGCATTAACCCATACTGGTTCTTTCACTGCTTCTTCATACATAGAGGGTTCAACTTGAATTGTACCAAATAAAGCAAAATTAACAACTGGAACTATATTTGCACTCCTCTGATAAATATCAACCAAACTTCGTACCTTTCTTGGAACTGATGGTGGAGGTGATAGTGGAGGTGAATCACTATCTAAATTTGTGCTACTAGAAGAACTGGGTGAAGTTGGAGGACTAGAACTTGAGCTTGTGGAGAGAGGAGGAACAATTTTATCTTCCATGTTTATGATTATTGATGGATTTTTCTGCACATCTTTCCACTGTCATACTCCCCCTTCATCAAAAATCACATCTCAACTAACAATCCATTGCTTTGTGTTAGGATTATAGAATCTATATCCCTTAGTTGCAGTAGAATATCCCACAAAGATACAAAGTTGGGATTTGGCATCCAACTTCTTCCGCTTTTAAACTGGAATGTGCACATATGCCAAACATCCAAAGACTCGAAGATGAGCCACTGAAGGCTTGTGACCACTCCAGGCTTCCTTTGGAGTGATGTTTTGCACAGCTTTCATGGGACTTCTATTCAAAATATAAACTATAGTGGCAACTGCTTCTCCCCAAAGACTATTTGGAAGATTTTTTGTCTGCAACATGCTTCGTGCCATTTCCATGATGGTATGGTTCTTTCTTTCAGAAATACCATTCTGCTGGGGTGTATATGCAACATTAAGTTGTCTCTGTATCCCATTCTTGATACAAAAATCAGCAAACTCATTAGAGGTAAACTCTCCCCCTCTATCTATTTTGAGTATCTTGACATGATACCCACTCTGTTTTTCAGCCATAGCTTTAAAATTCTTGAAGCATGTAAAGGCTTCAAATTTCTGCTTGAGAAAATAAACCCAAGTGTGGCATGAGTAATCATCAATGAAAGTTAAAAAATAAAGGTTCTTACCCAACGATTCCTCTTGCATGTCACTACAAATTTCAGCATGCACAAGCTCTAGAGGAGATTTTGCTCTCCAAAATTTATTCACCGGAAAACTATCTCGATGATGCTTTCCAAATGCACACCTGAACAAACTTCTTCTTTTGCCTTGATTAGAGGAAGCCCTCTTACCATATTCTTTTTATTGAGCAAAGATAACCCTTGAAAATTCAGATGACCATATCGTTGATGCCATAACCACGAATCATCTGTAGTTGATTTGAGTGCATGCAACTGACTAGAAACCAATGTGAGAGGAAACAATCTATTCTCTGTCATACAAATCTTTGCTACAAGATGATGATTGTTAGATTTATCAAATATCTTGCAATAGTTATCTTCAAACACTACTTTATAATTTTTTCCTACAAGCTTCCCAATACTCAGAAGATTATGTTGTAACTGTGGCACAAACAAAGTATCATGAATATGAGTAGTTTCTCCTTGCTTAGTCTTGACTGCAAGGGTACCTTTTCCCATTACATCAACCTCCTTATCATCTCCAAATTTAACTTGACTTCGTACTGAATCATCTAACTTGACAAAGAGATCAAATTTACCTGTCATGTGATTGGAGCAGCCGTTGTCCAAGAACCAAATATCCTCTTGGTGTTCTTTGGCCAAATTGCATGTGAAAAAGGTGGAATGTTTTGTATCTGCAGAAGAATCTTCTGTATAATTGGCTCTTGACTTATTCAAGTCAGATTTCTTCTTTCTGCACTCAGATTCATAATGACCATACCTTTCACAATATCAGCACTGGATACTCCTCCGATCTACAGAACTTTGTCCTCATCCTCTGTTATTTCCTCTTCCTCTTCCTCTACCTCATCCTCTATTATTAGAAGAAGATTCACCTTGATATTTAGTGGTGTGAGAAGGAGAATTTTCTTCAAGTTTTACAGAAGACTGGAAAGCTTGCACCAAACTTTCCATAGAACGTTGCATACGCTTTTCATGAGATTGCAAAGAACCTGTCAACTTTGCAACTTTGAAAGTAGTTAAATCTTTACTTTCTTCAATGGCTATCACCACTGGATCAAATTTAGGAGGAAGGGATCTTAGAATTTTTTCTACAATTGTTTGTTCAATTATTGTTTCCCCTTGAATCCTAAGTTGATTTACGACACCTTGAGCTCTAGCAATAAATTCATGAATAGACTCAGTTTCCTGCATCATTAAATTTGCAAATTCTCTTCGAAAAGTTTGAAGTCTTACCAATCTGATTTTTTTTGTACCTTGATATGCAATTTTTAAAGCCTCCCATGCATCCTTTGATTTTGTCATACCAGCAATTTGGGGGAAAATTGAAACATCCAATGTAGATTGAATGGTAAAAAGAGCTTTGTTATACTTCTTTTTGTCTTCTTTCAGTTGATTTCGTTGTTGTTGTGTCAAGGCATTTAATGCAGTCTGATCTGCAGGTTCTGGGTATCCTGCTTCAACTAATTCCCAGAGTTCTTGGGATAATAGTAGGGTCTTCATTTTGATACTCCAATAATCATAGTTATCTCCAGAAAACAATGGAAGTTGAAATGGTACATTGTTGCTATTGGCCATTTGGAGATAACTGCTTATCTAGACTTACTACCTGCATAATCAAAAAATTCTGCAACCTGCTCTGATACCAAATGAAAGATTGAAAATCTATAACAGTTCTTATACTCAATTATAAAAAACACTTAATATCTTCTGCTCAGAAAATTTAAAAACAATAAACAATATATTTGCTCATAGATTGAGCGAACATTAGAGAAAAGAAATAATAATTTTGTATTATTCAACTGTGTATCAAACCAGTTACCAAGAACTCTAATATAAAGAGGTTTCAAAAGACAACGATCAGCTGTAGGAGAAATAAAGCTAGAAAGCTAAAAAAGCTAACAAAACAAAGCGATGCCTGACTGCTCACTTACATGCAGTTTTATTATGCTTTAAAAAAAACTAAAACTAAATCACTGCTGTTTTAAAACTGCTTTAAAACTAAAACTAAAAAGCTATTGAGTCGTTTACATCTTTAAAATGAACGTGTAGGGGCCACCTTAAAGAATCTTGTCGCAATTGTAATGATTAAAGATCTCACTTGATTTAACTTTTTTGACATTTTGTTCTTACCTTTATTCTTAGTGGAGTTTATCGACCTTTATTTTTAGTGGAGGGTCTATGTAAGGAATTTTATGATGTTCAATTATAATAATTAAAGACTTAACAAAACTTTAATATAACATTGTGCTTGTCATTATTTGTGGCTATTTTTAATAGAGGACCCTTGCTAAAAAAATCTTGTTACAATTATGATGGTGATGGTCAATTGTCATATTGTTCAAGTGTAATAATTAAAGACCTCACTTCACTTAACTCTTAATATATTGCTTGTCATTATTTATGGTTATTTTTAGTGGAGGGACCTACATAAGAAATCTTGCCACAATTATGATGATGCACATTTGTTGTGTTGCTCAATTGCAATAACTAAAGACCCCACTTCACCTAGCTCTAACATTTTTCTCACATTGTGTATGGTTATTTTTAGTGGAGGGGTTTACATAAAGAATCTTGTCATAATTATTGATAATTGACAATTCGATAATAAAAAATAAGATAAATATTTAACATTTTAATGTGGATGAAGTGTAACAATATTATTGACTATTTGATCATAGAATGTGATGATATTTATGTCAAGATATATAAATTTGTTACACCCCATTGTGTATTTACCAATTACTATTACTTTTTATGAATAAATATGTATTTAATGCATGAGTATGTTTTACTGAATTATGATAAAATGAATGAGATGAATGAATATATATTATGAAGTGAATGCTTTTTAGATGTATTAATGATGTTGATATTAAATATTGAAAATGATTTTCATATTATCAACTAACTTTGTTTATCATGTGCTAAGTTGGATGCAGGAAAGAATCAAATCCTCGAGTGAAGAGAGGGAGAGTATCATCCAGGAGAGAAAATTGGTGTGGAAACCACTAATGTACCTACTTGAGCTAATACACATACTCACGGCCTAGGTTAGAAAAGCTTTGCCAAGTCTGTTTGGACTATGAGTCAGTAAGTAAATCTTGGATATAATTTATGTTGGTAGGAATGTTTGGATGAATGTTTGCAATTCTCTATGATTGTTTAAATGATTTGAGTCATTATGATGAGTCCTTGAATTGAAGTGTGATGCATACTTTGTGTATTCCAATATATATAGATGGATACGTATATATGATAAACATATATATATAAACTCATACACGTGAATGTATGTACACATGAGCATGCGTAGGTAGAAATACCTCCGTATACCATACGTAGACATGTGATTAATGTCTTATATCATTTGCATAAATAATGCGATGAGTAAAGAATGCTTATAGACCAAAGTCTCACATAAAAGTGGAGGAGCTAATACCTACTTCCACGATGATCAAGCAAACAATAGCTAAGTATCTATATGCAAATTGAACCACGCGATGAGTAAATGGCTCGAGCATTTGACCAAGTCAATGCGCCACGTAACAATTAAGGTGGTAAGGAAGCCGAACTGTTTTGGAAGTGCATTTTGATTATGACTGTAACCTCCATTTTAGGCGCAGCTAGTAAGCTCGATGTATGGTTAAAAAGCCACAAATAGATGTAGAAAGCAAGAAGGAAACCATGAGTTATCTGTGCGGCCATTTGGAAGAGTCGAACTTTGTAAAACAACATGTTCAATCTGAATTATGATGACTCTTCCAAGATTTGAATCTGTATTTTCTTAGGATTGTTAATGTGTCAAACAAATGACTCTTTCAGTTGCTAGTAATCTAGGAATGAGGCGCCCAAGTGTGCATAACCGATCTGCATGATAATAGACTTGCAATTGTGTTATCCTTTGTAGTTTGAGAGGTGACAATTTAGGGAGAAAGGTGATGGATACCATAGCTATCTTTCTGATTTATGTTTCTCTCTTTTTCTGTATAAATAGGGGTAGATTGATTCTCATTTAGAGGGATTTTTGGTTGCATATCATTGATGTCCATTTGTGTTCTTTGTTGAGATAATCTTGTGAGAAGTATTCTGAGTTTGAGAGTAATTCTAGTGAGTTAGAGGAGCATTGTTATTGAGATAAAGAGAAAACTAATTGGATAAATTAGAGAAAGGTTGAATCGAAGAAGGCAACAAGCTGAGCTTTGGCATTAATCCTTAGTTGCAATTCTTTATCGGAGCTTTATATTTCCAGCCATGCTTAGTTGTCTTATCCTTTATTCTTGTTTTGTTGAATGGTTGAAAGTGTTTGTGCAAGTTATTGATTGTTTATCTTAGTTGTTAGTTAAGTTTGTGTATGAAGCTAGATTAGCTATAAGATTGGATATATATCTATATATATATATATATATATATATATATATATATATATATATATATATATATATATATATATATATATATATATGAATATCAAGATTGTATGACATATTTATGTGAATTATCTAGAAGGTATATGATACCAAGTAGATTGCATGTTTCTTATATGCTTGCATGAACTATGATGTTATGTAAACTATGTTGGTAGTATATACTTGATTGGTTATTTGAGTTTTCCTTGAAAGTAGGAAGTTAGTTTATTTCTTGGATAGATTAACTAGGGTTTGGGATTCACTTGTTTGTTCAATTAGATCAACCAAGTGTGATAAAACTTCTAGTATGAAAGCTTGTTATGATTTATTAGAGTCATGGTTAGTCAACAGATATTTATGGTCAATAAGGTTTCCGAATCGAGCAAGGGGGTGGGTGAACATACAACACTGCTCAAAGTATTAAGTGTTTGTGTTTATTATATATATGATAAATATTTGGCCAAAGTAAGTGCAGTTACCAATGTGTACACTTTGTCGATTCATTGTGAGCTAGAATTGCATAGCTACTAGGGAGCTTCATGCATGTTAGGTGAGTATCCAGTGTATGGCAACAATAGTTATGTAGGACACAACGCCATGCTCAGGTAGACATTAAATTAGAGGGTTTCCATACCAATCTCTTCATTGAAGGGAGGGCCATCTTACCGGTTAGGTAGATGTGCGGGGGACCACAGTGAGTATGTGGTTAGAGGAAAAGCACTTGGGTGATGCTCTCCCTCATGTAGTAGGCAGCCGAGACTTGTGAGAAATAGAAAAAAGTAAAGATATGCATTCCAATTGAGGACAACTTGACCAATATGTCCTTGTACATTAAGCTCTTGTAAGTTATCATGCATAATTATGCTATTGCATCTATTTGCAAAATGAAAATGAAAGATGTGTTCATTACTTGGGATTATGTAATGTTACTTTATTAATGCATTGTAATTTGGAATGGGTCTATTTCAAATATGCATCTATGTTATTGAATTGGAAAATTTTATCTAGATATGAGTTGGGTGAACTTTATATTTTCACATGTATGAGTAAAAACTTAAGTGAAATAATAGGGTAAACTTTGGGCATGTTACATGTGGTATCAGAGCTACCAAGTTCAATATTGAAACCTATGAGCTCACTATGCTAATCTTTCATCTGACATTATGAGGATCTAATGTTTGGACTTCTTGTGTCAAGATGGCATGATTCAAGATGATTTCAAGGAAGTCAATGATCATAAATGAGCGCTACCTAAAGGACAAGAAGGAAAGAGAAGATATTGTCAAAACCATTGAGGGAATCAACTATGATAACGTGATATGGCTTATTGACACATAAACTATTAGCCATGATTTATCCCGTTTCAAACAAGAAAGGAAGAAAATGTGAGAAGCAATCAATTTTGTACCTCATGTCTCACCAGCCAAGTTTGATTCTATACCACTCTAGAGATATGCCCACCAGGGAAAAATTTAGTGGCGAATCTTTGCCAATTGGCAAATAATTGAAATTGAGACCTCCAAAAATGGTGAATATTACAAGCTAAAAAGGATGTTGAATCGGCAAGTTTTTACAAAAAATTAATTTTGTCTCGATTAATTCGCCTATGCATTATTTTTTAAACGATGCATCATTGGAACTGATTCGCCAGTAGTTTATACTATAATTACAAATATTAATTATATTCGCCAGTAATATTATATTACTACTATTAATTTTTGGCAAATATCACCACAATAATAAATTGCCATTTAATTTTACGGATATTTTAGCCTTGAATAGGGCTTTTATTTATTGTCATCGAATCATTGATTATCATTTTAATCAGATGGTTGCAGGTTCATTGTGTGACCTAATATGCACGTGCCTTTTAAAAGGCTTGTTGAGGCCCAAAATTTGTTTTGGTTCAAACAATTAAATCTAGTTGTGTGGACCAAAACAAATTTTGGGCCTCAACAAGCCTTTTAAAAGGCACGTGCATATTAGGTCACGAAATCAACTTGTAACCATCTGATTAAAAAGCTAATCAATGGTAATAATTTAAATTTTCATTTAGTCTTACTTTTAAAGTGATATTTTAAAAAAATAATTAATTTGTGTGACATGCTCCAATTCATTTTCAATAGCAAATTTATGCTTGGTGGTGAGGGGTTCTACCCCTCGACCCTGCCTATACCGCCCCAGTGGATTGCGCTGAGGCCTTTGTCCCCAGACCCCACAAGGGGCCGTTGCCCCCTTGACCTTCACAAGGAGGCTATGCCCCCTTGACCCCCACAAGGGGCGTTACCCCTTGACCTCGTCGGTGGCTGCCACCCCTAGGCCCCTACTTCAATATTACAAAAAACAAAAAAAATATGGTGGAACTGTGCTAACCAACTATGCAAATTTTTAAAGGAGGATTTGCCATTGTAATTAATCTTTTTAGTGATTATTCACTAGGATTCGCCGTTGTGATTATTATTCCTACCAATTATTCATTAAGATTCGCCAATATTTTATAAAGTTTTTTAATAATGTACATAGATTCACTAGGAAAATTTAAAAAAAATTAAATAAAAGGAAAGATTCACCAGGATTTTACACCTTCACCGAGGGGTGGTTTCTTAAAGTTATCCCTGATGCCCATGGAGTCCAGAGCATTAGTCCAACTTTGATTCTAAGGGACCCTGGTGTACCCTCTCTATTTGAAATCATTATAATTTCTTCTATTAGTGAATCGGAGGAATATATTCCCCAAATTATGTTTTTAAAAGTGAATTAGAGGGTTATAAACCCTTCAATTATGTTCCTAAACAACAATCTAAGGGATATGTTCCACTCATTTATGTATCAAAAAGTGAATCTGAGGGATATCCTCCCATTGACTATTTCAATAGTCATTCTGTGTAATTGAAGGATGATTGAAATCCTTATGATCCTAATAAAGAGAAGAAAAAAATTTAAAACTTGTGTAAAGATCTTTATTGCTTTACTGTGTTTGAATGATTGAATGTTGAAATGTTTTAAAGATGTTAATTAAACCTTTCTAAGATATAATTAAAATGAAACCTCCAGGTGGGATACTTTTATGAGAATGGTTTGGACACAAGCTAATCTTGGGGATAGCCATGAAGTGGGTCAACCCATAGAAAACTCGAAGACCAAACTAAACCAAATTATGACCATGTTGAATGAAGCTCAAGATAGGATTGGTCATGTCAAGCAAGAGGTTAGAGGAGCGGGTAGGCCAAAACAAGAAGTTCCAAGGAAAGGTGGAGGAGAAAACTCCAATGATCATACGACTTTGAATAATCATGAAAGTGATGAATCCTAAACAAGATCAGATAAGAGTAAGAGGAATTGTCTTGCTCATGAACTATCACAAGACAAGAGGAAATTTACACCTACTAGGTTTGAGGGAACCACTAGTGGGGATGTTATAAAAGCACGACTCACTAAGATGGATTAATACTTTGAAATAAGAAATTATTCTGAAGTGATCAAGGCCTTTTTGGGAGCCTTTCAACTATTTGGCAAAGCATCCACATGGTTGATGAATAAGGAGATGGAACTTGGTCTAAGTTCATTGAAGCTAACTTGGGATGAATTTATGGAAAATTTTTCATAAGTGGTGGCTTCTTCAGCTATACTTTCATCAAAAGTTAATAGATTTTCAAAATCTAAGGCAAGGAGAGTCCACAATGAATGAGTATTAGGAGAAATTCACTCACCTTCTCAAGTATGTACCTTAGTACTAGAAGGACGAGAGATTTTGGACTAGGAATTTTATAATGGAAGTTAATGCCCAAATAGGAGGAGATGTAGATATGCACAATCTCGCCACTATGGACTAGTTGTACGAGAAAGCTATCAAGTAGGAGAAACAACTTAAATCTATTTTTGCATACCATGAGAGGAGTCAAAAAAGGTTTAACTGGTCTCCAACCAATCAAAACTTTAAGAAAGGTGATTGGAAATATTATAAGAGGAAAGGAGATCGAGAATTCTATAACAACTGGAATGAGTCAAGAGGTGACTGTAGGGGTAACAACAATAATAACCCCAGAAAGAATGTAGTTTTTGGAAAACCAGCAGCAAGGCAAGGACCGGTAAGAGGATGTTTCTTGTGTGGTGGAGATCACTAAGCAAATCACTTTCCCAATAAGATGTAGGGGACACAACCTCATGGAAATCCCTTACCTACTCAACAAGTAGCATTCCAACAAAGGATTCACGTGGCACTGGACAACCAACAAGTGAAGTACCAAATTACTCTAGTAGAGGTTCCAGGTACACATTTTTTGGCATACCCATTTCAATTCTAATAGCCATTGGTGCTCTAGAAATATTTATTTCTCTTAATGTATCTAGTAATATATCTAGAAAAGTTGGCTTTATGGAAAAGTATTGGTCTATAGAGTATGCAAATGAGACAAGAGCTAAGGTAGAGCAATTCCTATTTGAAGCTAGGGTTGATCTTCCAAATTTCTCTATGGAAGTAAATTTTTATGTAGCCCCCTAGGATCCTACGATGTCATATTAGGTATGAATCGGTTATGAAGGAATAGCTCACCAAAGTAGATTGGTAGTAGAATGTCTAAATGACCTCGAAAAAAAGGTATCCTTTCAAGGCACACCTAGGGAAGTTGTGTTGCAACAATTTTTTTCTATATAGATGCATAGAGCTACAATGAAGTGGTGTCAAATTTTTGCTATAAAAATGGAAAAGTTGAAGGAGAGTATGGAGTTCCTCTCTCAGGATGAAGTAAGGAACTACGAAAACCAGGATCTTCAGGAAGTTGAATATGGAGAAATATCCTATCTTAAGAGATTTTGTGGTGTGTTCCCAGATGAACTACCTTGGTTACCTTCCAAAAGAGTGTTCAAATTCTCCATTGATATAATTCTAGGGTTAGAACCTATAACCAAATCTCCATATAGGATGACCACAATAGAGCTAATGGAGTTAAAATATCAACTTGAGGAGTTGATGACTTAAAGATTGATTAGACCCAGTGTTTCACCCTGGGGAGTGCCAATGATCTTTGTAAAGAAGAAGGATGGTACACTACACTTGTGCATAGATTATCATTTCTTGAATAAGGATATGATAAAGAATAAGTATCCCCTATCGTGAATTGAAGATCTCTTTGATCAAATGTAAGGAGCAACCTTGTTTTCAAAAATTGATTTACGATCAAGATATCATCAATTAAGGATCAAGGATGAAGACATTCATAAAATATCCTTTAGAACAAGGTATCATCATTATGAGTTCATAGTCTTACCTTTTGGACTGACGAATGCACTTGCAACATTCATAACCTAATGAACAAAGTATTCAGGGATTGCTTAGACAATTTTTTCTTAGTCTTCTTAGATGGCATTCTTATTTACTCCAAGAATAAAGAACATCTCCAACATTTAAGGATTGTTCTCCAACGCCTGAGAGAGCACAAGCTATTTTGGAAACTTTCCAAATGTACCTTCTTCAAGAAAGAGGTATAGTATTGTTGAACAAGACAACTGAGAGGGGGGGTGAATCAGTTGTGACAAATTTTAACCTTTAAAACTTCCACCAAAAATTAGATCAATCACAAATCCTTTACTCTACTAAAATGATTAAACATTAAGTGCAAAGACAAAAACTAAAAAGAACCACACATACATAGTAACGCCATATTTACATGGAAAACCTAATAAGGGAAAAACCATGGTGAGGATTAGCTCACAATATAAAGAATATCAAAATTGATTACAAAGGCTCACTGCCAAAACATGACTCACTATCCAACAAGGTTAACCACTCAGAGAGCTCATTGCCACACAAATACAAAGAAGATAAAAGAGATATGTTACAGAGAGAAGATGATCTCAATGCAACAGATATTTCCACCACCATTCACTCAACCACTTGCAAACATGCATGAATGATAGAGTACACCTTTAGCTCACTGCATTTGGAAACTCAACAATTAGATTTCACACTGATCTACCAAAGTTGCATCACATAGACACTATTTTTTATCTACTTTGCATCTATCTTGCTCTATTTCTTTGTGTACCTTTCACCGATATCTCATCCTGTATTTCTACCATGTTCAACTTTGAAACATATCTAAAGTCGGCCATACATCATTTAAATTCAAATTAGGTCAGTGCCAAAACATTCTAGGGTGGAATTAGAATAAGGGTGACCCAAAAACATGCTTGATGAGGACCCAAATAAGTCCCAACACACTTCATGAACTTTGAAAGTAGTTTTTAACACAAGGTCGACCAAACTAGTGTAAAACACATAGAACAATTAAGCACATGCAACCCTTAATACGATCTAATCTTTCCAGACAAAAATATTATCTTCAATACGATCATATTAACAACTTAACTCTAGAACCACAAGGCATAAGACAGAACCAAGAATAAATATGGAGCAACTACATTTCTCCCAGACCTCAACCAGATACCCTAAAAAAAATAATTCACAACTGGTGAAAATAACTTGCATTGTACAAGGGTGATCCCATAATAGTGGTTTACAACTTTTGGCCAAACTGGACATTGATTTTTTTTTAACTAAATCTTCACATTTGGGCATCTAGAGCGGTTAAACTGTGAGGAATATGACTAATGCAAAGTAGAGTCTTGTCACATTTTGTCTGTAGATTCTAAAAATATTTTTTTCAAAATTTTTGGAATCAGATTGAACTTCTTTTTCCATCTCCCACGAAAATTGGTTTTTTTTCAAAAAATAGTATTTTTAAAAAGTGATGCACACCGTATAACGCATAACTTTTTTTCATTGAAAGATAAAATTCTAATTCTTTTGAATTTAGATTTTTAACTCCGATATCTAGTGCTTCCATTTGGTTAGATAGTTTTTTATTGAATATTTTTTCTTTAATCAAGTTTCAAAGTCAAATCAATTACAATTCAGACATAATCACCGTAAACACATAACTTTTATTATATGTATCAAATTTCTTTTTTTTGATCAAGGACTCCAATATCTGGTGCACTCATATATTTTTAATTTATTTTTTGATAATCTTCTATTTTTCCACATGTGCAGAATAGAGAGTTTTGTTTTCAGTGAAAAACCTATATTTAATAAAACTTAAAAAACAAATAGATAATATAATCAAAACATATTAAAATTATATTCATTTGATAGCTCATTTTGAGGGCAACATGATACTAGTTGGGTTACTGAGATCTCCTCCATTTTCATTCTCAAATCGAGCTTTGAAGTGCAAAATTCTGAGCAATTTTGGTGCCTAAGAGGATGTGGCTGAAAATAAGTGGGTTTAGTCAAACAAAAATAATGTTCAGTCGAATAAGGGTCTCGATCCGAACCCATTTAACATATAATAAAAAATAGATTTGAATGTGTCTCGGTCGAACATTCTAAACATGTTCATTCAAACCCCCTCTATTAAAAATTAATATTTAATATTAATATACATATAAATTATATTCTTTTAAATTATGACTTGAGAGAGAGATATGGAGGGAGTGGAGAGAAAGGGAGAGTGGGGGTAGGAGGGAGATACTTGAGAGAGAGAGAGGGGGGAGTGGGAGAGAGATAAAGGGTAGGGGGTATAAGGGTTTAGGTTTAAGGGTTAAGGGTAGAGGAGAGAGAGGGAGAGGGAGTAGGAGGGAGAGACTTGAGAGAGAGAAAGGGGGGAGTAGGAGAGAGATAAAGGGTAGGGGTGTAAGGAAAGCTAAGGTGCGGAAACAACTCTCCTAATGTCAAAATCTTGGGGAAGAATGTAGAGGTGATTTTAAATTTTCAATTACAGTCTAATTAAGATACACTTGAAAGCAATAACAAAAACAGAGAAATAATCATACACAGATGAACACCAGATTTATGTGGGAAAACCCTTATGGGAGAAAAACCCACCACACCAAGAAAAACCCCTTTGTATTACAGTAACAAAAATTACATACAGAGTATGGGCTTCACTCTCTCTGATGTCAATTTACAACAGCGTTCACAATGATCAACCTTGCTACAGAACACTCCAATTACAATGCACTCTCAATTTAATTCACACTCATACACATCGAAAAATTCATCTATAGTTCATCAATCATCCATCGGTCAAATGAATCATCGAGCCGAACATCATCTGCAATTCTAGAATATATTCAGGTCGTCACTGGTCTATTGAACTTCCACACATAACTACCTCAACAGACTAACTTCCAACAGTTCCCATTCGGCTTCTTTGATTGGTCATAGACTCACTACGTAGGATAGTCATCACTCGGTCAAAGGAATTCAAAATGTATTCGCATGTCGGTGAGACACTAACTGTGTCTCCCTGATCCCACAAGACCTGATTGTCATTATCGCCAAGAGTCCTGACTATCGGCAAGATGTTACACCGAGTTCAAAAGCTGTCGCTCAGACTTCCCCTTGCCACCAAGACATCATACCGATATCCATCACATGTATCTCTATTCGGCAAGACCATCATTATTTGATGAGACATCATACCGATGTTCAAAGGTCACATAGATATATGCTTTGCCTTCGGAGAGACTATCGCTCTTTGCCAAGAGATCATATCGATGCCTTCAAGTTACACCACAATGTTCCACTATCGGTGAGACTTCATTCATCACTAAGACTTCATACCGAAGCCTCCATGTTACCCTGAGACCACCTTTCGCCAGGAGTCATACCAAAGACATTCGATAACAAACACATGTCGCATTGTCGACAAGACTTACCGCTATCACTGAGAGTTCTTACCAAAATCTTCAAGTCACCCTGAGATCAACATTCAACAGGAGTTATACTGAAGACACCCCACAACAGCGATGAGACCAACACCCGTCACCAAGAGTTCACACTGAAGCCTTTGTGTTACCGTGAAGACTCCAAGTGTAAAGTTGTCAGTGAGACTTTCCATATCAACAAGACTTCATACTGAAGCATATGAGTTACTCTGACAACACAGTCACCACAAGTCTCCCTGAGCGGAGTGAGATAGAAATTGTCACAGCGATAGGTCCATTCGGCAAGACTGAAACAAGGTCTCAGCAACCAAAACTTTTCACAAGGTTCCAAAGCTGCTAGTTGGCCAGACAATATGGATGTCACACCGACTTGGCTCTTTCAAAGGTTTCAGCCTGTGAGATTGAGACAGATATTTCCAACAATCTCCCACTTGACAAAGATCACACAGGCACCTCCAAAGCACAACAAAACTACTGACATTCATGAGCACTAAGGCCCATCAAACTGGCACACCACCTTAACTTGTTTGTGCTCACTAGCTTCATCAATGCATCTACAACATTCTCTAGAGTATCCACTTTTTCTGACGAAACCTTTCCATCCTCCACCATATCTCGTACAAAGTGATACTGTACATCTATATGTTTCATCCTGGCATGGAAAGTAGGATTCTTTACCAAAAAGATAGCAATCTGACTGTCATAGTAAATTGTTATTTTCCCTGCATCAAAACCAATGTTAGAACACAAGCGTCTTAACAAGATTGCTTCTTTACAAGTGTGTGTTGCTGCCATTTATTTTTCCTATGTAGTGGACAAAGCGACTACAGCCTGTCACTTACTCATCCAACTCACTGCACCACCATTCAACATGAAAATATATCCACTGGTGGATCTTCTGATGTTTATGTCCCCTTCCCAATCAAAATCCACATAGCCTCGAATACTAAGAGTCCTCTGTGATTCAACCAAGTTCCCATGGTGACACAAATTATATTCAGAAGTGCCCTTCAAATATCTGAATATTCTTTTCACAACATCTTAATGTGTCCTTCCAGGATTAGCCATAAACCGACTAAGTACTCCCACTGCTTGGGTAATTTCTGGCTTTGTACAGACCATTGCATACATAAAACTGCCAACCGCACTAGCATAAGGTACACTGGTCATTTCCTCCATCTCAGTAGGATATTTTGGATAGTCTTCAACAGATAGCTTCTTTCCCTGCAAAACTAGAACAACTAGTTGCTTGCAATCATTCATACAAAATCTCTCTAGAACAGTCTTAACATACTTACTCTAACTAAGCCCAAGTTTTCTACTCTTGTTGTCCCTAGTTATTTCCATTCCTAGAATATACCTCACTGCACCAAGATCTTTCATTTCAAACTTTGCAGAGAACTAAGACTTAAGATCAGAAATCATTAACTTACTATTGCCTATGAACAACATATCATCAACATAGAGAGCAATAATAAGAACTTGATCACTTTCAGCTTTGTAATAAACACAATGATCATATTTTGATCTTACAAATCCTATTGACAAAACAAAAGTGTCAAACTTTTGGTACCACATTCTAGGAGATTGCTTTAATCCATACAGAAATTTTTTCAACTTGCAAACCAATCTTTCTTTACCTTTTTCCACAAAGTGCTCAGGCTGGGACATATAAATCTCTTCTTCAAGATCACCATGAAAAAATGTTGTCTTCACATCCATCTATTCAATCTCTAAGTCATATGTTGTTGCAAGTGACAAAATAAATCTAATGGACATCAGCTTAGCTACAAGAGAAAAAATTTCCCCATAATCAATTCCCTCTACTTGGGAATAACCCTTCGCAACCAACCTCGCCTTATATTTTTCCACATTGCCATCCAGACCTATTTTCTTTTTAAATACCCATTTGTAGCCCACAACTTTTCTACCTTTAGGCAAGGGCAACAAACTTCAAGTATCATTCTTTTCTAATGATGCCATTTCTTCATTCATGGCTTCCAACCAAGAGTTTGAATTAGACATTCTAAATGCCTCTTTCACAGTCCTAGGCTCATCAATGCTAGAAATTAAAGCATAGGCACAAGTAGAATCTATCAAAGAAAACCCATACCTATCAGGTTGCTTTCTTTCACAATTTGACCTCCTCACTTGCTGAGGCTGAGGTTGTTCTTCTTCATCGGAACTCTCAGAACTACTTGAACTCTCCTTAGTTTTAGGTACATTTTGAATTTTCAATTCCTCTTTATTTGGTGTAGGAGGAATTTCAACTACATCCTTTTTGTTTTTTGATTTTACAATCTTTGACTGCATATCCAAGGTAGAAGGCTTCAACTCACGAAAGATAACACTTTTGTTGTATAGAACCTTCTCCGTATCAATATTCCAAAGCTTGTATCCTTTTATGCTAGCACTATAGCCAATAAAAATACATTTGACAACCTTGTTCTCCAATTTAGATCTTTTCTCATTTGGCACATATGTATATGCCTCATAGCCAAAAACACATATATGTCTTAAAGAGGGCTTCTTACCAGACCATTCTTCCAAAGGTGTTTTTTCAACAAGAGTAGAATTAGGAGAATGGTTTATCAAGTAACATGTTGTAGCAATTGCCTCATCCCAGAACTTCTCCTCCAAGCCAGCACTGCTCAGCATACTCCGTGCTCTTTCTATCACTGTCCTGTTGAACCTTTCTGCAACTCCATTTTGCTATGGAGTGTAAGGTGTAGTTTTATGTCTTTTAATCCCATGATCTTTACAGTACCTCTTGAAATCGTCAGAACAAAATTCACCGCCATTATCAGTCCTTAAACATTTTTTTTCTTCTAGTCTAATTTTCTACAAGGTTCTTAAATTCCTTAAATCGACTGAACACTTCTGATTTACTTTTCAAAAAATAAACAAATGTTCTTCTCGAATAATCATCAATGAACGATACATAGTACCTTGAATTAGACAATGAAGGAACATTCATTGGACTAAAAACATCAGAATGTATATAATCAAGCAAACCAGAAGATTTGTGAGGACTGGAATAAAATGAAACATGGTGTTGTTTACCATATATACAATGTTCACAAAATTCAAATTCGAGGTTACAATCTTCAAGCCCCTCAACCAAGTTTTTATTCTTCAAGATTTTTAAACCTTTCTCACCAATGTGGCCTAGCCTATGATGCTAGAGCATAGTCTTTTCTGCTAGAAGTTTAACTTCCATAGAGTTTACACCATCGGGAAATTTTTCCTCTTTTCCTCCATGAGTAGCCTTCTGTGACTTTACATAGACACTATTACATTGAACAATATGTGCATCCAGCTTATACAAGGTACCAATACAAGCACCCCTTGCTAGCACCATTGAGCCTCTAGTCATCTTACAACCATTTCCAGAGAATGTCACTTGCACTCCAATATCATTCAGCTTACTAATAGAAAGTAGATTTTGAGCCAGACCTGGTATGTGCATAACATCATTGATTCCCTTCACTCTTCCATCAGGGAATTGTATTCTGACTCTCCCACGACCAAAAATTTCCAAAGATGAATCACTTGCTAAATACACCTTTCCACCATCATAGTTTCCATACTTCGTGAACCAGTCTCTATGAGATGTCATGTGGAAAGATGCTCTAGAATATATCAGCCAGACATCATCTGATGCGTGTGTAGCCAAGGCTGCAATGAAGGCGTTTGCATCACTTTAAGAAGAATCATTGTCGGAAGAATATTTCTTCATCTTCTTCTTCTCCTCTTTACAATCCTTTCGAACATGACCAGGTTGCCCACAATTCCAACACTTCACCTTGGACTTCTTTCCAAGAGACTTTGATCTCCCTTCTGATTTGGATTTTGACTTCTTGTCCAAGTTCTTCTTTCCTTTTTCTTTCAACCTACCTCTAACAACAAGAGCCTCCTTCACCATCTCAAAATATTTCCTTCTCATCTCTTTTGATAACAAAGAAGCAACAACATCTTCCATCTTAAAAGTGGATGTTGTACTCCCAATAGCCATCACTAGGTGATTCCAAGAATATGGCAAATAATATAATAATAGCATACAGTGATCTTCTTCATCAATCTTCACACCCATAGATGCTAACTATGCAATCAACATGTTGAATGTGTTCAAATGATCAGTAACAGACCCTCCTTCCTACATTCTCAAAGAGTACAACTTCTTCCTCAAGAACAATTTATTCACCAAGGACTTGCCCTGATAAATAGCTGCCAGTCTTTTCCACAAGGAAGATGCAGTCTTTTCTTCATGAACATTCAGAAGAACAGAGTCTACTAAATAGAGCCTTATCAGCCCCTTAGATTTTCTATCTGAAAGGTCCCAATCCTCTTGCTTCATGCTTGTAGGCTTCGTTCCAAACACAACAATCCACAGATCACAATCAACCAATAGATCTTCCATTTTGAGTTTCCACAACTCAAAATTGTTGCCATTGAATTTCTCAATTTCAATCTTTCCTGACGTGCTTGCCATCTTAACCTATAATTCGAATTACCAAAAATTCTAGAAGACTCCCACTGAATAGAAATTGACACAAAAAACCCAACATACCCACAAGGATAACACAATTGGCTAGGCTCTGATACCACTTGTAAGGAAATATAAGGTGTGGAAACAACTCTCCTAACGTCAAAACCTTAGGGAAGAATGCAGAGGTGCTTTTAAATTTTCAATTACAGTCTAATTAAGATACACTTGAAAGCAATAACAAAAACAAAGAAATAATCATACACAGATGAACACCAGATTTATGTGGGAAAACCCTTACAGGAGAAAAACTCACCACACTAAGAAAAACCCCTTTGTATTACAGTAATAGAAATTACATACAGAGTACAGGCTTCACTCTCTCTGATGTCAATTTACAACAACATTCACAATGATCAACCTTGCTACAGAACACTCCAATTACAATGCACTCTCAATTTAATTCACACTGATACACATCGAACAATTCATCTATAGTTCATCAATCATCCATCCGTCGAACGAATCATCGAGCCGACATCATCTACAATTCTAAAATAAATTCATGTCATCACTGGATTTTTGAACTTCCACATAGAACTACCTCAACAGACTAACTTCCAATGGTTCCCATTTGACTTCTCTGATTGGTCGTAGACTCACTACGTAGGATAGTCATCACTCGGTCAAAGGGGTTCAAAACGTATTCGCATGTCAGTGAGACACTAACTGTGTCTCCCCGATGCCACAAGACCTGATTGTCATTATCGCCAAGATTCTTGAACATCAGCAAGACATTACACCAAGTTCAAAAGCTGTCACTCAGACTTCCCCTTGTCGCTAAGACATCATACTGATATCCATCACATGTATCGCTATTCGGCAAGACCATCGTTATTCGATGAGACATCATACCGATGTTCAAAGGTCACATAGATATATGCTTTCCCTTTGGTGAGACTATCGCTCTTCACCAAGAGATCATATCGATGCCTTCAAGTTACACCACAATGTTCCACTATTGGTGAGACTTTGTTCATTGCTAAGACTTCATACCGAAGCCTCCATGTTACCCTGAGACCACCTTTCGCCATGAGTCATATCAAAGACATCCGATAACAAACACATGTTGCATTGTCAGCAAGACTTACCGCTTACACTGAGAGTTCTTACCGAAATATTCAAGTCACCCCGAGATCAGCATTCGACAGGAGTTATACCAAAGACACCCCACAACATCGGTGAGACCAACACCCATCGCCAAGAGTTCACACCAAAGCCTTTGTGTTACCGCGAAGACTCCAAGTGTAAAGTTGTTGGTGAGACTTTCCATATCAACAAGACTTCATACCAAAGCATATGAGTTACTCTAATGACACAGTCGCCACAAGTCTCCCCAAGTAGAGAGATAGAAATTGTCACAGCGATAGGTCCATTCGGCAAGACTAAAACAAGGTCTTAGCGACTAGAACTTTTCACAAGGTTCCAAAGCTACTAGTCGGCCAGACAATATGGATGTCACACTGACTTGGCTCTTTCAGAGGTTTCAGCCTGTGAGATTGAGACACATATTTCCAACAAGGGGTTCCTAGGGTTTAAGGGTTACAGGTAGAGGAGCTCGAGAGGGAGAGTTGGTAGGAGGGAGAGACTTTCAAGAGAGAGGGGGGGAAGTGGGAGAGAGATAGAGGGTACGGAGTAGAAGGGTTTAGGGTTTAAGGGTTAAGGGTAGAGGGGAGAGGGGGAGAGGGGGTAGGAGGAAGAGACTTGAGAGAGAGAGGGGGGAGTGGGAGAGAGATAAAGGGTAAGGGGTGTACAAGGGTTTGTGGGGTCAAGGGCATGGGTAGAGGGGAGAGAGAGGGTGAGGGGGGAGAGGAGATACACCTAGAGAGAGGGGGAGTGGGATAGAGGATAAAAAGGTAGGGTTTAAGGGTTTAGGTAGAGGGGAGAGGAGAGGGGGCGGGAGCATGAGAATTGAGAGAGAGGAGGGAGAGAGATAAAGGGTAGGGGGTGTACAAGGGTTTAGGTTTAAGGGTTAAGGGTAGAGGGAGAGAGGAGAGGGGGCAGGGAGGAGGCACTGAGAGAGAGAGGGGGAGGGAGAGAGATAAAGGGTAGGGTTTAAGGATTTATACAGAGGGGGGAGAGGGAGAGGGGTGGGAGGGAGAGACGGTGAGCAGACGGGGGGAGGAGAGAGATGTGGGTAGGGCTTCTAAGGGTTAAGGGCAGAGGAGCTTGAGAGGAAGAGGGTAGGAGGGAGATACTTTCAAGAGAGAGAGGAGGGAGGGAGAGAGATAGACGTGTGGGGAGTAGAAGGGTTTAGGGTTTAAGGGTTAAGGGAGAGGAGAGGGGAGAGGAGAAGAGGAGAGACTTGAGAGAGAGAGGGGGATTGGGAGAGAGATAAAGGGTAGGGGTGTACAAGGGTCATGGTTTGGGTGGGTTAAGGGTAGAGGGGAGAGGGGGCGACAGGGTAGGAGGGAGACTTAAGAGAGAGAGAGAAGGGGGAGTGGGAGAGAGATAAAGGGTAGGGTTTAAGGGTTAAGGGTAGAGGGGAGAGAGGGGGACGGGGTAGAAGGGAGAGACTTGAGAAAGAGAGGGGGAGTGGGAGAAAGATATGAGGAAGTACAAGGGCTTCTTAGGGCTTCTTATTCTTCTTTTTATTTGCATTTTATTTATGTTTTTATATATGTGTACACAATTTTATAATTAGATAATACTTAATTTTAAAATTTACATAGTTTCCCACATGGAACAATCTCGATGGAACAAACATATAAGTTGTATATAAGTGTATATAAGATTCTTGAACTAAGAATTCCACAAAACAAATATAAGTTGTATATAATTGTAATTTAGGCAAAAATGATTTTTAAAAAATCACTTCACGCTTCAAATAAGGATTGAAAGCATATATGTGGGTTTACATGCAGCCAAAAAAGTGAGAGATGATGCTATCAAAGATTCTTGAACTTAAGAATTTTCCATGGAACAAATATGTACATATAATTGCAATTTAGGAAAAATGATTTTTAAAAAAATCACTACATTTCAAATAAGGATTGAAAGCATATATATGGGTTTACATGCAACCAAAAAAAGTGAGATGATGCTATCAAAGATTCTTAAACTTAATAATTTTCCATTGAACAAATATGTACATATAATTGTAATTTACACAAAATGATTTATAACTATGTACAAGTTACTATAAGTTCTCATTTGAACATAGAGAAGTTACTTATGAACTTGAAAACCATGGATATAATCTTAAGTCAAAGATTCTGGTTTAGCCCACTCTTCAATAACATGTAGAATTTTTTGATGATCATCACTATCTAGTCTCCATTTTCTTTGGCCACATGCATGTGGAACTGCATGAAGATGTAGAGTGGTAGCAATTATTAAGTGACTATATTCATATACCTTTTTATTAGGTTGATAGTCAACAAAATGAATCCCATGCTGAACAACTTTGACTTGTTTTAGATATGTCCCTTGCACTACAACAAAATCTACATGGTAAACATGAACCTAAGGTAAGACATATGAACATGTGCAACATTTTCATGCTCAAGGTTTGTACAATATATATTTAATGTTTATAATGTAATGTGCACATGTGAATACAATGTATATAAAATTTTAAATTCAAACTCAATGTGGAACATTTATTCCATCACTGTTTTAGTTTCTGCAAATTATTCCTCTTTTGTGCAACATTAAATAATAGCTAACAATTTATGTTTCCTTTAGAGCTCATGTATGACTACAAAGCATCTCTTTGTACACCTAAAATTTGGATACTGTAAAAAATTTTAAAACATTGTGAAATGTCTCTAAAGATCATTAACTAGATATATATAATATTTAAATTATTGAAAACTTACACATGTGTACCTTTTCTAACCAATCCTAAAATATGGTCATAATCAATTGAAATCAAAGTAATGTCTTCAAATCTTTCTTCCTTGTTTTCATCATATGTTTCTGAAACAACTAGTGGCACCGTATCCCATTTACCAACATATCCAAGTTCTTGATTGTTGCATGCATAATCATAGTTTCCCTCAATGCACTCAGTACAAAAACAAGAGTAATCCCTTGTGTCTAATATCCATCCATGGCGACTATCTGAACTCCTAACACAATGCAAAGATCTTTTTTTTTCTACCCTCTTCCATTCATTCATCAATCTTCTATCCACACCTAGATACATATGTACAACAAAAAAATTATGTGAACAAATATGTATATATATATATATTTTAAATTTAAATAAATTCAAATTTTTGATTTAATGTAATTTATACATACCCGATATCTCCCAAAACACTCTATGTGGAATGTGTTAGTTTGTTCTTGAAGTTGTGCCGACCACATTTGATGCAAAGTGTTTCTTGCACCAGTCAACAACATCATGTGCATTGTCTAGACGATCTTTTGGATAACTCATTTGATGCTTTCTTAAAGCTTGTTGGATGCAAGCTCCCGCTCCATCATGCTCACCCTTTCCATGCCCACTCTCAAAAAACTCCAAACATGTGGTATTTTGTAGATTTTATGATATCTACAAAGTGAATAGAATGGCCGTGAATATTTGAATTGTGTCACACATCCATCTGACCATACAAAATGATTTTCAAGTTTTGCACCCTTGCTTCTCAAATTCTCAAAAAATATTGTAAAGCAATGTTGGACAAAAAGTGTGTCATGCTCTTTATCATCACTAATATAAAAGCGGTATTCTTTCTTAATGGCTCGTTCTTCATCTGTACTCTCAACACCATCCAATTTTGATTGTGCATGTCGATAACACACATGAACCATAATAGTGATCTGCTTTGAAAAGTAATACTTTGATTGAATCTTCTTTTGATACATACAAAGGAGTAATTTTCTGCAAAGTCAACTATTGATAGAACTGTTCCACGTGGGAAAGTATATCTCAATGTTTGGAATTGTTGTGCTTGCCACTTAGCAAAAAAGGAATGTTGTATGTATGGTCGTATCAATTTTTGAAAATCTTCCATAAATTTTCCAATGGGAATCTCCTCTTCTACATAGTTCAACCTTGTGGATTCTTTTCCCAAAATTTGTTTGGTGTACTTTTACACACTTGTACTCTGTGTCAAGAAAATATGTGGAATAACTAACTAAACCACTAATCAATGAAACATTACATCAAAGAGAATCCAAATAACAATCTATGAGAAATTGAAACCAATAAACTCTCTAAAAATAGTACTTACCTCTTGTAATTTACTGTCTTTGTTAGGTCAATATCCTCAATTTGAAGGAAATTTAGCCAAATTTCCACATGTCTCACAAAATTCCTTTATGCAGTTTATTTGAGGTCCATTTTCATGATCACATAATATAGACTTTATGAACAAACTTCATGTTTAGGAGGTGCATTTTGAAACCCACATCTTTCTTTCTCATCTTTCAAAACACCTGATAGTAGAGATCAAATTCAATATGATAATCGACAACAAGTTTCAAAAACTTGTTTATCTTCACATAATATGGCTTTAACCTTTGAAACATTGTTTTCCCAATCTTTATATGAGGATATGCATTACAAAAGTTCATATACATCTCAAATTGTGTTATGTCTAGCCAATTTTTGATATGATTTTCATAAATACTAGGTCCAATCCTGTGTCTCATAACATCTCTAGTATTTGATGATGGATGAGTCTGATCATGCCAAAAACCTGAGACCAAGTTCCTAACAACATCTTCAATCCTGTTAGAACGGGGAGATCTACACATAATTTCCCAATTTCCTTCTAAACTCTCATCCAAAAACTCTCTTTTTCTCATATTTTATCAATGTGGTTCTACTATAACCAATTTCAATTGAAAGTGCAGACATTTTTCTTTTTCTTGCTATATCTTGATGTACAATAGATTCCAACATAACCCTTCTTGTAGTGGCCTTATCCACTGATCAAGATCCTTTCCCAATGGAATCTAAACCCTTTTTAACATTTAGAACAATATCCTTTTGTAATCCCATATGTTTCTTCTTATTTGATGCTGAATGTACACCCAACAATTGTAATGACTCTTTGAGCTCATCACAAAGAAGTAAACGTGATAACAATTGGGTTTTTTCAAGTGTATCAAGATGATTGAAATGATGACTAATCATTCCATTTACAGATTTAGTCATTGACCTCTTTCTCTTATTATAAGGTTGTTTGGCATAATATTTTAGTTTCTCCATATCCATTTCAAGTAAATGATCTAAATTTCTATGAGAAATTTGTTTCCTCACCTTCTCAGCTAGTTTTATATGCTCATCCACACCAGTAGGAGGAAGTGATCCCAACCCCTCTCCAACATGCATTGTTTGAACTTGTGCCTCCTACCTATCTTCAAGGACCATGCATTCTTGAGCGAATTCATTTGATCCAATGTCTAGATTTGGCTCGACTTGAGCATGAAAATTTCCTACTTGTTCAATTATTTTAGCTATGCATTTTGCCACAATCTTGTAGTAGGTATTAAGAAGAGTAATTAGTATCCACCCTTAGATAAAAAAAATTATTTTTCCTTTAGGAATTAATTTATCAACCGTTCATTAATATAATTTAAATGATGGATCCCTTTGATAAAGCTACTTTTTATACCTCATAGAGTCCTCCTTGATGAATGGACATATTGTTTTAAGGAATTGTGTAGCTAAACCATCTATTCCAAGACTTTTTGAGTATTCAAATCCTTCAAGGAAATATCAACCTCCTCAAGGGTGAATAAATTATCTAAATGTGCCTATTTTTTGAGACCAATTATTCTGGGTATGCAAGTGCCAATCAATTCCCTAACTATATCTTGACGTGGATCTCCTTCAACTAGATCAATTAAAAATTATTTGTAATGTTGGATGAAAATGGATTTAATATCATTAGAGTTGTCATGGAACTACCTCTCTTGATCAACAATAGATATTATCCACTCTCGAGAATGTAAATATGTTTGAGATAACTAAAAAATAATATGTATCCCTTATATCATTTCATCCAATGTAGCCTATCTCTTAATTGAGATCCTCTAACACAATTAAGTTCAAATCTTCTAAGTTTTATTTCAACGGAAGCAGCCACTCATTGTAGAAAAGTTAGTAGTAAGTGCTAAATCCAAAACAAGTTTTTTTTCCTATTTGAATCCATATATTTTTTCCATTCTAGATCTCTTTCTAGAGCCATATTCTTATTGTAAGATCATAGTAAGGTAGTGCAATATATTTAATCACATCATTCCACAATTGTATCCACTTACCACTTTGATGAGGTCTAGGAACATCAACCAAAGGGATATTAGGGAAGCAAGGTGATCAATTTGATTGAGGTGGTAAGTGTTGAGCTTGAAGGATAGATTATTAGGTATGAGGAATAAGAAGTTTGAAAAGTTTAAAGAATTGGGAGGTGATATGTGAGATAGGTTTAATAGAATCTACTTAAATAAGGGTGTTTTGTGGAGAGGGGACAATGGAAAGAGAAATAACTAGTTTTAATCTATCAATACAACTAAGTTTCCCTTAGTTCACCATCTCTTTAGTTGGTCCAAGTGAACTAGTGATCAATATAAGAATATTTTTTGTCTAAAATGGGATCTAAACCCCTCATGGTATTTCTAGTTAGGATGTAGGAATTCAATTATTTTTTAGAGAGTTTATGAGAACTAAACCAACTTGTATCTTGGTTTTTTCCACCATATCATATTCACCTCCTTGTAGCCATTTAGTCATAGGGAGGGCATAAAAATACATTCCCACAATTTAACTTGAGATGAGGAGTCATTAGTCATACAATAAAGAAAAAATGAATAGGTATTCCTTGGATTAGTAGTAAGCACTAAGCACAATTGTTGTTGGGATCCACTCCTCAATAGATGATAAACTTAGCCAAGTATTGGGAAAGGTGGGTGAACCTTGCATCCTAATATTTTGATTTATTATTTTGTCCTCATATTAGGAAATGAGGCATCTCACTTTGCATTGGTAGTTATTTGTCATTTGTTGAATGCTTCAAGGGAGTTGTCTAAGATGCTCTAAGAGCATATAATATTATTATAGCTTTATAAGATGAAACCCTCTTATGACATATTCTTATGACATTTAAGAGCATGACTATAGAATATTTACAGTAAAGTATTGACCAACATTATGAAAAATCATAAGAAATCTTTTAGGAAATAACAACTGTCAAGGAAAAAGATGTGGACATTTACAAGAACGTTTTTTTTTAAGCAAAAGTGGGAGACCACTTATAATTTTATTTATATATAATATTTTACATATAGTTGGTTCAAGCGGACATATTGGCGGGAAAGAACCAACAAGAAAACCCCCAATTGCAGTTCGAGTAACAAATTTTACAAAATATCAAAAAGACCAGTGAGGTCCTAGTACAAATGACCAATTTTCTTATTACAATGTTACAAAAGCACATTGGTTGAATACATCAATACATATGCACATTTTATTATGCACCCAAAATACCCAAAAGAATACATCATACTAGATATACCCGTGACCCGAATACATAACACAGTGGAGATTACAAAACCTTACTAAACATAAGACTGATAAGCTAGGAAGCCACTTTAAAAAAGATGCATATTTTCCACCAACATGCTGAAAGCCATTAACCGAGCTTTATTTTGTTTCCACTCATTTACCTTTGTGTTGGCGATCATGCTCAAATGAAGGTTTTGATTTGTTAATATCAAGAACATAATGATAACATAATTTATTTTTGGATGAAGATGGAAGTTGCAAATCATGAATGCAAACATGACTTCTCAAGAAAGAAATGGCATGATATTTTCTTTTTAAATCATCAATCTCCTCCATGGAAATGGCAGATTTGTATCTGTTTAGAACTTGGTAGAGACGTGAAGAAGTTTCATGCATTGTGGATAATAACATGCCTCAGAATATGTCAACATAGGTCTCTTCTTATCAAACAAAACCTTCTTTGAATAATTAACATTAGAAATTAATATAGTTTGGCAAGCATATTGTATAATCACACTAGAAACCAACAACATTTGGAAGATTGAGAGTCTCAACTAAGAATTCCACTTATAGATAACATTCATATTAGAAGCCAACAACTAAAGACCAAATTTCACAAATAAAGTTCATGTGTTATATATCATGCCTTTGAGGGGTCCACAAGTACCATGAGCCTTTTGAAATCCTTCTCCGTCTAAATGCATCCATTCCAAGACCATTGGGAGGTGGGTATACAATATGAGCCAAGTATTAATTTCTAATGTTAATTATTGAAACAAGGTATACAAATTATTTGAGCATCTTAATTCTCATACAGAGTTACATTTTAGTCAATTTCTCAATGTATGAGTTCCATATATTTGTAATTTTTTCTTAATATAAAAACATATTTTATTTCATTAAAATTAACCTATCTATTCCATGTTACAAAGGATGCTCTTATTTTAAATTATAAGTATATAATTCAAAATCAATTAGTAATTTTCAAGAGAGTACACAAAATTTCTCTAGTTAAAATAAAATAATATTCTTATTTCCATGTGAGAGTTATGTAGAATGGTAGTTTGATGTCTTGAAAATATTTCTTTCATACATACTAAATTTTTATCATTACATTATGAGTGAATCATCTCAATTATATAGCCAAGCACATCAAAAATTTATAGAGTGGAAAGAAAAATAATCACACATTTATCATATTTTTATATGTATAAAGTTTCTACTATCAAACTATTTATGCTTATAGATTAAATTATTTTTGAATTTGGTTATTTGGGTTCAACATGTCATGCTATAGGATTTTCTTGTGTTTTCACTATGTTGTCATGTGTAGATAGCTATGTATTTTATAGGTTTAGGAATTTTAGAGGAAGGAAAGGTTGAAAAAAATGCATAATGATGAGATGGAGCCTTGTTTACCTTAGGATTTCGTTGAGACTCCCTTTGAGCATAATCAAGGGGTGGTTGGTCCTCTTGTAGACATGACTAATTTAGGTGGTCTTGTCAAGAGAAATTTAGAGGAGATTGGTAGAGACAAGAATCATGTTATAGATGGATTAGTTGGAGTTCATTGCCTCTACCATTCTCTTGAATTGCAACATTCACCTCTCAAGTGATACCACAATAGTGGTTTACAATTTTTGGCCAAACTGGACATTGAAATAATTTTTTTAACTAAATCTTCACTTTCGGGCACCTATAGCGGCTAAACTGTGAGGAATTTGAAGATGATGCAAAATAGAGTTTTGTGACATATTTTCTGTAGATTCTAAATATATTTTTTTCAAAAATTTGGAATTAGATTGCACTTCTTTTTCCATCTCCCTTGAAAACTAGTTTTTTTAGAAAACAACATTTTTAAAAAGTGACACTCACTCGTATAACACATAACTTTTTTTCCATGAAGGATAAATTATAATTCTTTTGAATTTAGATTTGTAACTCTGATATCTAGTGCTGCCACTTGGTTAGATAGTTTTTTATTGAATATTTTTTATTTAATCAAGCCTTTGAAGTCAAACCAATTACAACTGCATATAGCGGATCAGATAATGTGTAACTTTTTGTGTATGTATCAAAATTTAATTTTTATTTTTTGTTGGATCAAGGACTTCAATATCTAGTGCACTCATACATTTTTCAAAATAGTTTTTGATAATCTTATATTTTTCCACATGTGTAGAACAAAGAGCTTGATTTTCAATGAAAAACCTACATTCGCAAGAAATAAAAAATAAATATAATAATAAAATTAAATTTAAATTTAAAATTATACTTTTGGGGAAGCTTATAATAAGGACTACATACTTACAAAAAATAAATTTTAAATGAATTCATTTGATCCCCCAAAAGGTAAATCAAAAGTGGTTTTTTATCAGCATTTTGATAGATGTAAAGGAGACTCTATTAGAGGTATGGTTTAAAACTAGCGAGGTTGTATTCAAGGGGGTTTGATCTAAGGTAGTTTGATCAAACCATCTTCAATTGGAATGCTTTAAATGGAACTTTTTAAGGCCTACATCAATATATTTTCTAAAAATATGTGATTTCAACAAAAATCAAAATCTCTCAGAAATTGTAAACCAACTTTGTGGGATCAAGTTTAGAAGATTATAGGAATCCTTTATTCCCTTTGGTCTCAAGTTTGGAAACTAAAGATGGAAACTCCATTACAAACCTGAACTAGGTTTGAATTCATGGAAAAGGATAAAGTTCACAATAAGATATAGTTCCTTGAAGAATTTTGGATTCAAGTTGTGAAATGATAGATCTACTAATGTTTTTGGGAAAACGACCCTCTTTATTAGATACATTGCCACTATTGGTGGAGTATTTCTAATTGGATGTTATTTTTCTAACTTACAACTATATTTTTCTTGTTGTTCCATGCCAATATGATTGATCTTTTTTGTCTCTTTATTGGTCTTTGTAAAAGGGTGGGGCCCTTTCAAAATTTCTATTTCTAATTCATAAATTCAACCAAAAGTATTTACCCTAAAATTAAAATATAAATAATTTAAACTTTAAAATAGTCTTTTTTGATATTATATAATAGCCTCATGTATTTAATTTATAAATCCTATTATTCTTTATGTTTAATTTCAAAATTTTAATGCTCTCAAGTATATATTACAAGCACACATTCTTTACATTTTTTCTCTTTCTTCTGTACTATTTTGTATATGGACCTGTCTTATATGCATTGCCTCAAACATATAATTTTTATGTCCTATACCTAGTTCTAAATGTAGTTTTATGAATGTATTCCCCCTTTATTCTTTGCTAATTGTAATTGAATATTAGACCTATTTTTTAAAATATGGCCACCCCTCTCAATTAGTAAAATAAGTCATCTATTATAGGTGGTGGATATTAATGTTAATTGTTTATTTATTGAACATACATAATCAAGACAACTTGGAAAAGTGTCTTATCTTTCTTTTTCATAAAAATAGTTGGAGCATCCCATGACAAGACACTAGAACATATAAATCCTTTCTTTAAAATGTCATTTAGGTTCAATCCTTTAATTCATGCAAATATGAAGTGTTTGTTTGATAGGGATCTCTAGATATAGGGGCTAATTCATGCATGAAATCTATTAAAAAATAAAACACCCATTTAGGAGGAAACATGAGGAATTCATTCTAGGATTTAGACATCCTAAGACTTTTGTAATGGAGGTTTATTTTCATTTGAATGGTTCTCATTCACTTTTACTAAATAAAAATTAACAACAAACAAGGCACACCCTTTTCTTTATTCTCTTTTGAGTTGTAAAATAGAAAATTTAATAATACCTTCATTCCTTCTAATCCTAATAGAACTATTTTATTATACATTTCATTCAAACAATCTAGTTTCTTTCCTCTAAATTTATTCAATTAATTAAAAACAAAGACCAATCCAAATTTCACAAAACAAAAAATTAAGTTGAAACCATGTAACAAATTATCCATACCCACTCATGAAAAAACCATTGTAAAGCCCTAATTATTCAATCCACCATTCCCAACTACCCTATTGAACCAAAAATAATTAAATTAATTGATTTTTTTATAGATTAAGAGTGAGCAATAATATTAAAGTTTCCCAACTCAAAGCCTTAATTAGCTTCAAGAATTTGTATTTATAAAACGTGAAAGCATGATATAAAATGTATATATTGTAAAACATAATAAGATGAACCATTATGTAAAATGTATATAATGTGAAGATCATGATCTAAGAACCATAATTTGAAACCATAATGTGATTCATACATTTAGTTCACCAACCATTTTTGGAGTAATGTCATAAGACTCAAAGGCAAAATATGAAGAATTTTATCCAAGTTTCCATTGTATGCACCCTAAACTTTGTATCATGAACTGTTTGATATAGGGTGCATACAATGGAAACACTATTTCTATCATACTCCATCAAAAATTACTATGAACTATTTGATATAATGCCTCAAATAAATTTGTTAATGAATTGTTTGATATAGGGTGCATACAATGGAAACACTATTTCTATCATACTCTGTCAAAAATTACCATGAATTGTTTGATATAATGCCTCAAATAAATTTGTTAATGAACTGTTTGATATAATGCCTCAAATAAATTGGAGGTGCCCTGGTAGAAATGTATGCAAAATGTGGAAGCATAGACATGGCATGTTAATTTTTTGACAGAGTAGAAATGTATCATAGAAATAGTGTATGTTGAAAAGGCTTTAGAAACTTTCAAACAAATGTAGTTTCAAATCAACAAATTTGAAAAATTTTGCATTTAGGGTTTTGAAATTTAACAAACAAACTCATTTTGAAGTCTATGAAATTCGAATTTGACAAACCTGGTGAGATATGCAAGTCAAAATGATGAACTGTGGAGAGATGAAGTCAAGTTTTCCGTTCACCAAAGAGATGAAGTAGAGTTTTTCGCTCGCCGTTCATCGTTTGATGTTCACATTCATCGTTTTCCACATGCACAAAACACAGGGAAAGCAAAAAAAAGCGAAAAATGATAGTGACAATTTCAGATTTTTTTTTATGCCTTATTTGAGGGGGTTCGGTCAAACCTCTGTTCGACCGAACCCCTTAAAATATATATATTTTTTTTCTTTTAGGGTTCGGTCAAACAAATGGTTTGACCAAACACATATGTTCGGTCAAACATAAAATGTGGTTTAGTTGAACCATAGAGTTCAACCGAACCCATTGAGTATGGGGAAAGGAAAAAAAATCAAATTTCCTTCCTCATAAATTTGTAAACCACTATTGTGGTTTGAACCACAATGATCCCTAAACCAAAAATCTAGATATAATAGCTTCCAATAACCATGATCAACATAACTGAACCACACAAACATAGGAGAAAAACCCAGAACAAAACCTATAGCAAACACTGAACACCTGAAACCTTTCTTCATTAAAATTTTCTCAATACCCTTGACATAAACAACTAATAATCTGCATCCATGACATTAATGACAATAACAACCAATTGATAACTAGTAGACCAGTTGACATCAATGACAACACCTTCATTCTTGCAACAATATCCCCCTTTGTCATTGATGGCAACACAAGATGTGAAAAAACATCAAAGACAACACAATAGCTCTAAACACACTTTTTATGATTTTACTTTTATTTTCTCCCCCTTAGTAGATAATCTTTTTCACACCTTCCTCATCTCCCCCTTTGACACAATGGAAAAGGAAAAGAATATTTTACATTGATTTCCCTTTTGACATTAAGAACATAATATTCTTTTAATGACTACACATGACACTACCTACTCCCCTTGAGAGGTAGCCACTAAAACATCAGTCTAGAAGAAAGATAGATCCATAGACCCACCAGATTGATGCATCTCCATATGCATCTAGTTCAAGAAGGGAGGGGCAATAACCCCTAACTTCTCCCAGCGATACTCAAAAGTATCTTTAGGAAGAACCTTCGTAAATATATCAACAAATTGATCCTTCATAGGTACATACTCAAGTTTTACTTCATTCTCCATAACCTTCTCTCTCAAGAAGTGATACCTGATAGATATATACTTTGTCCTCGAGTGCATCACTGAATTCTTTGAAATGCTAATTGCACTTATATTATCACAAAAGATAGAAATAGGATCATCATACATTACTTTGATATCTTTCAATGTCTGTTTCATCCATAACACTTGTGTACAACAAGATGTAGTAGCAATATACTTAGCTTTAGCAGTGGAAAAGGAAACTAAATCTTGTTTCTTACTCAACCAAGCCACCAATCTGTAAACAAGAAAGAATGCACCACCACTTGTACTTTTTTTGTCATCTACATAGCTAACCCAATCTACATCTGTATAAGCACTTAGTGTAAAGTTAGTATCCCTAAGATACCATAATCCACAATCTAGAGTGTCATTCAAATATTTGAATATTCTCTTAAACAACAGCTTGGCATGTGTTTCTTTAGGATCTTCTTGAAATCTAGCCACAAGACAGACTACATGCATAATATCTAGTCTAGTAGCAGTCAAATACCACAGTCCACCAATCATAGCACTATATTTGCTCCGGTCAGCCTTAAATGAATCATCATCTTTACTTAATTTGCAACCAGTTACCATAGGAGTGCATATTGATTTGGAACCATCCATCCCAAACTTCTTCAACATCTCTCTTACATACTTTGACTGTGAGATAAAAATCCCTTTCTCTGTTTGATTAATTTGCAACCCAAGAAAGAAATTCATCTCACCAAACATGGACATCTCAAATTCTTTTTACATTTCTTGTGCAAACATTTTGCACATAGTTTCATTTCCTCCAAAGATAATGTCATCAACATATACAACCACAATCAAGATTTTGTCATTTTCAATTTTAAAATACAGATTACTATCTGTTGTACCTTTGTTGAAACCTTGCTAAATCAAATACCTGTCTAACCTTGCATACCAAGCTCTAAGAGCTTCCTTCAATCCATATAAATCTTTCTTCAATGTGCAGACCATATTGGTTGATCTGACAACTAAAATCCTTTCAGTCATTCCATGTAGACCTCTTCTTCTAGCTCACCATTCAAAAATGTAGACTTAACATCCATCTAATAGACCTTGAAATCTTAATGAGTAGCAAATGATAAGAATATCTTGATAGCTTCCATTCTTTCCACCAGAGCAAAAGTCTCTTGAAAATCTATGCCTTCTACTTGTGAGTAGGCCTTATGTACACAAGCCTTGCTTTATTTCTAACCACTTCTCCTTTCTCATTCAACTTATTTCTGAATACCCACTTTGATCCAATTATGTTTTTATCTGTTGGTCTACAAACCAATTCCCAAGTTTGATTCTTTTCAATTTGCATAAATTAAGCCACATGAATTTGACAAAGCGTGGAAATGAAATATGACCCATAGGAATTATTTGGAAAAAAAAAATTATAGATCTATTCAATGATTGTGTACTCCTTATATACCTGATCTATATGTTTTGTCTTAAGAGGTAATTTAAAATGAGGGGGGTGAAACTCTTGTTGTTTGATCATTTATTTTTTCCTCTTACTATATGTTAATACTTGTGATGTAGCAAATGATAAATGTTTGTACTATTAGCTACACGGAGCACCAAAATACTTCTCACAAGAAAATTAGAAACTCCTTAAAAAATAAGAGGTTAATGTTTAGGATTTGTCGTGCCCAAAAATTTTCACTTCTAGACAAAAACACAACCATTTTTTTTATAAATTACTATCAAAATTTCTACCATGCATGCCATGGTAGTGTAATGTGCAGATTGGATGGCATTGCATGTGCAACGTCATTGTTGATGCATCACCTATGAGCAGGGAAGGGAAAAACACGAGTGAGTGTGTGGAATAATTCTCACAACCTTAGACGATGCTAGGTAATTCTTAGGTGAGTTTTGATGTTCCCCCAAGAAACATCTCCATGGAAGAACCACACATGGGTCAAATCTCATAGGTTCACTAGACGAAAGTGATACGATTGTGCCATGATGATGCCAATAAAGACCCTAATTAAAAAATGAAAATACAAAATTTTCATAAAGGAACTAGTATTTAAACTTTTGTCAAAGGTGATAACCTAACCTTCAAAAAATGCTACGCCACAAGGTTGCCACATTTAACTGTTAAAATAATTGTTCAATAGCATCTTGATTTAATCATAAAGAAGTCAGTTTAGGACTTGAGATATTAATTACAATAATTTAGTCCACCTCCCAAGAACCTTCCGTTTAACATTGAAAAGATGGTCTATGATAGTTGTGGTGAACTAATTGTTATAATTACCATATTATATTAAAAAATCACCAATAAAACCATAATGAACCTGCAACATTAATCTATTAAACCTACCAAAAAATTAATTACTTTAGTTTTAAAGTGATCCTACTTTGTTGATGAACCCCAATGTCTAATTGAATCGAAAATGAGTACATCCATAGGACAGTATACAACTATGGAAAATTAGGCCCACCTGAAATTCATGTTGCTATGCAAGAAATTCTTGCTATAAAACAAGTATTTGCTCTGGAAGAAGCTTCCTTCATTCAGAGGCTTACAGAAGCTTGAAAAAGTCGATAAGCTTAAAGAAGCTCAGGAGAAGCTTAACAAAGCTTTAGTAAAATCTTTCGATATTAAGAAGCTTGAAAGAGGTAAGCCTAAACTCAAAATATTGCTTAAGGCTACCTCTGAGAACATCTATTACCGGCCGTTTGATTATATTGCTCGTGAAGAATCACCCTGGTAGAACTCCGAATCTGCTCGGTATCTTCGGATGCAAGCGACTCAAATTTAGAGTGATGGAAGAAATGGACATCTGCAATTTGTGTCAGATGTTAACCATACATAAAAAGTGGGAATCTTTTGTTTCGGAATAAGAGAACAACTATAATTTACAGGCGTCTGTAATTTGTGTGAGATCTTGTTTAAGTGATGGTCATCAGAAACAATGAGAGTGCACTACAAGTAGAGCACCATGGGGCTTGAGTGGACGGTTGAGAGCCCTATATATCACTATCCTTGTGCTTATCCTTACCACATTCACATGTTTATCATTATTTACCCTAAATGCGTTATTTTTAAGGGTTAAATCAATACCAAAAAATCTTTCTTGCACGACACGTTTTGTTTTGCAGGTTCTGGAGTCCTTCGTAGTTAGGTGTCAATCATCTTCAATGGAATTGACACATTCATTAGTGTTTATTATGTACATTAAATAGATTTCACACATCCATTATGAAGATGTTCACTTTGTTTAACAATGATTAACGCCACTACAATCTCTGTGCATGTTGTACATCAGTATAGGGGAGAGGGCCCAGTAGTCGTGCACCCTAACTTTGCGCTTCTAATTATCCTACGTCGAAATTTCAAATCACTCCCAATTTTTTACAGCGGCTTACTTGGCAAGTTCTCTGCTTATAACTAAGGTTTCAGGGCCACATCAGCATGCGTTTTTGTCAAGGTGTCGAAAAAGGCCCCAAAAAATAGTGAGACCAATTCTCGTGCATTACATCATGAGTAGTTGAGCGCTGATGTGGTATCACATGATTGGTTGCTTTTTAGATCAAAAGCATACATTTTGTTTAATTATGGATAGTCAAATCACAACTATTGGACATTATATAAACGACTATTGGGTATTATATGTACGATTGGGTGCACGACTATTGGACCCCGCACGACTATTGGGCCCTCTCCCCTACATCACGAAACATAGTCTTTATAGAGAACGTCGCAAGTGTACGTACCACTTGATTAAGACTAGCAGGTGCAATGGTTATGCGATTGTAATTACGCAGAAGGCGTTCCCTCTATGAATGAGGCGACTTGTTATCAATGCAAAACGATTAAACAAATCTCGACCATTTATCATTTTTTGCCATTTAATCGGCTACTTTCTCATCGCTCTTGGTTTCCGCTCCTCCAAACTCTTCCTCGTGGCAGTGGCTATCTAGCCCTAGGAATGCACCGGGGCATGGATGTGTCGCTTCATGCTGCATACCATACATTAAATCAAATCAAGTCGCAGCCTCTGCATCTGTATTTTTGATTTTCAAGCTTGTCTCGTACAACGGGTGAATAAATATTTACAAATATTACTAGTACTAGTGTGTCCAAAGGATTTTTCTAGACTTACGAATAATTGCTACCTTTTTTAAACTTAGTGTTTTCAGCAACATCATTTAGAAATCATTTAAATTTGATTTGTATAATATATTTTTTTACATTGTTTTATTTTATATAAAATAAAAAAAAAAAAATTTATGTTTAATAATTTTTGAAAATGATTTAAATTATTTAATAGTTTAAATTATTTGAGTTATATTTAGATTTAATTTTTTTAATTATTTTTATATTTAATATTATTTTTTTATAATTTTGATATGAATGTGTATTTGTATTTACAGTCAATAATATTATTTTTAAAATGAATTATTTATATGTCTTTTATAAATTTATATTTTTCTTCAAATATTTTTGTTATATTTAACAATCTTTTAAAAGAGACTTATTATTTGAATTGTGTTTATATTTAATTTTTTAATTATTTTTTATATTTAATATATTTTTTATAATTTTGATTTAAATTGTGTTTATACTTATAGTTAATAATATTGTTTTAAAAAATATCAATATTGTGTTTAAATTATTTGTATTTGTATGTTTACTACAAATTTATATTCTTATTTAAATAATGTTTATGTTTGACAAATCTTTTAAAAGAGTCTTAAAAATATTTTTTATAATTTTCAATTTAAATTGTATTTAATGTCTATCTTTTTTATATAATTTATTTATATGGTGACTGAAATATTACATTCCTAACTAATTATTTAAATTTTTAATAATTTTGGAAAATAATTTAAATTTAATCACATATTACATTCCTAACTAAATTATTTAAATGCTTACTATAAAATGATTTCTACTCTTAATAATAATTTTTAAAAGTGACATAAAATTGATTTTATAAACTATTTTAATTTACTTTTGAGTGCTTACACTACTCTTTAAATTATTATTATTATTATTATTATTTTTAAGAGCTTGTGTCTTTATTTAAATTATTTATTTAATTTAATTTATTAAACATATTAGGCACTAAAAAATCTCGCTTTGAAAGCCCTTCCCCATGGCTCGTCCCCTGCGATGGTTACAGTGGAAAAGGGTAAGGATAAAAAGTGTGTTGCTCCTACCCCGAGACGGAAGGCCAAAGCCTCTAAGAAAACTAAATTCTGCCTCCACCAAATTGACTCTGATATCGAAATCACCGAAGAAGCTAATACCCCCTACAAATCTAGTAGATTGGTCTTTAAGCAGGATAAAGTGGGAAGTCTCAAGGAGGCTTCAGATTCGGATAATGGTAATGGGAGTGACAACAAAGATCTCGAGGAACAGGTGGCGGGAGGGGAGGACCAGTCTGTCTTGGTGAGTAGTGCCTCCCACGTGTTTGAAAGCTTGAAGAAGGGCTCTGCCATTAAACCCCGGGCCTCTAATACAGCTGAGGGAAATGCCCCCTTGAAAGAAGATAATAAAAAGGAATAGGTGGGGGATGAAGTTAACAAGATGAAAGGGAGAATTGAGAAGTTGGAAAGAAAGGTCCAAGAAGTGTCTCACTTTGCCTTGAAGGTCATACACAGGTCGACTACTAGTCTTTATTTGCTATAGAAGGACAAGTTTGTGGACGATGGCGAGGAGGATGCTAGCTTTAAGGAATTGCTTAAGTTCCTCATGGCTGATTGGGTGATTGCTTTTAATGACAAACCATGCATGGAAGAAAAGAATTAGGCATTTGGTTCTTTGTTTTTTGATAGTTTATCCATGACTGTTAATCTGTATATATTGTTTTATGACTGGTTTAACCACTGGGGGTCTATGGACTTGACTGCTTCATATCATGCCTGCATGATGGACTCCTTTTATTATTTAGTGCTTAGTGTTGTTTTGTAGTTTTTGATATGATGTGTTGGGGGTGATAGCTTGGTTTACTCTGTTGTCACTGTGTTATTAATGTGTTGGTTCTGGATGGTCTTGGTAGCCTTTTTTTGATGGGACAACACCCTTGTTTTTTATGCTTTTTATATCAAAAACATATTAGGCACTAAAGGAATCACAAATAATATTAGACCTTACAATGTTATTCTTTGAATAGAAAGAATATTTGAAGGTTTTATGTTATCTTAATAGCATATATCATAAAAATTATATGGTGTTTGAACATGTATTGTTAGAATGTGCAAGTGAGGAAATGCTAATTACCATGCATAGTTAAGATGAATAGTTTGTTCACATTGGTATTTTACTTCAAAATTATAGGATGAAGTGCATCATTTGAAAATTTATTTTGACAACTATCTTATCCTCAACAATGAAAATTTCAATGTAAAGGAAACTCATCATACAACCCCAAAATTGTATTCTATAACAATCACTTTGAATTCCATGGATAATCACTTTGTAGAAGCTAAATGTCAAGATTCTTTTTCTATATATATATATATATATATATATATATTAAAATAAGGATCAACAATCAAATACTATTCACATTTTTTACTATAATTGTTAATTATGAATGTATATAAAATTGATCTCATATTTTATATTGTGATTTTGATGAATTTCTTTACTCTTCAAAATAATTTTGAAATAAACACAATAATCATTTATTTTTAAATTATTGTAAATTATCAACTAATAATATTATAAATGATTTAATCTTATTCATAATTTAACATTATTTTATATTAAAATTTTAAATAAATAAAAATTTAAATAATTCATTAACTTTTTAAATAATTTAAACTTGACCTAATCAATTATTAAACAAGTGACGCAAGCATCGAGTTCCTGCTGAGAGGTAACAGGCATGTAGCTATGAGTTAGAAAATGTATTTAGATAGCAGATAGGAATATAAATGTATTAAAAATAGGTAGAAAAGTTTGAAGTAATTTTTAATAGCGCAGTAATGCATGGAATTTTTAGGGTGTATGGGGATCGTGGTCCATAGAGACATGTGAACTAGTAAGACGTGTGGATGGATACATGGAAAATTTTATTTATGGGTACCATGTATACGTGGACTTTTGTATAGATATACCAATGAATACTTGTTTGTTTATGTGTGTATGTATACATTTTTGAGAAGGAAGATTCTTTATGATCTTAATTAGGAAGCAAGAATGCATTATTAATTTGTATTAATTATTGAATGCAAACAATCAGAAACATTTGTAATAATGCTTGAGACATATATGCATACATGTATCCACGTGCACATAATGCATAGAAGAGTGAGAAGCATCGTCAGCATGTGAACGAGTCTTAAAGGAGGAGGAGACTCAGCTCGCATTTACAGTATTAAATGAAAGAAAACAGGAGAAATAAACTATTAATGACCAGTGCAATGTTTATAATTTTTTTTTTTTTTTAAAACCTTTTGATCAAAAAATTCATTAGTCATTTTAAATGGAACAAAGTTTTGATGTAGGGATATTTCTAAAGCATCAAATATCATTTGCAACTATTTACAAAAAACATGTGTGCGGGCAAAAAAGGAAAATGCATTCTTTAAATGAACTGTTGTAAAACACATGCATTTTCCTTTTTTGCCCGCACACATGTTTTTTGTTAGGTACACTAAATGCATACAATTAATACAACTGAGTTATTTTAGTTTATCATATCACAATATGCAAGTGCTAATAGAAACAGTAGTGTTAGGTGGAAGATTGATAGGGGTAGCTCATTTGAGTATAAACTTTTGTAAGATTAATCAATGTTTTTGTAAATGTAGTATGAAGGTTAGTATTATATAAAGCTATTGATTTTATTATAAATAAGATTTAAATCCTGTCTATGTAATATGATAAGATATTTTCATGTATAGAACAATGTAATTATATTACAATAAATTGTTAGATGAATCACTAGAAAGCTATTGATTTTATTATAAATAAGATTTGAATCTTGTTTATGTAATATGAATAAAAATTGTGTTTATATAATAAACAATAAGTAATTTGCAAAGATATAATAGAGAACCTTACTACCTAAGATTAAACTTGTGTATATATAAAATAAAATGTAATAATTTAACTTATTAAAATGTAATAAGTGGAATAAATATTATGATAAATTCTTTGATGAAACAGTACAAAGGTATTGATTTTATTATAAATTAGATTTGAATGTTGTTAATGTAATATGAATGAATATTTTTTTGTGTATATATTTTAAACAAACAATAATTTGAAAAGATATAAAGAATCTTATTAGGTAAGATAAAATATAGGTACAGTAAAATAATTTATATGTTTGTAGCACTTTGCATCCAAATTACTGAGAGAGAAACATTTGTAACAATGCTTGAAGCATTTAAGTATACATGGATGCATGTATACATGTATCGACGTGTACACAATGCATAGAAGAGTGAAAAGCATCCTTGGCACTTGAGCAAGCCTGAAAGCATGATGAGACTGAAGTTGCATTTGCAGTATTAAATGAAAGAAAACAAGAGAAATAAACTAGTTAGTATGAATGCATATATGAAAGGAAAGCATTAAAATATGGATCCATGTAAACATATATCCATGCATGGATGTGTACATGTGTCCATGTAACTTGGTATGTTAAGAAGAATCTATATATGCCTGCGTCCATAAAGTTAGAAATGTTAGAAACAATTTGCATCTTAAACAGGAACTAAAAAAACATTATTGATTGAAACAAAGCAGCAATACATTAGTGTTTGTGGAACAAGTGTATAAAGTATATCTAATAATGCATTTGGATGCATGGATACATCTAAATATTTGTGAAATCTGAATATAAATTATAGCCTTCGGGGAATTGTCATAAGTGCTTTTAGGAATTTGTTAGTAACAGGATTTAGAAAAGACATTTTGAAAAGAACTCTTGAATACAACTATATTTTAACAATGAGACTCAATTTGCATTTGTATTTTCTTGAATGCATATATCGAAGGAATGCATAAATTATGTATGGATGAAGGCAAACATTTATGCATCTATCGATGTGTACATGTGTCCATGTAAGTTGGTAAGTAAACAAGAATCTATATATGCCTATGTGCAAAAAGTTAGAAAATGTCAGAAACAATTTGTATTTGAAAGATATAAAAAAAATAGTTATGATCGAAACAAAAGAATAATACATTATTGTTTTTTGACCAAGTGTATTAAGGATATCCAATGATGCATTTGACTGCATGGATACATGTAAATATTTATGAAATCTGATTATACATTCTAGCCTCCAAGAAACTGTGATATGTGCTCTTAGTTATCTGCAATAAACAGGTTTTAGAAAAAACATTTTGAAAGGAAGTCTTGAATACAACTCTATGTTGTGATAGTTATTTTCAAAGCCCTCAGTGTTTAATTGCATAACCTTGATATTTTCTTCATTTTTTCCTTTGGTATGGTGTGAATTTTGTTCTGATGGATGAAGGTATATTTGAGCTATAGATAGATAAAGATATGTAAGGGTGGTAAAGAAGAATGAGCGATGTAAGTGCAAGAAAGAGAAGGAATTGAGAGAATAATGAGATGCAAGTAAGGTATATGAATTCCTTATGGAAAGTATTAGATGTGGGAAGCAAGGATATGTGAAACTGGATGTGAGAATGAATGGAATATAACTGGTATGAATTTTTCATTTTCGAGTTTTATGCTTAAAATTAAATGCAAGATATAAAAATTTGAATGAGTGAGCTGGATTGAAAGAAAAAAGGAATGCAAGACATTGGTGTGATGCAAGACAAGCATATAAATGTATTTTGAAATGTATTTGATTTGAGAAGAAATGATGTGCATAGGTGGAAATGGAAATGAGTGGATTCGATAGGGTGTGAAGTGAACTTTTGTTCCAAGAAAGGGTGGAAGAATGTCTATTTTGTTATTGGTTATGCTTTTAAAAATCATCATAGGGCTGAGTGTCTCAATATAAATACAAAAGAAAGACTGATGTCCCATTTCTCACTCTCCTTCGGACTAAACAAAGTTCCAAGATCCTTGAGCTTCCTTGATATGTGACAAGAGAAGAATAGATATAAAAATATAATGATATTTAAGGATACAAGAGTCAAAAGAGAAACACCAATGAATACTAGTACTTTTACATGGGTGTATGTTTACATTTCCAATAACAAATTTCCTTTATGATCTTATCCATGAAGCAAAAAATGTATAAGAAGACATAGTTCACCACTAGAAAATACCTTTACCATGCAGCAATATAGTGACTAACACATATCAGATTGCACACAATTTTTTTGACAAAATATTTCACAAGAAATGCCAAAAATAGCATAAGGTACATGACAGTTAAATGCTTTTGAAGGCTAGTATATATTGGAAACAAAATCAAAATGCAGTGTTGATATTTATCAAAACAAAAAAATCATAGAACTTATAGTTTTCATAGCCAAATGAGAGAAACTAATTTATCTTCCTATCTCTTCAGTACAATGCATAATTGATTTCAACTCTTATGCCCATACTTATGATGAAAAAACATGTAAGTGATCCAACATGCAACCACATTTTCATTCAGAATTGGGAATTCAAAATTTGAGCTTATGTCTGCAAGTGTCAAAATAATTTGATGAAAATTTTTAGTAAGCTTTGATTTTAGAACCTTACACAAGATTTTTTCATTTTTAGCTTCGCTTTGTGTAGAGCAGAAAGCTTCGACTGTCCCCATATGTAGTTGGTGAAGATTAAGCTCTTTCTCCAAGATAGATATGACAATAGTTCAATTCATATACAGGGCATCATGAGTAGAATAGGGACAAGTCTGCATCCCATTCATATACTTGGGCAAGTCACAACTATTTTAAGTTTTCACACAGAACTAAGGAAAAATTCAATTCTAGAGACTATACTAGCATCTCCTTATAGCAGTTAATATGATATATGAGTAGGTGTTTGGCATGGTTGTCAAAAATTTGACAGGTACATGCCCCCAAATTTATATTTAAGCATAAATGCAGTCTTAAACACTGGAAAATATATTCATATTGGATTATTAAAAATTTAATAAATTGATTTCTTTTTTCAATTTTATATTTCCATACCAACAAATTCAACATCTAGCCAGATCTCCCAGAGACATGATGAGGCAGGCATTTTTTCATTTATAATTTATAGTTCTTGCACTGATTCACTCAATAAGAAAATGGGGGCATAATGGAAAAGAAGTCCCCAAAAATTAGAGTCAATACACCTAGTGAGATGGGATAATATTTAGAAGCACCTAGGAATGCACGGGTTTTGAATATGCTTTACTAAGCAAGAACATTGATGCCCACAACTATATGTCGATGACTACTAGCAAGCAAGTAGAAGTTCAAATATGCAAGTGTTCGGAAAATTTGGGAATAAACCGGTATCTAAAATGTTGGATAATAGGAAATAGTGGATCAATAGTCAATATCAATTATGTATTTTACAATTGAAAATTATGCATAATTCCCTGAACACACCATATGAGATGTCATCAAGACCCCAATTTTCCAGATATCTGAAGTGTACCCAATTGGAAATTTACAAGCACATTGACCACTACAACCTTAGGGAAAAAGCTACCGACCCTTTTTTATCCTACAGGTGGCCCCTACCAACTTTTGAAACAATGTAACAAAAAGATATAGAATGGTTTCCTTAAATCCAAGAGCTGCCATTTTGTAGCAGGAAGCCTTGTGTAGCTGCCAGAGAGCTACACTGGAGCTTTTGTAGCTCCCACTGTTAAAGAAGATTTTTTCCCAAATGGCAATATGGGCATGGTGAGATATCTATGTATACATGCATGCATGTATACATGTATCCATGTGCACACAATGCAAAGAAGAGTGAAAAGCATGCATGACATGGGAACGATAAATTTGAATGGAAAACACTAAAATCAAGTAGAAATACAAATTTTTCAAAGCACATTGAGGCTCAAGTAGCATTTGCAGTAGTAAGCGAAAGGAAAACAGGGAAAACAAACTATATATCAGCAATGCATATATCGAAGGAATGCATAAATATATGGATCCATGTAAACATTTATGCATGCATGGATGTATAGATGTTTCCATGTAATTTGGTACACAAAGAATAATCTATAAATGCATGTGTGCATAAAGCGAGAAATGTTAGGAACAATTTGCATTTGAAACATATACAATATTGTTTTTTGAACAAGTGTATAAAGGATACCTGATGATGCATTTGAATGCATGGAAACATGTAAATATTTGTTAATTCTAACTACACATTATAGGCTTGAAGAAACTGTTATACGTTCTTTTAGGGATCTGTAATAAACAAGGTTTAGAAAAGACATTTTGAAAATAACTCTTGAATACAACTCTATGTTATGAGTGTTATTTTCAAAGCCCTTAGTGTTTATTTGCATAACCTTGATATTTTCTTCATTTTTTTCTTTATTTGGTATGGTGTGAATTTTGTTGTGATGGATGAAGGTATATTTGAGGTGTAGATAGATAAAAATATGTGAGGGTTAAAAAGAAGAATGAGTTATGCGAGTGGAACAAAGAGAGCGAATTGAGAGAATGGTGAGATGCAAATAAAGTGTATGAATAAGCTATGAAAAGTATTTGATATGGGAGGCAAGGATATGGGATGGTGGATATGAGAATGAATGGAATGTAAATGGTATGAATTTATCATTTTTAAGTTATATGCTTACAATTAAATGGAAGAAATGAAAATTTCAATGAGAGCTAGATTTAATGAAAAAAGGAACGTAACACATTGGTATGATGCAACACAAGCAAATAAATGGATTTTGAAATGTATTTGATTTGAGAAGAAAGGACGTGCAAGGGTGGAAATGGAAATGAATGGAATCAATAGGGTATGAAGTGATTATTTCTTCCAACAAGGGCTGGAAGAATGTCTAGTTTGCTATTGGTTATGCTTTTAAAAATCATCATAGGGCTGAGTGCGTCAATATAAACACAGAAAAAAGACCCATGTTGTATTTCTCACTCTCCTTTGTACTGAACAAGGTACTGAGATCCTTGAGCTTCCTCGAAATGCGACAATAGAAGAGTGGATATAAAAATATAATGATATTTATGGATAGAAGAGTCAAAACAAAAGACAAAGTGGAAGTTCTTATGCATATAATATGAAAAAACATAAATATGGAAGATCATAAAACTGAAAACATGCAAATGCTGATGTAGTGGAGAACATTAAATACATGGGGAGAGAAATACATAGAGCTATTGATATATATATGCATGGATGCATCAACAGACACATGTATAGACAGAAAACAGAACTACATGGACAGATGGGGATATGAACACATGTATACATGGATGCATGCATATTTGCATATAGGTACAAATGCATATGTTACATGGAAGGATGTATTCATATACACATGTAAATATGGATGAAGGAATATATGCATATATGCATGTATGGACAATATGCATAAATGTATGTCAACATATAACTTCTAATTTTGTTATATTGGAAAACTAGCACTATTTTGATAAATTAATATTGGAAAATTAGCATTTACCTGTTTCTATCTATCAGAATAGCTTTATAAATCATTGTTGTTATTGAAAATCAGTGAAATGCGATCGCATAGATTGATTTAAAAAATTTAAGCAAAGGCATAGTTTATAAAACTGGCAAGTAGAGATACATAATCTATGAGTACAAATTAAATGCATTGAAATATCAGGAAAATGCGAACACATGGAGAGGTCAAAATAATTGAAGCAAATGCATTAAATGGCATGTGGCTGGTGGGGAAGGCACTGGAATTGCTTGGCGGCCATGGGTGGCTAGGATACTTTGGCCATTAGGGGCCATTTGGCCAAAGACAAAGACAAATACATGGGTGCATGAGTCCATGCATGCATATATACATGTATCCATGCAAAATATCGATAGATGCATATATAGATGGATGTGTGTATGCAATTCATAGGTGCATGTATGCATAAATCAATGTATACATGTACCCATAGATACAGTCATACATATATAGACAGATGCATGGAGAGATGGCAAGATATGCATAAATTGATATATGCACGGCTGCATCTATATGGATACATAGATACATAATGAAATTGAGGAAAAGACACATTTATATATGCATTTATTTTGGGAGTTTGATTCTGAATTCATATGTATACTTTGATTAAAACTAGTGGTTGAAGGTACATAATTCATTCATACAAAAATTAATGCATTGAATGGCATCTGACTAAAGGGGAGACTGTTTGGATTGCTAATTAGTCTTTGAATATATAACAATTAAAAGAGATAAGTATAAGTATCCTTGGTGACATTTCACATTTTGACCTTTCAATCAAAGTCAATTAACAAAGTAGCAGTCAGACCTAAAGAAAGTTCAAGGACTATGCTGATAGAAAACCATATTTTGGACAATGGATAGACAATCTGTTGAAATTGCTTTTGAAACTTTGAAGCAAATGCATTTTTGCTTCTGTTTACTTTCATTGTACATCTTAAATGGAAGTCAGGTTTTGCATTGTTGCAATGTATTTGTATATTTTGATTATAAAATCATAGTTTCTAGATCATTTTAAGTTGTATCCATTCGAATCTTTCCTTGAAATACCAAGGATTCGTCTAAGTCTTGGAGGCAATGCACAACTATCCTATAAAGAGAGCTTTGGAACCAACGAGCTATCATATATACATGGGTGCATGAGTCCATATATGCATATATACATGTATGCATGCAAGATATCGATACATGCATATATACATGGATGTGTGTATGCAATTCATAGGTGCATATATACATAAATCGAGGTATACATGTACCCATAGATACAATTATACATATATAGACAGATGCATAAAGAGATGACAAGATATATGCATAAATCGATATATGCATGATTGCATCTATGGATACATAGATACATTATGAAATGAAGAAAAAGACACATTTATATATGCATTTATTTTGAGAGTTTGATTATGAATCCATATGCATACTTTGATTAAAACTAGTGGCTGAAAGTACATAATTCATTGGTACAAAATTAATGCATTGAATTGCATCTGACTAAAGGGGAGGCTGTTTGGATTGCCAATTAGTCTTTGAATATATAACAATTAAAAGAGATAAATAAGTATAATTATCCTTGGCAAAATTTCACATTTTGACCTTTCAATCAAAGTCAATTAACAAAGTAGCAGTCAGACCTAAAGAAAGTTCAAGGACTATGTTGATAGAAAACCATATTTTGGACAATGGCTAGACAATCTGTTGAAATTGCTTTACAAACTTTGAAGCAAATGCATTTTTGGTTTTGTTTACTTTCATTGTACATGTTAAATGGAAGTTGGGTTTCGCATTGCTGCAATGCATTTGGATACTTGGATTATAAAATCATAGTTTAGATCATTTTTAGTGTTATCCAATTGAATCTTTCCTTGAAATACCAAGGATTCATCTGAGTCTTGGAGGCAATGCACAACTATGCTATAAAGAGAGCTTTGGAACCAATGAGCTGTCATAAAGGATAGCGGAATATTGTCAAATATTGTGATTATTGTCCTCATAGGCACACATGCAAAGTATGGAACCATATAGAAAGCAAGTGAACTCTTTAATAATCCCATGAAACATAGTCTTTGTATGCATCCATGCATACAGGTTTGCATGTATATATGTGTACATGTAATTATGTATATATGTTAGACAATATGTATTTGTGCATAGGTGCATAAGGACGGTATGTATCTTTAGATTTTAGATTGCATAGGTATCAATAGTTGGAAGTAAATATCAGTTTTTTTTCTAGATGCTCAGTGCTATTTGTTACTAACTTTTTTTCCCTTACTTTTTGACAACACAACCAAAAATGTTGAACTCAAGAATTCACACTGGGTAGATTCCCTATGAAAATGAGGAAGACAATGGAAATCCCTTCAGTACATAGAGGTTGTGTCGTACCTTCAAATTCAATTGTCGTACAGTGGAGGATGCCATTCGCAAGATTGAAAAATTTCAGGAGCCCACCAAACTTGTACTCCCATATTCTGAGGTTGATGTGGCATGCAGTTTCCTATCAAACTACATGGACTTGCTGAAAAAATATATTCAAGTTCAAATTTTGCGTGCAAAGTATGTTTGGATTCATGTGGTCAATCACGTTTAGCTTCAAGAAGCATTAGAAAGATATGATGTTGATTAGGGTGTCTACCTCATTGGTGGCATCTTCCCACATTCATTGTCTCAAACATCTTCAGATATGAGGTGTATACAACAAAAATTTAGCAGTGCCATACAACATCAAGGTGATCATTTGTTTGACCAAGCAATGTGATTGCATGGTCATGTTGTTGAACCACACATAGAAAAGGACATACATGAGATGTATCTTTCTCTGCGTGCATTGCTTGATCACCCCACACCAGTTCCATCAAATCATGGAAGGGTTATTCAGTGGCTTCACGTATGATTTTCCTGCCATTCCAATGAGGACAAAAAAGTAAAGAAATAAAATGTAAAGAGTGAATTTGATTAGGATGTTGAAAGACTTGTTAAATGAGAAATGGAAACTAAAACATTGAATTTGAGTTTCCATTAGTCTTTTGAAACACTACAGTTGAATGAATTTAGAATTTGTATTGTTGTTTATTAGTGTTTATTACTATATTTTTTATCACTCTTTATTACTATTTATTTTTGTTTAATTCTTGACTACTGTTTTTTTAAACTGTAGATTGTAAAACACACGGCGTTGTAAAAACAACAACCCACTGACAATTGTAAAACATAGGGTGTTGTAAAGTATTTTGTATTACTCTTGATTAGTTTTTATTGGAATTATTTTGTATTACTATAATTACTTTATTACTTTCTATTACTGTATTTCAATATGGACATTTCAAGGTGAAGAACATGAGACATATGCAATGCAATATCACAGGTTTAATTAACAAGGTATGAATGAGCAAGAAATTTTTAGTAGATAAAGGTCATGAACATTGAACTAATAGTATGACAGTCATGACAAAATTTAAGTAAACCTATGCTCAACACTCTCTTTTCCATTATCAATTGTATTCCCAATTTCATCCATGAAGAATAGCCTCAAAGATATAGAATTCATGGATGCACAGGTTGAAGAAGTTCTTCATGGATCAAAGATATGGAATTCATTGATGAAAGAAATGGAAATCATGGATCAAAGTCATGGCTAACAACAGGATCTACAGGTTGACAAAGTTCTTCATGGATGAAATTGGGAATAAAATTGATAATGGAAAAGAGGGTCTGCACCATAGGTTTACTTAAATGTTGTGGTGACTGTCTTACTATTGGTTCAATGTTCATGACCTTCATCTACTCAAAAGTTCTTGCTTGTTTATCATGTAATATATATTTTAGTGACTAGAGATGCATTGTGATTACTTTGAGTGTTTCATTTTTTGTTATTCTGCAGATCTGTGTAGTCACAAGAGATGTTGTTGCTGCAGAGTCAAGACCTGGAACTGAGCTACTTGATACATGTATCCATAGATACATGGATGTGGACATCTATCATGGTATCCATAGATGCGTAGATACATGTATCTATGAATAGATGTATTCATAGATACATTGACACATACATGGATAGATGCCTGTATACATTTGCACATAGAAACACAGATACATATATGCGTGGATGCATCTATAGGTAGAAGAATACATAGAAACATAGTTGCATGGATAGATAGATAGATGCATAACTAGATACATAAATGCTTAAATATACATGTATGGGAATATCCATGGATTGCATATGAAGTCGCATAGATACATATATCCATGGTTGCATGTGTACATAGATGCATGTATTGAAGTACACATGGATGCATGTATATGTGTATCTCCTGGCAAGATGCATGGTTGCATGTGAGCCTTGTAAAGTTTGTATATTTTTTATTACTACAAAGCGGTTTGATAGAGAGAGGTTTGGAACCAAAATTATGTCAACATATGCGATAATGAGAGTTTTTTCCTTGAACCTTGTTATATATTCAAAGAGTAACTAGCAATGCAAACAAAATTCCCTTTAGTTAGATGCCATTCAATGCATTGAGTTTGCATCAGTGGATTATGTACCTTCAGCCACTAGTTTGAATCAAAGTATGCATATGGATTCAGAATCAAAAGCTCTTTCCTGTGAACCCATTTTTAATTTGCCTATGCATTTGCCCAGAATGCTTTTAACCAGCAGCATTGGCCAATCACATTTCGCCATTTAACATATTACTTATTTTTTTGTATAGTTTGCATTTGGAGAGCTATTTTATATGTTGGAAAATTAGCATATATCTATTTTTCTATTCGAATGAGTAGCTTTATAAATCATTTTCATTTTAAAAACTCGGGAAAATGCGAATGCATAAATTGAATAAATAAATTTAAGCAAAGGCATAGTTTGAAAGTTGGTGGCTAGAGGTATGCAATCCATGAATACAGATTAAATGCATTAGAATATCAGGAAAATGTGAGCCCAATGCATGAATGCAAATTAAATGCATTAAATGGCATCTGGCCGGAGGTCAACGCGCTGGAGTGGCTTGGTGACCATGCATGAACAGGATATTTTGTTTATTTAATATAGAGTCAAGCCACTTGGTATGCATCTTTATTACTTTGTGTGTGTTGTTTTTGTGTTCTGTAACCCTGTGTTCTCAAAACCTAGATTCTGCAATTGCTTTGAGTTTTTTCGCTATGATGGAAGCATATAGGATAAAGGAATTTTTTGAATTGTTATAGTTAATGTGCTCATTGGCACATATGCAAAATATGGAAGCATATACAAGGGAAGCGAATTGTTAAAAAAAACTCCTCAAAGAAATGTGGTCCCATGGAATGCAATAAGTGTTCACAATGGACACTTTGGTTTTCGCATGTTAACTTTGTTAGAGAATGCAATTTGACATGAACAATGTTGAAGCCATGACATGAACAATAGAACTATTCAACACTGAACTCTATGCTTGTAATAATTATTGGAAAAGCTGTAAATTACATAGATGAAATAATATGAATAAAATTCTAGTTTCTGGTTTTCTTGAAATGCAATGAAAAAACTGCTATAAAGGCAAAGACAAGGTTGTGTAACATATTGCCATTCATGTATCTAATTTCTTTGGACACGAATGCTTTACACATTTGATTGCAATAGTAACATGTCTACGAAAATGGAACAATAGAGATCATAATTCAATAGTTTTTAGTGTGAGTATATATGTATCCTGATACATATAAGCTCGATCTGGCATTTATGAAAACAACTGCTATGTACGGTGGAAAAGCTAATTAGTGTTACTATATGCGATATCCATATAACATAATAAATTGGTACAAGGCTAGAGTGACACATCCATAAATACATGGACACATGTATACGCAGTTGCATACAGGGATACGTAGAAGCTTAGATGAATACATGCATACATGAATATGTTTCTATGTACATATGGACATAGAGGCATATATACATGTAAATATGCATATATGCAGCGAAAGCAACATATGGATTTGTGTATACAAGAGTGTACTTTATACATTAGAATGCGTGATGGAAAAGTGACTATAAAGTACAATGCATAAAAGCAGGGACGAGACTTGGTTGCATTAACAGCATAAAATGAGAAAAGCTAGAGGAAAATAATTATTTATTGTCCCAAGTAACTTGTTAATGGGTCTAGAGTGTGCAACCATAACAACTTCTACTCAGTCACCATAAACTCTCAAAAACGTAAGAATCAGAAAGCAAATATTGGAAAAGCTAGGAAGGATAGAATGCAAAAGGAAACATTTAAACTATATAGTTTGAATGGCATTATGCATGGAGGGGTAATAATTATTGAACATATATGTTGGACGTACATAGAGAACCATTGTCTTCATAGGTGAAAAAATAAAATTAGAATTTCAGATGTCCATATTCGAGAAGACTTTAACATAGTAACCTATAAAAGTGTCTAAATGTATAATAGCAATAGAGTATTTTAAAACCAAAGATGTCTTTAACATGTGAAAACCAATGAAATGTCTTGGAGCATGGAAAGGTGAAAAAGTAAAAGTCTGAACAATGTAAATCTGTGCTCTTGTATTCCTAGTTTCCTGTAAAGCCAACAAAATGCTATGTATTAGAAACATAGTTTGTATGGATAGTGATTTGAGGTGCTGGTTCAGAAGAGAAAAAGTTTACATATGAATGACTTTATTACCTTTTGGTGATGTTTCCTATCTATTTGTCAATGTAAATGGCTTCAACAATGGCATTGTTTTGGTCAAGGCTAAAATGACCTTCAACACTGAAGTCCCGTAGGATGAATATCACTGCTGACTTGTCCTTGATATAGTCTTCATAGCTGAGCCTTTGTAGTGTGGGAAATAGACGGTGCATGGTGACTTGGTCAATTGAAGACTGAATTGTTTGATTGTCATAAATTGTTATGGTAGTTTTAAGTTGTAAACATAATGTATAATTGACTTGCTAGTTGCATTATTTACAGTGAGCAATTTTTTCTTGGAGTGTGCCATAAGCAGCAAATTTGAATTTGCATTTTGGATAGCATGCATGAAATGGATTGGAAAATGCATTTGCTACTTTTAGAGTACCAGAAACCTATAGAATATGGTTCAAATTTGTTAGAGGAGACAAAAATACAAGTTTGGATGCACTAGTTTTTCAAAAAATGAATGTTGTTACCTTGAAAGTTGAATGTAGTAGGTTGTTGAATTTTTCCAAGCTTCTTTTGTCATTCAAGTTACAAATGAATGTTGATCGACATGTGTGAAATGTTTTCTTTTGATCTGTTTTTCTTACAACATTCTTGAAAAGCATTGCAAGTGTTTTATTTGTATGCAACTGGTCTTCGAGTGTAAAGTATTGTTGCTCATATGTTGACCGTAATAGCAGCTACAATTCAATGAGAGAATTAGATTTTGTTATGGAAATTGTTATAGAGTCCACTGTAGAAGATTAAAAGGTTGAAACTGAAAGAAGAGGTAAAAGTTCTATAGACCGAAATACCTGTGCTATGTCTATGTCAGTGTGGCCATCTTTGATGTCAACTACAAATTGGGTACCCATTTTCCTGGCACCAACTACTAGTGTAGCTATTGTGCCAGCTGGGTACTCATTCACAGTTGTTAGCAATTGGCTGATAGTCGTACTTGGAATGAATTTGTACTCTTGACAGAGGTGGGGGATGTTTTCAGTGGTGCTTATGTCTGTTAAAATCAAAATGCAATCACAGTCACCTCTGTCATAATCTGTCCTAGGTGCAACTTGGAAATCTAAGATTGAAATAGCTGACCCCGGGACTATTTTAGGCTCATGTTGATACACAAGGTTTCCACTAACATTTAACGTGATTTCCATTTCTACTTTGTGATCTGTCAGATCAACACGTAGCATTTCCCGTGTTTTGTTGGCCTTATCCAATGTTGCTTTGTAGACAACAAGCACATCACCTTGGAAGGTGTCTCCAACTCTTTTTGCATTTAGCTGTTCGATTGAAACAATCTTAGGTTTCTTGATTCTTGTCCTACAAGGAACAAGGATAATGTCAATTGAATGCTAATTTAATATTAGCAAGCTGGGAAAATGGCAGTAGAATGAAGAACCAAGCACTTTACCATTGTGCTGACTCTTCCTGTGCAATTTGCACCTGTTTTTCTTGTCTTTTTGAGACATCTTTTGGTGTCTTGCAAAGAATTGGAACAATGTTATTTGAATATTTGTGATTTGGGTGAATGAGTATATTGAAGGAATAATACTATGAGCACTTTACTGTTGTGTTGATTCTTCTTGTGTGGTTTGTATTTTCTTTGACTGTCTTTTAGTTTCATCCATAGATCTCCTGCAAATAATGGATATAGCACTGGAAAAAACATTGCAATGCATAAAGGTGATATAAGGCTATAAGTTCTATAAAGTTGAATTTGTCTATTGGGCAACATGCAATTTTAGGAAAATTGGATTGTAATCAGTCCAATATGCTTTTGATATATAGATAGAGCATATATTTGTAGTCGTGTTGGACGAAATGTGATCAATGACTGAGATTCTCATGTTGTGTTGTTGGTTCAACATAAATTGTATATTGTTCTGCTGCATATAACTGTGAAGCATTTTTTTGTTTTTGCTTTCTGAAGACATGTCGACATTAAAGTCGCCTAAAATGTACAACATGTTTTTTGAATTTTTGGATCCAATAATTATTTGCAAGATTGTGATTATTTCATCTATGGCAATTGCAGGTCATGCATAAATATTACAAACATTGAGTTCATTGTTAGATAGCATTACTGTTGATGTGATGGCTTCAATATTTGAGGTTTCATGCTGTGTTGTTTTTGACAGGAGTAAATGTTTCCTGGTTAAAGTTACTATGCCATGTATGTCATGTACAGAGAAGCTATCAAAATACTACAGCAAGGTATTTAGCTCAAAGGGATGCATATGTGTTTCTTGGAGACACAAGATATCAGATTGCATTATGCCATAGTCATTGACAATGTCTTCTGCATGTGCTTTGAAGCTACGGGTGTTCAATGTACATAGGAGCATATGTGATTTTTTTTTTGAACATTTGTTTAGATTATCAAGTTGCCATTGTGCACATATCTGAAGACAAGACATTTCTAGTTGTATTTTGTCTTTAACTTTGAAGTTTTTTGTAGTTAAAGGTTGTAATAGAAATAATGATTCTACTAATTTTGTCCTTTTTTTGAAAGCAAGCTAGGAAATAATCTATAGCTCCATTGCGTAATTGAGTTGAGGTGTACTGGTTGTTAAGTAGTACTTGAAGTGAATCAAACAAACAATCACCAACATTGTATGCAAATGTGCTTAATCTACAAACGCTTTCAGCTCTAAGGACATTATCAACGTTTGACATTCAAGGATACTTTGTGCACAGTTTTTTTATTTCATGTGAACCTATGGGCTGTTTTGAAGTTATGTTTTGTGTTTCAATTTTTAACAATGGTTCAAAGTGTCCATTTAAAGAATTCATGTCATGAAATAGTATAGAGACTAATTCTGTGTAATTAGAACTATTGAACTGTAAGTACCTTCTTGTTGTTGTTCTTGACCAAAGGGATATTTGTATATTCAACCATTTGGATATCCAGTGAATGCAAAATAGGTCACCCCACAATCCACTCTATGTGCAATCTGTTTGTGGCAAATGCAGATAATCACATTCTGCGGAAATATGTTTGCGGATCATGTACTTTGTGCAATGTATATAGAGTATCAGGGTCTAGTTCATAGTTGTATGATTTTATTGCTTCTTTGTCCTTGTTTTGAAGGAAACTCAAGAAGTAATCTATAGCTCTGTTTCATAGTTGAATTGATGTGTAACGATTGTTAAGCAATAGTTGTAATGATTCAAACAAACAATCACCAAATTTGTATGCAAAAGCACTCAATCTACAAAGCCCCTCGCCCTTAAGCACGTAGTCAATGTTTGATATTTTGGGGCGCTTTGTTAATTCATAGGTGTCAATGTCTATCATTTTTTTTTTCTCGTGTATCCTAATGTGTTTAAGAATAGAAAATGTTGTGTATGAATAGCATCAAACGCTATTATCTAGATTACAAAATCTATAATTGTTTACATCGTCGCCTATGTACTTTTACTCAATAGCATTCTATAGTATTAATCATGTTGTCGAGCATCTTGGAAGTTAATAATCTCTATATATGTTGGAAAATGGATCTTGAGTAGTAGCAGAAGCCTAGGAAACATATCACACAACAAACAATTTAATAGAAGCACAAGGGGAAAATAGTATTAATTCTTCAACCTAACCTTGTCATCCATTGTCCCCCAGCAGGATTGTATGTACTTATTCATGTTACATTGACAAAGTGGATAAATGAGTACAATGCATGATGTATACTTTCAGTGCCATAAACACAAAACAATATTTTCAGGTAGCTTTGTTTACATGCAACAAATGGTTGACAAGAATCTTTTTTGCTCACATTGTCAATCTCAGTCTATGGTATTTAAATGTTTTGTGTAATTGGATTCCTTTGTTTCTATGTACTTCTAAGCGACTGATTTTTTTCAAAGAACAAATGATTTTAAAAGCTATTCAGATAAACAAGAATTAAGTGGCATGTAGAGAATAGTTTCATAGATCATTTATGTTTAAAGAAAATCAGGGAAATGCAAAAGCATTGTTTGATCAAAGAAGATTATGGCTTTTCTTATTTGTGGGAATAGATTTTAAAATCATTTGCATTTTAAAAATTTGAGGAAAATGCAAAGGCATAGGTCCATTAAGCAAAAGTGAAGGCATAGATTGATTAAATAATTAAAAAAGATATTGAAACTCAGAGGTGCAGGCGCACAGTGCATACATGCAAAGCAAACATGCATTAAATAGCATGTGGGTGGATGAGAAACTGTTGGAATGGCTTGGTGTACATGTATAGCCAGGCTGCTTTATTCATTTGTTATAGACTTAAGTCAGCTGTTAAGCATGACTATTACTTTACACAAATTGTTTTTCTCTTCTACAAGTATTTGTTCTCGGAGAGTTTATAGCGATTGAGCAGACTTTGTTATAGTTACAGTATCCAAAACCAGAAACGAGTTACTTGAGGCAATAAATAGTTTCTTTCCTCAGTTTTCTCTTACTTTAGAGGTATAAAGCACACAGTGAAATTGGCAATGTGAGCAAAAAAAAATTGTGGTTAATGTCATTTTGCATGTAAGCAAGACCATGGAAAAATATTGTGTCATGTCTATGAGTAACGTAGTACATCATTCATTGTACTCATGTGCCATGTCAGCTTTTGAAATTAACTTTGTGGGCTTTTGTTTGCAATACAGGAAGATTAAACATATGTTAACTTGCACACTGCATAGCAACTTGCCACAGATATAAGCAGCCCTATGAAATTTTTTTTCCTTAAATGCATATAGGTTAAAAACTAGTTGACATAAAACAAAGACTTATGACTCTATAGGCTATTTGAAACTACAAACATGGTTTAAAAATTGCATGCTAACAGTTCATTCTATTCTATGGATATTGTATAGAGGAAGTATAACTAATTAACACATAAGCAAAACCTATTCTATTGTCCGAAGACAAATTACTATTGCAATTATGGGAAATGCGTTTTCCTATTTGTATATGTGGAAGCAACCTTCTAAATCATTTATGTTCAAAGAAATTAGGAATACAAGATGACAAAATGAATACATGGAAAAGAACTCTATGCAGTTATTATATTGAAGAATTTCAATTGCATTTCAAGGAAAGTAGAAAGACAATTTGGAAAACTGACCTTGCAATCTGCTATCGAATGATCAAGTATACTTGTAGGAATGCACAAATTGTGACTGTTACTATAGGGACAAGCAATTTTTCCTAGTACAATGACAAAATTGAGAAGTGAGCAAACTGTAGAAACATACACTATTTCATCTAGAACCATGGGAAATCTTCCTAGAAGTGCATATTTGGAAAACTCTACATTGTTTTTTCTTTTAAAAATAAGGGAGAAGATTAGTATGCTAACCTCATGTTGCAGTTTGTGCGTGATTGTTTACATACAGTTGAAAGCATTGATCCCTGTTACAAGGACAATATAGAAAAATGAGTACAATGAGTGACATATACTATGCTATTCATAAAAACTAAACAAAATTCTTATGTAGATTCATTTGAACGAGAAACAACCCAAGTAAGAAATTTTGTTTCTTAAAATTCAAATTGCATTTCATAATTTTTAAATACTTATTACTATTTGTGTACCCTATAATATAGAACATTTTTTTTTGCATATGCATGCACTAGTGTAATTCTATTATTGCAATGGTGGCATAAGCTCTCTAAGAGAAATCAATGGAATAGATCCCATATTTGCTTAAGTGCCTAAAAAAGTGTAAATAGGCCATGGCAACTTGTCAATACTAAGCCAAAAAACAACACAGACTTGTGCTAGCACTGTTAAGTTCTGGTAAAAACAATTTCTAGCTATTGTTTAATGCCAAACCAGCTATCACTTAATAGTGAAAGCTAGGTAAATATTGATTTTCTAACTAAATGGGTTCATTTCATTTCCATATGCATTAGTTTATTTTGTACTGTTATGCAGCACTTACTATTACTTGTGCAATGAAGCCACATGCAAGTAGAATTCATAACTCATTGCATTTAGATACACCCAAGGAGAAATACAAACCAAGGTTGTTGGCATCCTGATAAGAAAGATGATGAGATATATCCAATTAATTTATGCCACAACATCTTATTCAATGAAGATGATTTGGATAGGAACGTTACAAATCAGAATCCTTATTGGTGTGTGAGTAATCCTCTTTTTGAAGACTTTCCAAGGAAATTGCATGCCAATACTATCAGTGAACAAGTGGAATCAAATTTTTTAATTGACTTTGTTTGATGGGTCAAATGTGCACAAGGATAGTTATAATTATTTCTTTGTTTTAATTATTATGTATATAAATACTATTCAACAGTTACCTAATTAATTAGATATGAAATGACAAAAGGAAAAAGAAAATTAATTAATTAAGATAATTTGATTCATTAATCAATAAGGTGAATTATCATGTAAAAGTACAAAAATTAGAAGTTGGGAAAAAATCCTCTTTGCTTTATGCTTTAATGACAACGAGAGAGATGAAAGCAATTGTGGAGTTTAGGCTTATATCTGTAAATTGCATTTGCCTGAGAGTTTGTAAAGTCCTCTGAACACATTGTCCTCATATTGTTTGTAAGGTCCCATTATGGGACATGCTAATAGAATAGTGGCTCTAAAGCTTGCACTATGGAACAGTTCTGCAGTAATTGAAGATATGCAATCTTTAGAGGACTCCTAAGCGCCAAGTTATTGTTAAGCTCTCACATTGTACATTGGACAAAGACAATTGCTTGTCCAAGGAACTAGTCTCTGAAGAATAGCGTAGGCTGAGCACTGTGAAACCCAATCTGCCTATGGACGTTAAAATAAAAGAAAACTGATGAAAGAAACTATTTATTGCCTGGAGTAGCTTGTCTGCAAGTGCCCTTTTTTGGAACCATGACAACCTTTGCCCTGTCACTGTAAACTCTTTCCTAGACAAGACATATCGACACACACATATATTTATACATATGTATATATATGTACATATACATCCATGTAAAGATAGATGAATGCATGTATGGACATAAACATATATGCATCCATATGCTTGCATGCATATAGACATAGATGCATCTATACACACATACATATATGCATAAATACATATATGCATAGATATATCTAGAGTCACATGCATACATGCATATATGCATCTACAAATGTCTACATAGATATGCACATAGGTAAATGCATATGCACATAGAAACATGCATACATACATACATGCACTGACACATTAGGCACAAAGTGATAGTGATAGTGAACTAAAGCACTATGAAACACATCTTCATTATGCACTTCAATGGAAAGAAACTGTGGAAAATAACAAATTATCATCTCAAGTAACTAGTTTCTAGGTCTGGACCCTGCAACTGTAACATCTCCCGCTCAGTCGCTACAAACTCTTCCTCAGAACAAGCACTTACAAAACACAAAAACAACACACGCAAAGTAATAGAAATGCATAGCAAGTGACTTAACTCTATATTAAATGACCAAAGTACCCTGGCCACGCATGGCCTCTAAGCCATTCTAGTGCCTTCACCTCGAGCCAGATGCCATTCAATGCATTTAATTTGTATTCATGCATTGCGTACATCTACCCACCAATTTTTTAAACTATGCCTTTGCTTAAATTTATTAAATCAATTTATGCGCTCGCATTTTCCTAATATTTTAATGCATTCAATCTACATTCATGGATTATGTACCTCTAGCCGTCAACTTTTAAACTATGCCTTTGCTTAAATTTATTTAATCAATTTATGCGTTTGCATTTTCCCGAATTTTTTAAACAAAAATTATTTATAAAGCTACTCGGACAAATAGAAAAATAGATAAATGCTAATTTTCCAATACATAAAATAGCTCTCCAAATTCAAACTATACAAAAAAATAAGTAATATGTTAAATGGAAAAATGTGATTGCCCAATGCTGCCAGTTAAAAGCATTTCAACCGAATGCATGAGCATTCTTGCCTTGACGCTAGGAGCCAATAAAATTGTCACTATAGAAAACAGTTTATCCAAGTGAGTGTTATTAGGTTTATTATCTTCAATTTCAAACTCCTTTGATGTTAATGCATTTTATTTGGTGGTAGAATATGGAAATTCTTTTTTTTACTGAGAGTCTGGAACAAGATGGCGTATACAAATAAATTTAAGCAAAGACACAGGTTATAAAACTGACAGCTCTTATCAATAGAAAAGGGGACGTTTACAGTGACAGAGCAAAAGCTCCTGTGCTTGTTCAATGAATACCAAGAGACAAGTTACTCAAGGCAACAAATTGCTACTTTTATTTATTTTACTTCATTTTATCCCAGAAATGCAAGTTGGGTTTCACAATGCATGAAAACATATTTGTGCAAACAACTCCCAAAATTATAATTGCAATGGATGACAGTGATAGTGTAATGGATACTAATAGTCAAAACACTGAAATACACTAGCTAGATTTTTTTAAGATTCAATGGAAAAAAGTATCAATTGGAAACAGATTAACCTAGTAGTCTATTTATCATAGGTTCTTGAATTCCAAATGCACAAGGGTGAGCATGGTTCTCTACAGGCTTTTGCTATGCATTTTAACTATATTGTTGTTTTGCATCGAGCCTAGAGAACCACTGCAAGTATGGTTTCCAAACAGATTTAAATCAATGAATGTTAGTCAAGAAAGGTTTCCAATTATACTTAATACTTGAACCATGAAGCATCATTGCTTCAAGCTATAGCAAAAGTGCAGACAGGGACACAAAAGAAAATTCAACAATGAAATTATGTAACAAGGATTTGTTTGCTATTAATATGATTAACTATTGAACTCAATTGACTCATTAGTCAAACAACTTGATTGATCACTGACTTAACTTGTTTCAAAGCTGTCTTGTTAAGCCGATTAGTTAATTTCATTAATGAGTAAAAGATAGAATTGACTTAATTTGCATGAGTTAAGTATAAGATTGACTTGTTTGTTAATTGACTTTGATTAATGGTTCAAAGACAGATGAAACAAATTAAATTTTTATGAGAAAAATGTGAGATGGACTTATTAGCTGCTACGCCACATATACTATGACATTTGAGCTTTCATTAAATAATAGCGAAAGCAATAGAATAAACATATGGCTTCAATATAGACGAAGGGATACAATTAATATGGACAGCTATAACCTGTTGAATATTTGTAGCATAAGAAACAGAAAGGAAGATGTTGGCGAAGATTTTGCAATTTCGGTTTACACCTAGCAATTGCATTTGCTTCCTTGTCTATAAAGCCTTTTCAAGAAATTCCTTTTTTTGCATATGAATGGCCATGATTGGTTTAATTGATTTGGTGTACAAAGATGTTTTTTAATTAACTATAATTAACTATTCAAAAAAATTGATCTATCAATGAACTAGTTCCATTGACTAGTCAAGTAACTTGATTCACAGTTAACTTGATTAGCTATTTAGTTGATTTTCTTGAATGTTTGCAAAAAGCCTTTTTCAACAAATAATTCTTTGCATAATTTGCAATCACTACACACCAAGAGCCAACATTTCTTCGAGGGATTCTGTCAAACAGTTGAAATGTTTTTTCTTGTGCTTCCATATTTGGTATGCATATTCATGACAGCATTAGAAACCATTATATCTGTCAGAAATCTATGTCTTATGATGCTTAGATGAATGTACATATCCTGTTCTAAAGCTCTTTTTCTATTAAAAGCACGCAAAATGTTTAGAAAGATTGTGTATCTGTGAATGTGAATAAGCAAGATTGATTTAACTGATTTGGAGGATAAAGATGACTAATAATTAGCTATGACTAACCATGGAACACAATTAATTCATCAGCCAATTAGCTTAATTGATCACTGAATTAACTTTTTTAAAAGCTATCATGTTAACCCAACTAGCTAATATGCCACATACAGTATGAGATTTGAGATTCAAATAAGTCTCATACACGCAAATCTGCTATCATGTTTAAGCCATGTAAACATTGATGTTCCAATTCCATGGGGTCATTCTATTTCCATTTGTCCAAGTTCATTTCATTCCATTATCAAGAACCAATAATTAAATGTTTAAACCAGGTACATGCAAACAGAAATACAAGTAGGGTTTCAACAATGACATCATCTAACAAGGATTTGTTTGCTATTACTATGATTAACTATTGAACTCAATTGACTCATCAGTCAAACAACTTGATTGATCACTGACTTAACTTTTTTCAAAGCTATCTTGTTACGCTGATTAGTTAATTTCATTAATGAGTAAAAGATAGAATTGACTTAATTTGCATGAGTCAAGTGTAAGATTGAGTTGTTTGTTAATTGACTTTGATTAATGGTTTAGAGACAAATGAGACAAATTAAATTGTCATGAGCAAAATGTGAGATGGACTTATTAGCTACTATGCCATATATACTATGACACTTGAGCTTTCATGAAATAATAGCGAAAGTAATAGAATAAACAGATGGCTTCAACATAGACGAAGGGATACAATTAATATGGACATCTATAGCCTGTTGAATATTTGTAGCACAAGAAACAAAAAGGAAGATGTTGACGAGGATTTTGCAATTCCGGTTTACACCTAGCAATTGCATTTGCTTCCTTGTCTATAAAGCCTTTTCAACAAATTCCTTTTTTTGCATATGAATGGCCATGATTGGTTTAATTGATTTAGTGTACAAAGATGTTTTTAAATTAACTATAATTAACTATTCAAGAAAACTAATCTATCAATGAACTAGTTTCATTGATTAGTCGAGTAACTTGATTCATAGTTAACTTGATCAGCTATTTAGTTGATTTGCTTGAATGTTTGCAAAAAGCCTTTTTCGACAAATAATTCTTTGCATAATTTGCAATCACTACACACCAAGAGCCAACATTTCTTTGAGGAATTCTGCCAAACAGTTTAAATGTTTTTGCTTGTGCTTCCATATTTGGTATGCATATTCATGACAACATTAGAAACCATTATATCTGTCAGAAATCTACGTCTTATGATGCTTAGATGAATGTACATATCCTGTTCTAAAGCTCTTTTCCTATTAAAAGCACACAAAATGTTTAGAAAGATTGTGTATCTGTGAATGTGAATAAGCAACATTGATTTAACTGATTTAGAGGATAAAGATGACTAATAATTAGCTATGACTAACCATGGAACACAATTAATTCATCGGCCAATCAGCTTGATTGATCACTGAATTCACTTTTTTGAAAGCTATCATGTTAAGCCAACTAGCTAATATGCCACATACACTATGAGATTTGAGATTCAAATAAGTCTCATGCACGCAAATTTGCTATCATGTTAAAGCCATGTAAACATTGATGTTTCAATTCCATGGGGTTATTCTATTTCCATTTGTCCAAGTTCATTTCATTCCATTATCAAGAACCAATAATTAAATGTTTAAACTAGGTACATGCAAACAAAAATGCAAGTAGGGTTTCATAGTGCTCTAAGGAATTGTTATACTTTGATTATAAATTCATATTTTAAACTATTTTTAGTATTATTTATTCGAGTTTCTTGTTGAAATGCAAAGGTTTCATCTGCGTTTGATAGGAATTATGTAGAAATCCTCTTGTCCATTTTACTTCATGCATGTGAGCCCTATAAAGTTTGTATATTATTGACTACTGCAAAGTGGTCCCATAAAGAGGGCTTTGGAACCAAAATTATGTCAACATGTGCGATAATGAGAGCTTTTGAACTACAAGTGAATAGTGTGTTGCTTTGAGCTTTTCCATTGTCATCAAAGCATAAAGGATAGAGGGGTTCTGTTAAAATTTGTGGTTGTTGTCCTCATAGGCATAAATTTGTATTTTAAACTACTTTTAGTATTATCTATTTGAATTTCTTGTTGAAATGCGAAGGGTTCATCTGCATTTGATAGGTACTATATAGAAATCGTCTTGTTCATTTTACTTAATGCATATGAGCCCTGTAGAGTTTTTTATTTTTTTTATTGCTGCAAAGTGGTCCCATAAAGAGAGCTTTGGAACCAAAATTATACTCAATCAATCATAGTCAATCAACTAATCTAATTCTACCTATTTTCTAATAGTATTGGCATGTAATTTTCTTGACAAGTCTTCAATCAAAAAGACCATTAGCCACACACCAATAAGGATTCTCATCTGTAACTTGCCTAACCTAATCATCTTTATTCAATAAGATGTTGTGACATAGATTAATTGGATGTATCTCATCATCTTTCTTATTAGGATGCCAACAACCTTGATTTTTATTTGTCCTTGAATGTATCTAGATGCTATGAACTATGAATTCTACTTGCATATAGCTTGGCTGTACAAGTAATAGTAAGCACTACATAATGGTAGAAATCACAACTCATAGCATCTATATACACCCATGCACAAATACGTGTTATTCAACACATTAACATGGACATGGTTTTCTAGGGCTAGTTTTTTAATTGCCTTTGATTAATAGTTCAAATGTACACAAGGCTAATTGCAATTATTTCTTTCTTTGAATTGCTATGTACTTAAAGGCTAATTAGTAGTTGCCTAATTATTTAGATATGAGACAATACAAGGATGAATGAGGAAATATGAACTTGCCTAAATCATCATGAATGATAGAGCTATTGGGTAAAATGCTACATATACTATGACATTTAAGCTTCAAAGACTGTCAATGAATAGAAAAAGCTTCAAAACTCTCAGTTAACATGTAAAGGGTTGAGAAAAATTGATCTACTAACTGAATGGGATCATTTTAATTCAATTATCTAGCACTTATTCTTAATTGTTCAATGCAATCACATGCAACCAAAATTCAGAACAATTAGCATCTATACACACCCATGCATAGATACATGCTCTCTAACATATTGATATGCATATTGATATGTACATTAACATGGACATGGTTTTCTAGGGCTAGTTTGTTAATTTTGTTTGATTATAGTTCAAATGTACACAAGGCTAATTGCAATTATTTCTTTCTTTGAATTGCTATGTACTTAAATGCTAATTAGCAGTTGCCTAATTATTTAGATATGAGACAATACAAGGATGAATGAGGAAATATGAACTTGCCTAAATCATCATGAATGATAGAGCTATTGGGTAAAATGCTACATATACTGTGACATTTAATCTTCAAAGACTGTCAATGAACAACAAAAGCTTCAAAACTCTCAGTTAACATGTAAAGGGCTGAGAAAAATTGATCTGCTAACTGAATGGGGTCATTTTACTTCAATTATCTAGCACTTATTCTTAATTTTTCAATGCAATCACATGCAACCAAAATTCAGAACAATTAGCATCTATACACACCCATGCATAGATACATGCTCTCTAACATATTGATATGCATATGGTTTTCTATCGGCACAATCCTTGAACATTCTCTAGGTACAAGTGCTATTCTATTAATTGACATTTATTACTGGATAAAATGTATTCATAGACACATAGCTGCACACATGCTTCAATGCATAGAAGCATAGATACATGCATGGATGTACACATTTATACATGTATACATACATACATTATCACACGCTTACATCTATATATGCGTTCATGTATCCATGGATGCACATATCCATGTATCAATAGATCCCTTAATATATGCACATATTGAAATAACTACATGGGCTTGGGGAATGAATATTTATGTGGCCTTTACATGATAGCAATGAATCCTATAAATATGCATATATGCATGAAAGCACATAGCCATCAATGAACCTATGCATTTGCATTTTCACAAGAATTTTAAAACAATCACGATTCAAAAAGCCACTCCCATGGGTTCCAAAAACAGATAAATGCCAATTTACCAATATGAAATATAACTCACGAAATTGAGTTCATATATCTTAAAAAGCAATATGTACAACAACCACAATATGATTGGATGGGTAGCTGGCGCCATCCACAAAAAAAGCATTTAAATAAAATGCAATAGTAATCTATTAGATACACACATACATATATGGCAACATAGATACATGCATTCATATATACATAATTACATGCACACATATATACATGCAAACCTGTATGCATGGATGCATACGAAGACTATGTTTCATGGGATTATTAAAGAGTTAACTTGCTTTCTATATGCTTCCATATTTTGCATGTGTGCCTATGAGGACAATAACCACAATATTTGATAATATTCCTCTATCCTTTATGATAGCTCATTGGTTCCATAGCTCTCTTTATAGGACAGATGTACATTGCCTACAAGACTCAGATGAATCCTTCGTATTTCAAGGAAAGATTTGAATCAATAATACTTAAAATGATCTAAACTATGATTTTACAATCAAAGTATCCAAATGCATTGCAACAATGCAAAACCCAAGTTCCATTTAAGATGTACAATGAAAGTAAACAGAAGGAAAAATGCATTTGCTTTAAAGTTTGTAGAGCAATTTCAACAAGTTGTCTAGCCATTGTCCAAAATATGGTTTTCTATCAGCATAGTCCTTCAACCTTCTTTAGGTCTAACTACTACTTTGTTAATTAACTTTGATTGGAAGGTCAAAATGTGAAATGTGGCCAAGGATAATTATAGATAGCTATACATTGCCTCTAAGATTCAGATGAATCCTTGGTATTTCAAGGAAAGATATGAATCGATAACACTTAAAATGATCTAAACTATGATTTTACAATCAAAGTATCCAAATGCATTGCAACAATGTGAAACCCAACTTCCATTTAAGATGTACAATGAAAGCAAACAGAAGGGAAAATGCATTTGCTTCAAAGTTTGTAAAGCAATTTCAACAAATTGTCTAGGCATTGTCCAAAATATGTTTTTCTACCAGCATAGTCCTTGAACCTTCTTTAGGTCTAACTGCTACTTTGTTAATTGACTTTGATTTAAAGGTCAAAATGTGAAATGTGGCCAAGGATAATTATACTTATTTATCTCTTTTAATTGTTATATATTCAAAGACTAATTAGCAATCCAAACAGCCTCGCCTCTAGTCAGATGCCATTAAATGCATTGATTTTGCATCAATGAATTATGCACCTTCAGCCAGTAGTTTTAATCAAAGTATGCATATGGATTCAGAATCAAACTCTCAAAATTAAAAAGGGTAGGTTTAAATTATAAAGTGCAATCAGCCACCCAAAAAATTGATTGGATAATCATTGCATTTCTAAGGTCATGCCACTGCAACGAAGATCTACTTTTGAACCTCGACTGCTTAATTTTTATGAACCATATAGCATATGCCACTCACAATACCCATTTGCAAAGATTGCCCTTGTAACAAAAAGAAACAATATGATTACAAGTACAATCAATATAGTGAGAATCTTGAATTAACCTTTTTCTCTGTCTACTACATGCAATTGTAAACAAAGGAGAAGGTTCATTCTAGAAACTCACCTTGTACTACTTGTTTGAAGAATTTTCCATAGTTGGACCGCTACACCACCTCTTCTCTTCCAACCAAAAGCATTGCACCATGTAAAAAGATTTGATTAGAAAACAAAAACCATGTGTTTGTTTTTCTAAAAGAATAGCAATATATAGTACTCCTACTGCGATCGATACTAATAGCCAAAACCATTAAAACACTAGCAAGCATTTTTCTAGATTCAAGAGACACAAGTATAAATGTAGATTAGATTAACTACACAAACTAATTGCCATAGGTTCTTGGACCACAAATCTTCTAGCAATGAATTTGCCTGCTCTTTTGCATGAAGCCTAAAACTATTCTATCAAGTAATATTACTTAACTGCTCTATGGCAACATTATAATTTGGATTGCACAACATTTTTGACATAGTTTTTTATAACCCCAAGATACAAAAATAGTAATGACGACATCTAATAGAATTTTTATGCTTGCTGGCAGGAAAAAGGTTTCTATTGTATTCTTTATGCTCCCATTGTTTGCATTTATTCCTACGAGGACAACAACCACGGCTTTTAACAGAATCCCTCTATCCTTTATGCTTTCATGACAATGGAAAAGCTCAAAGCAACACATTGTTGACTCATTGTTGAAAAGCTCTCATTATCGTAGACGTTGACATAATTTTGGTTCCAAAGCCCTCTTTATGGGACCACTTTGCAGCAATAAAAAAAATACAAACTCTACAGGGCTCACATGCATGAAGTAAAATGAACAAGAGGATTTCTACATAATACCTATCAAATGCAGATGAAACCTTCACATTTCAACAAGAAATTCAAATAGATAATACTAAAAGTAGTTTAATATACGAATTTATGCCTACAAGGACAACAACCATGACTTTTAACAGAACCCCTCTATCCTTTATGCTTCGATGACAATGGAAAAGCTCAAAGCAACACATTGTCAACTCATTGGTTGAAAACTCTCATTATCACACATGTTAACATAATTTTGGTTCGAAAGCCTTCTTTATGGGACCGCTTTGTAGCAATAAAAAATATACAAACTTTATAGGGCTCACATGCATGAAGTAAAATGGACAAAAGGATTTCTACATAATTCCTATCAAACGCAGATGAAACCTTCACATTTCAACAAGAAATTTGAATAAACAATACTAAAAGTAGTTTAAAATACGAATTTATAATCAAAGTATATGAATGCCTTAAAGCACTATGAAACCCTACTTGCATTTCTTGTATGAAATAGACAAAAAAATGAAAAGTTACCTCTTCTGACCTCAAGCAATTCGTCTCTCATTGTCCAGTGTGCAACTCTGCAACTACAAAATACCTTGCTCAGCCACACAATAGACCACTATGAAATATAGCTTCTTTATGCACTTTAATGTAACGAAACTCTAAAAATTACCAAATTATCACCTCAAATAACTCGTTTCTGGGTCTGGACTCTGCAAATATAACATCTCCTGCTTAGTTGCTAAAACTCTCCCTCAGAATAGGCACTCACAGAAGACAAAAACAACACACACAAAGTAATAGAAATGCATAGCAAGTAACTTAACTCTATATTAAATGACCAAAGTACCCTGGCCACGTGTGGCCTCCAAGCCATTCCAGTGCCTTCACCTCGAGCTAGATGCCATTCAATGCATTTAATTTATATTCATGCATTATGTACGTCTACCCACCAGTTTGATAAACTATGCCTTTGCTTAAATTTACTTAATCAATTTATGTGTTCGTATTTTCCTGAATTTTTAAAACGAAAATGATTTGTAAAGCTACTTGGACGAATAGAAAAATAGATAAATGCTAATTTTCCAATATATAAAATAGCTCTCCAAATTCAAACTATACAAAAAAATAAGTAATATGTTAAATGGCGAAATGTGATTGGTCAATGCTACCGGTTAAATGCATTCTAAGTGAATGCATAAGTATTCCTGCCTGCCGGCAGGAACTAATAATGTATCAATCAATAAATTATTAAATGATGTATCAATGAATCAATTAATAAATGATATAACGATGAATCAGTTATTAAATGATGTATCATTTAATCATTTATTTCTACAAATTACATCAATAGATATCTTTATCACTTACAAAAATGACAAATCTCTTATGATTATTTATAATTGAATGCAACTCTCTTTTTGAAATTTTTTTTATATAGTTTTAACATAGTTGGCAAATAAATATCACATATTTTATACCTTAATTGACATTGCATGTTTGCAATAACAAAATATTATTTTCCTAGATGATATGATATGAGGACAATAATGGTTCTAATGAGTTTAATATATAAAGATAAAAGTAATGAGTTTTGCAACTAATAAGAGTAAGTAAGATTTAATAAGTTTCGTTATAAATAAAATATGTATTATTTTATGAATTATGTTGTTTGAATGTGTTTTTTTAGATGTCATAATTTGTTTTATATTTTAAAATATATTTTTTTATTTTTGTTCTTTGTTGTATAGAAGTATAAAGTAATAGTTTTGAAATTATTAACATGTAAAAGTTTCAATTTAATATCTTTTTTAAAATTTATATATTTTAAGGATAAAAAAAGTTAAATATATTTAATCTTTATACTAAATAAATATTCTTTTATGAATCTCATAGTAGAAAAAAAAAAAAAAACACAAATTTACATATATATTATGAGAAATCATAGTTTAATTCTATTGAAGCTAATGAAAGTGAACTTCAAATTGAACTAATTTTTTTTTTTAAATAGGATGTAGTGTCTTCTTTATATAATCAAGAACTCAAATTCAATATTCATGACAACACAAATAAAATTAAAAATAATAAAATAATTTAATATAGCAAACTCTCTAAAACTAATCCATATACCTTTTAAATAAAACCCAAACTCAATGTTCATGAAATTAAATTAGAAATAATAAAATAGTTTAATATGAAGTATTCTATAGAGTTAATTGATATAACTTTCAAATAAATTGGAATTTGGCTTTGTTGACTAGACATTCCTCTCCTCATGTGTTGTCCTTGGTTGGGATCTGAAGAAGGTTTTATTTAATTTATTAAACATATAAATAATTTAAATAAAGACACAAGTTCTTAAAAAAGCAAATAAAATAATAATTTAAAGAGTAGTGTAAGCACTCAAAAGTGAATTAAAATAGTTTATAAAATCAATTTTATGTCACTTTTAAAAATTATTATTAAGAGTAGAAATCATTTTATAGTAAGCATATAAATAATTTAGTTAGGAATGTAATATGTGACTAAATTTAAATTATTTTTCCAAAATTATTAAAAATTTAAATAGTCAATTAGGAATGTATTATTTCAGTCACCATATAAATAAATTATATAAAAAGATAGACATTAAATACAATTTAAATTGAAAATTATAAAAATTATTTTTAAGACTCTTTTCAAAGATTTGTCAAATATAAAATTTATTTAAATAAGAATATAAGTTTGTAGTAAACATACAAATACAAATAATTTAAAGACAATATTAATTTTTTTTTAAACAATATTATTAACTATAAATACAAACACAATTTAAATCAAAATTATAAAAAATGTATTAAATATAAAAAATAATTAAAAAATTAAATATAAACACAATTCAAATAATAAGTCTCTTTTAAATGATTGTTAAATATTAAAAAAATATTTAAAAAAAATATAAATTTGTAATAGACATATAAATAATTCATTTTAAAAATAATATTATTAATGTAAATACAAATACACATTCATATCAAAATTATAAAAAATAATATTAAATATAAAAATAATTAAAAAAATTAAATCTAAATATATCTCAAATAATTTAAACTATTAAATCATTTAAATCATTTTTAAAAATTATTAAACATAAAAATATTTTTTTATTTTATATAAAATAAAACAATGTAAAAATATATATTATACAAATCAAATTTAAATGATTTCTAAATATATATATATATATATATATATATATATATATATATATATATATTTTGATCGGTAAACACTGCTAGGGGTAGTACCCTGTATTGATTTCCAAAAAAATTACAATAGAGATAATATGATAGTTTGGTAGGCCTTTTCTATAATAATGACCACCAAAGCTTATTGCTTGTAGTTCACATATACATGCCAAAAAATGGCTACCAAAATAGTTGCAGGCAGACCAACAGAAAACCAAAAACCATGGTAAAGTACCCCACACCCGGGACTGACACAAAGCCGAAAGTTCCTAAACTAGGGAAAAAGATCAGTGCACTTCACATATATTCAAACCCATTCTATATTGGTGCCTAACCTTAGAGACCTTCCTCTTCATTGACGGCTTCACAGTGCTTTTGGTATGCCTTGCAGTTGGCAATTGTGGGGCAGTCGAGGCCACATTTCCTATGAGTTGGGGCTTTCGCCATCACCCAGGTCCCAATCCTGCTCATCGTCGGTGTCAAATTCATCTTCCAATTCCTCACCCTCAACATACCTTTTAACCCAACCCCTTGGCAAGTTCATTGCGAGCTTTGCCACCGTGAGAAGGAAAATGATGCTCTTGTCCCTTTCTACCCAAAGTTTCTCAAAGCCTTTAGGGTCCATGGTGTGAATTAGTGGAAACTTCATGACTTCACGGCCCCTCACATGAAACATATAATAGTTTTGTGGCATGAGAATGTTCCTATCCTCATCCACACTATCCAGCGCCACGTCTATCTCACCCAACCAAGTATGAACAAATGTCATTTGGGTCAATTTATTACCTAGAGCTTTGGAGATGCCCATGTGAAGAAGAATTGCAAGAAACATTGTTGGAACCTTTGTGTTGGCACGCGCTCTGTGGAATGCATTCAAGAATTTTGGACCCAAAACACGTTTAGTGGCCACCAGAATGAGCGGATGAGAGGAGTGGAGAAAGCCCTACAGCTGCTTATCCGTGATTTCCCCATGAAAGGCCTGCATTTGCTTGGTTGGTTCTAAGGACAGTGGCGTCTCCATGGCTTTCTTTTCGTCACACCTTCCAGAAATTTCTACCCAGTATTCATTTAGAGCCTTTTTGATGTGAAGGAGGCTATTAGGGATTTTAAAACAACTTACATACTGGCATATAAACACCAATGTACCTGGCGCCGCCAACACCCGAATCAAATGCAACATCAGAAATGAGGAATACTCAACACCCGAGTGTGATTAATGCGAAAGCTGCCAGCCATGTGAAAGAATTGTTTTCATTATTTATCATTTTGGATAATGATTGCAGCTATATCATTACTTGACAAGGATGATGAAGGAGTGACCTCGCCAACCAAAGTTGGAGGGCCGCCAAAGTAACAGCCGATGCTGGAATATTAGCCTAGTCAGACAACCTTCTATTTCCTAGCTGGCCTAAGCTGAGGTGACTTTTTCCAACTCATCTGCTTCATGGTTTCCTTCTCTATATATGTGGCTAACTTTGAAGGCTGTAAAGCCGTCAGACAAGAATTTTATCTGTTGGAGCAAATGGTTCAATTTCCAATTTGGTGTGGCACCTTTACATATGGCATTGATCCTAATGAGGGAGTCACCTTCCAGATGGATCTGAATGATCTTTAAGTCTCTTCCTAGCTGCAAGACAAATGTTGCTACTCTGAATTTTTCCTCATTGTTTGTGCATCTACCTAAGGAGACTGATTTCATAGCTAACACCTTAACCTTAGAGTTCTGTGCAACACAACTAGCTCCACCCGGGCCAAGATTACCTTGAGTAGTGCCATCAAAATTGATTTTAACCCAGCCAGGATCTGGGGCTTGCCACGTAGTTGTCTCTCTTGCTACTTTTTTGGATTGAAGGGAGCTATGTTCGCATATGGATGGGGGTTTTAGACCCGAGAAGTGCCTGATCATAGAGTCATCCCAACTAGTGAAGATTTTATGTTTGGCTTCCTTGCGCCTAGCAGCCTCATTAACCAGTTCTACTATTTCTCTTTCAATCTTGTCCCATAATCTGTCCTTGTTCAATTCCTAACCTTGAAAAATTTTCTGGTTCCTTTCCTTCCATAGTTCCCAAATTACTAATGATGGGGATATTTTCCAGATGTTGTTGAACATTGCTTTGCTGCTCTTTTGAGGCCACATTTTCAACCAGGTTGCAAGATCAATCAAAATGGGGCTCTGAAAGTTAAGCTTATTTCTTATATGATTCCAACATTCTTATGCGTATGGACAAGATAGCGGTAAGTGGTCTACCGATTCCAAGTGGTTTTTGTAGAGGCAACATCTCCCTGCACCTTGTATCCCAAATTTGGCCAATCTGTCCTCTGTGAGAATCCATTTTTGAATTGCCAACCACACAAAGGCTCCTGCCTTAGGCCGACAGTTATTTCCCTAGAATAGTTTGCTTGGCCAATCCTGGTGTGCTACTGCTAATTCCTTGGCTTTGTATCCTAGCTTCACTTTATAGGATCCATTAGATGAACCACACCACTTGATCTGGTCTTTCCCATTAGATGGGACAAAAAACCTGTCTTTGAGGATTTTGGACAATGTTTCCTTCTAAGCTTGAGGGGCATTGTGGTTTTGAAGATCATGCCAAACCCAACTTATACTTCCAGAGTTATTGGTTCTCATTCCATAATTGGCCACCTTGTTACCCCATAGTCTGGTTGTTTCCTCTTTTATCTCCTCCAGGCCCTGCTTGTCACAAATTGGAGCTTTCCCACCCCAAGAATCATGACAAAAGGAGGCACTCAAGCCATCTCGGATTTCCCAAGTGACATGATTATAAATAATATCCCTACATTCTAGAATGAAATTCCATATAGCAGAGCCTCTCGAGGGATTCAATACTATGAGGATTTTGTTTGGGTCCTCTGAGTCAAGATACTTCTTTGTCAAAAATTTAACCCATTTCTGATTTCCTTTAGTATGGATGTCCCAAACTAATTTGGCACCCATGGCCTGATTCATAAGAGGAAGTTGACGTAAACCAACTCCACCAGCTTTCTTGGGGAGACAGATCTTATCCCAAGCTAGCAAAGGGAATTTATTTTGCTCCCCCACACCACTCCAAAAGAAACTCCTAAAAATTTGTGTGAGTGCAACATCAATAGCTTTGGGAAGTTTGAGACAAGACATCGAATAGACAGAAATTGTTGATAGAACCACTTTTACAAGCGAGAGTCTACCTGCTGATGAGAACCATTTACCTTTCCAAGCGTTTAGCTTTTTCTTGCAGCTACTAATTAGTTTGTCCTAGTAACAGTGTTTGTTGATGCCTACGAACAGTGGAATCCCCAGATAGCGTCCTGGTAGGGAGGAAATTTTCATATTTAGGATCCTTGCAATATCCTTTTGAAGACTTGGTTGAGTGTTTAGGAAGATCTCTAATTTTTCCCAGTTGATGTTTTTCCCTGATGCTTTGCAATAGGAATCTAGGAAATTTTTTATTAGTCTTGCTTCCCTCCTGCTTGCTTCCCCCATTAGGACTGTGTCATCTGCAAATTGTAGGTGGGTTGAAGGTTCCATTCCATTTGCTACATGTATTCCTTTCCATTTACCCTCTGCTCTTAACCTTTGGATCCCCCTTCCCAACACTTCTGCCATGACTATGAATAGGAATAGGGATAATGGATCACCCTGCCTAAGACCCCTGGATGAGGAGAAGAAGCCATTTGATGTGCCATTGACCAGAACTGAGAACTTTGGAGTGGAGATACAACTACTGACTCAATTTACCCAATTTGGGCTAAAACCAAATCTGCCTAATACTTCCAAAAGAAAGCTCATGTCTACCATATCATATGCCTTAAGAATGTCTAGTTTTAGGAGCATGCGAGCTTCCCTATTTTTCCTAGCTGTGTGTATTGTTTCATGTGCTACAATGATTCCCTCCACTATAGATCTACTAGGAGCAAAGCCACTTTGTTCCTCAGATATAACTTCCTTGAGCACCCGCTTGAGTCTATTAGCAATTATCTTAGTTACCACTTTGTATACTATATAACATAGGGCTATAGGTCTAAAATCACTCATTGATTGAAGAGTTTTCTTTTTGGGAATTAATGTCAAGAATGTGTGATTTATAGCCCCTAGCATCATCATCTTCCTTCTGGATTGTTCCACAGCTGCTCCAAGATCTTCACCAACTATATCCTAGAAATGTTGGAAGAACCCTGTCGGGAAACCATCAGGACCTGGAGCCTTGTTTGGGCTCATTTGAAATACTGCTTCCTTGACCTCTGCTAGGGGAATTTTTTGAAAAAGAGCTTTATTTTGGGATTCTGTAATGATGAGTGGGATTTCCTCTAGTAGATAATCCCTGACGCTCCTATTAACCAGAGTCTCTTTGTTCAGCAGGGATTCAAAGAAACTAACTGCCTCCTTGTTAACTTCCATAGTTGATTGAGTTGTATCACCATTGGATTTTTTAATTTCTAGAATCCTATTTCTGTTGTTATTTTCCATTGTTGATTTGTGGAAAAATTTTGTGTTTCTGTCCCCTTCATTGAGCCATACTTCCCTTGATTTTTGGTGCCAATAACATTCTTCCCTCTTAAGAATTTTAGCCAATTCTTCTTTCAGATTTTTTTCATTCTCAAAATCTACAGCATCCATGCCTTTGTCAATTACATGTTCATTGAAATATTGGATGTCTTGTTCTATTCTGGCTTTCTCCTGAAAGATGTTTTTGAAGTGGTTTTTGTTCCACTCTTTTAGCTTCACCTTTATATAACTCAGCTTTTTACTTATTTTGAGAAGATCTGTTACCCCATTGAGATTTACTTCATTCCACCAAGACTTAACTAGATCTGGGAGATTGTTATCTCTTAGCCACATATATTCAAATTTGAAAGGGCTTCCTTTTGGAGCTTCCATAGGGCCAAAGGAAAGTTGGACTGGGAAATGGTCTGAGCCAATGAAGGGAAGGATAAGTGCTTCATGTGATCCCTCTAGTTCCCCCCAATCCCCCCACAACAGAAATCTATCAAGTCTTTCTGTGATATTAGTGAAACCTTTCCTCCTATTGGACTAGGTAAATATTCCATTTCTTGTCTATATATCCAAAAGGGTGTTGTTGTCCAAGAACTCTTGAAAGTCTCTTTAGACAGCCGATGTTCTTCCTAATCCCCCCTATTTTTCTATGTTGTTTAGCGTGGCATTGAAATCTCCTGCAATGATCCCTATCTCCTCTCTTTTTCCTTCTGTTACTCTAGAAATGGTGTCCCATAGTCTTTTTTTTGCTTTCGTGGGAACTGGGCCATAAACATTGATGCAGAAGAAAGAAAGGTTTTTTTTATATCTTTAAGACTAATTGTTTTCCAGTTCTTAGCTTCTTCCTCTACTACTCCTATCATTGTGAAGGGATTCCATATAACTCCTAGGCCCCTAGATGCCCCTAAGGCCTTAAAAAGTTGACCATTCCATTTTTTCCATTTTTCCAATCTCCTGCTACCCTCTTCCTTACTCCACTTTGTTTCTTGCAATAGCACCACATTTGCATTTGACTGGTCAATTTGGCGCTTGACCATGCACCATTTGTCAGGGGCACCAATAGCACCACATTTGCATTTGACTGGTCAATTTGGCACTTGACCATGCACCATTTGTCAGGGGCGTTAACGCCCCTAACATTCCAGGTGATGATCCTCATTCTGTTGAGGGAAGGATGCTCTCCTTCCCTAGTGCCAATTTATTTTTCCCAAAGGCGTTGCCAGCCAACACTAACTTTGCCTTGTTGGATCTCCTCCCCCTGCTTGACTTTAGCTTAATGTTAGGGTATTTCAGTTTTGATTCTGACTATTGCAACTGTTTCAATTCCAATAGTTCTCCTTCCTCTGCCTCCTCCCATAGCTCGCCTACCTCATCTGACAATTGGTCCTCTTCTTCTTCATTAGATTGTTGGCTTCTGACTACTTCTTCCAACTAAGGAATAACAGAGTTTGCTGACACAATTTGTGGAGTTGTCTAGGTTGGGGGAATAGATGGGAGAAGGGAGCGCCCACAATCAACACTACTGATAGATAATTCCTTCAATTCATGTTGAATCTCTTTCTACAGATTATGGGTGTCATCCATGAGTGCAATGAGGGCTTGTTTAGCTTGAATATTTTCCTTCTGAGGGTTTCCAACCTCCAAGGCTGGGAGTCTTAGTTGATCCATCAAAGGGACATCCTTTTCTCTCACGTTTGGCACGACAGATCCTAGGATGCACCTATCCTCCTCATAAGAATGCAATTGGTGGACCTTCCAGGGCCTTTTTGTGCAATATTAAGGGTATTGTCTATTGTTGGCCTTTTTGAAGTGGTTTCTTGTAGTGACTTCCTAAAAAGGCAATTTTTTGACTCTGAACCTTCCCAGACTTCAATTTCTTGTTGCCAGCTTCCAAATTTTGTTAGTATCTCAAGTGTTTTATATATCCCCACTCCCACATCTATTTCGACCAAAATGCAAGGTTCTGATCCACCTACTCCATTAATGAAGTTTTTATCTACCCTAATATAGACTCCTAGGGCATCACCCAATTTTATCATAGCTTCCAGGTTCCAAAATTCTATTGGTAGGTAAACTAGCTTAATCCAGGTCATAATTTGGGTCACTTGGTGATTCCAAGGATCAAAGTTAGCTTGCTAGTTTGTGCAGTAAAACCAGTGACCATTCATAAATAGAGGGTCCCCTTCTAGGATTGCTAATTTCAGGTTTAAATCGATACATTCTACCAAAAAGAAGGAATTCAGGAGAGCAGTAACACTTACCTGATCTACATATTTGTTCATCCACCAAGCCTTGATTTCTTCATTTGAACTAGCTATACTAGTCCATTTGGAAAAAAGGGCATGGTTTGAGAGCCTTGCTACCCTTTTCTCAATCAAATCTATTGGCATTTGGAATAGTTTGTGGCCTCTCGGCTACATTTTTTGTCTCTTGGAATGATTGGGATTGATAGTCTTTGTGATTTAATTTCTTGTGCAGAAGATCACAGTCCCTCTTATTCATTATTTTTCCAAATTCAAACTCCTTGCCTAAAGAATGAGTCGTCTTGGCAAAGGTGGCCTGCTTAGGAGTGGTTGAGTTTTTCTTCTGCCATACTTTATTGATGCAGTTTTGAAGGTGCCCTTTATTTGATTTCCAGTTGGTGACTGATAGTTTTCCATTTGCATCCTCTTTCTAGAACCACCCATGCCTACTCCTGTAGTTTGGTTTTTTTGCTGGGTTCTAATTTGCACTTGGAAGGGTTAGGTTTTGATTTGGTGGCCGATCCTGCCCATTCAGACTTTGACTCTGCTTGTAGTGAGGGAGGCATTTGTCGACCCAACCTCCATTTTCAAAAACCCACTATGGAATATGATCTGACTTTTGCACTTCTGCTGCATTGTTCCCCTTTCCAAGTGGCTCAATTCCTTCCACTAGATTTGAATCACCCCAATGCCTGCGCTGCCCAACTGTAAATTTTCGCTCCTCTTCTCTTATCCGCTCCATCTGTATAATTTAGTTATTGATTTCTAAATAATGTTGTTGAAAACACTAAGTTTAAAAAAGGTGGCAATTATTTGGAAGTCCAGAAAAATATTTTGGATACACTAATACTAGTAATATTTGTAAATATTTATTTGCCCATTGTAGAGACGCACTCAAAAATCAAAAATATGATGCGAAGGCTGGCACTTGATTTGATGTAATGTATGGTATGCAGCATGAAGTGGCACATCCATGCTCCAGTGCATTCCTGGGCTGTATAGTCGCTATCACATGGATGCCTCCCCATCATATGCATCATCTGTTGCATTTAATCAAACGTCTCTTCCTCAGTGCCATGCAAACAAGTAAAATCGTAATTGGCAGTGACACTTTTGTTTTTAATTTTCGAGCACAAAATATGAAAAGAGTTTATAAAATATTTTTTAAATATAGCACAAAAAATATTAACAATATAAAACAATTTTTTTTAATATTTTTTATTAAAGATTTTAATGATGTATTAATAAAAAATATTAAAAAATTTATATATACATTAAAAAATTAAATTATTAAACAATTTTTAAACAAATAAAGTAAAATAATATTTAATAAATACAAATAAATTAATTCTGAAGTAAAATAAAATAATTTGTAAACATGTTAAAATAATTTTATTATATAAAAATTGTAATGAAATAATTTTAAAAAAATATATATTAACTCAAAATTGATATTAGATATTTTTTTATTAATAAAATAATTTTTAATCAATTTTTTAATTTAAATTCCATAAAATATTTAATAAATAATATAAGAATTATATATTTGTATTTTAAATTACGTATTATATTTTATTTTTTGAAAAATATGTAATTTTTAACCATTTTCCTATACATTTAGTATTAAGACTTTTACATCTTTTAAAAATTCAATATATAATACAAATAAAATACAATTAAAATATGTATAAAGCCTTCACAAAATTTATTGTATTCAAACATATTTATTCAAATCGAAATAAATTAGTTTTACTTTAATTTTTATTTTAATTATTGATTTAAAATATTAACATGCAATTTCTTATTCAATTTGTCTATTTTGATCTTGTGTTTTCAAATTTTAAAAGAAAATGATAACATGGTTAAACATATATGCATGTGTGTGTATTTAAAAATGCATACTTAAAGGATAAGAAGACAACTTCATTTAGAAGCTATCATTTAAGTAAAATAAAAGTTCATTCTTTATTTAAAAGTGATTAAACAATATATTGTTATAAAATAAAATAGTGATATATATATATATGGAATCGAATTTATCAAATATCATTGTTGAATTCAAATAACATTTGTAAAGAAAATAAAACTTTTAATAATATTATAAAGAAGATATTATTGAGTAGAGTGGTCTGCATTTGAATTGAAGGCTAAGATTTTTGAATGCAGTAGTGGGCAGCTAATTAATGGTAATAATGAAGTGAAACAACCCTTAATGGAGGAAACAGGTAAGGAAGGACATGTTACCATTTTGGTAAAATTGAATTCTTGCAAGGAATCGAGGAGAAGATTGACTGAAGTGACGAGGATTGAGGAAAAAAAGAAGGAAAGAGAATCAACCCAAATGAGAAGGAGGAAAAAGCCCATATATCAGACATAAATCAATGGCTTAGTGTATGCTTGATTTCCTAGTATAGTCTATTCACAAACTTGCATTTCCTTTCATATTGTTGATTCCATTCGAAATGGTGTTAAAGCATTAGATGTTTGTTTATATGCAAGCATATTTCACTTCAATGCTAGGAAGTCATAGTATGAAATTCATCTTATTCTCTGTCTTGTTGCAAGGGCCTTATTAGCCATCCTTGTATGCACAAGATCCATGCATACTCTCCCTATCGACATGTTAGTTGATCATGTTTATGCACTGTATGTTATATGTAATCTCCCCTCTATTCATTTTATCTCTTGCATGCATTTTTCATTAGCCATTTTCATTGCTATTCGGTTGAAACTGATAGCCAGAGTATTATTTGATTGGTAACAATTTTAAAATTGTTTACTATTTCCCTTGTTAGAGTAATTAAGTTTTCACTTAGGGTAGATTACTCTGATTAGTTTCTCCTAGGTGGTTTTTCCCATGTGTGTAGATTTCCCACCCGACACTTTTTTCACAGCTTTAAAAGCTTGTACCATATGTAAATTTAATCATCTCATATTTTTCCCTTTTCTCTGGTGAAATAACCTACATTGATTCTCTCGTATTTTGTGGAGGATGTATCTATAGATGATTTTCTAGGTTATTTTCTCTAACATGATATCAAAGCCACCCCATCTCCAACTCCATCCTTGAGAGTTTTCACTTGAGATTGTTGAGATCATTTTTCCATTTTTTTTGGCATTTGAAATTTCTTTAAATTTCAAAGTTGCCTATCAATATTTGCTTGCATCTGGAAGCTTGCCATTTTCTCTAGAGGCATTTGCAAAATATGTGATTTGCATTTCTTGGAAGCATGAGTTTTTTTCTTGAAGGCTCGATGTGTGGCTTGAAGGAATTTTACATTCTTCGTGTGGGCATTGACTAAGGTGTTTTTTCATTTCTATTGGTGTGATTCTATTAAAATGGTTTCATATTGGCTGGTGAATCATAAGAAGCCCGTTTCATTGAGAAATGCACAATTTCTACTTGGAGGCATTTGAAAAAGGTGTTATTTTTAGTTTATGAGAGGATGCAAATATCTTTCTTTAGGCTGCATATGTTGAGAAGCTCTAACAAGCGGTATTGGTTTTGGAGTTGTCTAAACCAAACAGTATATTGACTAGCAATTGGGCTTCCAAGAAACTTAAGCAAAAACAAATTGAGTACACTTGGATCGATGCCTTTGTCTCATTTTCCATTGGTTGTGTTTTAGATCCTCTGGCGGCGTGATTTTTTCACTCGAGGCTATGTTTTAGGCTCTCTTGTTTGAGATGCATGAAGGGAGGCATTTTTTTTGGTTTGATTTGGCAATTGCAATTTTGTGTGGCACATTTCTTTATGAATCCAAAGGTAGGCATTTGTAGCATGCTTTTTTGAGCGAAGGCTTCTAGTTTGGTTTCCATACATTTTAATCAGACTTTATACATTTATAAAGTTTGCAAATAAATATTTAGGGCTTTGTTGTGCAGCCAATTGGTGTGGGCCCCAGTTCTGAAGTGGTTTGAAGGTTTTTGGGGACTTTAATCCTACATTGAGCCTAAAGATGTGTTGATTGGTCTTCATATATCCCATTCTTGCTTTGTCAATGTAATGTGCTTGTGAAGGCTTGAACTTTGGAGGTAATGTATAGTCTTCTATTTGTGAAGGCTTAGTGACTTGGTGGTGTTTTCACCAAATGTTTTGCCTCTTTTCAAGGACGTGGTCACATGGGCAACCATGAATTGATCCCTCAAGTGCTTGGTCGTGCTTCTATAGGCATTTTTTATTTGTGCATATCTTTTGCAAATGGAGGCCGATTTTAGCAAACCACATATCAACAAAAAAGTATTTTCATCACCTTTGTAGTGGTTGAGGAATTTCTCTCATATTTTGTTGTTTGGTGGTGTTTTTAATCCATTGATGTTCAATACTAGTGTTGTTGTGCTCTTTGAAGTTGCTTGATTTTCAACCTTTTTTTTACATTATTGCTTCCTGAAGTAGTTTGGGAAGGCTTCATTTGTAGTATTTGGGAGTTTCTAATTGTTGTTGAAAGTTACTCTCTTTGTATTTTTTGGATATTTGTTATAATTATGGGGTTTTCATTGCATCCTGTTGTGATTATGTTGGAAAGGGGAAGCTATAAACAATGGAGAGATGGTATCATAAAACATCTCAGATGGCTTCATTTGTTGCCACATTTGTATAATCTAGTTCCCCTTCCTAGTACTGATAGTAAGAAAGTTGCATGGAACTGCAAAAGGGATCACATCTTAGGAGTTATTGCCATGCATACTGATTAGGCCACTTTGGATGCTATTGATCATTTTGAGTGTCCTCATAGTCTTTAGACTAAAATTTGGGAAATACATGGAGATCCCGATACTCAACCATTCCCAGATGATCCTATTTTAGATTGTCTTGTACCTCTTCATTTTTCAGACAGGATACCCTATGATCATGCCACTATGCAGGAGTTTGAAGTGTTGGAATACTTTGAATCTTTAGATGAGGATGATGAGGGTTCTTCATATGCTCCTTCTCCATTAGAGATAGTTGATGTACCTTCACCTTTAGTGATTTATTGTGTAGGGTCATTGATTGAGACTCCTATCATTCATGTTCTATAGGCCCATTCATTTTGTGTTGATGATTCATTGAGCACGTCCAGTGATTCATCTCATTGTCTTCTTGATTGGGATTCTTATTTGTCGGAAATTGGTTCCTTGTTCAAGGAATCTCACATTTTTTATTTAAAGACACATTTGAGGGTGTATCCCTCCTATTTGATGATAGTTGTGGTACAACTGTTGTCACATCATCTCAGTCTTTGGATATTTTTTAGCATCAATTTCTAGTGGTACCTTGTTTGTCACCTTCTGTTGTGATTGGCCATGTTCTTGATTGGTTCGTGGCATCATCTTCCAAGGTCTTGGTGACACATGAGTAGATTTCAGAGACAACATCATACATTTACATGCTTCCTTCTTTCAATTCGAAATGGGAAGCATACCTACAATTGTATTTGGTTTTGTTTCTTTTGAAAGGGAGACAAGTTGTTTGTTGACAAGTTGGATCATGTTTTGTCTTCAGGCACTTACCATTTTTGCAGGTGACTACACATTGTGGGAGGGATATATAGTATCTCTCTCTTTCCTCTTATTGGGGGTCATTAATTTTTTATATATGATGTATGCAGTTCTTGGGGGGTGTGATTGAGTCCTCTATCCATGCATCATTTTTCTTTTCTTTTCTCTCTTTTGGAGAGGGTTTTTTTCCCATGGGGTTTTTCTTCTTTTCTCCAGTTGCGAGAGATTTCTTTTTTGCATTGTAAATGGCTACCTAACATGGTTGTGTAGTCGAGACCCATATTGCTTCTTTTTTTGCATCTTCAATCTCCCTAAGTTTGCACTTAAAGGGGGTGTTAGTGTAATTAAGTTTGCACTTAGGGTAGATTAATTTGATTAGTTTCTCCTAGGTGGGTTTTCCCATGTGGTAGTTTTCCCACCTGACACTTTTTTCATAGCTTTAAAAGCCTATACCATGTAAATTTAATCATCTCATATTTTTCCCTTTTCTCTGGTGAAATAGTCTACATCACTTCTCTCGTATTTGTGGAGGATGTATAGATGCAAATGATTTTCTGAGTTACTTGCTCTAACATCCCTCTAAGGGAAGCAACAACTTTCTCAACTATTATCCTCCAAATTTTTGTTGTTCTCTATGTTAACAAGACCGAATAGGTATACCACAACATATGGGTGTGTAGGTCTTAGAATTTGTTCATTCAATGATGGATAGTTGTTGTTCTTTAACCATGTCACATTTGTTCACAATGAACAATGACATAACGATTTTATCATTCCACTTTTACTTATGTTGGCACAATCACTAAGATCATGTATAAAAATATGCCATTAGAACAAAGATTTAATTGTTCTTTAGAATGATTACCATCATCGTTGATCCCAAGTGATGCTTGTAATGTTAGTGTTCACCAGTCTTTCTTGCATGCACATTATTGTTCCCTGAAACAATACTTAAATTGTTCCTTAGAACGATTACCATGAGTGAGCCATACCAACATTGTCGTCGAGCAATGAATGTCGATGATTAGCATTCACAAAGGTTTCATTTATAATTACTATTAAGAATAAAAAAGTAGTCGTTCGATTGTTAGTCATTCCTTAGAACGAAAACAACATGAATATATTTTATAACTATCAGTAATATGAACATGGGTTTCTTCATAACCTAAACAATAATAAAATTGTTCTAGCTTTATATGTGTATTATTATTTTTAAATGACAAGCATGTTATTTGATTCCTTTTACTTTGCAAAAAATGATACCAGTATCATTTAACTTTATATATATATATATAGAGAGAGAGAGAGAGAGAGAATGATAGTACCCTTGGTTGAATACATGTAACACTGGTTGTATATGAGACACATTGACACAGTAAAATGCAAAATTCTATAAGCATCATGATTATGATACAAACAATGTACCAACATGAAGTAATTATTTTAAACAAAACTCTTCTACTTTCTTTGAAAAAAGGAAAATTTACACTTTGTTTAATTGTCAATTGATATGACAGTCTAAAGCAATAATTTGAATGAAAGCAATATGTTGTCATGGTTATTTATTTCAGAATGTATGCACAAATATATTATCTAAATTTGGCACATATGTGTATGCACATACACCTTCTTCTATGTACATACACATATTTGTGACATAGCTTTTTTTGTTACTTATTTTACTCATTTTCTTCTATAATGTATATTGATTTATGCTAAATATGAAGTGGTAGAAGACATTGAATGTAATCATGTGACAATTTAATGTATGAACTGAATAGATAATCAAATGAGTAGAACCACTTGATTTATCCTCCTGAATTTCTCAAGTTGTTGAATAAAGTAGACTGAATTACTTTTTCGTTGATATGTGTTAGAGAATAATCTCATTGTTAAGTAGAATAGCAACACCTAAGTAGACTAGAGCACCTCAAGGTAGATGTTGCTAGAGGGTAGATAGTTGCTAAGGAATATACTAATGTTGATGAAAGTTACCTTCTGGGATGGGTGTCGAAATGGAGTTACAAAGGGTATAGGTTTTGCTTTATCCAAAACCTATCTTGTTTTGTTGCAATATTTTTTTATGCTTGGCCAAGTAGTTAGCCCATTATGTATGTATAGACTTATATGTGATGACACTCTTTGCCATTCCTAGCATAGATCTTACATTTTTCTAACCACAGATAGAGATGCATGTTGATGATAGGCATGCACTAGATTCCACCTTGTAGATTGTTCTCTTGCTAAAATTTTTGTGTAGGGTCTGGTATTGTTCGAGTAGGAAGGATTTTGAGGAAGTGTAAGCTTTTTGGTTGGGGCGGTAAAGCACCTGAGACATGTTCTCATCCACCAATGGAGGCGAGCATCAAAAGGAAACCTTGGGAGTTTTCAAATAATCAAAGGATTATGATGTAACCTTGATGCAATTTGTATTTTGTATTGAATTTGTGGCCAAGTGAGCCAAGTCAAATTTGGTATTTTAATTGAAATTTGGAAATGAATATATATTGACTCGTGTTTTAATTAAACATGTGTTGTTATGATAGAAAATAACTATTTAAGTTATGTCTTTTTAAAATTCAATATTCATAATGTCATTTGCAATTAATATTTAAGTATTAATTAGAATGTGTTATTACATTTGATATCAGACTTAGGGTTCAACTCTAGGCCTTTTGAGTCCACAATGACCATGACTAGGGGATAGCTAACCGTTTGACCAAACCTGGATTGAATGCAGGTATGTGAAGGTCTAAGTTAGGAAGAAAGAAAGGGAAGACTGGTAGGACCTCAAACAAGAAAGCTGTATCTGAAGAGAACACCAAAACTAAGGTTCAATTTGAGATTCCCAATTCAATGAGACTTTGTCTCAAGCACTCACTCAACTTTTAAGCTAGAGAGGGGAAAGAAGATTAAAGATTTGAAGTGAACTCCTAAAGTGAAGAACCTTTTTGCAATTAGAGATTGGTCTCTAGGGTGTGGACCAAATGCACCCTTACTAACCAAGGAGGAAAAGGAGATCCTATGTGCTCAACCCTCCTCTTCTAAGAAATTTAATGTAAATTTTGATGAGGACCCAGAGGAGTGTCCTCCCTTTGAGAATGAGAAAACTAGCCAGTGTAAACAAGAAGCTTTTGTAAATAAGATGTGACCCATACTTCATATAAATAAAGCAAGATGTTTTTTTGTAAATAAGAAGAAGCTTATTTGAATGTGTGTCCTTATTTAGAACCTTGACTCAAAGAGTCGGTTACATGCTTGAATAGGGTCACAAATTTGTGGTACTTTGCAAAGGATTTGGTAAGCAGTCATGTTTTGGGAATTGTGAGTTTCCATGATGTAAGACATTGTGAAAATAGTCTATTATTGTCAAAATTAAAGAATTTTTGTATTACTGACAAGTTATTATATGTTTGAATCCATTGCCCAATTGATAAAACACTAGTATATTTGTTAGAGATATTTATAATTGAAATATGATGATGGTTTACCCGATCAAGGATTTAAAATCAGAACACAATTCATTAAGAATTTGTTAATCACGAGGAATGTACTAGAAATAATTCCTTGTTCCTAGTGAATAAATGATTATTTTCTCAAAGATCAGCCAATCTTTTAACTTGGATTATGTTTATTTACCCTTCATAGGAACCAATCTGTGTATTGATGTGTCCTTTGATAAATAGATCAAAATGAACGCAATTAGGAACACCCTCGTAGGTCCCACAAAGCTTGAAATGAAGGAGTAGAGTCCTTAAAGCCCTTTACTCATTAAGTCGGCCTTTCATATTAGGGATTCTTGATTATAGGAGTTGGCTACTCTTTAGAGAGTTCTAAGGGTGTACTAGAAAAAACACCAACAAAATGGTGACTCTATTAGGGATAATTCTCACTCTTCAGATGCAAATCTTTATATCACAGAGTCAAATGGTGAGGTAAATTTGAACATCTTGTTCAAATATTAATAAATTCTTGAATCTAGTAGAAGATTTGATTGTAGCAAAGTTAAAAGGATTTGAAAGTGACTCCGTTGTGGAAGCCAACCTAGAACATGTTCTATTTTTGAAGAAACTTCATCTGATTTGAAGTTTAATCCTCCATGATAGAATGTGGTGACTCTAACTAAAGAACTTGATAAAGCATACATCAAATCTCCAGATCTATAGATTTAAAGACAAAGGATAGGAAATTGTTGCAAAATTCCAAGTATTCTCATAGAATTGAAGAAAATTTGATCATGTTAAGAGCACATTATGTTAAATTTTCTATGCTCGAGATGTAAATGATACCCTCTTAAGTGAATTAGCACTAGATCAGGGAATAATGATGGTAATTTAGCATGCATTTCAAATGTGAATTGAAATTGGTCCACTATCACAAATAAGCATGCTATATTGTAAGATCTTAAGCAAAATTCATAGGAAATGTTCATTATAAAGGCTTACGGTCGTAATTTCTAAAAAGAACTTGTTGCATTGTATAATTGCAAATCAAAGTTTATAATCCTCTTTCAAGGAATGAGAATTTATAGTCAAGTTGCACCTTCTAGTGTAGACATGAATGTAACCATGCATCATGGACAACCTTTATTGGGTCAAAGAAATTTCAGTACTGAGAGATATAGATCCATTTGTTTTGATAATATTTGTGGTTATCCCAATGTTCTACTACCTAAGATCAAGGATAAGATACCAAAGTTCAAGGGTGCAAAAGTTGAATCACCAAGCAAGCATTGTTGGTGTAATTAATTATTTAATTACACTTTAGCACAAGTTTACTTTGGCATTTTTTTATTTCCTAGGTTAATTATTATCCTTATCTAGTTGAGCTATCTTTTTTTCTCAAGATAAGATTAGGGTTGTGCATGTCTTACTTTTTTGCATGATTACCTTTTTGAAGGCTTTTGTATTATTTGTAAAACAATTACTTTCAATAATCATTATTCTAGTTTTTTGCTTGCACATATTTGCTCTGAGGGTTTACAAACATCTCTTCTTTTTGTTATGAATATTTGTTGCATGTGATAGGTAATTGCTTGTAGGTGATTCTTGGGGACTGTGAAGTTGGTTTTCCAACTTCTACATGGTATCAAAGCTCCAGACCTATGGCTTCTTGTTCGTGTTTTGAAGATATTCTCTCACAGTGTTTTCTTTTGTGTTGAAGGGTTTCAAGCTAGGCTAATTTTTTGGTAGATCTAGGGGTAGCCTAATTTTCTGTTCATTTTTTGGCCAATCAGACGTTGCCATCGCATTCAGAGTGCCCAAAAACCCTAGAAACACCTTTCATTTCATCAATTTTGGTGAAAGTTGAAAAAAAGGCAAAAAAAATTTAGCCCCAAAGCTGTATGGCCCTAGGGCACACCATTTAAGGCAATTTTTTTCAAAAAAATTAAAAAAATAAAAAAATCAAAGGTTTTTTGAAAAAAATTTGTGCCATCCGTTATAAAGGCAAGCACCACTGATGCTTAGCTTGGTGGCCACCCTCGAGCCACCCACCCACCACTCCATCACCACCACCACTAGTGGCTTCAACTCCAGCATCACCCACAGCTCCATTGGAATTTCAGCCCCCTGCGGGCCCTAACCGACAAGCCCAAGTCATCTAGGTGACCACGGGTCGCACTAGCCTATCAGCCCCCATGGGATTTTTTTCCTAAGCCAACGGTCTTATTAGGAACCAAGAGTTGTGCTTCAAACCTCGGTGGATTTTTTTTGCAGCCTTCTAGCACTTGGTCATATTGCAAAACCGAGGACCAACACAAAAGGAGCTTAACTTTTGCACTTGGTTAGTGTTGGAGGTCCTCTTTTCAGAGCTTTTTTTCATTTTGGCATAACTTTTGTAAATAGAGGCCATTTTTCGAAAATGAGATACCGTCAGAAATCTAGTTCGATGAACTTCGCAGTGGTGGTGGTTTGATTTTTTTATTTTTTAGTTTTGATGCTTTTTTCACCTATCAAAGCTAGAAGTTGTTGTTTTCACTTCGAGAGGTGTAACTTTTGCATCCTGGCTTTGTTTTGTAAAAACAAATAGGTGTTGGAAAGTTGGTTTAGTGCTCTACACAGATCTCAAACCTATTTTTTCAGATTTTTTTACCAGGTATCTGATATTCTTGTTTGATCTCAGCCTTTACCTTTTTAGTCACTTTCTTGGGAGGCATGCATTCAGGGTATTTTTTTGAGATCAACGAGCATTGTTTTTTTTATTTGAGAGTATATATTGTTTTTTTCTGTCATGGATACACATAATATTGCACCCCTTACTCCATTCAACTATTTTGATTGGAAAATACAAATGGAGATTCATTTGAAACACAAAGGGTTGTACAGGGTAACCATGGGTACATAAATTGAACCTACAGGTGCTACTGAAAAGAGAAAATGGTTTAATAGATGTGATGAAGCTTATGGTACTTTATGTCTATCTCTTTCCTCTGACCTTCTTTTTCATATTGAGTCTTTCACTACATCAAATGAGATATGGACTACTTTGGAGTCTTTGTTTGGGAAGCAAGATACTATGAGAGGGTTTCAGTTAGAGAATGAGCTTATTGGCTTAAATCCTAGGGATTTTGACAACATCTAGGAGTTTTTCACCAAACTCAAGTCTCTTAAATTGCAGTTGTCATAGTGTGTTATTCAGAAGGAAGACTCTCAGTTGATATTGTGCATTCTTTCTAAGCTTGGACCAAATTATTCAATTTTTATATCTACCTTTTATGCCACTAGGGATGCACTTGGTACGAGATTCACTATGCCATCTCTTGATGACTTTGCTTCATCTCTCACTCAAGAAAAAGCTAAGTTAGCTATCATGGGCACGGTGAAACCTTCTTTATCACAGGCACTTATTGCATCACAAGATCCCATAGATTGAAAGGATTCTATAGGAAAAGGAAAGAAACATAAACAAAAGGATTCCAAACCTCATGAGAAGCAAAAGGATTCCTCAGATTCATCCTCCTCTTCTAAGGGGAAACCATCTCGAAAGGAGAAGGGTCCATGTGCATATTGCAAGAGAGAAGGACATGCAGAACATAATTGCTACAAGAAGGACATTGATGAGATGAAGCATATTCTTCAAAAACATTAAATTGATTTTGCTTCTAGGATGTCTGTATCATCTTCTTCTCCTCATTCTTCTTCTTCATAGCAGCATGATAGGGGCACAATTGGTTTACATACTTCATCAGATATGAAGGGACATGTTCTTTGTGCTTCTTCAGGTATTGGATCAGGGAGATCACTTCTAGATTCAGGAGCATCTCATCATATGGAATCTTCACATTCTATGCTCACTTCCTTTGAGCCTTGCACTATGTCTCCCATTTTGATGGGAAACAACACTTACATGAGTGTTACAAGGAAGGGGTCTATTAGTTTTGGGGACCACTCCTTTCAGGATGTCTTGTGTGTCCCTCACTTGACAAACAACCTTCTTTCCATCTATTAGATCACACATGGAGGCACTGGGAGATCTGTTGATTTCACACCTAATTTGGTTATCATCAGAGACTTGGAGAGTAGAGCAGTTTTTGCTACTAGGATAGTGGATCACTCATCTCAGTTGGATTTTTCTACTGATGGTGCTTATGTTCCTACAGTTGTTCCTCACACTTCTAGTGTGCATCATCATTCAGAGGAGAGATTTGGCTTCTTGAACATTGGTGTTCTCACTTCAGACCCTATTCTCGAGCTTTCCATTCCATCTCCTCCCCTCCTGTTGCTATTGTTGTGGCTACCAATGTGGCATCTTCTATTTCAATGTAGCAAGATCTAGTTGATCATCCATCTCTGGAGGTTTCTATTCAGTCTTCACCTACTTTGACTTCTTCATTTGTTGAGGTCACACCTGCTTCTGTGGAGACATCTTGGGCTACACCTACTTCACCTTTAGAGATTGCATTCATTTGGCCTCTTCCCTCTCACTTCTTTTAGGAGATTTGGTTTCTTCAGCCTTATTGGAGCTACTTCATTTTGGGGGGGCTATGTGGCCTCTTTCTTCCTCTCTTATGGGGGGGTTCTTTCATGTATCTTTGAGATGGATGGTGTACTTGGGGGGTCTTATGGAGTCCTCCATCTTTCATCACTTAGCTTATTGCATTCTATTTTGGGGAGGAGTTTTGTTCCCATGTGGTTTTCTCCTTTACCCCATTTGATTTAGTTTGCATTGCATTTGTAAATGAGTACCTGATCAGGCCTTGTTGTCGAGACTCATCTCTTGCATAATAATTTTCTTCTCTCTAAGTTGCACTTATGGGGGGTGTTTGTGTAATTAATTATTTAATTACACTTTAGCATAAGTTTACTTAGGCATATTTTATTTCCTAGGTTAATTATTATCCTTATCTAGTTGAGTTGTCTTTTTGCTCAAGATAAGATTAGGGTTGTGCATGTCTTTCCTTTTTGCATAATTTCCTTTTTGAAGGCTTTTGTATTATTTGTAAAACAATTACTTTCAATAATCATTATTCTGGTTTTTTGCTTGCACATATTTTCTTTGAGAGTTTACAAAACATCTCTTCTTTTTGTTCTGAATATTTGTTGCATGTGATAGGTGATTGCTTGCAGGTGATTCTTGGGGACTGTGAAGTTTGTTTTTCAACTTCTACATGGGGGGCCTATGTGGCCTCTTTCTTCCTCTCTTATGGGGGGGTTCTTTCATGTACCTTTGTGATGGATGGTGTACTTGGGGGGTCTTATGGAGTCCTCCATAAGAAGCATTTGCTAGAGTTTGTTGATATGATGAGAGATTATGAATTGGACTTTGAAGATGTTATGAACTTATTTGTTTAGTCCTTAAGAGGAGATGCAAGAGACTGGTTCTCTTATTTTCCAGCTTCCTCCATACACTCATGGAGGAGTTTAAAGTATTGTTCATGGAACAGTTTGGAGAAAGGATTGACCCAATCCTAATTAGACAAAAATTCATGAGCATGGAGAAGGAAAAGGATGAGCTGGTCCCTTCTTTCAACCTTAGATTCTCAAAGGTAATCAGAGAGATCCCTGCAAGTATAAGAGAAAATGATGTTGAATGTTTGGTGGTGCACTTGGGTGCATTTGATAAAAAGATGAGCTACCTCTTGTGAGACAAAGATCCTAATACATTGCATCAAGCATACAAAATGGCCATAGACATTGAAAACAATCTAAAGTATTCAATGATGAAGGGATATGCAACCACTAATGTTGGTAATCTTAATACCTTTCATGCCAATGCAATTGGTGGATCAATAAGTAGAAGTTTGAGCCAAGATGACAAGGATCCTATTATTCCAATTTCTCCATCACAATGCAATGTGAGAATCATTATAAGACTCAAGAGAAAATCTTATAGGATCAAGGTAAAGTTGATCAGATATTCTCAGCCAAGAGCTTACATGAAATGAAAAGGTACCAAGGGGAATCACCCTATAATTTGTTCTCTATATTTGTGGACACCTTATTAGGGATACCTAAAGATCTCAAACTAGAAGACTCCATATGTATTGATTTGTTTTGTGACATGTATCAATCAGGATTGAGAACTTTACCAAAGGAATTGAAGCCTCACAACTTGAGCCAAGTAGTTGATTAGATAAGGGTTGTAGAGGAGGCTAAGGATGAATATACACAACAAGTATTACCTTAGAGTGTTACCAGTGGTTGCCATGATGAGGAAAATCAAAGGTTAGTGCTATCAAATCAAGGGGATGTATCAGAATGTGAACATCTAGTTGATGAGTGTTGTCATTTACAAGCACCATACATACAAATCCGTATGGAAATGATGAGGATGAAGATACAAAATATGAGGATAAGGAAATGGTGCATGATTTTCATCCTTGGGATGTCCTAGATTGTGAGCAAGCACAAGGGATGCAAAGGGAAGCCCCAAAATTTTATTTAATTAGGGATAATGATGCACAAATCAGTGACCAAGGTGATGAAATTGAACTTGGTCGGTCCTCTATTGATTATAATTCTTCTTATGAAATTGAAGTGGATTCTCTTGCTTTGAGAAGAGGACATATCGATAGCCTTGGAAGAGTGCATTTGCTTGGTAGTGAAAAATTCTCTTCATGTGAAGAATTTTCATAATGTGGATCAATAGTTTTGAATACAAATGATGAAGAGGATGTTGAAAATATTTCTTTTCTCTTCAAGTGATTATACTGATTTTGAATGCACTAATGATCTTAGAGATTGGGACCCTCATATTGAAAAGGTAGGGGCATATGTGACAACCATGAAGGTGTGGCATAATCCCTTATTTGATGAACCCTCATTAGTAGGTGAGGTCATAAATGGTGACCCTTACTGGTGTAGGAACAATCCACTCTTTGTGGAAAATATTGATGAGTTTTTGGCAAGTACCACTGGTGAATATGTTGGAGATGTTATAAATAAGGACCAGACTGGCATTGAGGTTTGTGACTTTTCCTTTGAAGATGGTAACCTTCATTCAACAACTCCCTAGTTACATGAAAGATGTAGTGGCACAAGTGTTGGTTAATTAGCTTTCCCACATGTGAATCAACAAATTGTATCTGATGAGCACCAAGAGTGCAGTTCAAGTTTGTTGATAATTGAATGTGATAGTTGTTCACAGGGTGAAGAATTTGAAGATAATAATGACATTGCCTATGGTAACAGTCCTAAATATAGCACTAGTACTGAGAGAGAGGTGGATGAAAATTCTCGTGCTCTTATCATACATGATAATAGAGATGACATATACATGCATGAAGGGAGAGGCTTATTGTTAAATAATCAAATTGTGCATTCAGATGGGTACATTAGTCCTGCAGAAGTATTGCTGCCTATTAATAAGTAGGAACAATTTGACGAGTCTTCATCTTATGTTAACATTGCAAGATTGTTTGATCCATGTGGAGAGCAACTTAGGGGTACAAATAGCATGAAATGTAATGATAATCAATGTGACTATGCACTTGAATTATTTGTAGATGCCCCATATCTTCTTGACCTTATTATATGGAATTGTTTCCATATTGTGAGGACAACACTCATATCAAGCATAATGAAGGTGTTGTTAAATATGAATTTTTTCTTTTTTGATACTTCAAAAGCTTGGCCCAGTATAAAAAAAAATGTTTATGAAGGATTTCCATTTGATGTACAAGATGGATGTGAAAGAAAAATGCATGACCAAATGGAATATGAATGTTTTACTTTCCCATTTCAATTTGATTAGTCAATACTAGATCAGATTGATGAATAGGATAGTTCCATAGCAAGTGGTGTTGATGATATCAAACATGATGATGTTGGTTGCTCATAAATGCATAACACTCATGTTGATCCACCACAAGTAGAACCAGACAAAGTCTTTGACAAAGGAAAGAACTAGTCTTGAGTTTTTGGGGGCCATGGGTCTCCAAATTGAGAATTGAAGCCAATTGTATGGAAGGGGCTTTTGAAAAGAATAATCACATTGTATAGTTTTGTGAATAATGTACATAGGTTTGATTTGGTGTGTTCTTTTCTAGTTGTGTTTGCTTGCCCTATCTTGGAAAGCTCCTGGGTTTTTGTGTTTTTGCCTTGGTCTACTTCAACTTGAGATCTAGATTCTCACTATACCCACTAGGGGTATACGTCCCTGAGCATGAGCCACTGATGTAGCTCTTAAAATTATTGCAAAAATTTGATAAAATCATGACCTAGATCATGATTATCAAGCTCTGTGTCCAAGGATGAGCTACAGGTTTTGGTTTGTAAACCTTAACTTTATAAGCATTCTGTCCTAAAAGCCTTTAAATAGTGTTATAATTTTACAGTGACTCATTCTCCCTAGTTGTCGGTCGAGTTAGTGATAACTTAGGCCTTCGAATGCATCCATTTACTGGCCCCTTCAGCTAGGAGAGACAATCACCCCGTGCATTGTCCTACACCAAATTTTTGTAAAGTTGGGTGAAATATTTCAATTTTTAAGTGACTTAATTCATCACCCTCAAGGGTTTTATTATCATCAGCCTAGTCATGGCCCTGTCTTATAACTAACATTTAGCATGTGAAGGAATATGGGTTTTTAGATTTGGAGATTTAATCCCTACTGCCCATCGCACACGGTGTGGGAATTTATGGATAGCTGTCAAAAAGAAAATGAGGTTCACATTATTCTGATGTATGTCCTTGCCTTGGTGGGGCCTGAACTTTGTATGAGCACCTAGTGACTAATAATGGGAAATATCAACTACTATCATGCAAAAGCATAATTTAATCTAATCCATTCATCGCACACCTCACTACATTTAATTAATGCCCACTTGATAGCTTGTGAGGTACGTGAAAGGATGACACATGGAGTTTCTTGACTACCATGCAGAGTTTGGAAGAGCCCGTGGAATGAATGACATGGCTCTCAGTTATCATTTTCTCATTGGCCAGAGGATGATGAGATATGGTCTTGGGTTTTCAAACTCGATTTGGCTGCATCTTGGCCGCTCAATTTGCCATCTCATTCTGACATCAACGACCGATATTCAAAATGGGTATAACACCAAATATACAAACATTAAATAAGAAGACATCAACAATAAATTAACCATCTATTCATACTACCCATGTAAAATGACTTATAGATTCCAAAGAACAATAATTTTAAATCTTGCATAAAACGGTTTCTAAATAGTCTGTTATCAAACTAGTGACCTTGCATAAACAAACCTGAGCAGTTTATTCCAAGACCTTCAAGCAGGCCAGGAAAAAAATAATATCATGAAACATATCCATACAAGGTTCAAGCCATGTTCTTTCTTAGTAGATATTGAATAGATGTGGAGAAACTGTATAAGAGGTGCTATGCAGAAATGCAATGCGTGGACTAGACTATCTTTTTTCAAGTCAAGTCTATGATTGTTTTGCCACAAAAAAATTGGTTTTCTATTCTATTTCTTGGTTATTATATGTGGACATGATTCACATACACATATTTGGATATACATCCTAGCCATGCAATGCAAATATAAGCACTTGCAAGATAAAATTTATACTGATATATATATTTGCTAGATCTATATGATTTCTTTTATAATGTTGCACATATACAATAGACATCCAACAAAATTAGTGTGTTCTAAATTTTCTATTTCAAATTGTTCGAACGATGCTTCAACAACTCAATCCAATGCTCCTCATGGTTGTTAAACACTACCAATAGTAAATGTAAGTGCAAAACTTCTCCATTATCAATAAATAGATTCAGTGAACCACTTGTAAATATTATTTATTATTTCTAGTTTTTGATTGTGTATATTGATTTTAGCTATATACTTACTATTTTTTAATGCTTCCTTCTTGATCTTGTTTTCCTGTCCACTGGCATACCTCTCTCTTCTATTTGCAAGTGCTAGGCTAAAGCATACGTGACAATCCCAAAATCATGATGCTGGTTTTTGACAAAGTCACCATACCAAAAAAAACACCAAAACATGCCAGATCATATATGGAAACTTTGCATTTTTCCCAACTTTGATATTTTTCAATGTATAATGCAACTCCACAATTTCCAGTGGATGTTTCATGTTGCTTTTGCTTGAGGGTTTGGTTAGAGTCCCCGAGGCTCCATGATGCTAATATGGTAGGGTAGATAACGAGCATGGGTTTTTTGTTTTGGATTTTCATGCCATATATCTTTTCTTACATAGATACATGTGTACAAAACATGCTTTATAACATGTTTCTTATGCCATACCAAGTGGTAGGAATGCACTTGAGACTTTCGTCGTCTCGCCTTGAAACAACACACATCTGTTATTCATTTATTTTGACTCTTCAATTGCACTATGAAGTCATTCATTAAAAGTAATTCATTAAAAATTGATATTTTTATTCTCAATTTCCTTGTAATTCACTACTTTTCAATATTTTATACTTCTCTCCATTTTATTTTACTACAATTAAGCCAAAAAAAACATGCACACTAAAAATTTAATTTCCAAAACCACTTCCATAAGTCAATTTTCATATTGATTTCTATTGACTTGTCAACACACTTTATGTTTCTCCAACCAAACAAACATTTATAACTATTATTGATTGTTAAGATTTTACATTCCATTCCAAAAAAACATTTTGCCCTCCCTACCATTCAGATAACCTCTCGTGGAAGACCCCTATCAGCTAATTGTTGCATGCTTGTGCATGTGACTACTAGTATAATATGATATTAAATATATGATACTATATATTTAAATATTAATAACATATATTATATTATTATTAGCTGATAGGCTATTTTGTTTCAAGTTTCTGCTGGGATTTTCGTCAACCCAGTCGTGAATTGGATTTTTCGTTGACAGGGGTCTACTGGTCGGTGAGGAGGCCACCATTTTTTTTGTGTAGTGACATGGGCGTTTCTAATTCCATGGGTTGGTGGTGGTCAAGAATGGTGTATTGGATACGGGGAATGTGAATGGCAAGAATTTTTTGGCACAAGGCCCAATGTTCCCTATCGTTGCATGATGGTGGGGGATGAAGTAAATGTAATATTGAATGCTGGCATGTGGGAGAGTATACTTTGATGAAGTTGTATTATTAGAAGAGCCATTGTGGTGTTGGTTTGATAGGAGGCTATTGTTAAATTCGTCGTATTCGGCTCCATTTTTTAGTAGGTTCGAGGGTTTTAAAACTATTGAGTTGCAGAATTAGTAAGTCATTTTACATGGGTTTTTCACATAAATGAATTTATTGTGTATGTATTTCCTTCTTTGCTTATTGTTCATTTTGATAGAAAGTATCAAGGTTTGAACACTAATGCGTTGTGTAATGTGCGATGAAGTATATTGATTAAGTTGCATTGTCGAAAGAGCCATTGTGGTGTTGGGTTGACAATGGACTATTGTAAGATCCATCGCCTGTGGTTCCCTAGTTTGTTTCATAGGGGAAAACTGTAAAATCGTTGAGTTTCACTACTTTCTATGCTAGATTGGAGAGTTTTAAAGTTGTCGTTCTCTACAATCTATAAGTCATTTTACATGGGTGTTTTGTATAGATTGTTTTTGTTGTCTGGATTTTGTAAGTCATTCTACATGGATGTCTGTCGTTATCATTTTTTGTGGGTGGAGAAATTGCAATTGAATCTTTTTTTGTTTCATCAAGAAATATGGTTAGGGTTTGTAATTTTTTCATTGCTCATTTATTGTTTGTAGTTATCTCCGTGGATTTTTGGGCTTATACTTGTTACCATAGGAGTAATAGTAGTTAAATGTAGGTTCTTCTGTTAAAATGGTTAGGGTTGGTAATTTTATTGCCCAATTGCAGATTAAGATAGGAGTGATTGTATATATATGGATATACAGAGGGCTTCTTTTTTTGAAGTTTTCAATGGGATTTTCGTCAGGCAAGCCTTGAATAGTATTTGTTGTGTAATAGGTGTGTTACAATTTCTCTGTTTCTCTATAATATTGAATTCCAGTGAATGTAGCTTGGATTTTGTGTGTAATGTGTGAGGAAAGTATATTGATTAAGTTACATTGTTCGAAAGAGCCATTGTGCTATTGGTTTCATGGTGGACTATTGTAAAAATGAAATTGTTGGCCTTTGCTCCATTTTATGGTAGATTGGAGGGTTTTAAAACTGTGGTGCTGTGCAATCTATAGGTCGTTTTACTTGGGTGTTTTGTATAAATGGTTTATTTAATGTTTATATTAAAACTCTTTTTCTCCAGAATTTGTAAGTCATTTTCCATGGATGTCTGTCATTATGGTTTTGTATGGATGGATAAATTGCAAATATATAGATATGTAGAGTGTTTTTTATTTTTTTGAAGTTTCTGACAGGATTTTCGTTAGCCGAGCCATCAACATGATTTTTTTATGTTTAACCTCAAAGACAAAAACATATAACAAGAAGATATTAACAATAAATTAATCATCAATGCAAAACACCCATGTAGAAAAGAGTATAACCCAAAAAACTTGATTGAAAACTTGAGCTGCATCAACTCACACTAAATTTTATAGGGAAATAGAGAAATTCCAAAAGAGGTATAATTAGAATAACACTATTGTAGGTTGGAGCCTCGTTTAAGTGTGTATATGTATATGTATACATACATATATATATTTATATATATATATATATATATGTGTGTGTGTTTGTGTGTGTGTGTGTATATATATTATGTATATATATACATATACATATGTGCATATATATGTATATAAATATATATATATACACACACACATGTATACAAATGTGTATATACATATATTTTCTCATGGGTTTTGCAGCACACCAGTGTTAAAACCCTTGAACCTGCTACCAAAAGGAATAATAAGCAGAGCCGACAAATCCAACTTATGAATAGCATGATGTATTGTATGTATGTATATATACATGTGTATAGATATGTATATATGCATAAATATATGTATGCATATTTTACTAATAGCTCTGTTACAATTCCCCCATTTCTGTATAATACGGAATGGCATATAATGCAACTTTTTTTATACAAAGACATAGCAAGAAGAAATTAACAATAAATTAATTATTTATGCAAAACACCCATGTATAAAAGAGTATAACCCCACAAGCTTCATTGAAAATGAAAACCAAACCATGTGTATGGCAGCAAAGATGCACAAAGTATATATATGTATGTATGTATGTATGCATATATACATATATATATATATAGACATATATGCATACATACATACATATATATATGTGTGTGTGTGTATGTATGTATGCATATATATATATATATGTATGTATATATATATGTATGTATATATATATGTATATATATATATATGTATGTATGTATGTATGTATGTATATATATATTCCAATGGTTTCATACAGCCCTAAAACCTACACACAAACAGCTACAATTCCTCCTATGGTAATGGCTGCAATGACAAAGATATACACAGATGATGAAAAGGCTCTTTCAATATGCAGTGTTCTATATGCACAACTAGGTGAGGTATTCTTATTCTTCTATGGGATTACTATTTTTTTATTCTTTGTATGAGAAGAGTTTATAAGATCTATAAAACTAACTACTTTGAACATAATCTTAATGATTTTGTTTGGTTTGATATAGATTATATATGTGGTTCTATTTGTAGAAATTAGTAGAATTATGTTCTCCAAAAAGCCCACAAGCTTCATTGAAAATTTGAGCTACATCACCACAAATAGACAAATTGTAAAAGACCTCCTAGAATAATACTATACAACCACCAAAGTAATTTTATCTCCAATATGTTAATACTTTCATACAATGCTAAACCCTACACACAGATAACTAGAATTTCTCCCATGGTAATGGTTGCAACGCCAAAGATACACATAGACAACCAAAAGAATAGACCAACAACATACAAATAACCAACCTTGACCATATTTTTTGATGGAAGAAGGAAGATGTAAGTGCAATTTCTACATCCATACAAAATGATAATCTCTTTCAAATCTGCAAAAATGGGTATACACACAGACAACCAAAATGATAGACCAACATTTAACCACAATTTCTCTTAAGGTAACAGGTATATATATGTTATACATATATATACACATATACATACATATATACATGAATATGTTGTAAATTTGAGCTACATTGGTTGGGATTAAATATTATATACAAATAGGAAAATTGTAAATAAACTATAAGGAAAACACTGGAGAATGACATACATCTAATTCATGAGTATCATCCTAATAGCTCTAACAACTATTACATAGACTGATTGTCTTGCACCAATATGTTGTGTGATACTCTTTTCCCTATTGTCCAGCTTTCACATAATGTGCATATTTTTTGTCAGGCGCTTGCTCGGGATGTGAGTGGTTTTATCCTTGTTCATTTTTGGTCTTATACCCATTACCATAGGAGCAATTGTAGTTGAACCTTGTTTGTTTGCTCAATAAATATGCTTAGGGTTAGTATTTTTTATTGCCCTACATTTATTGTTTTGGTTATCTATTTGCATCTATGTTATTGGGCGCATTAACACAAGACCATTTGCAGATTATGAGCATGATGGATATAAAATTAGTTTGGCAGGTATAAAATTTATGAACATGATGGATATAAAATTAGTTTGATTATCAATCTACCCTATATACCAAACAATTTTTTGAGACAATTATTAATTAAAAAAAAATTATGTAAAAAAAATTACATAAATTTTAAGAGTATAGCCAAAATCTCTCCCTTCATGTGATAAAATGTTCTAAATTTTTTAGTATAAGTAAGCACCCAGACTGGATTCTCCCTCAGTTAACTGGCTGAGAAGGCTAGAAATTCAACCCTTTAGCTGCCTATACTAATTCCAAACTTCACAATAGACAATATGGTATAATAAACCAAAAAGGTTTGAATTTGTAGCCTTCCCAGTTGGTTAATTGAGGGGGAAAACAATTTGGATGTTTCTTGCCTTTATAAATTCCAAGCACAGAAGTTAGATGGTGATAAATAAATATACTATAGACAAGTATTTAGATATAGCATTGTGTATATAAATACTTATATGCATATGTACATATGGATAGATATATCTTCTTATGTGTGTGTGTTTATGAACCATATATTTTTGGACCCAATAGGCTCTCTAGCTCTTATATGGTTTTTCACCTAAAAGGATAGAGATTAGATCCAAAAATGCTAAGGGTTCACTCAAATTATGCAATGAATGATGTTGTCTAAGCTAAATGAACTAAATTAAAGTAAATGAATGAAAAACTAAGATTTACACTAAGTTTGAAAACACATTATGATATGCAAACAATGAATAAACTAAAGAAAATATGCAAAACAGAGATAATAGGGATGAATCTGAGTACACCTGGATGAAGACTGATGATGTTGGAATGTCTGGAATGTTGGATGATGTCACATATTTTTCATGGTGGGACTCATTCGCCCAAGGTGGTGAATTAGTCCACCTACTGATAAAAAGTGTCGGGAACTAGTTTCTGACAGTCAGGATCTGAAATCTTGCAAAACTCATATTTTTAGTCCTAAGGTGGGACTCATTCGCCATTGGTGGAAAATCAGTCCTCTCCCAAATTTTTAGAAAATCAGGAGACAACTTTGCAACACCAAATCTGGAAAAATCTGCTTGTTGGGTTGTCATAGTCAGTTCTGTAGGAAACAGACAGAAAACCTTCACCAAGCTTGAAATAACAATAAGTTGAATTGAAGCACCTAGTTGACTTGTTTTCCAATTTTCAACACCTATAAACTTGTTAAATCTGCAAAAAAAGGGCTGCAAATACACATGCAAAGGGGGGAAATGGTTGAGGGTTAGCAAATAGGGTTTTCCTTGGTCAAATCCCACTTTGGTAATCAAACCCAATAAAAATAAATGAAATTTAGAGGAAATGATAAATAGATAACATGCAAGTGTCATAAACTTACCAAAATCCTTGATCATGCAAGTCTGAAGTAATGTCAATGGCTACTCCAAAATGCTTGAATAATTGTTTGATGAAATGTTGCAAATGCTTGATTAGATGCTTGAATGCTTTAGTGAGTGAGAAGATTGTAATAGATGTGTTGGAGATGTAAAATGAGGTGAAAATCACTTATCTATACAAATCTTGTGCCTTAGTAACCATTCATACCTCATCACAGGCTGACATCAAGTATATTAAATTTGAATAAATCTTGAAAGAAATTTAAAATATTTTGAATTTTGGAGTCAAGGGGGAACTCATTCACCATCCATGGTGAATGGGTCCCACCTAGGACTTGAATCTAGGTGTCGGGAATTAAATTGAATTTAATGTTATTTATCATGAGTATATTCAAGAATACACTTAAATAAAGCATGTGAGTGTATAAAGGGGTCAAATAAGTCATAAGAAAAGTGTAAATAAGGGGAATATGCCTAGAAAAGTGTGAATCTTTATTACAAGGCTTTACGACACTTGAAAATAGGACTTGATGATGTGTAAAAAGATGATTTTTAGGTGAATGATGTTAAATAGAGTCTAGAATAATGTGGAAATGTCTTGCAACACTTCATAACACGTTTACAAGACTTCAATATTTGAATTTTAGTACCTAAATAAGTGTTTTCAAGCCATGTTACATCATAAAATCAAAGCAAAATATGTCAAACACCATGAAACAAGACCTAAAAGGCCATGAAAATGACAAGGGGCCATTTTTCTACGACGCATTTAGCCCCCACTTTAGTGAGAGGAAGAACTTGCTTTGGACTCACACTAAAGTAGCCATGAACATTGAGGGGAGGACTGAAATGCGCTTACGTTAGAAATATGGAATAAGAATGATCAAGAGTGATGATCAAGCCCCCAGGATGAAGATCCAATGGCAAACCAAACATAAGAACAAAGGAACACACAAGTGTTGAAATGAATTGAATGAAGCTTCGATCAATAATCCAACTAGTTGTGAATTAGATCTAAGCCAAAAAGAGAATATCTACTCACTTTGGGGTGACATAATACATGATGATTCCATCAGGTGAGAAGGCCCAACTGTATACTCACTTTGGGGCCACAAAACTTCTGGTTGTCTGCGGGGTGAGAAATCCCAAAAAGAGATACATACACTAGTTGGTATGCACTCACAAACACAAAGTGGCTATTGGGAAATTCATGCCACTAGTTGGGCTTCTCGCTCAACCATGCCAAAGTTATACCTTGTGATAACTTTAACAAGGTGCCACAAAACAAAAGGAAATGTAAATGTCAATTCAAGCTTCATGAGACAATCAAAACTTCGTATGCTTAGAACTCATGAACAAACAAGATGGCACCACAGGAATGAAAGTTGTGTTATGCATGGTGGCCAATAAAAATGAAATAATGTAAAATGCAAAATATAATGTGTAAAAATGTAATGCAAAATATGTTCAAAGGAGTCTTGTTCAGTTTATGTATGGTCAATCACTTAGGGAACATTGTGTCTAATGTCTCCAAGAGAGGACCAATCAAAGAATAGTAAATTCACAACTTAGGGGATGTAGTGCGTCACATCAAGCCACCAAGAGGAATGTAATATGCTAAGAAATATCACACTTATGAAGGACATCACACATAATGTCATCCAGAAAGTAATAAACACACCATATAAACAACAAGGCTATGCTAGGAACAAAGAATGTAAATGAATTATGGTATTGTATGCCACCCACTTTAAAGGAATTGCTACACACTTGTCGGTGAGCAATTGCTTTAAAGTAGAAGAATGAAAGAGAATGCAAAAGAAATACAAGACATGAGAGCCAACTAGGAAAGCCCTATGCCAAGTCATATGTTTCAAAATTAAGCTACGTCATGTCAAGGAAAATGAAAAGAAAAAGAAAGAAAGGAAGTTGCTCCCTAGAAAAGAAAACACACCAAACACATAAGGGATCTATGGATTTGGGGTCAGTATGTTCGTTGCTGCAATGTTTTTATGAAAGAGCGTAGAACTGTCATCATCCCTCAAATACATAGAACAAGAAGAATGACACACAAAGAGTGAAAACAAAAGGAAAAAAAAGGATTCATTTTGGGTCAACATGGAAGAGACATTACGGTCTCAACACCTTGCATCATCCCCAAAATGAAAACAAAAGAGAAAATAAAATAAAATGAAAATGTTTTTGGGTCAACATGAAAGAGACATTTCAGTCTCAATGCCTTGTATCATCGCCAAAAGAAAAAGAGACCTTATGGGTCAACATGGAAGAGACATAGGGTGTCTCTATGCTTTGCATCATCCCCAAAGGAGAACAAAAAAAAAAAAGATAAAAAGACAAGGACCATTTGGATCAACATGGAAGAGACATAGGGCATCTCTATACTTTGCATCATCCCCAAAGGAGAACACAAAACAAAAGTCAAAATATAAACAAGGAAAAAAATGATGTATGACATATAGAAGAATATAAATACAAATAGAAGAAGTGTACAAAGAGAGAGATAACATCAAACACACGATTCAAGGGAACATGATATGCACATCAAAGGAAAAACAAAAAGGAACAAATAATGCAAATGTAAGTCAACCATTAACTAAGTTATTAGTTTCTCAATCTTAAATGGCTAAGTGGAAAATGAATAACATAGTTAAGAGACAAAGACAAGTGCATTACAAGGGAAAAGGCTAACAACTACTTGTATGCACAAGAGAAAAACAAGCATAAGCCCAAGGGTGAAGATGGAAAGGATCATGCAATAGTGAGAATGAAAAGATTCCACAACTGTGGCATGATAAAGCAATGGTGATTAATGGATGAGAGGAAAACAGTCAGTATCAATGAAGTGGTACTTTTCTAGTATCTCAATCAAAGTCTGGGTATGCTTCCATTTATGTCCAATAATACAATGATATTTGCAATATGGTATATGAGAATTAGGAGTGTGAATAACCAACCTATTGGAAGGTGGTAAAAGTATAAGACATTTTTTAAAAGTTAATTGTAATCTTCGTTCACATTCAGGTGGAGTATGTGTGGGAAACTTTATCTTCTTCAATTTTAAGGTCATTTTCTCTTGATAGAATCTCCTTGTTCATGAATAGGAGGAGGAGGACCCCTAGGGATCCTATCATCCTTAGCATTAGAAGGATAAAATGGTTGTTCATGTGGGAGAAGTATGTTCAAGTTTGGAGGAGCATCACTGTACTAGAATCTCGAAGTCTTTGAGGTTGCAAAGGATGTCTATTAGGATGAGAAGGATCTTGATATCCTAATAATGTTGTGTTTGCTTCTATTGGATTTTGGTCAAGAAGTTGATGAATGTTATGCTCATTATTTGTGTCACAAACTTGTTTACTTAAAATAGTAAAGCCTTTACCATATGTTTCTTCAAGGTTGATCGTATTGTTGGTGACTTTATGGTTCTAAAAGGGATATGGTTGTGTTTGAGGAAAGGAACTAGGTTCACTTGAGGGAGGAATCCTAGATCCATCATTGGTTTTAGGATGTAAGTATGCAAAATGATCAAGAGGTGTAAAAGGAGGAAGGTATTGTGATTTCATGGAAGGATAAAAGTCTACATTGTTTTCTAAGTTGTCAAGGCAATCATTATAGAACTTATTCATGCAAACATCATCTTATTCATGGAAGGATAAAAGTCTACATTGTTTTCACGAGGAGGACAACCATTAGGAGTTGAGAGAGCATGTGGAAGTTCAATGTCATTAGGGTCACAACAAAGGTGCAATTGGACATGTCTACCAATGATTTTAATGAATTCCAAAACTTATTGAAAGAAAATTCCATGATGAAAATAAACTAAGATGCAATAAATGAATGAAAAAAAAGATTCTAGAAATGAAAAAAGAATGCAGGAACATGAAATTATAATGTAGAAAAATGCCAGAAAAATGCTAAAATTACTATCTAAAAAGTGTAGAGGGATTGATTCTCCCTAGGTGGAGAATGAGTCCCAAGATGCAAAATTTTTATGTTTTTCAGAAATTTAAAGATGATTCTAATGTAAAATAGAATGCAACTAAGTATGTAGAATGCAGATTTTTCAGTTTTTCAATTATATGTGATGAAAAAGTGAAGTTTAAGCTAACTTTTACTAATGCAAGATAAAAAAACCTAGAATGAAAAAAAAAAACAATGTCATAATTGAATGTTAATGCAAAGTGTTCAAGAGTCAGGTTCACCAAAATGAACTGTAGATTTTTGGACCCAATAGGCTCTCTAGCTCTTATAGGGTTTTCACCTAAAAGGAGAGAGATTAGATCCAAAAATGCTAAGGGTTCACTCAAATTATCAAATTAATGATGTTGTATAAGATAAATGAACTAAAATAAGTGCAATTGAATGATCTAAACTAAAGTAAATGAATGCAAAACTAAGATTTACATTATGTTTGAAAATGCACTGTGATATGCAAACAATGAATAAACTAAAGAAAATCTACATAACAGAGATAATAGGGATGAATCTGAGTGCACCTAGATGAAGACTGATGATGTTGGAAAGTCTGGAATGTTGGATGATGTCACGGATTTTTCACAGTGGGACTCATTCACCCAGGGTGGCAAATTAGTCCACCTATTGATGAAAAAGTGTCAGGAACTAGTTTTTGACAGTTGAGATCCATAATCTGACAAAACTCAAAATTTTCAGTCCTAAGGTGGGACTCATTTGCCACTGGTGGAAAATCAGTCCTCTCCCAATTTTTTAGAAAATTAGGAAACAATTCTACAACACCAGATCTAAAAAAATCTGCTTGTTGGGTTGTCGAAGTCAGTTCTGCAAGAAACAGACAGAAAACCTTCACCAAGCTTAAAATAATGATAAGTTGACTTGAAGCACCTAGTTGAATTTTTTTTCCACTTTTTAACACCTATAAACTTGTTAAATCTACAAACAAAAGGTTGCAAATACACATACAAAGGGGGAAAATGGTTGAGGGTTAGCAAATAGGGGTTTTCCTTAGTCAAACCCCACTTTGGTAATCAAACCCAATAAAAATAAATGAAACGTAAAGGAAATGATAAATAGATAACATGCAAGTGTCATAAACTTACCAAAATACTTGATCATGCAAGTCTGAAGTAACGTCAATGGCTGCTCCAAAGTGCTTGAATAATTGCTTGATGAAATGTTGCAAATGCTTTAGATGCTTGAATGCTTGAGTGAGTGAGAATATTATAATAGATGTGTTGGAGATGTAAAATGAGGTGAAAATCACTTATTTATTCAAATCTTGTGCCTTAGTAACCGTTCATACCTCATCACATGCCGACATCACATATATTTTTGAATAAATCTAGAAAGAAATTTAAAATATTTTGAATTTTGGAGCCAAGAGGGACTCATTCGCCACCCATGGTGAATGTGTCCCACCTTGGACTTCAATCTAGGTGTCAGGAATTAAATTGTATTTAATGTTATTTGTCAGGAGTATATTCAAGAATACATTTAAATAAAGCATGTGAGCATATAAAGGGGTCAAATAAGTCATAGGAAAAGTGTAAATAAGGGGAATATGCCTAGAAAAGTGTGAATATTTATTACAAGACTTTACAACACTTGAAAATAGCACTTGATGATGTGTAAAAAGATGATTTTTAGGTGAATTATGTTAAATAGAGTCTAGAATAATGTGGAAATATCTTACGACACTTCACAACACATTTAAAAGTCTTCAATATTTGAATTTTAGTACCTAAATAAGTGTGTTCAAGCCATGTTACATCATAAAATCAGAGAAAAATATGTCAAACACCATGAAACAAGACCTAAAAGACCATGAAAATGACAAGGGGCCATTTTTCTATGGCACAGTTTATAAATGTGTTGATAAAGGGGAACTTCAATGCATATATGTACTTGATTATTTGTACACATATATACATGCATATATTCTACATTCAAGCTCCATTATTTGGCATTAAATGTTATAGATAGATAGAAAAATCATAAAAGAACTATTAGGAAAAGACTCAAGCATGACATATGTTTGATTCTTGAGTAATTGTTGTTTTTTTTGTAATTAAGGTAGGAAAATATATTGATTAAGTTGCATTGTCAAAAGAGCCATAGCAGTGTTGCTTTAAAATCACAATATTGTAAGAATCGCCTTCCTTGGGTCTCTTGTATAACAAAATAGAGGTTTCCCAAACTATTGTTTTATGGAATCTGTAAGTCATTTTGCATTGGTATGTTGTATAAATGTTTTGTCAATAATATTGAATATGAAGAAAAGTACGCTGAATGTCCAATTAAGCTTATGATGTTATACGCATTTTGGACAAATTATTGCACCATATGATTCTTTCCATAACATAGTAAAATTTAAAATCTACATAAATACACATATATAGAAATAATAAAATCCTGCATGCACACACATATAAGCAACCCCAAAGATAGAGAGATACATATGGGGGTATATGTTAGGGAAATTTAGGGCATCTTAGAGAAATATCCAAGAATAGTAGTTCCTTCGGTAACTTTAATTTTGATTAGATTACCTCAAAGACACGTACAACTATTTCCTAAAGCAGAAACAAACACAATTCATTTCCCACATTAATCCTCCTGAGAGAAGCACATGTAAATTCAACATCATGCGATAACAGATTCTAGAAGCAGAATCAACACAGATGAAAGATAAGACAGAAAACCATAACACAAAGATTTATGCGGGGAAAACCCTTTCGAGTAAAAAACCCCACACTCCAAAGATCGGGCCATTGTATTATTCAGCAATCTGAAGGTTACAATACAATTCAGGCTCATAGCCTTTTCAGAGATTATGTACATCTTGTTCATTATGGATACAACATGGTAGCAAACTCTCCCTCTACATTTCCTGATCAACCTCTCAAATCAAACTATCTTCGTACTATTGCAATACCCTTGCACAGTATACAGTATAGATCAACACAAGAGATCAACCGTGATCCATGATCAGGAGAGATTCCAGTAGCATAAACCTACCTCTCTTTTTCTCTGCTTTGGCCTCAAGGCCTCTTATAGTAACACTCTCCTGATTTTTCTTTGATTTTTCAGAACGTCCAACACATATGTCTATCCATTCAATCTTCCCTATCTCTCTAGATCGGTTCATTTCCAACTGTCAGATCTCAACAATAAATGGTTTACATTCAACTTCTCTGATTTGTCCAAGTTGAACCATGTAGGACAGTCTTCACTTAGTCAACAACGATCAACTTGTGTTGCATGTCGGTGAGACACTAATTGTGTCTCCCCGATGCCACAAGACTGATTACACGGCCATTGCCAAGAGTCTTTACTATCGGCAAGACGTTACACTGAGTTCACAAGCTATCACTCAGACATCGCCGTGTCGCCAAGACATCATACCGATATCCATCACATGTATTGCTATTGGGAAATACCATCATTATCGATAAGAGGTCATACGAAAGTTCCAAACTCACATCGACATCAACATTCTCATCAGCAAGACTATCGTCATTCGCCAAGACATCACACTGATGTTCACAAGTCACATCGACCTCAGTATTCTCATCGGCGAGACAATCACCATTTGATGAGACATCATATCAAAGTTCTTTGTGTCACATTGAAATGTTTAGCAATTGGCAAGACTACTGTCTTTTGCTAAGACTTCTTACTGATACCCTTCATGTCACACCACAATGCTCCACTGTCGGTGAGACATCTCCCTATCGCCAAGAGTTCATAGCGAACTCTCATGTGTTACTCCAAAGACTCCAAGTGCAACATTGTCGGTGAGACTTCCGATATTCGATGAGACATCATACTGAAGCATTTGAGCTACTCTAATAACTGTAGTCGCCATAAGTCTCCCTGACATCTGCTAGGAATCAAACTGTCGGTGAGACTTCATTTGTCGCTAAGACTTCACACCGAAGTCTCTAGGCTACCCCGAGACCACCTTTCACTAGGAGTCATATCAAACACATCCCACAGCATCAGTGAGACTCACCTGTGTCACCAAGAGTTCATAGTGACCCCTTTCATTACCCCGATGATCCATATGTATGACTATCGGTGAGATATTTCCCTATCGCCAAGACTTCACATCGATAGGAGCAAGTCATACAGATTACCACATTGGCCAGATAGACCAAAGGTCACACTGATATCGGCGAGACTTTCTACCATCCCTGAGACATCATCCCGACTATCCAAGGTTACACCAAAGGTTGCCGATTATGTTAATCTCCAAGACATTCTGGAAGTCACAGCGATAGTCAGGATCAACTAGTAGGTCGGCCAGACATCTCAACAGTCTCACCGAAATTACTTCACAAGAGGTTTCAACCTGTGGGATTGAGGCACACAATTCCAACAATCTCCCACTTGATGAAGATCACACAGGCACCTCTAAATCAACCAAAAACTAAGATCACACTAGCTCCACCAATTCAGACCCCACAATACTCAAGACACCCAATCAACAAGATTCCACAGATAACAGTCCACTAGACAATCTGCAATAGAGACAAGGCATCCAACTGCAACTCACTGTCCAACAAGACAACTAAAATGCAACCGATCACAGCCTTCCAGGAAACCACATAGATCAAAAACATGCTCTCATGCTCCATCAAGACTTCAGCACTGACATCCAAGATGTCCACCATTCAAGCAACAATGCCAAGGTGAATAAGCACCAGTCCAACGAGCACAAGCAAAAGATCCCAGTGATATCATCAACAAGATACCGCTACCACTTCACTATGCTCAAATACTATACAGAAGAAATATCAACTTCAAAGCCTCAAACAGAACACAACCATGAAGTCTTTCTCCAGAAACAAGATAAACAACACCATCTAGAACAACAATTAGACTGACTACTTCCGTCCAACTGATAAAACCACGTGACTGAAACTAACACCCATAACTCGTGCTATTCCATCCAATCTCACATACCTCACAGGTATCAACATTAGTAAAATTATGCCAAACCATAACCAACTCATTAATAGAAAATACAAGGTCCAAGTGCCAACCAGTCAAAGAAGACAAGACACATACAGGAACTCCCACTGCCTAAGTAATCTTGATCTGAAAGATCAAAAGGCATCGCAAGTCTCCCAAAAACAACACATAGAACATGTAACCATGTAGTACCAAGGAAATATCCACAATAATATGCACCATCTACAACAAACTGCTACAAGAAACATTTCTCTCACCACAAACCTTCACGGCCACAGAGAGAAACTCTGCACATCATATTCCTATAGAACATCCTCTTACATACACTTCTAACAACCAGCTATGTCAAGAATGATCTCCTTCTCATCCCAAAATAAAATCCCAAACAACATCCAACCGTTCAATCACCAAGATCAAACCAACTTTAAAAACATGTAATCAACATGGATGTAAGCCTCTCAAAGAAGATCAAGCTACTTCATTCCCCATTTCAGGAAATCAGCCCAAACATCATCTCCTACCAATTCTCATTAGTAAATAACATAACACAAAAGCTCAAGGAGATAAACAAGTTGTACATCTTCCACTATGAATCCTCTGGAACCTTAAAACAACAATTCAAGATCCATATCATGAAAGTGAACATAAAACACATCTGAAAAGTGTAATGGGCCAAATACCTCTCAAATAAGCTACCGAGTAGAGCAAGAGTGGGAACAAGAATACTCCTTCAAGATATGCAAGCCATCATGACTAATCCAAGAGCAATCTCCTCATAGGTCTCTTATTGAACTAACATTCAACCAAGGTGTAGGCTTATTAGAATTTCTGCTGAAAAAATTCATCAAGAATACCAATCAACAACACTTCTCTCATAAGAGAAAAAACAACCTCACCTTATTCTTCATGTTTCCATGAGTACTAGCAATTGATCATCTCATGCTAAACTCCAACTGTATTACTGCACTATCATGAAGTATCAAGTAGATAATCAAAGCACCCAATACACAAAGAATTACCAGACCACTGTCAAAGCTCCAATCATCTGAATCAAGAACTTATCATGAAACCATGATCTACATATCCCCTTAGGAGATACCATGCTTCAAGTGACTTTACCATGGTCTCAAGTACAATGCACAATGCCAAAACTCTAGTGCACAAACAAGAGTATACATTACATAAAGCAAAGAAACTCAAAACCAACATCACCTATCAAGCCCTACTAACACCTTAGCCAAAGACTCCAAGTGTCCTCCATGGTTCCAAGATGTTGCACATCTTCAAATAATGTCCATGCAAATGCGAAAGAAACCTTCTGCAGCAACAGGATCTAAGAGCTCTTCCAAGAAACATTTGCAACACTAAAGAAGACCATTCACCACCATGTGATGAACCCACAGTCATTGCTAGAGCTCCCACTGAAACATGACATCCGAGCTCTCCAAGCATCATGACCACCTGCTTTAGGTTCCCATAATTGACTATTCAGGTACTCAACAATATCCATCCTCTCATCTCAAAGCAATCACACCAATGCACAAGTGACCGCATACAAGGCCAGCTAACAAGTCTGCACTAGCAATGAATCAACCTCATGGATAAAGATAGTCCACATCCAAGTTATCTCACTACAGCCAATGGGTAGCTAATCCACCAACTGCATAACTCATAGATCACAAACATCAAACATGCAAACCCATCTTCACATTGGAAACTGCAACACTAATATTTCAAAGAGAATAACCATATAGACAACATGACTCAAACACCAGATCACACCAAACCTGATTTGCTAATCATGTCCACAACGAGCACCATAATCAAGGAACTCACAAGCACCACCACAGGAATGTTGAGTGACAAATCACATACCAACACTCCCATGTAGAGAAGAAAACACACTTCCTCAAACCATGCACAAAGCATGCATGCAGAACTACAACTATCTCATCCAGCAACACCCCAAAAGCTAGGCTCTATAAAATAGCTTAACAACAACTCCACATAATCACAAGTTTTTCTTAACCGTGTAAAACCTACAAAACCACAGAGCCATGCAAGTAAAAAACATCCTTAAAAGAAAACAATAGTTTAAGAAATCTAGGCCCCTTTTAGGCCAAATCTAAACCACCAACATGTACATGCATCTGAGAAAGAGAGAAAGGCTATTTCAAAAGCTTGCAAATCATTTAATGATTAACTCCATAGCCTTCAAGTATTCAAGGTTAATAAGAAATAGTGCCTTCCAACACCAGGAAACACCACCTAGCATAAGCACTCTCTTCCATGGCTGAGAAACAACCTAGGCTTCTCCATATCTTCAAGAAGCCTATCAGACAGACACCCAATATGAAAGCTTTACTGCTACACAGCCACGGAGAAAAGAAATCCACCTCATACACCAAGGTTATACCGCTACCAACCAGGAGACACTGATCACATCAAAACAACATGATCAACTCCCTTTTCCATCTCCACCATCCTTCAAACTACGTGTTGCCTCTAAATATCACAAGACTTCCACTCACCAAAAGGATCAATAAAAAAAAGGATTCCTCCAGATTTCCTCCAGCCTAACAAACTGAGAAATCTTCACAGAAGAAATACCCAGAACCAACAACCAAAAGAAGGCTTTGATACCACTTGTTAGGGAAATTTAGGGCATCTCAAAGAAATCTCCAAGAACAGTAGTTCCTTCAATAACTTTAACTTCGATTAGATTACCTGAAAGACATGTACAACTATGTCCTAAAGTGGAAACATACATAGTTCATTTCCCACATTAATCCTTCTAAGAGAAGCACATGTAAATTCAACATCATGCAATAACAGATTCTAGAAGCAGAACCAACACAGATGAAAGATAAGACATAAAACTAGAACACAAAGATTTACGTGGGGAAAAACCTTTCGGGTAAAAAACCCCACACTCCAAAGATCGAGCCATTGTATTATTCAACAATCTGAAGGTTACAATACAATTCAGGCTCATAGCCTTTTCAGAGATTACATCTTGTTCATTCTGGATACAACCTGGTAGCAAATTCTCCCTTTGTACATTTCCTGATCAACCTCTCAAACCAAACTATCTTCATACTATTACAATACCCTCACATAGTATACAGTACATATCAACACAAGAGATCAACCATGATCCATGATCAGGAGAGATTCCAACAGCATAACCCTGCCTCTCTTTTTCTCTGCTTCGACCTCAAGGCCTCTTATAGTAACGCTCTCTTGCTTTTTCTTTGATTTTTCAGAACGTCCAATGCATATGTCTATCCATTCATTCTTCCCTGTCTCTTTGGATTGGTTCGTTTCCAACTGTCAGATCTCAACAATAAACAATTTACATTCGACTTCTCTAATTTGTCCAAGTTGAATCATGTAGGACAGTCTTCACTCGGTCAACAAGGATCAACTTGTGTCGCATGTCAGATATCACCGTGTCACCAAGACATCATACTAATATCCATCACATGTATTGCTATTCAGCAAGGCCATCATTATCGATGAGAGGTCATACCGAAGTTCCAAACTCACATCGACATCAACATTCCCATTGACAAGACGATTGTCATTCGCCAAGACATCACACCAATGTTCACAAGTCACATCAACCTCAGTATTCTCATTGGCGAGACAATTGCCATTCAATGAGACATTATACCAAAGTTCTTTATGTCACATCAAAATTTTCAGCAGTTGGAAAGACTACCATCTTTTGCTAAGACTTCTTACCGATACCCTTCATGTCACACTGCAATGCTCCACTATCGGCGAGACATCTCCCTGTCGCCAAGAGTTCATAGCGAACTCTCATGTGTTACTCTGAAGACTCCAAGTGCAACACTATCGACGAGACTTCTGATATTTGATGAGACATCATACTGAAGAATTTGAGTTACTCCAATAACTGTAGTCGCCATAAGTCTCCTCGACATCTGCTAGGAATCAAACCATTGACGAGACTTCATTTGTTGCTAAGACTTCACACCGAAGCCTCTAGGCTACCCCGAGACCATCTTTCGCCAAGAGTCATATCGAACACATCCCACAGCATCGGTGAGACTCACCTATGTCACCAAGAGTTCATAGCGACCCCTTTTGTTACCCCAATGATCCATATGTATGACTATCGGTGAGACATCTCCCTGTCACTAAGACTTGATACCAATAGGAGCAAGTCATACCAATTACCACATCGGCCAGACAGACCAAAGGTCACGCTGATATCGGCCAGACTTTCTACCGTCGCCGAGACATCATCCCAACTGTCCAAGTTTACACCGAAGGTTGCCAATTATGCCGATCACCAAGACATTCCAGAAGTCACAACGATAGTCAGGATCAACTAGTAGGTCGGCCAGACATCTCAACAGTCTCACCGAAATTGCTTCACAAGAGGTTTCAACCTGTGGGGTTGAGGCAAACAATTCCAACAGTATATGCATTTGCGTTTATTATTTTTATTCTTGTTGATGTATCCCTTGGTGTTTGCATAGCATTAAAAGTGGATTTCTAATATTGTTGTTCTATCTCATTTTTTTTCAAAAGTATCAAAAGTGGAATGGTTATAAATTGATATTTCTAAGTTGTGTACCAATTACCATTTGGATGTTGCAGTATGCTAATATTTTTTTTTATTGTGAAATAGAGTTGTCAATTAGTGAAATCAAATTGCAACATTTTGTGGCTGCAAATAAGTTCATAGAACTATGTCTATGGAAGCGGGCTTTGTGGATGGGTTCATAGAGCCACCCAGTATTGATTTGTTGGCGACACTTGTTGGTGTGCCTGCAGAGCCTAACTCTGAGGGCATGACCCCCCAACCTTCAAAACCTGATTCCACTTTATGTTATACTTGTTGTAAATTTGGTGTTATTGTTTCCAATTATTTTTGCTTCTAGGTGTTTATGTACATGGGTCATCTTGACAAAGCATATAGATGTGGAACTAGATATGCATTCCTATTTTCCAGCATATCAAAGGATGGCTTTCATGTATATGTATATCTGTATGTATATGTATGTATATATATGTATATGTATATGTATATGTGTATGTATATGTATATGTATGTATATGTGTATATATGTCTATGTATATATATATGTATATGTATATGCATGTATATGTTTGTATATGTATATGTATGTATATGTATGCATGTATGCATATGTATATGTATATGTGTATGCCTATGCATGTGTATATGCATATGTGTATGTCTATGCACATGCAAAAAGAAAAACTACAATATTGCTATAAAATCAATGGCACAATGACTCTTTTGACAATGCAACCTAATCAAAGTAAAACTTCTGACACTATAACACTCAATATTCTATATGTATATGTATATGTGTGTATATGTGTATATATGTCTATGTATATATATATGTATATGTATGTATATATGTATATGATATGTATATGTATACATATGTATATGCATATGTGTATGTCTATGTATATGCAAAAACAAATACTACAATATTGTAGATTAGATATGTAGACAGTAGATTTTTCCCAATTACTATGAAATTAATGCCAAAATGATTCCTTTGACAATGCATCTTAATCAAAGTATAGTTTGTGACACTGAAACATTCAATATTGCATTTACTCTGTTTGCTTGCATTTAATTTTCTTTGCTTTCCCCCATTGTGCAACAACGGTAGGATGCATTAAGCCTCACATGCATACAAACTTACTACCCAACCCTCCTTGTCCCGAGGTTCCCAAGTCCTATATGTATATGTATGTATATGTATATGTATGTATATGTATGTATATGCATATGTATGCTATTGTATATGCATAATGTATGCATATGTATACATGTATATATGTTTGCATATGTATACATGTATATGTACATGCTTTTATACATGTATATATTAGCCATGAAACTAATTTTATATGCACCAAGTTCATAATCTGCAATTGGTCCTATGTTAACCCATCCACCAATAGAGATGCATATGTATAACTAAAATTATAAATGGAGGTCAATAGAACTACTAACCCTAAATATATATTTTTAGGCAAGGGACAAGATTCAACTAGAATTTAATATTTCCTAATGTTCAACCTATGCTATTCCTTTTTTGGTCATTCATAGATATTGATTCATATATAGATGGATAGACATATATTTTTTGTTATATGTTTATGTATAATTACCACATTCAATGTATGTATGGGTCTATATGTATATTCATATATCCTAATGTAGTTGAGCTTGTATGTATACTCATAGGCTATACGGGTAAAGTCAAGTTGCACAACCCAATCAATTGTTGAATTTAAAAAGGGTAAAAAACAACAACGAAACTATTTCTACTATAGGGAGCATAAAGAGGAAATATCCATGAAGCATCGCAAAAAATACTTACAACAAAGGATAGCTACAACAACCACATCTACACGTGAAAATGGTAACAATGCTCCCTTGCAACATGCAATTCCAATGGAAAATGCCAACCCTTGTATACAATCTTAGAGGAGCTCCCTTGTTGCATGAACACAAGAACAATACCTCAAAGAAGTATTCAACAATAGCTATCTTGTTGTGGTAAAGCGATTCTGACATTGTATAGATACGCTTTCCAAACTTTTTGTTTTCCATATATGTAGGGAAAGCTAGATAGGGATGCACACTCAAATGTTAGGGTCAAAAGCCATCTATGTAAGGTGTTATTCTGAAAAGGGTGCCCATCGGTTCAGCTCCACAAATGGAATGGACCCGGGCCCACAACCATGGTTACTCAAAAAGTTAACACAGGTTGAAGAGATGCTTATTGCTAGGGTGGCTCCAATTTTATAGGTCACCCACGCTAGAGGAGGAAAATTTAAATATAGTGGTCACACAATAAGCTTCCCTCAGGATATCTCAAGCATTGCAAAAATTTTACCGCATCGTCTGGAAGACCTTGAGGTTGTTATCATTCACATGACCACTATTGAAGGTGGGAATTATGATTGTTATGTTAATAAACATCATGCCATGGATACATTAAAATGAAAAATCCAATATGACAAATACTACAATGATGTTTAGATTGATGTTCAGGCTCGTAATATGTTACCTGATGTTGATGTTGATGTGTCCAGTTTGTTGCATACAATCGAGCAGGTTCAAGTGAAGACCTAATGCCATCAACCAACTCAACAAATGTTGGACAAGAAGAAAATGGATCTTCAAACTCTTCATCATTTATTCCTTGCTTACCAAATGCTAGACAAGAGCTGCAAGCAATAAAAGATGTCTTGCAAATTGAAAAAAAAGACCAGGATATCTTATCTTGGCTAGAAATTAGCTCTTCTCTTGTTAATGAATACAACACTAAAGATTTGTTTTCAATGGAATTTCCAACATTGTTCCCCATTGGAACATCGCTTCCCCTTCAACCAAGAAATATTAAAATTCACTTGCATGAATATGCCCTCCACCTAATGAGATGTTTTGACCATAGGTTTGGAAAACATGTTAGGTTTAGATATTTTATCTACAACTTGATTATGAGACATCACAACCAACAAACTGTCTCTATTTTTGTTAGAGTGGATCTCAAGGATAGAATCCCCAGGGACCATTGTCTCTTTTGAGGCAACAATTTCAAGCTGCCCCCGACCGCCAACTAGCTAAGCAGTTGACGCGATTTGGCGCATCGTTGCGTGGGACCTGCCCTTTTTGGAGCTCTTACTGGGCCCAGCTAACCACTATGATCGAACAGCTTGGTACACCCACCCTTTTTTTCACTTTGAGTTGTGTAGACACAAAATGGGTTGGCTTGTAGAATGTTTTCTCTACTACATCTCATTTAGCGATGGAGCCTTAAAAAAAATGCTAATAGATAGTGTTGTTCAGAATCCACATATAGCATCGTTATATTTGCATCATAGATTCTCAATTTTCTATGAGGAGGTGATCGAAAATATTTTGCATGCAAAAGATTATTGGTATAGATATGAATGGCAACATCGTGGCTCTACACATGTGCATGGTTTTATATGGCTTTTAGAAGCTCCTAACATGGATACTCTTGATTGGTCCAATGACCGTGATCTTACCATAGCAAGGCACTTTTTTGATAGATATGTTTCAGCTTGGAATCCACATTTCCCTACACAAAGATTGGTTAGAATGTATCATTGCTCTGAAGAAAACTCATGCTTGCTTACCACGAGCCAGATCCTAACCAATGATCCAATCATAGATTATAAAGAGTTGCTAAACACAATTCAAAGGCACACAAAATGCTTTGAATATACTTGTTTAAGAAGAAAAGGAGAGCAATTGTAATGTCGGTATAAAGCACCATGGCAACAACAACTTACCTCTACATTGACATCTGATGTTGACTCTAACAAATCCTACAAACTAGCAAGAAATGATGATACCTAAATATTCACAGCCTAGCTATTCTTGCAATTTGACTTGCCAATGTTGAATGCTAGCCAATTGTTTCTATGCAAATTGTTTTGAATTATATTTCTAAATATGCAACTAAATCTGAGAAAAAAATAGAAAATTATCTAGATATGTTGAAAAGAGTTGCAAATACAAATATAGTTGAGGATAGAGCACTAGTTACATACCAAAAATTCATGATGAATATGCTTGTGGAACGTGACATCTTTACATAGGAGACGTGCCATATGTTACAAAAATTACCTCTTCTTACTTCAAGCCAATGATACGTTTGCTTGAATGTTGGAAAAAAGACATGGTTTCATATAAACAAAGATGATACTGATGAAGAGTTTCCAACAAACTATATTCAATGCTATATGCAAAGGCCTCCAAAGTTAGCTGCTTTATCCCTTATTGAATCGGTCTGCCTATATACACACTCACAACACAAAAAGGATAAATGGAAACCAAGGCTCTAGCCTGCAATTGTCCTTGTTTACCCATTATTCAAGACTACTCCTATTGAAGATACAAAGATATTTGACACATTTTTTTGGACTGAACTTATGTTATACAAACATTTCTGGAACATACAAACAGATATAGGTCTTCGAAGAGAAGAGATAATAGAAAATTGGAAAATTTTAAAAATATTTGTTTATCATCCTTGGAATGTTAATAGAGTTCTAGTTACATCCACAATTGAAGAATAGGATGATAGTGATACTAATGATTTGAACCATCGTCCTTCTATGGATGAATATGAATGGGAAGTTTTCTCTCGGCTTGGTGCAACTACTAACTTTAGTATAAATCAACTTCATCTATTGGGTAGGTGGGATTTTGATATGAACCATCCATGGAATGCAAACCATGTCCCTGAAGAACTCCATAATATTGCTTTGCAGTTCATCTCATCAGTGAAGGCACAACATGAGCAAGCTATGGTTCAATTCTTTCCTGTAGATATGTCAACCCATCAACTTTCACCAAAGTAGTAATTGGCCCTTCAAATAATCCAAACCCACCATATGCAACCTTCACCCAAAGCCCCTCTCTGCATGATTATTCAAGGGATAGTTGGCACTGGAAAATCCTTCCTGATAAATTGTATTTGACAAAAAATGAACACCTCTTTTGCTAGACCCAATAGCTGCTTGCTCACATTGGCTCCTACAGGTATTGCTGCGTACAACATATGTGCCTCTATAATCCATACAACACTTCAAATTCCCATAAAGGATATGAATACTTTGCAAGGGAAGAAATTGACATTATTCCACGAATAATTTAAGTATATTGTGTACATATTGATCGATGAAATGAGTTTTCTAGGCCCAAAGTTTCTACTAAAAATATATAGTCGATTATGCCAAGGATTCCCAGATAAGCAGACAAAGCCATTTGGCAGTGTTTCTATGATCCTTGTTGGTGATCTTGCTTAGTTACCACCTGTCATGGATACACCTATTCATGCTTCATCCTCATTGGTTGTAGCCTTGTGTGGAACACTTTCACGGTCTCAATAACCCTAGACATTATCTTTTGCCAAAAAGGAGATAGCCCTTTGCAACAAAAGTTTTGGGAAATCCTTCTTCATATAAGAAATGCTAAGGCTCTCCACGATGATTGGGAAGATCTTATAAAACAAACAAATAAAATGCTCTCAACCATAGAAGAGAACAATTTGATGTTGCTACACATTTGTTTGTGACAAATGACTTGGTCACATTCCACAACAAAAAATTGATCAAACAGTTAAATCTACTAATAGCCATTATCATTGCTCGGATGGCTCAACAACAAGCATCTAATCATGGAGATGATGACCAGCTTCTCCTAGAATTTCTACTTTGTATTGGTGAATAGGTGATGCTAATAACAAATTTGTGGATTCAATATAGCCTCGTCAATGGATCCCTTAGTGTTGTTACGACTGTTATGTACAATCCACATTCTAAACTGCCAAACCCACTTGACTATGTTGTTGTCCACTTCCAAAATTACATTGGCCCACCATGAGACCCAGAACATCTAAGATACATCCCCATCCTAGCTATAAGTCAGGGGATTCGAACACAAATTCCACTGACTATGGCATGGGGAATCATAATAAACATAGGTAGCAAAGAGAGGCAAGGGTTGACTTTTATAGCTATTTCACGTGTAAAATCAATTGAAAGACTTAGTATTTATCCACCTTTCTCATTTGAGAGATACTCTAGGCTTGGCACCAACAAGTACACTACTCGTTGCCGTAGTGAAGAAACATGCCTCAAGCAATTGTAGGCCTTGCCAAGTGCTCCTAGTTCCACCCAATAGGCTGACTTACAAAAAGGGTCTAGGATAATTTTTCTTTCATCTACCTCAGCCTGTGTGCCATCGCCTCCTCAAACATTTTCTAAGTTGTATCTTTAAAAACCATACCAAGTAATAATTTGTGTAAAATGGGTATAATGCCAAATATGCACAAAGATACCACACACAAATAACTAAAGGCCACAACTTGTACAAGCCAATTCCATGTTTTGATGATTCTATTATATTAAACTTCCAACTTCTTGGTCTAAGATTTTGTTGTGATGCTCTTACTATATGACATTCAAACCAATACACTCTTTTTGTATATTCCATTTTCCCATCTTTGTTTAAGTGTTGCAAAATTCCATGAAGTCAACTATTTATTTGCATACCTAGAATTCTCTTCCAACTAATTTTAACATACAGTGGTGTAAACATACAGTTACAGTTCTTACACATTAATACATATGCAAATACAAACAACTTCAGCTGTCTAAGATGCATGGAGATTGGAACCAACAATAACTAGAAAACAAAAGTTGTATAAGTAAATAACGTTTTTGCAACATTCTAATATATTAAGCTATATATGCACATGTTGTAGATGCATTCTAAAAAAAAATGTCTTCCATTTGACTAATAAGTTTAAAATCCTCCAACGATGTTGTGTTTTCTATTTTGATAGCCTATATACGTTGACTTCTCACATTCCTCCTCCGTGCTTTCCTTCCACAAATTTAAATGTCTTGTTGTTATCTTTTCTATTAGCTTTATTTGATTCAAATTGCTACAAATGTTTGTCTACAAAAAAAATTTCCCGCCGTTTCCCTATTTCACTGTTCCTATTTATTACATTCATAAATATATAGTGTTGTGTACATTGATTTTATTTTCCGTGAAACATGATAAAATTCTATGTTATTTTCCATGGCTTGCTCAAGCATGTCCACAACAACCACGAAGTTTATTGGCTTCGTGGTTCCCTCATCGTGTCTCACTCAACAAGAAGATAATGGTAGATGTTTTCTCATATGCCAGTTGATAATATTCATTGTTCTAACATAACGATATCAACTGTTTTGGTTTCCTTGTGAAATGACAAACTCTGGTGTTTGTTTCCTAGTAGACCTAGCAAAGAAATTGATATGCACCTCCCTTGCATGTCGGTTTGGAGAGCTCCACAACTACCCTCGTCCGTAGCCTATGACAATCTTCGTTGTTGTCCTTGCAATGGGCTATTTCACAATGCCTTTTCCCCATTCCTTGCTTATCTAATTTCACACATGTATTCTGATATAATAATATGAAATGTTGCTTTGCAGTTGTGTGATGTTGCGTTCAATACAAAGATAGATCAAGAAGAAAAAATCCAGCCGATGTATTCAACAATTGGTGTTGAAAAGACACCCACAACTCTAAGTGTAAACAAGGTTTGTTTTACATACTTATATTTTCATGTTTTATACATTCGATTTTCCCCTCCCTCCATGGCTACATACCCTCTATATATTTTTTTCTTTATATAAACAATCATGCATAGATTTATACATGTACTTGACTACAATAACTATAGTATGTTGTTCAGATTAGATTTTCCCATGGGCCTATACTTGTGTATTATGTAAATCCTAATGGGAAATTGAAACAAATAGCTGATAGGAAAATGCGAACTATTGCATCAATTGCTTCTTTTGTATTCTTATGTTTGATGATATTTTGTTTCCCTTATCTCTTTCAACCTCCTTGTATTTTGTATCAATATGTTTCATGTTATTCCCTTTCTGTTATATCTTAAAGCCCACATTAAACATATTAATACAAGATAAGCAATTTGTGTAGGAATTGAGCTATGAATTCAAAATTCAACTTATACTCTTTTGTAGTCAACCTAACCGAATAAAGAAATTATAAAAGAGCTATTAGAATAATACTTCATAGCCAGAAAACTACTCTTAATCTACAAATGCTCGTATGTTAATGGCTATAAGATGAAAAGTGCATAGAGATACTTGCAAACAACAAACGAACAATGGGGCACACACTATCGCTGTCCATATTTCCTAGCAAGAACAACAACATTTAACTGTAGTTTCTCAATAAAGGTTGAAGCTTTGTATTTGCATGGAAAGGTGACACATATATACACTCTGTGCATCTTTGGTGCTATACACATTTTGTAAAATTAGCCCCTTTGAATCCCTCTAATTGATTTCACTTGAAATCCTTTCAAAGAGCACACTGTAGATTGTGAATGGCTATGTAATTTATTCTTCCCTTTTCCTATACAGATTTGCACATTGATTGAGCTGCCATGGTTTTCATTTTACTTTGATGCCCACCTTATTTGTAGTCTGCTAACAAATAGATGAATTATATAACAACAGCTACATTAACTACTATTGAGTATTATAGAAAAATGGGGAAATTGTAACAGAACTATTAGTAAAATTACATACATATATTTATCCATACATACACATATGTACAGGTGGAAGTAGACATGCATTGATCTTTTCAAAGAATTCAAAATATATTTTCCTTAATCATTCTATCCATGTGTTGTGATGATGTTCATTTTCCTTCATTGAACTTGTTTGTCTTATTCTAATACATCTTTTACAATTTCTCTATTTTTTATAATATTTAGTATGAGGCAACGCATGCGGAATTTTTAATGAGGTTTGTGGGGTTATACTCTTTTTTACATGGGTGTTTTTCATAGATGATTAATTTATTGTTAATATATTCTTGTTATATTTTTTTCAACTGGGCTTCCAACAACCCAATCATGAATAGTATTTACCATCTAATAGCTCTTTTATAATTTGTTCTTTTAGAAAAATAGATAGGAGTTGTCTAGGGCTTTTACTAATAGCTTGGAGCTTACCTCCTAAACAAAGGATATACCTAAATCTTCCTCATTTGTCAATAGACACAGATAACCAAAACCATAAAACAATGGCTAACAAATTACTAACCCTCAACATATTTTCTAAGGAAAAAAAGGGCATTTAATTGCAATTCCTCCATCCATACAAAACAATAATCTCTTTCAAATCTCCACAATGGGTATAACAACAAAGATAGAAACATTTGACAAGAACATATAGACAATAAATTAACCATTAATGAAAACTATTCATCTAGCACGGCATACAATATATATATATACATATGTATGCATCTATATATATATATATGCATGTATACATATACTAGATTACATGTATATGTACATGCATATATACGTGTATATGTATACTGCATACTTTGCATTAATGATTAATTTATTATTCATGCCTTTTGGTCTCTTCTTATTGTTCTTTTTGATAGCAGGTTGGAGGGTTTTAACACTCATGTGCTACAAAACATATCAGGAAGTATATTAATTAAATTGAATTGTCACAAGATCCATTGAATTTTTTGAACTTTATATCTTTAGCTGATACACTATTTGTTTGAAGTTTCTATTTGCTAAGAACAAACCTATGACAATGCAACTGCATAAACTTGTTTTCATGCATATTTTGGACCACATATTCATAATACAAGAATGCCCATTCTCACAATGCAACTGAATTAAAAATATTTACTTGCATATTCTGGTGTATACTTTCCTGCATTGCTACATTTTGTGCTCTGTGCATCTTTCGAGCGTTCTAATTCATTTAAGTGGAAATCCTTACAAATAGGCTGCTATACATTGTTAATCGCTACATAAGTTATTTTTGTGTTTGCATATATACATTTGCACATTGATTCAACTTCTTTTTTGTACCATCCTAATAAATAGATTAATTGTATATGGTACGTGTTTGCTCGCCCAAGGCTTAATGCATTCTATGGTTGCTGTACTATGTCAGTGGATAAAGTAAATGCAATATTGAATGTAGCAATGTGGGAAAGTATATTTTGATTAAGTTGCATTACATGTATATATATCTATACATGCATATATATATATATAGATGTATACATGCATATATATATATATATATGTTCACATGTTTCTATCCAATATATGTATACATGTATATATATGTATGTAAATGCAATATTGAATGTTGGTGTCTGGAAGAGTATACTTTGATGAAGTTGTATTCTTGGAAGAGCAATTGTGGTGTTAGTTTGATAACATGCTATTGTTAAATTCGTCACGTTCGACTCCACTTTTTGGCAGGTCGGAGGCTATTAAAACTGCTAGGTTGTGCAATCAGTAAGTCATTTTGCTTGAGTATTTTGCATAAATAATTAGTTTATTGTTTATATCTTTCGTTCTCTGCTTATTATTCATTTTGATAGTAGGTTTTAGGGTTTGAACACTAATGTGTTATGAAATTTCCAAATTGTTCAACGCTCTAACAACTCAATCCATTCCTGCTTCCGGGTCTCAATCATAACCAATAGTACATGTAAGTGCAAAACTTCTCCATAATCAATAAATAGATTATGTCACCCCTTTGCAAATATTATTCGACATTTCTACTTTCTAATTGTGTTTATTGATTTTTTCTATATATTTACTAATCTTTGATCCTCCCTTACTCATCTTTTTTCCCTGTCCATTAACATACATCTCTCTTCTATTTGCAGGTGTTAGGCTAAAACATAAATGACAATTCCAAAACATGGAACTCCACAAAATTTCCAGTGGACGTTTTATATTGCTTTTGCTCAGGGGTTTGGCTAGGGTCCCCAGGGCTCCACAAAGCCAATATGGAAGGGTGGATAACAAGCATGGGTTTTTTGTTTTTCCTTTTCAATCCATATATCTTTTCTCACATACATACATGTATAGAAAACATGATTTGTAACATGTTTCTTATGGACTACCAAGTGGTTGCATCTTTAGCTTATGTGCTATATAATTTGATTGAAGTTTCTATTTGTTGAGAAGCCAACATTTAATCATGCAGTATGCGTAACATATCTATAGTGCCAAAATGACGCTTTTCAAAATGTAACTGAATGAATATATTGTCTTGGATATTTTGTACTGAACTTTCCCCTCCTGCAACATTATCTATTTTGACTCTCCAATTGCACTATGCAATCATTCATTTAAAAGGGGATTTTTTTATTCTCAACTGTGTTGTAATCCCTAATACTTGTGTTCAATGAAAATGTTTATTGTGGATTCCGGCTCATATGTGATTTAGCTATAATTTTTAACTATTCTTTTAGGAGTTTTTTTACAACTTCCTATTTTGTCTATAATATTTAGTAGCAAATAATCTATATACATGTATATATATGTCTATATGTTTACATGTATATATATATCTCTATGTTTACATGGGTATTTTTCATAAATATTTAATTTATTGTTCATGTCTTTGGTTTTCTGTTTATTGTTGCTTTTGATACCAGGTTGAAGGGGTTTAACACTAATGCACTGCGAAATATGCGAGAAAGCATATTGATTAAGTTCCATTGTCGAGAGAGCCATTGTGGTGTTGCTTTAATAACACATTATTTATTGTTCATGTATTTCGTTCTACATACAAATTGGTGTCACACCTTGTCTAGATAGTAATAGAATTACAAGTGGAGATGCCTACATCTAATTTCCATCTCTTATCAAAAAACACATGCATACTAAAACTTTAATTTCCAAAACATAGAGATATAATTATTATAAAAAGTACTCAATATTGAATGTCTTCCTTTCATGGAAAAAATGTGTACTTTTTTTGTCCAATTTTTAAAAAAAACTCACATACGTGATGACCCTTACAAAAAACTTCCATTAACTTCAAAATTAAATAATTAATTGATTGAATAACCTACACAAAAAAATGACAATATACATGTGCATGTGTTGCCAATAAATATAAAACTCAAATATTCTTGCTAGAAGAAATAATTATTTTAAATTTGATATTTAATTTAATTTTTAAGTTCCCACTTTTAAACAAATTTAAAAACTGATTTTCAAATTTCCTAATACTATTAAATACAATTTATACAAAAAAGTTATTTGTGATTACTTGATTCATACAATCTAACTCATTCATTTCATTCACGGTCACCTTTACATGCAAATTAAAAACCTTCAACCTTCTTCACCACAAACGTAGCCCATTGCGGAAGGCCCCTATCTGTTGATTGTCACATCCCTGTGCATACGACTGCTAGTATATAATATTATAATATACAAATTTCTAAAGTTTGTGGGTATAATATTGTTGGTTGTGCTTGTCTTGGAGATTGCGGGCTGGCAAGTTGAGTGACATTAATATTTTTCATGCCCTAACACACAGAAGGAGGCTACAGATTATAACAAATAGGAAAATGTTACGATAGACAGTTAACGATAGAATTTGTAGTAAGGTCATCGGATGGCCATGGTGGATCCTGATGGTTGTATAGACAGTGCCCTTCATATGCTTCATCTATGATTTTATTGAGATGGAGAAGAGTACTCAATGGTATGATGGTATTTTACATTATTTTATGATAGCTCTGCGTCCAGTTTTGTCCTTATTTGGGTGATTTGACTGAGAGAATGTACAGGTGAGAAACTAAATCTTAAGGTGATAAGGGCACGCCTTCCTAGAAGGCATTGTCTATGGAGGTGACAAAATGCACCTCATAAATCCGTGCCCAAATCCGTATCATCGGAGGTCTGCATTTTTCAGCGAGCAGAAGCCCTCATGTTTGTTAGAGACTGGCAATAGTATTTTTTAATATTTTCTTTTTAAACATCAAAAAAACTTTAAGTTCAATTTTTTCATACTCATAATATATTTTTATTATATATTATATAAAAAGGAGGGCTTTTATATATAATATAAAATATATATTAAAAAATAATATTATATTAAAAATTATATTATATTTATATATTATATATTATATAATATTATATATTATATATTATATATTATATATGTTTTAATATATATTTTATATTATGCATAAAAAGAGGGTTTTTATATATAATATAAAATATATATTAAAAATTATATTATATAAATATATAAATATATATATAATTTTTAATATAATATTTTTATATTATTTTTTAATATATATATTTATATTATATATTATATAATATATAATAAAAATATATTATGAGTATGAAAAAATTTAACTTAAAGTTTTTTTGATGTTTAAAAAGAAAATATTAAAAAAATACTATTGCTAGTCTCTCTCACAAACACGAGGGCTTCTGCTCGCTGACAAATGCAGACCTCGTGACGATAAGGATTTGGGCACGGATTTATAAGGTGCATTTTGTCACCTCTATAGACAGTGCCTTCCTCGAACTAGGACATACTCAATGGAAGAACGCGTTCAACATGTTAGGCTTTTGAAATGTTAAAGGAAAAATCACATAGATCCATGGGTCGATATTTTATCTGGTAAGTGGGATTTTATCACTTCTACTCGGTGTTTCTGTGAAAAGCTAGCAAAATCTATTTTATCTGTAGGCTTTTGAAATGTTAAAGGAAAAATCACATAGATCTATGGCTCGATATTTTATCTGGTAAGTGGGATTTTATCACTTCTTCGCGGTGTTTCTGTGAAAAGCTAGCAAAATCTATTTTATCTGTAGGCTTTTGAAATGTTAAAGGAAAAATCACATAGATCTATGACTCTATATTTTATCTGGTAAGTGGGATTTTATCACTTCTACTCGGTGTTTCTGTGAAAAGCTAGCAAAATCTATTTTATCTGAAGCACTTGCAGCATTTTTTCAACTATTTTGCAATTTTAATTATTTTAGGGAAAGGTGCACTATCAATTTTATGAGTTTTTTTTTGGCATTGTTACTTCCCTCAGAGGCGATTTAGATGTATATTAATTCCACCATATAAGCTTCCCTAAAGTTCATTGTCACTTTTTATTCATCCTAATTGTTAGCATACTCTATGTTTGTTATTTAATTACCTGCAGGCTAACAATGCGTTTATCTTGCCCGGATTTGGCTTAGGCTTGGTCATGTCAGGAACAATCCGTGTCCGTGATGATCTGCTGTTGGCAGCTTGTAAGCCATTTTTTATTTTATATGAATCCTATACATGATTTTTTTTGTATTATTCTCAGCCTAAACGGTATAAACCTTCATATTTTATTGTGTAACAGCTGAGGCTTTAGCTCAACAGGTTACTAAAGAGCATCTAGAGCAGGGTCTCATTTATCCACCATTTCGAAATATCTGAAAAATATCAGCCCACATAGCTGCAAAAGTTGCAGAAAAGTCCTATGAACTAGGTAAGCCCTAAACTTTTGAAAAGGGGTAAGAGTTAAAATAGAGACAATGGAGGTCTTGAATGGATCTGAAAGTCATCTGATTGACAGCAATTGAAAGGAAAAAAATAGAAGCAGCTAGGTAGCCTTATCTTATGATCATGTTTTAGTCTGAAGGTCATGTTTCGGGATACGGTTTATTCATTTTACATCTCTACTAGTACTTGGCTCTTTCTCTAGTTTGTTTCATGAATAACACGTGTGTCGCCTGTGTTGTATAATATTTGATTAATCATAGATGCCAGTTAAATCCCGCGTTTCTTCCATTCTATTTTATTTTCATCCAAGAATATATGTTCTGTGTTTTGACACAAATGTAGCCCTGTAAATTGCACAGTGCTTTGTAAATTATTTTTTATGCCACCAGTCCCCATGCTTAAGCATTACTACGATTCTGGTATAGGATTGGATATGGATATGATGCAGAAACAATTTTCGTAGGTTTGCAACATCAGGTTGTCTTTGGAAACGTCTGGAAAATATCCCATTGTTTCCTGGACATTTCTGGGAGTTGCACCCTTTAAAACTAAAAACCCTAATGATATTTTGCCACTTCATTTTCCATGACTGTTCGTGTATTCTTTTCTTTTTCCTGATAACTTTTTGTGTGTGTGTGTGAATACAACAAGATTGTTAAAATTCCCCTACTGTTATCCTTACTGAGTTAAAAGTTAAAGCTATCAGAGCATGATGGTGGGCTTTAGCATAGCAGATAACAATGGAAGTTATCCCGGTATTACGACTTTATAATTCAGTGTTGTTGCGGCCTTTCTCAATGTCCACCCTGATTATTTGGGTCCTATGAGCATAATGCTTCTGATAGACCCTTTCCTTTCTTCTTCTAGTTTGATGATTTGGTGTCCATCTGATAAAAATTTCTCATAAGATGCACAACATGATCAGAACTAAGAAATTGTCCCCTGTGATTTCCTTTTGGGTTTCTATTTTAATCGTCTCTTGGCCCTGTATGCTTCTATGTTTCTTGGTGCTCCTGGGTGGTTGTTGAGTGTTGTGTTCCTTGACTGTAAGCTTCTATGTTGCTGTTTAGTGCTATGTTACAATTTGGATTCATGAGATTTTATGTTTTATTGTATCTCATTCACTTTCTTTTGTGCAATTTTGAAAGGAGAAACCTTGAATTTTTCAATTTAAAATTAGTTCCATAGTACTGAATATTATGGTATCCAATACAAAATTGACTGAAATGTATGTTTCTTTCTTCAGGTTTGGCAACATCCCTCCCTCGTCCTGCAGATCTGGTTAAACATGCTGAAAGATGTATGTATAGCCCATTGTATCGAGACTACAAATGAGATTAAAATGGGTTCTTTTGAATTCTTTCACCCGGCTGAGACCAAGTGACAAGGGATCATGAATTGGCTAATATATTAGAACTAGCACTAATTAGTCCCATGGTAAGAATATAGGAATTTATTAGGACTCTATACTTATAATGCAACCCATTGTGTGTTATTTGGGATTGCAAATATATAGAGCACCATTAATCAAGGCGATTTATAAAAAATAGCAGGGGTAAAGTCTTAATCAATTTAATGCATGGAATGATCCCATGCAATTCACTCTGAATTTTTATTATTTTAAATTTATTTTCCAATTTCCAAGTTGCATGAAACGAATGCAACTGAACTGTCAACAATTGTACTTGAATACCTATTAATTTTTTTAATAGATTTTTTTCTACTCTGTAATCAATCTTTAATCTTGAATGAAGTTTATGGTATAGCAATATGTGAACTGTGGAAAGTACACTGTTGGTATTGCCTGATTTATTCATTGCCTTCATGCTGGAAATCCTAAAAGCCTTTCTATTGCTGTCATTGTAGAGATACTCAAAACATGCAGAATAATTGAGGGGTACTTTTTTGTTGTTGGGAACCTCACTGCAAAAGGTTGCTAGATTTAGTTGACATTTTATAGTAGATCACTAGAAGAAAAAATGGCGACCAATTAAATTAAATGATACAAGTATTAGGAATTTCTGATGATTTTAGTCACATTTCTAGGCAAGATTTGATTTCCATCAATAGGGATTACCAGTAACATCTTTAGGTGCCATGCATATGCTTACAATTTGAAAGCACAAATCTATGGTGAGGATTTCATAGGGGCAGCATCCAAAGTAAAAGAATGCGAAGAAGGAAACTATGACAGATACATTCAAAGCCAATACTATTAATAACAAGCGACATTGCACTGTTCCTGCCTGCGATTCAGTAAATATTGTTAGGTAGTGTTAATTTGAACTATGTAAATTGTTGTTAGCTTAACTTTTCTATGATAATGTGACAATGGAATCGTGCAAGTTAAAAGCAGATGTCTTCATTTGGGGTTGTTTTTACCTTTATATGCTAGGTGTAAAAAATATCAAATTTGCTGTGATAATGTATCATGCATTCTGCTAGTTTCCCTAACATAATAAGTTCCTAAAGAAATGGGGATCCTAGCCATCCCCATTTCTTGTAACCCATTTTCTGTCATATGTCAATTTAATATGTTGTCTAAGAGTAATCTCTCTGTTATTGCAGTGCTATTCTGAGGGCATGTCTATCACGCAGAGTGTTTGGAGCAGATGGCATCTGAAGCAAGTAAGCATGATCCATCATGCCCTGTATGTATAGAAAGTGAAGCCATCGTTTCAGAGCATCTGGCTTATCCAGGTAAGCGAGTTATGAGATCTAAAGGTGGGTTTTTGAAGGCTTTGAGGTCGAAGAGTCAATCTTCTACTAAAAACAAAATGTCTAGAAGAGTTGCAAATGATGATATTCCAGTTTCCCAATTCTTTTCTGGTGAGATTCTTTTGTCTGGCAATGATCAGTTGTCCAGTGACAACATTTTCAAGCAGTCATCTCTGTGTACTTCGAAAACATCCATTGAATAAATGTCTTTTTACAAGGCATTTTTCTTTGAGAGGAAAATCTAGGAAGGAGCATGCACAGAATGATACAGCTTGTAAGTTTCCAATAACGTTAAGGGATTCTGGGGAAAGCAGGAAAGTGAGTGATTTCTCACTGCTGCATGCTAACAAAGAATCTTCAAAGTCTTTTAGTTATTTCAAAACAAAACTGTGATCATATCCATTCCGCCTACATTACGAAGAACTTGCAACTATAACATCTAACAAAAATCTGCTTCTAATTATGCTCAAACGAACATCCATACTATGTTCCATAACTCATTTTGGCATACGCAGGGATGATGCTGGTAAGGGTCGTGGAATTTGAACCTACACCTACTGATTGCATTTTCCCAAAGTATTCTTAAAGCCTTTTCCACAAATTCGTTTTATGCATTTCCTGTGACCATTTCATTCTATGAGACTACATTTATTTGAGGCGTCATTTTCACCTAATAGCTGCGCTCCATATTCCTACCAATCGTGATTCATGAGATCATATTTCTTGAGGCATTTGGTCAAAAACTTAACCTGCCTATCTCTATACTCCATCACACTCATGAGACCACATTTATTTTAAATATTTATGTCAAACAGTTCACGGGCTTTGTCTATGCTTCCTCTTTTGCATGCATATCAACTAGGGCAGTTGCAACTAAGACATTTGACAAAATTTATGTTTCTTTAATGTTTTGATAACCACCATTGCCCTGTTCCAAAGCTCTCATCATGGCGTTCATTATATTTGTATTTGCATTTAAAAACTTCTGCAACTTTTACTAAGTTTTTTTGTGCATACACTGCAATCGTGGCACTTCATGAGACCATATTTCTTTTAGGCATTTCGTCAGACAGGTGTTTGTGCTTCCATTTCTACACTAGAAATGCTATTATAGTGGACATAGACTGAAAAACACTGCACATTATCCTGGCTTCAATTACAATCATAAAATGCCATTGCCATCCACAACTCATCTCAATCTCACAGCATTATGTAGAGAGGGCCAACTTGAGGATGCACTGCACATTCTTCTTACCACACACAACTCCTTTGAAGATTTACATTTGCTAAATGCAACACTTTTCATATCAAACTTGGGAAATACCCTACGCCTCCACATTTGCGTGTGTATACCATAGCATTTACAAATACAACATCTAATTAAAAACCCCATTTCATTGCACCTAATCTGCAATAATTGTATTTCTTGAGACTCCATTCTCTTTGAGGTGCTATTTTAAACATTATATGTGCCTTGGCTATGTCATCCCACGTCGTTATGGTGGTTTTTTTCTGCCTTCACTCTTTTAAATGTTTAGAGGTTAGAAATTTTGAAAAAGTGAGCAAAGAGTTGGGATTTGGCCAAAAAGTGAGAGAAGTAGGTCAACTTATAGTGATTTAAAAGTATTGCCACATGTAATTTACAAATTCAATGATCATTGGACAGATATTATCATTTTGAGGTAACAGTACAAGGCGTTAATTGTGACTAATACATAAGGGAGAGGAGCGAATGGTGGGTAGGGTAACTTTGAGCGAGGGGTCCACATCATTAGCGTCTGAGTCGGACAATTTTTTTTTGCCATGTCTCTTGACCATCGAGTAGGCATCCCCCCATTAATTTTTTGGCAAAAATTGGGCACGTTTGTCAATGTTTTCGGACCATTTTTCAAAAACCATAAAAAAAGTCACTAAGTTATGTAATATTGGTATGCTGATGTGGCATTACATGATTGGTTGTTGGATATTAAGTGTAAATTTATTGGAAACTTTATTGCCCAAAAGTGGGCCCCAGATTGTCCAAAATTGGGCCCTAGGCTGTCCAAAACTATACCCACGATAGATCCTATACCCATGATCAGCTCCTCTCCCTTAGCTCAATGTACTTCTAATATACAATCAATTTATTTATTTCTTTCTTCAAATATTTTTGACATTCACTTTCGTTCTATGCATCCATATTTCATTGCAGTCATCTCTGTATGACCTAGGTCGAGTTAGCAGTTGTTCTCGGATATTAATATGTGGCTTTCAATGAAGTTCACGAAAGCACAACTTTGTGACATGTGGACGGGAGCAAAGCAAAAGCATAAAAAAGGCGGGTTGGTGATGTCCCTGATTGACATGTGGTTCAAGTGGTTCAAGCTTTGATGAGATCATTTTTGCATGCCTATGTTATTAGAAACGTGAGGGTAGGGCTCCGTACAAGTGAAACAAGGTTTTCATTTCCAGGCAGTGATAGCGATAGCATTCTCAAGTAGGCAGCAATAGCAATAGCATTCTCAGGTAGGCAGTGATAGCAATAGCATTACCAGGCAAGGTGACCAGCATGGGTTGCACTTTTTTCCAGTGGTGGGAGGTGTTTCCTGTTTGTGGAGGTTGTGCTAGTTAGGAAAAGTGCATGCAAAAAAGTCAAAGCGAAGCTTGGGACCCCACAATCCAGTGAAACAAGGTAGAAAGAAGATCATGGTAAGGTGTGTGTAGTGGGTTGCGTTTCCAATAGGTCTCTTTGTCACCTTTCCCTATTTTCTTTTATTTTAAAGTTTATTATGTCTCCTTTCTTCGTAAGAAGACAAAACTGGCATACCTACATAAAATAGCACAAAATCACAACATTTCAATACATGAGAGTTAAACAAGGGGTTATGGGTGAAAACCTAGACCTGGCATGTCAGAGGATCCCTACAGAAGGGACACAAATCTCGAATACAAACTCATTTTCAATGTAGTTGGGAGCTTTAGAGCATCTACTAAGCAATAGAAAAATGGAAAATAAACCCCAGATGCAGTTGAGTGATCTCTTAACTCTTCTAGGTCAAGAAGGTTTAATATCTCTAGGGTATAACATTCCACAATGGTCAAATGGGTGGTCCACTCTCTACCCTAGTGTCTAAGATGAGGGTTTAGTGAGTGTTTGGGGCTCTTTGCTTACAAGATCACCTTTGTCAAACATACTGAATCATGTAAACACAAAAGAAAGGCTTATCTTTGTAAATGCAAAGCAATATAATGGGATTTTAAGACGCAGACAAGCTCAAAAATGGAAATTGAAATAAAATCAAAAGAAAAAAATCACTTGGATTTTACCAAAGGTTCATAATGGTAAGGCAGGTATATCTAAAGAGACATTTCATAAAGTAGAGAAAACCAATCAAACGGAGTACAAAGGAAATGGAAAGCTAATAGGAGACATAGAGAACCTTGGGTCAAACATGAGCAAGATGGAGGGAGTCAGGGGGAAAACGAAAGAGATCATTGCAAGCAAGGTCATTGAAAAAGTAACCACATAACTTTATAGCCCTACGTCTTCACCACTACTATGGTCATTAGAGTTATATGTAGAAGAGCTCATAAGAATGAAAAATAGACTCGATGTTCTAGAAACAAAGGGGATGTTTGAGGGCAGCAAGTTTAAAATAGTTACATAGTCCAATTGCAAGTTGGAAAGGGATAATAAAATACTATAGGAGAAAATTTTAAATCTACAAGTAAACATGGAGAAGGGACAACAAGATTTGATCACTCTAAAGGAGTTAGATCAACTAAAAACAACTAAAAACAAGAAGCCAAAAGTGGAGGGAGGTGAAAAAAATGGAATTAAAGATGATTCAATCAACATTAGTAGACTTGGAGAAAAAAGAGAATCAATTAAGAGACCAAATAGAAGAGGCCAAATCATGGTCACATGTGGTAAGTGGATCATCAAGTGAGCAGAAAGTAATCATTGAAAAACAAGTCAAGAGACAACTAAGGGAAGAAAACGATAAACAAAGCAAGGCTACAAACATTATTATTAAAGGTTTGAAATATTTTGGTGGAAGGGAGAGAACTGACATCCTAGCAAGGGATTTCCTTAAAGACAAGTTGAAATGGACAAGTTATATTCGGTAAGCAAATAGAATTGGAAAAAAGATAGATGGTGGAAGGGATAGGCATGTAAGAGTCACCTTGAGAAGCTTAGAGGATAAGAATAGGATTCTAAAAAATAGAGGGTTACTTAGAGGCACACATATTTACCTAGACGAAGATTTGACTTTTGAGCAGTAGGAAGAACAAAGGAAAGAATGGGAGAAAGTGAAAACAACAAGAAATGAAGGAAAGTGGGCATGGTTGAAGAATGAGAAAGCCCAAATTGGTGATTGTTTTTCAAACAAGAAATAGGGATTGGGGGGCCCACAGGAATACTTAGGTGTTGTAAGTTGGAATTATAGAGGATATCCATGGAGAAGAGGACCTGGATTAGGGCCCATAGAAAAAGGTGAAGATATTATCATTCTTACCGAAACACATTAACATGAAGGCTACAAAGTTCTAGATTTTGAAGGGTATGAGAAAATTTTAGTTTGGAACAAAGGGAATGAGTCAGGCAAAGGCCATGGGGGAGTTACACTGCTAATAGGTGAGAAGTGGTAGGGAATTTTTGAAATTGAAAAAGAAGACACAAATAAACAATACATATGGCTGCAAATAACATAAAATGGGGTGACTTTCAGATTGGCTGCTTGTTACTTTGCTCCAAAAAATTCAAAGTTCTATAAGAAGAGAAATTTAGATAATGAAGACTTGTATGCCTCACTAAAAAGAGATATCTATTTTCCGCACACTTATGTTGTCTTAATGGGCGACTTTAATGCAGTGACAACTAATAATCAGTCTCTTCAGTTGAGTAGGGAAGAAAAAGGGGAGAACAATCCTTTATGGTTGGAGGAAGGTGGAGATCAATATTGGGAAAGAACATCCCAAGATGGTAATGGCGATGCGACCCCATTTGGGGCATAATTACTTGGGCTTTGTAGTTTGTTTGGCATGGTTATTTGCAATGGGATGAGAGATTGGCCAAAGTCGGGGGTATCACATGCACAACTTATAATGGTCAAAGTGTGGTGGACTATGTGATTTTCTCTCAAGGTTTTGTCTCTAGATTGTTGGAGTTTGATATTGAGGACTGCCCTATTGGGATGAAATCTAACCACTTACCTCTTTTGGTTAAGCTTCGAATGTCCCCAATCAGCTAACACATCAAATAGGTTCAACACATGGAAAAAAAACCCTCCCCAAGGGTAAAATCATCTTGAATAAGGAAAATAGAAAAATATCTAACGCTATTCTTAAACAAAATGTCCATGATTTAAAGAATAACACAGAGGTCAAAGCAACAAAAGAAGGGGATGTCCACATTCACAACAATTCGTTGATCCCAATAATTCACGAGGCTTTAAATGCATGCAAAAGGTCTCACCCCAAGATGAGGGTTGCAAACACTTTCCCGACAAATCCATGGTATGATGAAGAATGTAAGGTAACCAAGAGATCACTAGAAAAGAGAGGAATGGACAAAGAATACAAGAAAAAATTTGATTATGTAAATGAAAGAAGGAAGGAGCTAATCTTGCTTGGAAAACTGAACTCTAAAGGTTCTTGGAGAGAATTGTAGCAAAAAAAAAAAGAAGATTGAAAATAGTATTACAGATGTCTAATGGCTAGAATATGCTAGGCTTCTTTACAAGCAGGTTCATGAGAAAGACCATCCACCTATTATTAACACATCAATGGAACTATTCACTATGGATGATATTAAACAAGGAATAAAGAATTTAGTGAATGGTAAAGCGCATGACATAGATAGGTTGTACATGCTGAATTTTTAAAGTGGGGAATCGAGTGGACTACCAATGTGGTCTACCAAGAAGGATTTCCAATGGAGTGGACTACCAGTGTGGTCATTCCTTTATTTAAAAGTGGTGATATCAATAATCCATCTAACTACCACACGATTATGGTCAATCCTAGCTTTGGCAAGCTCTTTGGGAGCATGATTGAACAAAAGATCAGCAACTGGGCATAAAATGAGGGCAAAAGGGCAAAGGGGCAGGAAAGCTTTAGGTCAAGACACTCCACCATTGATCACTACATCACCCTTAGACATTTGATTGAAAAAAATTTGAACACTCAGGGTGAGGAAGCTTATTGTTGTTTTGTAGATTTTAAGAAAGCTTTTGACACAGTACCTAGAGACAAACTATGGAATAGAATGGAGGAATTATGCATCTCAAATGTGTATAGAGTAGTTGTTCACAGATTGTATGAGAAGGTTAGAGCTAAAATCAAAACAAGTGAAGATATGTTAGAATGTTTTGGTAGTGACATTGGAGTTAAATAGGGCTGCCGTCTATCTCCCACCCTTTTTGGGCTATACATTGATAAATTAGAAGCTTGGTTAAGCAAGACAGATGGGGATGGTATTCAATTGGCAGGTTATGTGGTGAAACTACTTTTATATGCTAATGATCTTATCCTAATTTCAAAAACAACCCATGGGTTAAGAGAACATCTAAAAGATCTAGAACTCTTTTGTCACAAGGTTGGGATGCAAGTGAATATCACTAAGACCAAAAACATGATTTTCTCATTGAATAGAAAAGATAAGTAGAATACATTTCTTTTTGAAGGCAACCCGCTTGAAATAGTGAAAGAATACAAGTATTGTTAGAATTGGATATGGTTGCCAAGATCTTGAGACCAAATGGAAAGCACAAAAAGAGAGAATAGAATGTGACAAGAATAAATTGTATTCTCATCAATATGATTCAATGATATGAGATGATTGTCTACAATGAGAGAGACCCCTTGGTTATATAGCCAAGGTGATATACAAGATGTCATAGGATTATGACAAGTGTCTTAATCATATGACATGAGACAACTAATCACACTTACCTAGGTCAAATGTAGTACAAGTCAAAAAATAAGATAACAACTAATGACAAAGTTAACACCTTCTAGAAAGATTCCTTCCTAGGACCTAAGTAAACTTAACATGTGTATATAAGTCCCTTAGTAATGAATGAACCAGGTACAAGACTTTATTTACACCAACACTCCCCATTAAGTGCAACTTAGGGAGTAGCATATTATTATGCAAGTGACATAAAGATGCAAGAATGGGTCCCGACTACTAGGCCATGTTAGGTACCCATGTACATATGCTAATGAAAATCTCTCACAAATGGAGAAAAGGAGAAAACCCAGTGGGAAAAAACTCCTCCCCAAAAGAGAGATAAAAGATACAAAACAAAATGCTCTCAATGAAGAATGAGAAGGTAAAACCCCCATGTGAGGAAAAAGACCCCCCCATAAGAGAGAAGTAGAAGAGAGACAAGGTAGCCCCCTTCAATGTTGAGTCTCCTGCAATGATGGTAGAAGCTCGATATTGAATGATGAAGATGATCCAATCTCGCCGAACAACGTTCCTCCCCTTAGGAAGAAACAAAACCATGGATGTATGCAGGATATCAGGAATATGAATGATGGATGATGATGTCTCTGAAGCATGCTCAAGTGTCTCCATGTCGATGCCAAAAGCTAACGCACTCCAAACAGGCGTTCTAGGCCACACTGCTTAAGAGGACAATCCATAATCTAGTAGAGATGAGTGTAAAACATGATCTAAAGACAAGAATATTCCCTTTGAAGATAAAGAAGCCTCCTCCAAATTTTTTCCAAAAGTATCCATACTCACGCCAAATTCCAAAGAGTGATCATGTAGAGATTGAACAAGAGGGTTAAAGTGTTCCCTTACAACAATTGAAGAAGGAGCATCTTCATCAAAGAGAAGATAAATGTTATCAATAATGTCCTCCAAATTTGCAAGATGTGACTCCACAAACAAGTTTGAAATACCTATCAAGAAGCCACTCAAAGTAGCCAAATCTAAAAGACAATCAGGATCTTGCTGCACTGACTCACAAGGAACCCAAACTATGAAATCACAAGCTTCCTTAGGTACAATAGTAGATGGAGGAGATAAAATGCATGGCTCAAGAACTAGATCTGATGTTAGAACTCCCAAGTTCAAAAATCCAAATGTCTCCTCTGAATCATCTTTCATGCTAGAAGTATGATCAACAGTCGAAGGAACAATGTGAAGAAAAATCTACAAAGGTATACAACTGAGATGAATGATCAACCACCCTAGTAGCAATGATCTATTGACTCTCCAAGTCTCAAATGATGACTGAATCGGGTATGAACTCCATAGTTCTCCCATCTCCACCATGTGTAATTTGATATATGGAAAGAAGATTGTTCGTCAAATGAGGAACACACAAAACATCCTAAAAATTGTTGTCCCCAAAACTAATAGATCCCTTCCCAATTACAGTCATGTATTTATTGTTTCCCATCAAGATAGGAGACATAGTACAAGGCTGAAATTAAGAGAATATAGTCTGTGAAGATGCCATATGATGAGATGCTCTTGAACCTAGAAGCCATCTCCCTGATCCTGGACCTAAAAGAGCACAAAGAGCTTGACCTTTATTTCTTGATGTTGATGCTTGACCTTTGTCCTTTTTAGACTGTTTTGAAGATTAAGGAGAAGGTGATTCAACTAGAAGGAAAATCAATGTGATTCTTTTTTAGAAGATTTTTCAACTCATCAATGTCCTCATAACAATAGTGTTCTTCATGTCCATCCTTCTTGCAATATACACAAAAAGGTCCCTCCTTCTTAGTTGATTCTCCTTTAAAAGATGATTTTTTCTTTGCTTGATTTGAATGTGGATTATTCTTTGCTTGATTTGAATGTTGATTATTCTTTGCTTTCTTTTGTTTCTTATCTAATTCTAATTCTTTCACCTGACTAACCAATAATGCCTGAGATTGAGAAGTCTTGATGAGACCCATTGAGATAAGCTTTTGTTTCTCATGTATCAACATCTCAAAAAAATGATGCAAATGAAGGTGTAGTATATGCAGACCCCATAGCTAATCTATGAGTATGACAACTAGAAACAAAAGAAGCATAATCAGGACCAAGTTTTTCATTGTATTGTAGACCAACTGAATGTCTTTCTTATCAATTCCACATGCTTTACATTGCTCTATTAGATAATTAACCTTAGTGATGTAGTCTTGGATGTTGTTAAAGTTCTAAGGATCAAGGCTCATTAGTTCATTATCAATTTGATAACCTCTTACTTCATCTGTAGTACCATACAATATTTTCAATTTGTCCCAAGCTTCATGATAACTCTTACATGATTCAATTTGGAACAACAAATCTTGAGAAACTAGTCTACAAAGACACTCAAGAGCCTTGGTATGTTTAATCATCCATTTTATCTTTTTCTCATCATTAGTAGGTTTAGGTACCTTATTTTCAACATATAGAGAGTGACCTTCTATCATTAGAATACTCCATGCATCTTAATGCCATGCTGAATAATTATATGATGTGAGCAAAGGAACCTTAGAATGATCCATGAAAACAAGAGAGCACAAGAAAACAGATCAAAAGAATGCACCAAGAGAAACCCCCAAAATCACTTAATCAAGAAACCTCCCAACAATATCTGATTTGGAACTTTATATTTAGTGTGTTTACAGTTGCTAGATGCCAAAAACAACAAGCTAGACTTGATCTTAGCGCTTACAGATGCCAAAATAGGCTACATAATAAAGTACAATTTTTGATACAAAATGAGATCAATCTGATCATACCACTGAGAAGTACACAAAAAATCATGCACTTTAAAAAAAAAATTACCCAAAAATGCTATCGTAGGAGTAAGATATGAGCTCCTGAAGTTCCCAAAATGAGGACAAAGTAGCAAAACCTATGAGAATTTGAAAATTCTAGAAAAACCAAGCACCATTACCAAAAAATTATTGCACCACTATGTAGAGCATGAAAAATTAGCCCAAATAAAAAAAAATGTTTGAAAAAAGGAGTCAAAATGAGCAAGTTATGGCCGCTTGAAGTTGAACTGCAAAACTAAAAACTCAAATGGGATGGGGTCCAAAATTTTCAAAAGGATGTTGACGTCACTACTGACACACGATGACATCAGCCAATCACTTGACTAAATTTGATGGTCACAGGGTTGTCATGCATGAATATACTCTGGTCGTGGAATATTCTTCAACTTCACATGCATAAAAATGATGGCTATATGGCCATCGCAGGTCCAATTGTCATAATGTTTAGCAGGTCACCAAAATCTTTGAAATTTCGGTATATGCTTCATTGTTCAGAATCTTGGGTGATCATCGGTGAACTTTACCAGACCCATTGATGTTAAATGCAACGTCGATGATTTGATGTGGAGCCCGCGGAATTATAGAGAATGGCACCAGATCTTCTTTAAAAACTTGTGACTGTTAGATTTTAATTTGTGCGTTGGTTTTTAAACACCAGTTGAAGGAGAGGGGCTTGCAGGGGCCAATAGAGGACTACCACTAGGCACAAGGTGGGGCTAGTGGGTATGTGCGGACAAAGAAAGTACAGTCTACAGACTTGTGAACTGTACAAATTTTATTTTGATTTTACAATAAAAACTTTAACAACAGAAATTTAATCGGTATTTTATGAATTTTTTTTACCAATTAAAAATATTTTTCATAAATAAATCGCACCTGACATAATTATGGTGACCTAGGGGGTTGTACGGCTCCTTGGGCAAAAAAAATTTGCCTCACCGGACAACTGCTCCAATTTGGATGAATTGATAGTCGACTTAGGGTTTTTGGCCCTTTTGGACGCGATGGCAGTGTCAGATTTGACCCGAAATGCTCC